>JAKGUB010000328.1:5725000-6325000 GCA_026261675.1 Hippocampus mohnikei
CAGAGGTAACGAGATGGCTCTAACACCCAGCCGCCGGGTACCCAACTCTCTCGCCGGCTTAGGCGGCGAGCGGGGGTTTCAATCAGTGGCGATTGCTCTCGGACTGCAAGGAAAGCTCGGCTTCCCCTAAAATGTCAAAGAATAAGTGATCAAATATATGAATACAAATTTCATTGTGTGTACATGTCATTGACTAAATATGCGCTACAACGTGCTAAACTTTTGCTCCGAATCAGCTTCTTCTTACTGGTTACGACGCGACTCCCTTCTCATTCATGCCGCAGCTTCGCTGTGCTTTAAACGGTAGTGAGTTCAGGGTAGGTTGTCCCAATGCGTTGAACGGAGACGAGTCATTGGATACAAACTGGTTTTTGTCCCGCCCATGGAGTTCGGCTTCTCTGGGACTGGATGGCAGTGGGAGGGTACCGGACGCCAGGCTTTTCTGCATCAGATTGGATGCCTGTGTGCCAGTTCGATTGACATTGAAATGAGCCAATCACCGAACTTTTAGTGTAGGCATCCGTGCGAGCATTTTTTTCAACTCGCATTCTGTTCCGAGTTGAGCTGGAGACTTCTCCTAATCATTTTAGCGACACTCTTTGTTGTAAACAAACAACTAGCGACAAATTAATCTTTTATTTCTGGTGGGTTTTATTGTAGTTCCTATAGTTGTAGGACACTAATTAAGTACCGGGAAAAGACGCCTTGTTGGTATGACAGGGTCACAGATCATTTTCTTGAAAAGGAACGGAGCTAGAGTAGAATTTGCGTATAAATAAACGGACGCATTTTATGATGTCGACCAAAATTGAGCTTCCCCTCTTTGACAGACGAGCATCCGGCACTGGTTTCATTGTCACCTTGTTTTATGGTTATTTTGTTTATGTTTTTGATGGCGGAGGGAGGGAGAAAAAAAAAGATTTAAAAAAAAAAACTTTGTCCGACCTACCGACCCTTATGCTGAAATTTCATGTTACCGGAAACACACGACTTATTTTTCTACGCCTTATCAGTGTAACAATTAAGTGTAATGTCCTTTTGAGAAGCGGTGCAAGGTCAGGAGGTCGCACACAAGGTCAAACAGGATTATCTTCTCGTGGGTCGCAGAGTGACTGCCGGGTCAGATGCATTATGGGCGGCGAGCACAGTGGATAATCGCCCCCCCCCCCCGCCCCGAGCACGTATCGTTACATAATCTGGACGCTGGTAAACAAGAATGTAAACAGGAAGTAAAACAAGCTTGTAGCATCCACATATTGCCCGAGGAGATTATTGGATGTAAACTGAGAGCCAACGAGATGCTCCCCATCCCCCACTTTCTTCGTAGTGAGAAACAACGGGAGTAAAATAAGCACTTGGAAATGAGCGAGGAAGAATGACTCCCTTCCATTGGCTCAGTTTCCTCGTGTGTGCATTGAAGCAATGAATAAATCGCGCCTGCGCGCGCACGAGGCCAGCCCCAACACACACAAAAACAAAGAGTTATGCAACACTGAGGCCCACGCTGAGGGGAGGACAGGATGCAGTCGTGGAGCCTACAGCCAGCCGCTTGTTCATAGAGTCGGATGCGTTTGCTCACATGTGGCATCGGGCCTCGCGTTTTTGTTTGGCGCATGCGCGTTTCTGTCGCGTCAATTGGAGCCCCCCACCCACCCACCACATTGCGCTGTAACCTTGGAACGATCCAGTGTCCCCTGCATCTGTCGGCTCAGAGATCAGAGGCAGAAGCTTCTAATCAGATGTCATTGCATGCGCTCCCCTTTCCCTCTCTCGCCTGCGCCCCCTCTGCCTCATTCACTGGCGAGACGCTCTCGTCACTGTTTTTGTAGCCGTACGGAAGGCGAGACAGGCTGATGACTTTAGAGAGGCGCTTCCACGCAAAACCTCGGTTTAATAACAGTTATGGAGGCAATTTTTAACACCGTCGGGACTTGGATGCGTGACGTCGAGTCTTCTGGAAGCTTTGGGGGAAGGGGGAAAGTGGGGCCAGCTGCTCTCTCAGCCAATCGGAGAGGGGAGATAAAAACGAGTGAGCGCCAAAGGGCGGGAGGGAGCGAGAAAGAGAGAGCCGATCCACAGGAACGGAGGGAACGAGGTACAGCGAGCAATGAAAAGAATGGTGTGTGTTCAAGACTCCGTCCCCCCCTTTGCGAGCTGCAGTCTGACTGCCGGAAACCAGCTTAGGTTGAAAATCCGCTTACAATTAGAACACGACTTGCCTACACAACGCCACGTTGCTCTCGAGCCTTGTTTCAAAAGAAGCGAGTGACGGTGTCAAAGTTATGTCAATACAGGTGCGATTGCAGTTGAAAATAAGTACATGCAGGATTCCGGGCCCCGAAGCATAGCCGTCTGCTTTGTAGAGAGACAGAGAGAGTCAAAAGAGATCAGTCACCTTCTCCGACAGCCTATTTGCAAAACAACGTCCGCAGCTGTGCGGGCGCGCGGGAGAATTCCCGCTTCATCAAAAATGCACATCAAACCGCGGCCTGCAGGCTATGTGTGTGCCTCACACGGAGGAGTCTACCTCATTTCCAGCTTTTAAAAAAGGGGATCTGAATATTTCTGATAGGAAAGATGATAGCAGGCTTGGCAGGGGTGTTTAAGAGCTCCAGGTTGAAAGAGGGGTGGAGGGGGGCGGGGGGGGGGTGATATCACAGCAGCCGAGGTGGGCGGAGGAACGGGAAAGGGTTGCTAGTGTTGAAGTGATCTCCTGGGTGGAAGCACGAAAACATGACCTTGAACTTAACGGAGGTGCAAAAGAAAACAACAACAAAAAACACAGCATGTCGTCATCACACGCAGGAGAAGCAAAGTCACAACAATTCCGTCTTGGTCACACGCAGGTCACTTAGTTGCGATGATAAGTCGACTTCTTGTACGACGATTGTCGATGCTGTTGTTTGATAAGCAGCTGGAGCATGATTTCGCGGGTTATATCGAATTCTGTCATGACGGTCGACGAGTAATTTGGCCGCATGGATGGCCGACCTGTCCAACCGCATGCTCTACTTCCGTCCGCGCTTCCGTTCGCCAACGCGCGGAGCCTCGCTCACACGTTTTGAATGATCCCACCTGCAGGAGGGACCTCGCAACCAGAAACGCGAAAACACCGATTTATGCCACGGAAACGTGCCCTGGAAGCGAATCAAAATCCAACGCGACGATTGGCGCGGTGAGACGAGCGACGTGTCTTTTGGGGGCGGAGCGTCGCTTTGCGCCCGTGGGGCTTCCGAACGAGAGCGCCGTGTCTCACAAGAGAGGGCGATTAAAATGCTTAATTAGAAACAAATGAATGTGACACTGTATTTAAGAGTGAAGGCCCCGCCTCTGAGCAAGACAAAAAAAAAGCCATTTAGAAGAACGCGCGATCTGATGGCACATTGTGCTAACAAGGCCAAGTAGTCCACCACCCTAATAATTAAAAAAAAAAAAAAAACACAAACGCAAAGAGAATATAGATTAAATCCGAGACAACAGTCCTTTAAAACGCCTCCTTAAAAGATGACGCGATATGTTCAAGAGGTGGCGAAGATGACAGCCGGCAAGCCCTCTCTGTTCGCACGGCAATTTATGACTCGCCAAACACACAAAAGGCACCGGGTGTAATTAAGCCACTGCGCGACGGAAAAATTAATTTGTCGCGCATATTACCGCCGCGGCGCAACTTTGTCATTACGTTATCGTTTATGGCGCTGTAAATGCAACGCCGTGTACGTAGACGCGCTTCGCACGGCACCTCGGATGAAAATGCGCAGCGGGCGCGGGAGACACAATGACTCATTAACTTGCGGGGGCTGGCAGACGGCCTCGGCTGTCGTGGGGGGCATAAACGTTTGATGACGTTTCGTCTCTCCGGCACTCCCTGCCCATCGAGGCGGAGCCACCGGCCGTTTAACCTCTTGAGGCTGAGGGGTGGTCAGTAGAACGCGCATCGGGAACATGGGTTGCAACCAACCCCGTCCTCTTCAGCCGGTACAGACGCAGAAAATACTGTATGTAGGATACTCACAAAAGGTGAAAATGGATCTAATACGACTGTTGCTAACTCGCTGCCGATTGCAGAACTCGCCAATACGTCACTCGCTTCTCAGCGAAGCTTCTCCAAACAAGGCAGACGAATTCCAGACAAAGCAACCCCGACAAAGTAATTTCCAAGTGGGGCAAAAAAAGTGCTAGAACAGGCACTCACATTTACATTGTAGCTCATTCCCACGTGACATCGAGACGCCGTTTGCGTCGGCAAAGCAGTCCGAAGATGTTTCTGAAACCCATTTTAACGTTTGTAACCATTCACGTTGTTGATCCCGTCACATGGAGGAGACAAGCAGAGCCCCTTCCACTCTACTCTGCAATGGTTTAACCGCAACAATTCATTCCATCTTGCTCCTTTCCCCTCAGCTCCTTCCTGCTTGGGGTGGACCTCCTGAGCTGGTGTTCCGTTACCATGGCGCTCGGGGGGGTATTCCTGCAGGTCTCCTGCATACGAAGGGCTGTTTATCCAGCAGCCACAACATCCCTCGTCTCCTAATTAGCTCCATGTATGCTGCGCACCGACATCACAGCCACGCGGGCTCACTAGGTCACAGATGGACTCTTTTTTTTGGGGGGGGTCTTTTATTTTGGTCTCCTTACATTATGATGTCCCGTTGCTAAGAAATAGAACCACATCACATTAGTAAATGGATACGAGCTCCAGATATTGATCTCAGCACTTCTTCTCAAAGTTAATTGATGTCGAGCAAAAAACCCGCAAACGGCTTTTCGATCACATCCACTCCCCGCTCAGCTGCATGCTCCACTCAGAATATAACTACACCAGTTTGATAAACCAGTAGGACCACAACATAAGGAAGACTTTTTTTTGCGTTCTCTGGAAACTCCCGACGGGCACATCCTTGACCTCAGCATCATCGGATTTTGTTTGAGTGAGATTTGATTTCATTTGCATTCCTTTGGTTCTCATCACCACCCTCCTTTGGAGCATCTCGGGATTCCACCAAGCCCCCCCCCTGCAAAAAAAAAGCGCAACTCACCTTTGGCTTTCTGTTCGGTGTCCTGAAAAACAGAAAAAAATAAAAAAAATAAAAAAGATTAAAAAGGCGCAGGAGAGCTTTCGGTAAGAACAGAATGTGCTCATGTAATAAAACGGAAGGGCTGGTATCGTAATGCTAATGGCATAATTGCCTCGGTCATTTCTGAGTGTTCACAGAAAACAAGAGGAAAAAAGAATAATCCGAAAAACAAGAGTCCAGTTGCCTCGATTCAATCTTTGCGGATTACAAAACGGAATCATGAATCTACACAAAGGAGAGAAAAAAAATGGAGGCAAGCAAATTGGTATTGATCTTACTGGAAGTTAAAAACAAATGCTATTGCTATTGAGTTAACAATTTACTCTGAAGAGATGAAAAGAGTAAATGGCTGTCGCTAGAGCAAATGCAGATAGTCAGAAAGGACAAGCGATGGAAAATTGACTCTTTATCCATCCATCCATTAAAAAAATGTAAATTAAAAGGGCCTTGTGGGAAATTTCTAAGCATGACATGATTTGTTGATTGAGCGCTGTCTGTCAGATTCGGAGCCGTATTTCAAAAGAGGGGCCTTACCTTCTTCGGAGCGCCTTCTTTCTTTTTCTTCTCTTCTTGATTTGTCTTTTTCTTATCTTCCATCAAACGATTCTCGACTTGTATTGGTCGCTTCTTCTCCCTGTTGGAGAAGCGGAAGATGCTGGAATCATTTTTACGCCATCACACGTTTTCTCGGCGTTTGATAACTTGACGGATGATGGGGTATTTCCAATCAGTCTGTTGGCACTGTCGTGTCATTTGCGTGTGTCCGATGGCAGATTTTTATCAACAATTTGAAACAGGCGTGATGACGTGACTCATATCGGAATTGTGCCACAAATCAATCCGGCATTGATGATCGGCGCGAAAAAGAAGAAAAGAATCTGCGCCGTCAAGTGCGTCGCCTTTTCATCTTGTAAGGTGGTTTTACATTTGGATCACCTTCAAGGGGTGGTTCAAGATTTTACAATGGCAACATTATGACCCAGATTTTTTTTAATGGGCTAAATATGAACAATTGACCTCCCAAGTTCCACTGTATATTTTGGTTATAATGTGTCCTTTTTATTCAGGCAATACAATACAGGAAATTCTCATTTTAAAAAAAATGCCCTTCCACATCATTTTGGATTGATCATGTGCTATCTTAAGTAAATAAATAAATAAATAACTAAATAAAAAAAAAAAACTTTTCACTGAATCCATAATACGATCATCATCAACATATTCAGTTTGAACATTGAAATATTAAACGTTGTCCGTATCACTCATTCGCACTCGCAGTAGAGGACCCGATAATCGAGTTATAGGCCTTTGCTCTATCCGCGTGCGTGCGCGCCCATTAGCAAGGAGGACGCACGGTTACAAAGGACGCTGGCCAATAAGAACAGCATTGTAGCAGAATTACCCCCTCCGCCCCCATCAGAACAACGGGATTACAGCCGGGCGTCCCTCTTAAAACCAGACACTCGCTGTGACGCCAAAGGCAGGCCAAATGAAAACAGAAAGATGCGGCGGCAGCGCACGCACACGCCAAGGGCGGCCTCATGACAGCAGGTGGAGGCAAGAAATGGAGAGGTTGGGGGGGGCGGTGGCAGAGGGAGGGAGGGTCGATGCGCGCAAGGTGAAAATGTGCGTCTGTTGACATGTTTGATTCCGGCGAAGATGGGAAGGCTTCCGTCTTTTCGGCGTTTGATAGGGTTGCTTCCGTTACACGTGTGGGAGAGATGGGGGGGTGAGACGTCAGCAGGCACTGGGCACAGCGCCAGGAATGCCAACGCTGCAGACCAAACAAGAGCGCGGCGAACCTTTGGGAGAACGTTTACCAGCGACCGCATGCAAGCAGCTGTAAAAGCGACAGCGCAATTTTGTTCAAACAAAGAAATACGGGTTGTTCTCAGAAACGGAGGTCTCCACAAGTGTGACATGTGAGCCCTCGCTGTGCCCCCCCTCGACAGGAACAATGCAAACCCCCGAGCGAGCAAAACCGGTATTAACTATTTGCTTAAAGTGGCTTACGGTCACCTTGTTTAAACCGAACAGATGCAACATCCCGAAGGCACCGTGACGCGGAAGAAGGAAACCGCAGCGGCCCCTAAAACCAAACCGCCAGGCAAGCAGGCCATGCGTTCTCCTGCAAAGAGGATTTGGGCTCAAGTACTTGAAGCTATTCTCAGGGCCGACCACGTTAATGCTTTCCGACAACGAGAAAAGGGAGAAAGCGATGGCGCACTCTGAACCGAAGCCTCAACGTGGACAGACCATCGCATGAGCGCCGCAAACAGTCAGCGATGTAGTCATGTCACAAGACTTTCATAAGTTATCACCCCCGGTGTGATTACCTGACCAAAGTGAAGTGTGCCTCTGTGAAACAAGTCTTATTTAGCTACGTGGGTAGCAGACTTGCTCATCCTCATATTGTGAGTTACAGTAGCGAGCCAGTGGTCAAGTGGTTCGGATTGTGGCTTTGGTTACTACAAAACAGAAAACAAACCGGCGAATTTGGTCTAAAAATAATACAACCAAAAGGGAAATAGCTCTGTTTTTTCGAGACAGCAATAAGTCTGCCTTTGACAGCACATAGGGTCATCCCGACCCCTGAGCACTCCAAAAAAAACACTGACTGCTCACACCAAAACCAAGCGCGACTGGCAGCGTGCCCCTCGGCCTTGCGCTCTAGGCCTGACCTAAGCGCTCGCGTAATCAGAGTATTTAGAGGTCTGTTTGTGTTCTAGAGCTCCCCTCGGGGCCTCTCTATGAATACCCACTACTTCTATCAGGGGCTCGGGGGGCTGACCGAGGGCCCGCGACCTGGCCTCCCCACACCGACCCACTCAGAATTCTCCCTTTTCCCTTTTGCTGCCACTTCATCCTGGGCCGAATGAGGAACTGCAGCATATTAGCAAGGCGGCCGGGTCGACAGCTTACGTCAGTCTGGCCTCTGCGAGCATCCGAGTGCTGCTGGAGAAGCCGTTTTGTTGCTGACTGGGAATGCCGTGAGGAGTGTGAGGATGCTGAATAGCCACAGTGAAGGTAATGTCTGTCGCAGTCAAATCTCCGCTTCTGTCCATCTCAGGGGGCGGCCATTTTGCCACTTGCTGTCGACTGAAAAAGACATCATAGATGCCCAGGACGCAGGTAATGACCAATCATGGCTCAGGTAACAGCCAATCATGGCCCAGCTTCCGAAGACAGGTGAGCTGTGATTGGTCGTGACCTGAGCCCTGATCAAGTGTGATGTCATATTCAGTCGACGGCAAGTGGCAAAATACCACAAGATGGTTGGAAAAAAAATTGGATTTTGCTGCTTAGCTCACATTACACAAATGCAATACGAGTTAAATTGCAGTGCTTAGACTAAGCAAGGCGCATGGAACATAACAGTAAAAAAAAGAAAATGGTCCGATTTACTTTCCCTTTAAAAACAACAACACAAAAGAAAATAGAAATGATTTGCTCATAAAAAGGTGAAGATATTTTTTGAAATCAGCCTCAAAATTCATTTCTGGACACATACAGCCATCTCTGATTAAAATGTAATGCTGACCAGTGTTATATGTAATATATAACAGCATAACTGGGCTATTACAAAAAAAATGATAAAGATAATATGTGGCAGTGTCGTTTAAATGGTTAAATGCATCTCTAGTAACCAGGAGAACCATGCAGTGTCTTTTCCAAAGTTCGGCCAAAAAGCACTGTTTATCTGTCATGGTCATTGCGTTTTTTGGAAATGTATCCGGGCTACCTGGAGAACATGCAAACCTCCACAGAGAAGGGCCTAAGATTTTAATCCGGAGTCTTTTGACTGTGAGGCCAACCACGAGTACAACCGTTGGTGCCAGTTATCCAAATATTACAATTTATGGAGCGTGAAACTGGAGCCAACCACGGGGAGAACATTGAAACTTGAGTCGCCAGAGACGGAACTCGAACTCAGAACCCAAGGCTGTAAAGGCAGAAGTGTTAACTAGACGTTGTGCGTGCCTTTTCTCGACAGTTTATTGCAACAAAAAAAAAGCACGGTGTTTTTTAATCATATGAAGTGTGCAACTTAGTCCAAGTTCGCCAGCCGCAAAAATGAATAAAAATTAAAAAAACAAGATTGCCCGTGCGAGGAGCAAAAACAGCGAGGAGCATTAAAATATAAAATAAAAATACTGCTTCCATTTTTTACAAAGGCGCTAATTAGGACTTGATGTCAAAAGTAGGCTGCTTTGCAAAACATTCTTCCTTGATTCGCGGGCTAAGCTGACGTATTCGCCCTCGGAACTCCGCATTTTGGACGAGCGAAAAGCTTCGCGTGAGAGGAGAAGGTCGAGCTGAAAGGGAGGGAAAAGTCCTACCGTCGAAGCTCTCAGTCGTCCTTTCTCGTTCTTTTCGTCGTCTGCGGCAGCGGCGACGGCGTCGGAGCCTGTGCAGCCATTTTGTAGTAAGTGATCGACTAATGCAGCTCCACAGTTGAAGCTGTTTGGGGAGGGGCGGGGGAGGGGGGGGCGGAGGGAACGACAAGGCGGAGCTTGGCCTCGCACGTGACCTTCAATAACAAAACAAACTCCCTGGTCCTACTTGCCATAGCTCCACCCCCACCACCCAGGCGTTGCTATGACAACTGCAGCCCCTTCATCACTCTCTTCTCCGGGGGGATGCGCTTGTAGCCGTCGTGTACTTGTCGACCCCCCCAACTTTTTTTTTTTAAACCACAACTCGGAGAGGGAGTGAGCATGCGCAAGAGATGTGCGGAAGCAACTTCAGCTGAGATAAACAGTGGCGCGTGTCAGCTGCGCGACATCAGTCATGCAGTTGGAGTTTTAACCAACAGAGGTCGCTATTCCTATGGAGGTTTTTATTCTTTTTAAATTTCGAGAAGGTCAGTCAAAATAAACAACCGAGATAATTTGGTTGCACAAGTGTTAGCACTTATAACTGGAGACGATGCTCTGCTGGAAATTAACCAACCAAGCACATTCATGTTAAAGTGGAGTCTAGACAAGAAGAAAAAAAACTTTTCTTACTCCCGCAGCAGGGAAATACACATTTTTGTGTTTAATTTCGTTTCAAGGGCTTAAAAAAAAGAAAAGTATCAGATAGTAATTCAACGATTCATTTTTAAAGTATTTACACAAAAAATAGAATAATAATTCAGAGATTTTTTTGTGGATTGAGGCCTCCTGTTATTTCTCTTAGATACATTTTCTAACTGTACTGAAGGACATGCAATGATTTCACCAGAAAACTTCACGGGGGACATTTCTCACAGATAAATGCAAATGTATGCAGTAACTTTTCCCCTTTCTCCATGCCCCATTAATCACATGACACCCTCGATTTATCTTTAGATAGTGGGTAGTGGGTGCTCATGAACCACGCGGCAAACTGTGCACCCGCTTTGCTAAGACTCAACTGCCTCCATTCTAACAGACCAGGGGGAGCAGCAGTCATGCTTGTTTTACAAGTTGTCTCTTCCAAAATAAATGCATGTCGTCTAACAGACAAAGGTCACATGAATTGAATCTGCCAATGCGAGAGTTAACAACAATCAATGGACAATGAAAAGTCTCGCATCGCCCGTTTTCACAAATGAGATGCCTGACTCAAATAAATGCCTTACTTTTTGCAGTTGAAAAAAGCTGTAGACACAACCATATCCACTATTTTAGAAAATGGCATAATTCAGAGAGAATGCTCTGCAACCTCCAATTTCTTCCTTTCTTTCCTTTTCCGTCGGGACTTTTTCTTTGATCCTGGACTTGGGGCTTCATGATTTATTGCCAAACGGATTACAGCACTTAATAACCATGCCCTGAAGCGGAAAGAATGTATGAGCAAATAAATAAATAAATAAATAAATGCATATGGGACTGAGAATATTGACTTATATTTTCCTTCAAGCACAGATAACATTTATAGCAGTGGAGCAGTAAAATACGGTAAGCTAGGAGTAAGCTAGCCAGCTACTAGCTACTTTGAATGCTCAGAATGATAAACACACATAAATAAATAATTTTGATGCCAATCGTTTCCACTTGTCAACATTTCAAACATTTCCACCGTCAAGCCAAACAGAAAAACATTTAGATGCGTATGATATATCAGCACTCCGTGATGCTACATAAATAGAATATCAACAGGATTTAATGAGATGATGCTAACGCCTACTCTAAATGAGACCGGTGGCTTTCATGCAAATATACGAAATGCATCATGTGAGGCATCAAGTGGCGAGTGCCCACCATAAGAAAAGAAAAAAAATCCTGAACGTGATTAAAAAGCAGGGCGATTCTCATCGTGTTCCCGCAATTATCCAGCCATCTGTACATACATACAGTACGTGCCACGGCCATACGGAAGATTGTCTCGGCGACATCTGGATAATCACCGAGATCTCAGGATGGTGGCTAAACACAATTATTCTGCCTACAAGATGATAGAGTGTGAGCAGGGAAGTGAGAGGAGAGGAGGCGAGACACTAATCAGGCGCTGAGGCCATGCATCTCGAGCAAGACGGTTATAAATAACCTGCTGCGTGAAACCTTGCAGTTTTATGCCAACTCCATATGAGGGAGCTTCTTCAGCAGCTGGCAAAAAAATGTGTTACCATTTGGTTACACTATAAAAACAGCCGACCCAGACAAAAAAATATTTTCATGATTATTAACAGTCCAAATGTTCATTTGTTCCCCAATTTAAAAATTACAATGAGGTAATGGAGTGCAGTACTTAGCTGGGAGCAGCAGAGGCGCTGTTGATTCAGTCTTCAAAATGGACAAAGCTTCTCCACTGGTGTTACAAAATAATATTTAAAAAGGCAGAGTTTATTTTCTTGCAAGCCTAATATTGAGTGTGCGAATAAAGAGCTCTTTCATTTTCAATAGAAGAGATGATTATTGAACAATTGGCCGACAAGTAAAATTCCAGTCAGATCATAATGTGTGTTGTGAGGCAGCAGAGTCTGTTACAATATATCATCTACAGTAACACACACACACACACACACACACACACACACACACACACACACACACACACACACACGTGCGCACAGCGGTTAAGAGGTCAGGTCCCAAACACGCCAAGCTGACCTCGCTGTCTCTGGCGTGGACGTGAGAGACATTGACGAGCGAACGCAATCAATGTTTGGCCGAGACATTCAATTAAGAGCCCGCCGAGTTGACCCCACCGGCTTGAGGGTGAAGTTCAAAGGTCGACAAGCTGTTCTATGATCTTACCCACTGTGTGTGTGGGAGGTGATGGGGTCAATGAAGTGTCACTGTCGACCAAGTGGAAGAGGATCCATATGCATTGAAATTTTAAGTGTGACTTAAACTCTTAACTGCTGTGTTAGGAGTAACTCAAATTGGGAGAAATGTCTAACCCAGCACTGCTCTCTAAAAAACAAGAGAAAAAAATGTAGATATTCATATGTATCAACGTTAACGCGAGTGCATTAATCCTACACGGCACACAAACATGTTCGGCGGATTAACACTATAATTGCGTTGTTGTTGGAGCACCCCTAGTGTGTAGCATCCACGTGTCAGAGTGATGAATGCCTCCTTCCTGTTAGTGACCTCCAAAGTCGCATCGGTGGAGAACGCTGCCTCGATGCCTCATTTGTCTGCCGGCTACGCTACGGCGAGGAAAGCACTCAGGCAGAACTGGCCTCGGTGGCGCTAATCACAAATGTAATCACACGGGTCTGGGCTGCTGCGGGCCGGAGGAGATTCCGTTGTGAAGAATACACATGAAACGTGCTGTATATTGGGCTATCGTGCGCGAGTGTATACATGTGAGGAGATTTCATATGCTTATATATTTTTTTAAGTAAAGACTTGCTGCAGCTAGAAAGGGGCTGACACTTTTTAAGACCCCCTAAACATAAAACAAATATAATTTTTTGTTATTATTATTATTATTATTATTATTATTATTTTGTGAATATAGTGTGGTAAACAATCCACATTTCAGAAGGTGTGTCACAAATCTAAAAAAGACCAGTCATCTGTTCGACTTAAAATAGGAACATATATATTTGTGTTAGTTCGGGTTTTAGTTCGGGTTTTAGTTTTAGTTTTTTTTTTTTGTGTTTTTTACAAATGGAGTATTTGTCAAGTGCAAGATAAAAAAAACAATTACTAAGTGACGTGGAACCAAGTAAACTACAATGCCTAAACGGCTGTTCAACCTTGCTTCTTCCATACGGCCACAAAGTATTGCTGAAATAATTACATTTGAAATGCAGCCTGAAAGTCCATGTATGATATTAGTTATTCATGATTAGTTTGAATGAAGTATCATTTTCTGAAAGAGTTCTTGTTTTTATTTCACTAGTTTTAGTCAACCATAATAACCTTAGTACAGTAGTGCCTCGACCTACGAGTGACCCACGGAATGAATTAAAGCTCTTATCTCAAGACTATGCCGCACTTAAACGGTCAAGTATTATTCGAGGTGGTACTTGTAAACAATAAACGGTTACAGTACGAACAACGAAAGGAACCACTTCAATTCTACTGCCATCGGGAACCGAGTGTATATTTTCTATAAATGTGCCATTACGCACACAAAGCGCCGACGAGCGTGCTGATGAATCAGAGCGTCTTCGCAGTCAGCGGCGAGCTCGCCGGAGAGATAGAGAGCCTCGCATATCTAGGCCGGCCGCATCAATCTTCCCATCATCGCCGAGGCAACCTCCATTCTACGCCCCGGCCCATCATAAACACATTTATTATTCATGAATTACCATTTTTGCCCACTTAATTATTCAGCAGGTCTTAATTATCCCCGCAGATAATCTTTTGCAGGGTCGTGGGAAATGAGACGAGCTATGAGAGTGATGTTGTTTCAAGGTTCTCGCGTGGGGATGGGTCTGAGAGGACAGGAGGCGGGCGCTTTTGGGAGAATTGAATCTGATGAAGGTGCAAAGAGAAGACAACTGCACATCTATTTAGATTAATGGCACAATACAAGGTGAGCGAGATGAATTAAAATAAGCACCCTGGAGGACCACGCATGCCCGAGAAGCAGTGATAACATTAATAATCACAAGCTTGTGTCCGCGAACGCACTGACAGTCCTTCAATGCAACACAAGAAAAAAAAAAAAAAAAGAGAACAGATTAACTTGTGGGCAAATTTTGAGAAATAATTTTGATAAAATATAAACAACGTGAGTGGAGTGCCGTAGCGCTGAACTGGTGTGAAAATGATTATTTACTACAAAAAAATGTATTGTTATTCATCTATCTTGGCACCCCCCCCAAAAAAATGTTTGTCATAAGAAAAAGGTCACGATAATAATGTACGCATAGTAACGACATCTTTATTTGAAGAATTGAAATAATTTGGCCACATTTTTTGCTTCAATTCAGTAGACATGGTGCTGTTCCTTCTGGGAAGCATATCTTGGACACCTGGGGGGGGTGCAGTTTGATACAGCTATACTGTTCAAGGGGGCAGCCTCAGCTCCTCGCAAGGGCAGTCATTTTTGGCGTTCTTTAAAAAGAATATACACCTGAGAGTATTGTTATCCTGTCTCCACCGTTTGTGTTCAAATTTGCGTCGCTTATAGTGTTAACACTGCCACATAGACGCCATTTGTTAGCCTGTTTATGGCTTTTCCCATGATGTGTTAGCATTAAGCTACAAGTCACCATGCCAAAGTGCTGCTTGTTGTGCAGCGAGCTGGGTCAAGTTCAATAATAATTGAAGCCTCGCTACCCCAAAATGTTTGGAATTGTTTATTATGATAATTGTGTTTCAAATTCGTGTTTCAACATTAGCCTGGGGAAAAAAATGACGAAAACAGATTTTGGACAAATGTACAATGCAGGCTATACAAAGCTTGTAACATAGACGAAGAAGTATCACTTCAACATACTTCCTTGAAACTGATTCCTACGTTTGGCATTTTAAGGTCCATCAGAAAGAGCACAAAAACACAAATGTGTGTGTTTTAAGCCAATACAGAATGAACTGCATCGAAGCGAATAGGTGGATCATGAACATAAGGGGGGTTTACGGTACGTGCCTATGATGAGTCCTCTGTCACAACGAGCAACGTCTGGCTAAAAGACGATCGTCTTTGTCTGGCTTCATGTGAGGGGCGGGTGGGGTGGTGAATGATTCATGGCGGCACGTAATGCCCACAGACATCTCCGCTGAGAGCCAAACGCAGACACAAGCAGACACAACGAGGAGCATGATTGCGAAGTGCGCAACACGTATTAAGATAATTTATTAAAACCATGCAGCAAATGGATATCGCTGACAGTTAGGAGAGCGTTTTTAGCTGCAGTCAGGTGGGCATTGCAAACGAGAATGTGCACTTGCCTCACCTGGATATATCAAACCCATTGAAATAAACATGAATTCATATACAGTCAATGGAGATAAAGGGATGAATTGGGGTATCTGCGGGGCTGCTTTCATTCCAATTTTATGATTGATTTTCAACTTTACTCTTAAGAAAAAACATCTTGTCGGTTTTAATAGGGTGCGTCTATTATAATTGACATTGAGAACATTTCCTCTAAATATGGAACCATAAGTTTTGTATTCAACTGCACTTTTTCCCCCCAGTGTTCCCCTCTTACACTGACTCGACTTGCACATTGGCGACTGCTCAACGCATATATGGGAGGGGATGGGGGTGGTCCTGGTTAACTTTACCTTATCATCCAACATATTGATCTGTGTGCCGGGCCAGAGGCGTGATCAATACGGGCAATAAAAGTAAAGCCGGCAGACTCCCTGGGGAGGCGGCACGCGAAACCTGAGGCGCGCGTGTGTGTGTGTGTGTGTGTGTGTGTGCATGTGTGTGTGTGTGTGTGTGTGTGTGTGTGTGTGTGTGTGTGTGTGTGTGTGTGTGTGTGTGTGTGTGTGTGTGTGTGCGTTTAAATCGCACACATCAGTCAAGTGGACAGCTCGTGTGTGTGAGTGCGTGTGTGTGTGTGTGTGTACGCGAGCGCGCAAGAAAATGAAGAGGGTCCCGCGGGACTCTTGCGACCAGTTAACATGTGTGCACGGGACGGTGGACAACCACAGAATGTTTGTATGCAATCTGTGCTCGCATGCACACACACAAGCACACTCTTATACACTCACACTTCTTTTTTTTTTTTTGACAGAATGTTTTAGCGGAAACAAAAAAGGAAGAAGTGATTTGTACCGCCCCCCCCCAGCCCCCACCCTCTGTTGCGCACACGACGCGAGAAGCTGTCACATTAAAGCGCAGCGGAGTGATGGAGCAAAAGCCCGAGTTAACGCGACAAATGTAGCGCACTGACGCTCATGAGAGGATTGTGCTTCATTAAGCGATAAAGAGAGGATGAGGAGGGGGTGTGGGGTAAGGGGGGGGCGTCTCTTCATGATGTGACCTTTAAGTTGCTGGGGCATCGACTGACAGTGAGACAGAGTTTCAAACGGCAACGCCCCCCCGCCCCCTCAGTGGGATTCTCTCCTGAGACAGTGACGAGGATAAACAGGAGGGAAAGCTGTCTGCACTCCTCTGCCAAGGCTGAACGGCAACATCAGACAGTGGTACATCGCTTCTTCAAAGCTTCGTGGCTCTGGTCGTACTAAATATAGATGAGAATCAGAGCAGCACCCTCACAAAAAGTTAGGGATAGCGCACTTCCGGGTACATTTATTTGGATGAACCTCAAATGAACTATAACTGGTGAATTTAATTTGACCTCCTCTAAACTTTTACACTAACAACACTGAACACCCCTAAACGTGTTCAGTGTTTCAGTGGCTGTGGAGTTAGTTGTGTTTATGACCATTCCCAGCTGAAAGTTGCTGTGAAATAAAAAAAAAAAATCTGACGTGCTGAAAACAACTACACGGCATCCTCTAGCTTAATGGGAACATAAAGTCGAAAACACCATCGGCACAGGGTAAAAATGAGCCTTTAAGCCAAACATGTGCACAGAGAATGTAACAATAGTCACAGGCATATATTCTTTATCTTCTGCAAATAACTAATATTACTGCTGCACTGAGAAGCAGAGAGAGGAGCTTGGCCTCTGCTATAGTATAGCCATATGTTTCTCTTTTACTGCTCCCAGGTAGCCAACGCATACACACAAGATAGTGTGTATACATTGTGATGCAAGCAAAAGGTGAAGAACTCAGACAGATCAACCCTTGCATGACCTTTATAATCAGTACGTGTTCTCCAAAGAATCATCAGTGACCGCGGTCTATCTTTTTTTTTTTAATATGCGCTGACTTGTTAGCAACAAAAAATTCATTTGTCAATTCTGTCGCTCCATAGATTGCCTTTACCTGCGCTTATTTAAGGGCAAATATACAGCCAATTGAGGGAAGTGGAAAGCAGAAAAGCGGGAGGACAATAAACAGGGAGGTTATTTATAAAGCACAGATCAATAGCCATTACGTTTTTTTTTTATACAGTTTGCAATATGGCTCGGTGCATGTGTTGCAAATTGAGTCTGAAGGAGGGTGAGCAAATATAGAAGCTATTATTCCTTTGGATAACACACAAAATTATCCAGACTTACTCCACAGTCCATTAGTGCTGTGTGTGCACATTTGTCATGTTTCCTTGAATGCATCACCAAGTTTTTGTTTTTTAACAAGCACAAACCTGCATAGTTTTCATGTTATGGGATGACAACCTCTCTGAACGTCACTCGAGGGGCCTTGCAAAGGTCTCTCTCTCTTTCACACTCACACTCACACACACACACACACACACACACACACACACACACACACACACACACACACACACACACACACACACACACACAAAATCTCTGCCAATGAGCCCCCATCTGACCTGTTCAGCATTCCCGTCTCGTCGTTTCCAGTCCAGCGGGATCATCCATCTCCATTTCCCCTCGTCACGTCGGTAGCGGCAGCTCAGCCTTCATCAAGCTAATTACAAAGAACACAATCATCGACGAGTCTGACACGCCTTTCAGACACCTGCCACATCGACCCGGCTATAATCTGATTTAAAAATAAAAATATTTATTTCAATTTTTTGAAACAAATTGCTGAAAAAGTAAACACACGAAATTATAACGCAGATCTTTGCCGAGGCCAAACGAGCATCATTTTCTATCAGTAACACGTTCATTGCTACCCAGATTCTGCATAGACCTGAATTATGTCATGAAATTTTCATGTAGCGCTCATTAAAAAGTTAATGGATTTTAGGCAGAAATCACAAGCAATGAATGATTAACCGGTGTTATCACTCGATGAAATATTACACATTGTACTTTTACATTTTTATTTCATATTGTTAATGTACCCTTTTATTTTATAAATGACACCAATTTAAATTCCAGACTTGAAGTGTAATTCTGTATTTAAAAAAAAACGTTTTATTCAACCAACAAATAGATTAGTGTGCCGTCGTGCTCTTTTACAATTTACATTCAATTTTCTGTTGTTCTTTTAAAACGGCTCCTTACGATATGAATTTAATTGTATTATTGATGCCGCCAATTGAAAAACTGAAATCCAAAATTCAACCCCAGAAAATGACTGAAATGGATTAAAAAGTCTTTGGTAACTAATACGTGTTCACACTTGTTCATTCGTCAAATGAGCATCAGCTTACAAAAAAAAAATCCAATCACACCCCTTGCAGAATTTCCTCATGTGAGAGAATGCAACCGAGCGAAGTGGGCGAAATTGGTGGTTGATTTCGCTCTCATTGGCTCACCTTCGCTGACAAAAGCCGTATCATTAAAACGCACCATTTCATATTCATGACTAATTAGGTAAACCAGACGGCAGCTCCAAAGTGGGCTACTCTTAATTAAGCCGGAAAGTTTTTAACTTACACCTTGAGTAGGTGGCGTGCGCGTGCACCGTTCATCTTGTCAAGCGCCCCGGCATTTTCCAAGGCGACCTGCGGTGCTGGTCAGAGGTGCGTCGTTCCGTGATAAAGAGCGTCCAAGTCGTGTTGCATAACTGGCTAATTATCACTATGTACTTGTATGCAAAGTTAAAAGGTCAAATCTGACTTTTAACACGTCGGCAGATAAAACACATCTTCGACGATTAGAAGCGAAAACTCTCCGGTAACGGGTGCAACTGCATGATCTGATGAATAAATGAAGAACAAGGTTCAAACATGTTGTCATCGTCACCCTATAAAAGTTGAATTTGTTTTGTTTTTTTTTTTTGTGGTGGACTGAATCTCTCTGTGACTTTGGTAGCGCGAGCAAATGGCTTCAATGTTCTTATTCTTCAAATTGGCATTTTGAATGCTCTTCCTAATACTCAAACTGCATTGCCGATAGCGCTTGCAGGCCTCGCTGGCTTTATACAGGCAGACTGCTCTCATATTGGATCTCAGACTGTGCAGGTGTCCCTAATGAAGTGCATACTCCCGAGCGGTGCGTTATATGAGAACGCCGCTGATTTACAGTACTTTCCCCATTAACGAGCGCCGGAGGGGAGGCGGGCTGTCTCCCTATAGAATTAGCGTGCGCAGGCCTGTACTATATACGACGGCGAGTGCCCACTGGATCCAATTGTGCAGCCGTGGGGAAAATTAAATTCTTATTACGTGACCCCTCCTCGCTAACCTGCTCCTCCAGCCGCGCCTGCTCAGCCCCCACAATCTCCTCCCTTCTTTTATTTCGCCTGACTACATTCTCAGAGTATATCACCTCCACGACTGTCCATCTGCTGTATCATGGACCACGGACCGGTGGCACATAGACATACTTCAACGGATCGGAATCAAAACAACTAGTTGAATAATGATAATGAATTTCTCAAATATTGGAGAGCCTGGCTAAATGATCTCGTCTACAAGAGTATGATGGACAAAATGAGATTAGCGATCTTGTTGAAGCGATCAACCTGTGCAGGATGTAATGGTGCATTGTGGGTTTTATTTGTTGAGATGCCGGTCAGAGTTAAAGGGGCACTTACCCCTCTTGCCCCACTCTAGAACCGCCACTGACGCCAGAAAGGTATCTTTATGTAAAGCCCGTCCAAGGTGCAAAGTCAGTTGAGGACCGTCGACTGTGCTGAAAAAACAAACAAACCCTAGGACGTCATATATTAATCGCCTTACGGCTCATTTGTCATCATGGACTACAGAAAACACTTTGACCCCTAATGTGTACCCTGTTTAGTATAAACTGAACACCTAATAATAACTCAAAGACGCTAAACAATAACTCGTGTGGGTAATGAAAATCTTTTTACAGTAGTACGTGTGTGTGTGTGTGTGTGTGCACGCATGTATGCCAATACATATGACCTGGATCCGTTTCTATATCGCAGTGTGGTTCGCATGAAGCAATTCCTAAATTGTGACACCAGGTTGAGACTATGACATTTTTGTTTTTTTAACTTGAGGTGCAGAATGCTGTAGTTACACCCCTGTAAGTGTTCCACATTTATCCACATACTCCCCAATTACTCCCTCTCTTTTCTTGTTCAGCCGGCTAATTGAATTTGCGGCTGACTTTTAATTAATAGCAAAGCTGATTTGCATAAAGTTGAACAAATTGCATACGGCGCTCCTCCCCTTCCTCCCCTCCCCACATTGCTCCACGTCGGAGCAGGCTGGCGCAGTGCCGAGGGGCGAGGATGGTAAATGACATGAGGAGGGAGGAAGCGAGGCACGAAGACAAGTTGGAAGTCTTTGCGGACAAAAGGCGAGAGAGAGAGAGAGAAAGCAGTTGGTGCAAGAAGACAAATGGGGGGCAAAACCTTTGTGCATGAAAGTGCAGGTGTGTGTGTGTGTCTGTGCGCGAAACCCATTCATCTCCTCCGTCATGCATGTTGAATACTTCCGCTGATCACACAAAGAGTGGCTAATTGGTGGCACGCTGACAATGGGCCCATGGAAGCTGACAAAGTGAACACAGCACATCCACCGGCAACATCACACAGGACACAAGCCAAGGGAACCATAACTCGCTGTAGTATCTACCGGTGAAATGAACGCCAGACAATTGCTTGCAATAGATAGAAATGGAGCCTAGAAACACGGCCACTTTTTTCTTGAACTTCAAAGTTTACAGTCACATCAAAAATTTTCTTTAGAGTAATGGTCAATACGGCCCCGCTAAGTCTAAACGTGGTTCTCCCATGAATATTGTGTTGGTGGAATATGAATTGAGCGGCAAAATCCGATTTTTCTCAGGGGGGGGGGGCATTTTGCAACTTGCTGTATTCAACATCACTGATTTTAATAAGAACTTTACTTCACAGGTTTAGCTTTGATGAACCCGTGTTGTTTAGCAATTTTAATACCACCACCCGAACGGTCATAGGTAAGGAGGCACAAGTGCAGATAAACATGCGATTTCCTTTTGGCATATTTGTAAATGTAATCAAAGCTCAATCATATCGCCCGCAGTGTTTAATTCCCTCCCTGTTGACATCTGCTCAGCCTCTGCAATGCCCTCCCGTCTCCCACTGAGAAATAAGAGACCCAAACATGTGACGGGTGTTAGTTAATCAGGTCGGCATTGACCTTCCGGGTAGCCATCTTGGTTTGGAGGGGTAATCTCGTAAGTGCTTAATGATGATGGCAATATCCCACACGGCTATTACAATTACGCCAGCGAACAAATGAACTCACCTGGTCTGCAGGAGCTTCAGGCTAAGATGCGGACTGATGTATAAAAGGTACAGCTGCTTTTGAAGGATCTAGATAGACGGCGTTTGTAAGCAAAACAAAATAAATAAAAAAACAACAAAAAGGAGGGGGAACATAATTACAACAACAATCTTTATTTCTTAAAATACGATAAAGGACATCTTGTTATCAATAATACAGGTACAAAAAAAAAAAGATCAAAGAATACACGAGAATATGGCAATCGGGTGGAATTAAGCAAGACTTGAACTGGCATAGATCTGTAAATTGAATGGAAATGGGGCTTTCTGTCATTCAAACGAGGCACTGATAATGTTCTCCAATAAATAAGGCACAACTGAGGGGGCCTAGCAAGGCTGTCTTTGGAAATTCTATGAAGAAATGGACCGACGATATTCACATTTGACGTGGTGCATAAATACGTAGTCATATTCAATCACTCTCATTAGATATTGCTTTGAATAAAAACAGTGGCGGTTATTACTGAGAAAAAGATTCCAAGGTCCTGCTGCCTCATGTTTAACATGACACAATGTTACGCGTGACCGAATCAGAAATGCACCTTGTAGCCGTAAAGTGAGAGTGATCCAGACATATGTGCCATTTTCAACGCTTGTCCTCCACCTTTTTTTTTTTTTTTTTGGTGCACTGAAAGACGATCCTGCAACACATACACCCCACCCCCCCGCTGTGCAGTCCTCACACACAGATAAGCAGGCGGGGCGCGCTGAAGAAAGCGTAAAAAGTGGACAAGATAAAAAGTTAAGAGGATTAGTTTTGAGTGTCAGTTCCTTGTTGGCACCGAGGGTGAATCCATAACGGGGAGTGTTGGCAAAAATAAAAGCAGCGACTGTGGGCGGGGAAGACAAAAAAACCAAAACAAAACAAAAATTATTTTCGTGCTTGTCATCCATCATAGTGAGAAAAAGTCACTGGATGGAAACGACAGCCACACTGTCCTGGACCGCTTTTTTATATATTTTTTTTAACCCACCTGTATGGAGAGGGTCAAACTTATTAAGAATCAGGGGCCTTGAAGATAAGGTGGTTTTCTATATCTCGTGGGCGGTAAGATGATGTTCCGGCACGCCGTTGGTGTGAGTCACCGCTGTGTTGTTCTCATTGAGGCGCCTCACGCGGTACACTTCGTAGTGGATGCTGCTGGTGATGTCCTTAATGTTCTGCATGTGGGTCCTGGAAAGGTACGACGTACGGATTACATCACCCCGCGACGGATGCGTGGCAAAAAAAAATAAAAAGAAAGACGACGGTACGGAACGCTCCGCTCACCTGATGAGGAGATCCCGTAAATAGGCGAACTCACAGTGGGCTATGTTTTCAACTGACAGAGGGAAAACAAGTGGTTAGGTGGCGGCACCGGCGGGTCAAAATGGAGTAAGCTGCTTCCTTAAATTGTACACCAGGGAGATTCTGTGGCTTTTTTCCCCCTCTTTTTTTGCTCTCTCATTACATCTCAGTTGCCAACTTCATCTCTGCGGCATCTCTACGTGACGATAAGGCTAAATTGCTCATAGCCGCACGCGTCGACACAGCGGGAAATGAAACTTCCTTTATGAGACATTTGGTCGAGGGACACTGCATGCCTCCTATCTGGAGCGATAATGTAATTAAGTACACAAGTGAAAACAACTGTTAACCAGCGTGGCTCTTTATGATATTATTAATGAAAGCGCCCCACTTCCCGTGTCTGCATGAGGCCCGCGTCAGCTGCCGAGCGCATGACACCAGTCTCAAAAGTGCATTGTTTTACTGCTCGACCGTCGCTTGGAAATTCTTTTCACACGCATCCAATTTTAAGGAGCGCCTGCAGTTAGGGGCACATTGAGTATCTCAAAAAATAGCCCTACATGTTTCACCAAACGTCACTGCAACAAACCCCGCCCTGAAATGCTCGGTCATCCGGGAGGGGCTCAGAGTAGAGCCGCTTCTCCTCCACATCGAGAGGAGCCAAATGAGGTGGCTTGGGCATCTGATCCGGATGCCTCCTGAGCGCCTCCCTAGTGAGGTGTTCCGGGCATGTCCCACTGGGCGGAGACCCCGAGGACGACCCAGGACACGCTGGAGAGACTATGTCACGCAGCTGGCCCGGCAACGCCTCGGGATCCCCCGGGGAGAGCTGGAAGAAGTAGCTAGGGAGAGGGAAGTCTGGGTTTCCCTGCTAAAGCTGATGCCCCCACGACCCGGCCCCGGATAAGTGGTAGAAGATGGATGGATGGATGGATGGATGGATGGATGGATGGATGGATGGATGGATGGATGGATGGATGGATGGATGGATGGATGGATGGATGGATGGATGGATGGATGGATGGATGGATGGATGGATGGATGGATGGATGGATGGATGGATGGATGGATGGATGGATGGATGGATGAAATGTCCCTTCGCGTCAAGTTTCTTAAATCTCCGGTCAATTGTGGGTGACATATGAAATGAGAGGGGAAAAAGGACCTTGTACCTTCAATGGTTCCCCACTTGGTCTTCCTCCCCAGCAACCTCCTGCCGTTGACCTGGTACTCCTGATCGCTGCCCACGACGGCAAACGGAATCATCTCCTGCACACATGCAGAGCCACAAGATGCTGAGTGGCCACCCCACACGCGCAGTTTGCGCAGCCGTTCTGAAACACTTTCGAGATCCTCACCCTGATCTTCTCGTTGATCATTCTGTCCTCGGCGTCCTCGTCGAACTCTTTCTGCGGGTAGATGTCGATCCCGTTGGCTCGCAGCTCTTCCCGGATCTGCTCGAGTCGAACAACACGGGACAGTTGTGAAAGCGCTCAAGGCAAGGAATACATTCAGCTTTAATATTAAAAAAAAAACACACACACAAAAATGTCAACATTGAGGTAGAATTCAAGGTCATGAATTGTGTGTTTGTATGTTACCTTCTTTTTAAAGAAATCCCTCTCCTCTAAGGTGAGTGTATCCGCTTTGGCAATCACCGGGACTATGTTGACAACCTTACTGAGTCGCCTCATGAACTCCACATCAAGAGGCCGCAGACTGGGAAGCAAAAAAAAAAATAAAACGTCAATATGCAGTACACGGATGCACCGCCAGAGGTCAGACACGCTCATGACCTACTTTTCCCTTGTGACGACGTGTGCAGGTTTAGAGGAATGGTGACCCCGTTTACGGAGCTCCTGCAGTTAATAGCAGCAGCCTGGCTAATAACTCTTTAACAGACTGGCCGCGTAAACACAAAAAGCCCTGGTGAACTCACACACCAGCAAAAAAAAAAAAAAAAACCTCAAGTGCCAAACTGGACTGTGTGCATCCCAGAGACACACGTAGATGTTTTCTCTCTTTCGTGCAGCCTGTCTCTTTCCGTTAGGCCAACACTGAGTGGCTGCTGGTCTGCCCCATGTGACAACTGCATGATGCATGACTGGATGGTGGTGCGCACACACACGGGGAGGGGGCGATTCGCACTCGCTCCACAGTTGAGTGGACACGAGCCACAAGACAACATTCAGCAGGATCTTTTCGGTGTGACATTTGACAACGGGCAGCTCTTTGAAACATTTCACAACACACATGTGCGGTAAGCCGACACAGCCATTTACTAAACGAACACACGAGACCTCGCACCACCACCTCATTTATTCTAAACGCACACCAAGCCCCCGAGCCCCCACACAGTAAGGGGCTGTAAGGTGTGTGTGTGCGCGCAGCTGGAGCATAACCAGATGTGTCTTCCTGCAAGGTATACAACAAAGAGAAACGTTGGGATTTTGAGCTGGTGCTGCTGCTGCAGGGCCCGGCAGGCCCATCTTCCCTCCACATGTTTATGTTCTAGGATATGTTGCTAAGTGCTGAGGAAATGTGTGCGTGTGCTCGAAAAGCCGACGCATGTTCCACACTAATTTACATCGGAAATGCTGACAAGTAAGGCAAGACTCCAGGCACAGCGACTGTGTTCAAAACCCAAAGTCAAAGAATGTGTGCCTGTGTCACTTTTGGCACGTTTACGCTCGGACATGTGCTCACCAGTGTCCTGTAGGCGGGATGAAGTATATGCAACAGTGGACTCTGGAGTCCGGGATCCTCTTCTTCCTGTTAATGTTTATCTCCTCTTGCAGATATGCCTCGTACTGGTCATTAATAAATTTCATGATGGGCTGCCAGCTGGATGATGGAGAGGCAACACAAAAATGGGGGGAAGGAAAAAAAAGACAATTTAGTCAGAGGAAAGCTAGAAAGTCCACTTGTGACCAAATGGGACGGCGACTAACGGCAGGCACGTCAGCTTTGAGACGTTCCACCGTTTATATGTTCAACGTAATCTAAAAATGTAAATGTACCAGTTCTCATTGTTTATCTGATCTCCAAAGCCAGGTGTGTCGATAACCGTCAGCTTCATTCTCACTCCCTTCTCCTCGATGTCTGCGCGAAAACAAACGCACACGAGGTCAGTCCGTGCCGTGCCTACTACGTTCTTACGAGTCTTTATTGTGGTGAAAAATAGAGGGCAGCAGTAGAGGACGGTATACCATGACTGATTGATTTGATTTCAATCGTCTTGGGGATCTTCTCCTGGGCGGTGGCCATCACGGACTTGCGACTGACTTTGGACTTGAACAGGGTGTTCATCAGAGTAGACTTGCCCAGGCCACTTTGTCCTGTGTGAAAATACAAAAAATGTTTGTTTTTAAATTTCAAAAAGTGGAAAAAGTGAGTCAATCAATTCCGCAATTAAAAAGTTGAACATTTCAGACACATTTGAGAACAGAGCAATGCCACATGACTTTTGGATAATGAAGTTCAGACAAGGGGGGGGGGGGGGGGGGTTCATAAGTGTTTGCAGTTTGCATGCGTGCGATTAGTGCATGATCACATTCATGATGTGAACGAGGCGTTCCAGGCGTCCCTACTGCGTCTGCAAGCTGATTACAGTTCATTTTGACTACACCGTTTTCTCTCAGACCTTGATTAGAGAGGAAAAGTAGCACCTTGGCTGAATGACAGGAGCAGGCTGGAATAGACGAATTGCCGGTACTCTAATTTTACGACTATTGAAGGCTCAGAAAAGGCAAGTACAGTAATTGTTATCATTATGTTATGATTGGAAATCATCCGAGCAGTTAAACCGAGTTGGAGTCCACAAGTATACGTTTTAGCCTTCACGTAAAGGTGTTTGTCTTTAATTAGGAAAAAAAAATTAATAACAGTATACAGTGGAACTTCCAAACTGGAATGCAATTTTGAATTCACACCACGGGAGCTCCTTCCAAACTTCCCCTACAATTTCTCCACGACGGCAGACTTTCTCCCGCTTACCTACAACCATGATGTTGAGCTCAAAGCCCTGCTTCATGGCCTTCCTCCTCATCTGCTCCAGGATGGCGTCGATGCCCACGTAAGTGAAATCCACCACGGGGGCCGCGGGCCTGTCGCTGTACGACGCCGCCGCGTCAGGCGCCACCGTGTCGGCCATGGCACTGCTGGTGGGGCTCGAAATCACTTCCAGCCCTAAATAGACAACGAGGAGATGAGAGAGGTGGTCAGAAGTAACATGAGCACAAGGAGGGGGGTGGAGGTGTGGTTCGGGGGGGTTATCAGAGTATCGTGTTGTAGACAGCGCAGGAAATTCAAATCTTTGTCAAATGGACTTGTTTCGTTTCACATAAAGCGGATTAACTCATTCACTCCCAAAGACGTTTTTAAACATCTTCTCAGACTTGGTCCAGAATTGGCTCGTACTGAATGACTTCAAACACTCCAGAATCAGTAAATGAAAGCGGGAACCAGTATGAGTGGAGTTTTCGAGATCATTTGCTAGATGTTCACTTTCCATCCCACATGCGAGTCTGCACTTGAAACTGAAACCGATCCAGCAAACAAAGGAGGAAGAGAGTCATCTGTCAAACCGCAGAAAACATTCGATTTCATCACCAGCTCTTTAGGCAACACTAAAACTGCATCGTCATCATTTTACCTGCTGAGAAACTGTCACCGTAGCCATCTGTCTCAAAATGTACTATCCAGTTTATGACATTTACCGGCATGTGTGAAGGCTTTAATAGAACTACTTAAGGGCCGGCCGGATTGAGAGATTGTACATCGGAGCGCTTGAGAAAAGTCAACACAACCTCGTACTCCTCGTTACTGTGACTTGATGTGAAGATGGTGCTTAAGCCAGAAAACCGCGACACAAGACACTCCTGCGAACTATCAGCCTTTCCTCCTTATCACACAGCGCTGGCCCGGAGGCACGCACACGCCCGAGCTCATGACAACATGAGCGACGGATTTATCAGCTATTGGGATTCCAGTGATGCATAAATCCTCCTGCCCTCCCCCCCGACCGTCTGAGGACTGACTCCCCTTCTGACAGCGCAACGAGCCACTTTGTACTAATCCGCTCAATCCTGCATCACTCGAGAGTTCTATCAACAGAACTGCACTAAGAGGGTCAGTGCACTTCGAACTTGGCACCGCATTGATGACGACAAGAAAAATTGGGGGTAGGAGAACGCAGCCGTGTAAAGTGGCGGCTAATTTAAGACCGACCAGTCTTACTTTGACGATGTGCTCCTTTGTGCGTCCGTGTCAGTCGCACCTATGGAAGCAGCTTGTCATTGGCCTCCAACACCACTTCCCCATCCTGTTCCAGTCGTCAGCAATTTAACGTGACTTACTGCCCTCCACCTCTGCGCCACACCCCCTACATTCCTCTCCCTCGGCGCCTGTCTTTCAAGCTCACCCTTTTTTCCCCCTCCTGAAATGGAAATGATTCTGCCTTCCTCCTTGCAGTCATGTATTTCAATTTCAAATAGATCAGTCAGAAAATGTAAAGGCCCTCTTTCAAATTGCTGCTCCCAGAATTTTTTATGTCTTTGTGATGCTACAAAGACGTGATGACAGAGCACAAAAAAAAAAAATCTCTTGAAAGTGAGTGGACACAATATTGAACTGTCAAGATATATTTGATAAAATATGAGGCGGACAACAAAAAGCTTTTCTCTTAGCTAGCAACCGATGGGCGAGTATGGACACCCGGTATCGGTTTTGGGATGATACCGGACTTATTTTAAGGCATCAGGTACTCGCAAAGTGTGTCGAAAAAAAAACAATACCCAAGGCAAAAAAATGTAGGTGGCACTATACGACATTATCAGCGTCTGTTAACCTTTTTTTGTCACTATGATTTTTTTTTCAATGATACGCCGTGTCGTGCATATTTCAAAGATTGTAAGTTACAACTGAATAATTGCTCTTCTATAAAGGTAGGTTGCAATTTTGCAAATATTGGAAAATGAGAACCACTGAAGTGTCGCTGTCAAACCAAACACAGTGAAGCTCTTCAAGAAAACCTCCTATTTGACAACATTTTGTCTTCCCTTGACCAAGGTGGCGCGTTCATGTCGCGGTCCTGAGCCAGTTAACCCAGGTGTCCGCAGACAGCCGGTTGGAGCATGACCCCATGAATGTTAAAAGGCATCACATGAGAACTACCTGGTCCTGGTGGTTTACCATCTGGCGTACGTTATCTGCACGACTGGTTTATGCCAGGTCAAACGGGGATGACAGCAGACCACACACACACACACACTACAAGAAAATCCTCATAAAAAGGCAGGCTTGAATAAACATTAGCCGGTAGATTCTATTCAATGAAATACTGCAACTGTGAGTGTGTCGGTCTGCATTTAATGGAAGTTTTAAGCTCAGGGAAACTTGATAGAATTTGTCACCAAATTTAACTTGCGATTTAAATTGTTCACATGCAGGAGACGAAATCATTTTAAGTGACAATATCGTGTTGCTGTAGTCTTCTGCATTTTTTTTTACTCCCACAACACTTTACAGTGATGTTGAGTTTTTGGAGGCCGCGTCATTACTGCAGATGATTGATCGACTGATCACGACACCCTTTACACTGAGTTGAAGTGCTGCTTTATTGTCACTCATATTTAGTTTCGGAAGGGATTTCCCCCGTGTCAGATTACGGGATGGCATGTTTCCTTTGTTCCGTTTAACCAAAAAAAAAAAAGCTACCGAATAACAATTTGAAAAAGAGGATGATGACTCATCAGCGATACTGTTTTCAATTATAGGCACCAAAGAATTTTGCTCTTGCCTTCTGAACGTATTGGGTTGCATTGCTTGTCAGGAAATATTGCTCGGCCTTTTTTCGGAGGAGGAAATAGTTTAGAGTAGGAAGGAGTATGTGTGAGAGGGGGGGGGGATCTGATGTTCATAGGCTAAGAGATAAGGGAAGCAAAAAAAAAGGGTGATTTACTTCATTTTGTCAAACCCTTCCTGAAGAAATGCAACCAGATGAAACCCTGCAAAAAATAGCAAAAGTGCAGATGTGGTCGAAGCCACTAGGCCAAACGCCAGCTGCCCCAAATGTTGTTCTTGACAGCATTGGTGAGCAGGTCAAAGGTTACGTTCCCACTTGAGATCAGGCTGAATGATGTACCTCCTATGACAAACTGCTGGCTTGATCTTTTCCACAAACTACATCTGACGGCAGGCCTCTGGATAAAAGAAAACACGCTCGCTCAACATGGGTCAACAGTCAAGGATTGAAATCTGACAAGAAATATGCAAATCTCCTAGAGAAGGTCTCTGAAACGTTGCTCACACACACAAGATCGCCGCTTTGTACCAAATCTGTCAGGTAGGGAATGGGGTGATGGTTTTCGCCAAAGAGCGGCCACGTCAAACACACATTAGCGGACAAGCCCACTAAATGGGTCATTTGGATCTTTGCTCTGCTCTAGAATGTTTTTTTATGGGCTCCCTTTCTGAACATTCTCTCCTTTTGTCCTTTATTTATCATTCCCAAGCAGGACAAAGTGGGGTCCCGTCTCATCTCAAATTTGTTTTTATTGCGACCCAGATGTTTCGGAGCAAATATCTTGATGGTGACTTCTCCAGTGAGTCTGGAACTGCTTGTTTATGGCAAGCACCCAAATGCAACTGCGACGACATCATACTGTGGGCTTACAATCTAATCAACTGTATGGATTCAAGATGGCACAAGTTCCCCATTTTTATGGCAAATATCCAAACGAGGAAAATCAGCAACTGGTGGCACTTCAAACGCGATCTGTTTCGTGATTAAAGTCAGAGCGCTTGTGTGGAAAAGAAGAATTCGCAGAGTCGTCGTCATACTCTGAAGACATGTGCCCTTTGACCCCTGCATGGTCTTACTCGCTCGACTGCCAGTGTGCATTTATTTGCATGTGATGATGCTTCTTATGCTATGGCAACACTTAGCTAGCCACCGACTGACTGGCTGCCATGTGCTAATTTTGGGCTTGTCTATAGTATTAATGCAAGCTTGGTATTACCATTTTGTTTGAGCTGGACCGACCCCCCCCCCAGGTTAAGTGTGTTGACCGTATGTGATGATTCAAGTGTGCCAGAACGCATCAGCACAAATAAAGCAACTGCTCGCTTCCCTCATTGGCCATAAGAATGTAAACAGGAAGGCTTGCTCAGTGGACTGGAAAGCGACAAGCAAATAAAGCGGCGGAAATAAACACACAACATAGCAAAACTTTTGCCGTGTGTTAATAATTATCTGGACAGTCCCGCAGGTATTAGACACACCAGATACGAGCTGCATTTTTAAAAGGCAGGACCTAAAAGGAAGCAAAGTTTAACACACGCGAATAGCAAATATGCAAAAGCAAAGATGTGTCCAGTAAATCAACAGTTTCAAATCTGTTTACATGCCACCTGCCAGTTACATCACAATAATGGCTTTCAGGCGTCGGAGGATATCGTCATTACCACAAGACGGGATTTGGGAAGTGCTTTGAAAGTCAACCAGCGACACAGAACAGAAACATTTGAGGTACGACGGTCGCGTGCGTGTTTTGTCCACATGTATGTGATGCCATTTCTGATACCAAGAGTGCCAACGTTGATTCCATGCCAGTTGCGAGTCGCATCAACATGTATCATATCTCCGAAACGTGTTGAGAAATGTTGGCGAATTGGCAATAACGACTGCAAGAGTCTACTCGCGACTGCCAGAGGAATGCGTTTTGTGAGCATGTCTTTCCAGGCTCGGCTTCAAACGGCGTGACGCTCAGATGAACAAGGTTACTCAAGAGGAATCATGTACATATGCAACACCACTTTGGGATCATTTACTGGTGCAGATTTAACTTCACATCCAATGATCCCTTCCAAAAGAAGACCCTGGTCAAAATGCTTGCCATGAAACCCCTAAGCGGGTTAAACCCAACGGCTATGATCACGTAGGAGGTTTGACAAGAAATCAGAATAACGAGTACGCGAGCTAATATTCATGCGAGTGACTCACCGACGGGGTCTGTTAAATGTCGTCAGATTGACCTGGAGTGAGCCAGAGCACAAAGGGGGTCAAAGTGCATCAGCGGAATGGCTGACTGACATCAAGCGTGGAGCCGCATGGAATCTCACCTCTGTCCTCATATTTATCTTACTGATGTCAAATACATGAAAGGGGGCGTTAGGAACAGTTACAGGACAGGTCCACATGGGAACCTGAGGCTGGCTGCATAACGCAGACAAACAGGCACAAAAAAGGGTATGTAACGGCGACCTTTTCGGCGTCCTCTCAACTATCGGTGAAAGGCCAGTGTCTGTTCTCGCCTGCCAGCGCACCGGGGTGCCTTTCAACGACTCCGCGTGTCCACAAGAATGCGTGCTACATACATGCTGGCGAGACAAACCAGAGGCAGGTGACTTTCTAAAACTGTGGAGGCTGGTTGCAGTTTTCCAGCAGTTGATTGTCAGACAACTCTGTAAAAGGACCGTCTAGGTCGATAAGTGACAATGCATTACACAGCACAAAATGAGTCTGAAAAATGAAGTCGATTGTTAACCAGCCTCAAGAAGAAAAAATGCTCATACCGCCTTATCTGTTCAACAGCTACGCTCGTCACCCAGAGCGGCTGTAGCGATGGGCTGGCAACGCAGTCACATTGCAGTTGAGGGAAAAGTTAGCCGAAGGTGACGATAGGGATGGAGTGAGCTCGGTTTTATGGAATCAATGTTGATGAATCGCATCTTGAAGGAATGGATTGCACACTATTTGGCTGCAACCAGCAGAGGCGCTGTTCATTCAATCTTAGTTTATGGTCTTTAAAAAAAAATTAAAAATGTCCAAGCTACAGAAAATCCGCAGAGTGCCATTGTCACATGGGAATGTCATCAAGGCAACTTTTCAAAACATTAGGATATTATTTTTGGCATCCATGTTGAAATGCTAATGCTAGCCACTATTGCCACCGACCCATTCATTTAAATGGCAATGTAATGACTATTTTGTTCCGTGGTTGACACAAGTATCTTGCACATAGACAACAACCCCCAAAAAAAAGCCTGCATGACTTTACACATTTAAAAAGTATCACAATTTGTGAAAAATATGAAACTGAATCAGCCAATCTCAAAGGAAAAAAAACTAGAACCTAGAAAGCTATGCAAAAAAAAATTTTGGGGGGGGGGGAATGATTCAGAGGTCTGACTGACACCCCCCACCACCTCCCCGTGCAGCTATGAAGACTTGTTAAGTGATCTGGTAATGGATCACCATGAGAACAGAAACAGCATGTCGCAAATACTCGTCAAATGAGAAGACAAGCAGGGCGAGAACACAAAGGAAAGCCTCCGTCTTTAATGCAGCCACTGCCGCACGACAGACATGCCACTTTTAGAAGATGGGAGAAGGCAAAACTGGAGCGACAATAATCATGGGCATGGTGCACACAAACCGCACCAAACTTGAATGCACTGATAAGTTTCTTTCCGACCTTTTCCTTCGAGAGGACATCAACACAAGCATTTAGCATTTATGTTCAGCCTTATGAAACAAAACAAACAAAAAATCATTCTTATGCGAAGCGTGCACAAAAAGCAACACTTAAAACATACGTACCGTGCGTGCGTGTGTGTGAAAGAGTTGTCCCTGGCTGTCGTGCAGTGCCGCGAGTAAGAGGCCAAACTCTTCTGTGGCTCTGAAAGCTCCCCGCTGGCCCCTCCCACCCTTGCTTGTCATGTGAACCAGGACGCCAAAGTAACAGGAGACACCCACTTCCTTTATCTCGCCCCCGAGCCTCCAAAAAAGGGAGAACTGAGCCGCGTCGGCTCAACCGCCTTGAAAATAAAGGAAGATTGGCTTCCCCTGATGGACGATTAGGTCAGGATCGTTGATGCATCGACACACGCCGCAGCGTTTGGACTCAATCCCAAGCAACAGTGAGAATTTACAACCCTAATAAATCATCTTGACCTCATCAGCTGGTCCCCCAGGGCTCAGCATGCATCAGATCCCGTTGAGTCTTCTCACATCAAACCACTCCGATTCCAAGAGCACACCTTGGCGTGCCGTCGCCAAGACTCTGCGGCAAACTGCAGACGAACCCTTTGAAATGTGCTTGTTCAATTTCACTTTTGACTGTTCTTATGGCGTACGCATGCATGTGCGACTACAGGAAACAGCTGTCTGCATTCGGACAGGAAGTGTTAATTACAAACCCAAGCCATGGGCTGGAGTGTACCCATACTGCCACACGAGCACACGGACAACCATATGTGTAATATGGGCCAAGAATGTTATTCCCAAAAACCCAAACCAAATGTGCTCCAAACATGGATTGTTTTCTTTCGTGATACTAGACTTTGCAGCCGAGACATACACCTGCGCCATACAGTGTATATTCTTAGTTCTTCTGACCCAAAAATAAATAAATAAAAATTCAGTCACTGTAATATTAGGCGTAGAAAAATAAGTAGTGTGTTTCCGGTAACATGAAATTTCAGCATAGGGTCGGTAGGTCGGACAAAGTTTTTTTTTTAAATCTTTTTTTTCTCCCTCCCTCCTCCATCAAAAACGTAAACAAAATAACCATAAAACAAGGTGACAATGAAACCAGTGCCGGATGCTCGTCTGTCAAAGAGGGGAAGCTCAATTTTGGTCGACATCATAAAATGCGTCCGTTTATTTATACGCAAATTCTACTCTAGCTCCGTTCCTTTTCAAGAAAATGATCTGTGACCCTGTCATACTAACAAGGCGTCTTTTCCCGGTACTTAATTAGTGTCCTACAACTATAGGAACTACAATAAAACCCACCAGAAATAAAAGATTAATTTGTCGCTAGTTGTTTGTTTACAACAAAGAGTGTCGCTAAAATGATTAGGAGAAGTCTCCAGCTCAACTCGGAACAGAATGCAAGTTGAAAAAAATGCTTGCACGGATGCCTACACTAAAAGCTCGGTGATTGGCTCATTTCAATGTCAATCGAACTGACACACAGGCATCAAATCTGATGCAGAAAAGCCTGGCGTCCGGTACCCTCCCACTGCCATCCAGTCCCGGAGACGCCAAACTCCGTGGGCGGGACAAAAACCAACGCATTGGGACAACCTACCCTGAACTCACTACCGTTTAAAGCACAGCGAAGCTGCGGCATGAATGAGAAGGGAGTCGCGTCATAACCAGTAAGAAGAAGCTGATTTGGAGCAAAAGTTGAGCACGTTGTAGCGCATATTTAGTCAATAACATGTACACACAATGAAATTTACATTCATATATTTGATCACTTATTCTTTGACATTTTAGGGGAAGCCGAGCTTCCCTTGCAGTCCGAGAGCAATCGCCACTGATTGAAACCCCCGCTCGGCGGCGAGAGAGTTGGGTACCCAGCGGCTGGGTGTTAGAGCCATCTCGTTACCTCTGCGTCCCGCGTCCTAGACGGCCCGTGGTGTTCGTCAAATAGTTCGTTGAATCTTTTCGATACAGCAGTGGATGCTATTTTCTTAATATTATGGTGCGAGCATGCGACTGCAACACAAAAAACGCGGTTTAAACTGTTGTCGGAGATCGTGGCCGCCGCCATGATTCAATGTTGTTGACAGACGACACGGCAAACGACGGCGCACGCTCAACGTGAATATCGCGAGAGTTTGCACCAATGTAAACGCTCTAAATTCATCTTTCCTTTTATTATTTATAATTTTGTCTGTGGTTTTATTGTTCTTGTTTTGATTGTAAAGCGTCCTTGAGTGTTTTGAAAGGCGCTTATAAATGAAATGTACGATGATTATTATTATTACACAAAAATGTAGAAGGTTTGAAAAAAAAGGCCGACTGTAAAGTTTTTCTTCGAGGTAGAAATTCTCGGTCGGTCGGGTTACCGGAAACACACTACTTTTTTTTCTACGCCTTATGCACAGGACAAACAAACACCGATGCTTCCTGTGGCAAAGCGTCATTAGATTCTCTGAAGCCGCATGCCAGCCGAAGTTTCGATTGACTTTTTAGGGCGTATTTTCCCAGAAAATTAAGGCTGGACTCTAAATTGTACCACTCACGGGGCGTTAGACTTGCGCTGCAAAAGCCGCATACGTAGTGAGCTCCAATTATTATTGGGGGACGCTACAAGTTTGGGGGCAAGCGTGCCTGTAGCCCTGTAGATCTTTCTTTAAGAAACATGATGAGACACGATGAATTAATGACACGTGGCCCACGCTTCCTTTGTATTACAGGACACGGGTGACCGCTCTGTCTGGTCTATGAGTGGTGTGGGTGGGGGGGACTGTAAAGGAATATCGAGTGAGGGCACATTGGTTTGTATTATGTGAGTGCTCAAATGTGAAGATACTTGGGGCCACAAACGAAGGTAAGGCTTGAGTTGATGTACCCAACATTTAGGTTTCACCTGTTTGCATAGTGTGGCTAAGAATGTAAAATCAGCACCAAAGAGAATAAAGGTGCTCAGTAACATACATCCTAAGATACTTTTGTGCTGCCCGTGTGAAACAAGTGGGAGGTGACCACGGGAAAACCCCCCCCAAAACAGATGTTTCTGTGTGTGCTGTGCCCAAAGGGGATCCCAAAGCCACTGTGTCGGATATTAGGGAGGCATTTGAGTCTGTGTGTGTATGCCTTCAGGGAGCTGTAGCTGTGTGTTGGTATAGGGATGATCATGACACGAGTCCAGTTCTCTGGGAAAAGCGGATGCACTTCCTAGATTTCGAGGATTTATAGGGAAAAGCCAAAGGAGGTTCGAGTAGTGTCATTATTGGGGTGATTCGATTCTCTTCATAGGAGCTTCCCAGACTGAAACGTGTCATAGGTATCATGGGGGTAGAAAAACACAGTGGAGGAGCACATTAAGAGAGTTAGCTCACTAGAATGGTTCAAAATACTGCAATGGCAATAGACAGGTCTTTTGAGGTTGAGTACCTGTGCAACAGCATCTCCTGCTGGTTGGTAGATGAATTACAACAGTGCAAAAAATAAAGAAATCAAGGTCTGCTTAAATAATGGAGCGGGCCACAATTTTTCATCAGCGCTATTTGGGTGGTCACACAGGGCTATGCACTTCCGAAGCAGATGTCTTTGTTGAACCAATTACAGCACAATATCTGAACACATTTTATGCAGTGCATGTAGAAAAAGATCTCGCCTTCAACAACCAAGAGTTTGAATAAATCAAAACATTTTGCCCCCCTCCCTCTGTGCAAAGGGCTCTTGAGCATAAAAATGATCATTTAAGCATGACACAAAACTGCTGAACAGGAAACCAAAATTAAGTGCAAGAACTGATTTTGTGCCCCCACCCCAAAAAAATAATCAATTCACCAAAAATTCAATATTCGCCTTCTATTATTGTCCTCCATGCCATATCTGAAAAAATATAAAATAATTCGGCTTACTAACGTAGTATAGGGCAGTATAAGAATTGTCGCAAGCACTCCCTGCCGCCCCGCCCGAACAACTTGGCGAACGAGGCCAGCTGGCCCGTGACTGGTGAAAAACTGCATCTATTTGATGCCATTTGAAATGCATTGGGATTTTCTTTATTTTTGGGAACCCCTCCAAAAATCGACAAAAAAAAAACAGATCTGGACATGTGTGGTTGAACTCTTGTTCGATGGAAAATTTGAGACTTTGATCAGAACAAGGCTTGTGGGATCTTTGACGTCAAGATGACAGGCGCGATCAGATCAGCGGAGGCCTTTATTTCACGCATGAATGCATAGGCTCGCGCCCTCCCGCGAACGACACGTCAGAAGGACAGCGGCTCATATTCATCAGCCTGTCTTGTTTCTCATTCCACAGTGTACAAGGTGCGCAAGCCTAACGTCATAGTCCCACCTATGGACATTCATACAAGCAAAGTCAATAGCTTCCCAATTTGATGGGAAAGGAAAGTGAAAGTAATCGTGTTCTTGTGGCTCAGTGCCCAGTTTCGTTTCTAAGGGAGCAGTCAGTCACTCTGCGAGTTCACAAGTAGACACAGCTCAGATACGAGGACAGCCGACGACGACGGAAGGTAAGAGATCCTCTTTGGTCTTTGCCTTCTTTTTAAATTGAATATGACTGATAACGACAGCAATATTTCCTCCTTCGGAACGCGGAGTTGTGATTTACTATTTTATAACAGTTTCACGTCACATTGCCTGAGACGTTTTATGTGGCAAGTGCAGCCAGGAAACTACTCTTAGGCACGCAAGTTGGCATTGCTTAGCTATTTGCTCGCTAAGACTTGTTTTAACCATCTCGGGTTTGCAATTGATTTGATTTTTTTTAGTCACTGAAGTGTCCTAAAAACAAAAACTCGAATGACTTAAGAATACAAAGCATGAACAAATGAATACGAGCAATAACCTTGAAAACATCTGCCCCCCTTTACAGGATGACGATGTCGGGAGGTCTTTCGCTTTGCTGTGCTGCTCTGCTTCTTTCCATCGCCTCCGTCTGTGCGGTTCAGAGGCTCAACTCCATCAACGATTTGAAGAAGGTCAACTTTGGCCAAGCGGTGCCCAAACACAGCCTGGTGCTGCTCCACTGGTTTGCCAACATCATTGACATTGACAACAACGATGTCATACGGCTGACTTTTGACCCAAACCTCGGAACGTACGGTTCGCACCACTACGGAAACTACGAGAGGATGTTGAACCCGCTGCCTCAGGGATACCGCTACTACACCGTCGGTAATCTCTACCAAGGCCGATCGGATCTTCCCGATTACGTCCTCAACCCACCAAATGCGGCTTATCGAGGAAGAAACAGAGACCGGATCCTATTCCGAGTGCGGCAGCACGACACGGGCTGGCAAAACAGCGAGACAGTCGATGAAGTCTATATCACACAGCATTATGAAAATTCCAATGAGGGGACGCGTTATGATCCCGCCCACACGTACCAGATCACAACCAACCTCTTGAGGCAAATCAGAGAGTTTTCGGTGGAAGACAACCAAAGCAACTCGTTGACGGAGCTCCGGGAAGACTTTGGAAGCAACATCGACGAGTCGCAGTTGCGCTCGCTCAAAATCACATGGGGTGAACTCGCTTGCCTCGGACTGCTGTTGTACATGGTCCTCGAGGAAAAATACCAACGGCACAACAAACCGCGGCCCGCGGCGAAAAGAAACGCGCAGCCTCATTGCGTCGTCGATATTCCGGAAAACAGAGAAAACCACGACGTTCTAAAAAGCTGGCGAGAATCATACGGTGGAGGCGGTATTCAACTTGAAGTGACGACGGGATCGAAGGGAAAAGCTGGGATTCTTTGGCGGGGCGTTCCCAAACACCGCCTCAAGGAACGCGCGATGGTAGTGCTGTATAAGGACAATAACGCCCAGGAAGCGATGTATTCTCATGTGATCGCTAGCGAGTCGGGCCAGGTCAACACCTCCGTACCCCTGAATGTTGGCCTCCAGGCGCGGCTCCATAAGACAAAGACAAAGTTCTGTTTCTGGACGGTACCGGCTCAGGAGATATACAGAGGACAGGAGATTCAAAATCCGGAAAAAGTTCGGATACACGGCTTCGACGCGAGCCTACAACTATTCGTGAAGGACGGCAAGGCTTGCGCTCGCTTGTTTGTCAACAGGGCATTCGAAAATTGGAAAACGGAGTTCAAAAGCTCCTGGGTGGGGTTCTATGCCAATTCAAACAAATCCACTGAAGAATATGAATGGTGGCAGTGGCAGTGGGCCACCAAATTCAAACCAGCGTCCACTCCTCATGACCACTGCCACGACGTTTACGAGTTCCACTCGGGTATGGCGATTGCCCCAGGAGTCCAAGCGCGATTCATTCTCATGGACGACATTGTGATGGCTCAGACATCAAGCTGGAGCTGAACATCGATTCCAAAATAGGTTTCTCCGCTCGAGCAAAATTGCACTTTCACGATACGATTGAATGTAAGTACCCGGATGTTGATTGATCTGTATCAATAAGTAGCTTGGGGAAATTGCTGTAAACACAATCTACTGTACAAAACTGAACTGATTCCTTTGCTCTGGGACCCGCGCGCCGACAGCTGAAGATGGAGAGAAAAATATCGTGGAGACAATCTTGTTTTACTGTACCCCCCCAATAGCTTTGGCATGTGACACCATGAAGCAGATCCGTCACTCTTTCTGACAGTTATTTTCTCGCCGGTCCCCCACGGTCATTTTGTGCATTTGTATAGATGTCTTTGTAAAATGAAAAGAATAAACATTTTCAAATTGACTTTGAGTGCGAGTTTGAACTCATTTAACACAAAGAGAACGGAGCCCACGCCACTCAATGTGAACTGAAATCATCCCGGTCTATTAAAAATGGGAATCAAATTTAAAAGCGTTTGCCTTAAATTACTCATTCCACGAGCACGCCGCACTTAACACCAAACAACACGTTTCTCTAATTAAGTTTCCACATTAAAATGAGCGGCGGACGCCATTCATCCGTTGCGGCCCCACAAAAAAGAAAAAAACAATTGTGCTAATCCACTTCCAACAAGTGTTATGGCTGTTGGTCGACCGTCGGCTTGCTGAAACAAATCTAAACAAAATCATGCGGAAGAGCAGCTGTCACAGCTCAAAGGAGACATTACAATTCCGCTGCCTCCTAATATGAACACGAGGGGGTGTGGGAGAGGAATTGGTCCCCAAAAAATGCAGTTGCATTTTTAGCTACTTTCTTAACTCTGTCTGCATCAGAAGGAGAGAATGACGAAGGGTAAAAACGCTGGAGGTGTATCAGTGCCTACAGCTGGTCACTTTTTTTTTTTTTTGAAAGGGTCTGACACTTAAAGCAGAGCAAAATCCAATCAGACCCCAAAAGTCGCTCATCAAGTACATGTAGAGCCATCCTAGAATGAAGGATTTGGGGGGTTGGTATGGGAAGGTATTTTGCACCACAATAATGTAATAAAGTAACAAAGTAATAACGCGTGATTGTGTATATTTCAAGAGCCGCTCTTGAAAAGCAGCCCTCACCGGTTCCGTTGGCCATGGTTTGTCTATCATGCATCTATTGACGTAAGGTGCAAAGTTCTCTGCCCACTTGTCTTGCTATGCAAGTAATAGCATATATGCAAATAAATAGCGTTATCAGTTATTCCCGGTGTATATTAGAACCAAAGGTTACTGTGCAAGTGTCAAGGGTGAGTCCGTAGGCCTCCCCGTATTTAAAAAAAGAGACCATTTAAAAAATGTCCACCCTGTGACCTACAACCCGTAGAACATAACTGGAGGAAAAAAGACATCTTTGAGAGGGGAAGTAGAAATAACACGATGAAATAATGCAGTTGCACAAGCGTGTGTTCCGCTATGTGTGGGTGGATGCGTGCGTGGGTCGGGTTCAGAATTAAACAATCACATTCAAACTCCCGTTAAATGAGACTTTTACGGTGCCTGTTTAGCTGATGTAACAGGATTTTCCTGATACTTGAACCACATTTCAAGGCACACACGGGCCACCGGGACCCTCCGCAGCATCAGAAGGGATCTCACTGTTCAAAAGGTAGCAGGCCTAAGAAGGGTACAAGAGGATTCCCAGAGGAGCAAATATGCCACATATGTGAAGGCAGTCATCAAATGACAAAAAGAACAAACAGTGACATGACCAAGAACAGGATGTCCCTCCGAAATTGCCGAAAAGACCAGAAGGCAATGGTTAGGATTGTGCCAAGAGACTTGAGAGCAACACTGAAGGAGCTGCAGGAATTTCTGGCAAGTAATGGCTGTTCACGACAATCGCCAAAGAAAGCCTAAATACATTTTTAAAAGGAAGAACAAAGTCTACTTGCACAAATGAAATCACACAAATTTTCACCCCACTTTATTGTCCAATTCCCTTCTTTGACTAACTCCTTTTTGCCTGCACACGCACGGCCAAGCAAGAAGTATTATGAGCCAAAGACTCCTCAGTATCTTTTTATTTTCCCCCTTCAATTTCACCGACTCAAACGTGTTCCACATATTTAGCGGGTCCACTGACTGGCCTGGCCCCGTCTTGTCATTTTATCTTTTTGCTTAATAGACGGTCAGAAAGACCGCCGAAGAGCGTAAACCGGAGGCGTTTTTATGGCTTCCAGATTTGGAATGTATCACCTCCTGGCCGCTTGCGCCTGCTTGCAACACAACAAGCGAGCTACAGCGGTCTCCAGACAGCCGCGCAAAGATGAGTCATTCAAATCAAGAAACTGAATTGAGACAACAAAAATAGGAGTCAAATGCCAAGCCCAAATACTTCATGACTACAACATCGACTAATAAAGTAAGGGGGGTATGTTTTGGTTTTTTTTTAAGCCATCAATGCATACTTTGTTCATAAGAATGCAATTCACGACAACCCGGCCAATGAATAAATAGGAATTAGGCGTGAGGGTGAATATTGGCTGGCGGCCTGAGATACCAGCTTGAACATGCACATTTTGTCCAGATGGTGGTGCTAAAGGACAGGTGGAAACGATCACCATCCTGGCTATTTTTAACTCCAGTACAAACAATGTCGATTGTAGGCCAGTGGCGACTCAAACTTTCAGGTACCACCTCTATTGAATATGAATTCAAATAGAGGAGCATTGTATTAGGCCCAAGTATTCATCAAAAACTACGTTTCAATGTAAGATTAGCGGAAGAAGCCGCGACATTATGCACAACTTCAACATTAGCATTGCTTTAATTAGTCAATACAAATGGTTTATTTGTATTGCACATAATTCCAAAATTGTAACATTTTTGAACAACAGTTCTGAAAAATCAAATACAAAATGTATCGTATACTTAAGTTAAATACAACTGAATTGTACTAAAATGCACTGTGCTGGATTGGAAAAATAATATTAAAGCCACTTGAACATGCATAGTTTGAACGTTTGATTGAGAAATTCTGCTATAGACCACAAGAGGGAGCCCACATCCCACTAGTGGTCTTTGTACAACACAGTGAGAATCCCTCTTTGAGACAAAAAAAAAAAAAGCGAATTAACTAGTTTCCAACACGAACACTGTATCCTCTGCTTGACTATTTACTTCCTTAATTCCTTGTTGTTGAGGAACAAGATCTGCGAATGTCGTCATCACCCCTATGGCCTACATTTGAGTTCACGGACACCCCTTTCTTTTTTACTTCTGCATTCCAAACCGCAAAAATCCTCCTATACAAAACGACAATGGTAAAATGTCCATGTGACACGACATTGCCGAGTTAAATGAAGAACGAAATGAGTGGAAATTCCAATATCGAGCACCTCAAAGCTTAAACTCTTGCTATTAAGCCAAGTGGATTTTTTTTTTCCCCCCATTCTCGTTGGCTTGATAGGACTCGCAACTTGAGTCAACACTGACCAACTTTTAGCATTCTGAGGACTTTGATCTGGATAGTCAAACTCGTTTTTGCATTTGAGCTCGTCCGTACCTTAAGAGGGGCGCACACGTACCGACAACGGGACTAAAATGGAGCATTTTCCGCTCCCTTGCAATCAGTGAAGTCAATGCCCAATTGAAATAGGAATGCAATTATCCTGTGCTGTGTGAATAGAAGTGCTTTTCGGTTACTCACGGTCTGTTGGTCGAGTCGCGGGGGTCTCTGTGACAGCGGGCGGCACCCAGTCCACCCTGCTGTCAGCCAGGCAGGGCGGAGGTGCACTTGGCGGAGGAGGTGGCAGGTGGTGGTTGTTGTTTTCCATTGCGGCGGCTGGCACCAAAGCATCTGGTTGTCTGAAGCTCGGAATCTCCGGCCTGCGAGCCACCTCGACCGGGCTGAAGGTAGATGACGGGTGCTCCGCTCTTCTCTGAGGCGGCTCAGGGATTCGAGAGACGGGCGCGGATGAGAGCTGGGCGTCGATCCTCCTGGGAGGTGCGGGTGGCTCGATAGGCCGCCTGCTTGCAGAACCGGAGTTGGGATTGGGTGAGCCGTCGGGTGGGGTGCTCCGACTGCCCAGGCTCACCTCGGGTCGTTTAAGGCCAAAACGTGTGATGCCGGCACTGGGGGAGTTATCAATCTGCTTGGAGGAGACCTCAATGGAGATTTCCGTGCGGCGAGAAGAAGCCGAGTCGGGGTTTCGGCCCCCCGATAACTCAATGCGCCTCATGCCCGTTTTGGGGGATCGTGGATTGGAAGAATCGGAGGGAGACGATTTGGCGGAGTAGTAGTCAGAGTTGCGGGAGCTCAGGTCATAACTCCTCTGGCTGGAGGTGGAAGAGAGCGACGAGCGGAGGGGGTTGGTGGTCCGACGGGACAGAGGTGAAGGGTGTGTGGACGAATCAGTGTCCTCCACTTCAAATGACCTTTTCAGAGCTGGAAAACAAAATATTTCTGGTTAGGCACGAAACAGAAGACTAACATTGGCTCTATTCAGCCTGAACCCATCCTACCATAAGTATGCAAAAAAAGCTAAACAAAGCAAACCAAACATGAACTAAAAACGTCAACTGAGGCACGGCCGGAAATGCTTGTATTTTGGCCCTCCAACACAGACAAGTGATAATCCTTCAGTGTGTGGTGTCATTTTTTTTTAACGCGCATTCCTTTATTTCATCTACCCGGAAGAGCTGAAGCTACAAACCATCACAACTGCAGACGAGAGGAACAAAATGCTGTGAACACAAGTGTGCGTGAAAAATATGCATTTACACTCCAAGCACCTCCACGTAGCAACGCTTTTTAAACCTACAACGGTCAGCCTCAGTTTCAACCAACGTTTATTTTTGCATGAGTTAACATACACGCGAACCTCACCTGTCTTGACGCGCTTCATATAGCTCGACAGCATAGCGCCTGGTAAAATCCAAGAAAAGCACTCGCTGAAAAACAACGTTCGCCGTCGTCAAAACAAGAACGAGCGAACAAATACAGACGTCCACCCGCCGTTTGGACCTCGCACTCAGAAAATAACTTCAAGACACGAAATGTTACAGGGAGAATTTACGTCCACATCTTCGGCCTCGGTGGGCAGACATCAAGAACACCTGTTAAACTGTTTGCGCATGCGCAAACATCGCGTCGCACTACAAGTGATTGAAATTGTTCGTTTGGAAAAAAAAACGTTATCTTACAAAAAACTTGTCTGTTCGTGAAACCTCTGTTTGCTCACATATTTATATGTTAAAAATAAAAAGGAATAAAGCATACTTTTTGGTGGCCCAATCCCGTTAAAATTTTAGCTCACCAAGCGCACTTGGAACAGTCAAACTTGCGACAGTTTGTGATACTAGTATATAGGTAGGCCTACCACTAATTAGTGACTATGTTTTTTTTGTAGGTTTTTACAATGGTACTAATGATACTAGCAGCATACAACTATTGCAGTGTTGCTGCATTCGTAACATGCAGTGGTTCTACTTGTGTACCCTACAGTCATTTCGGTAGTGCCTCATAAATGATCAAATGGTGAATTTCTACACCACTTAAAACTGCTGAAGCCAAATGTGAACTTAATAAATCCTCTGACAGTGTCACTATTTTCTGTTCAGCACAATAACAACTCCACTTAGTTATTTAAAGAACGCAGTCCATAGCCACCGTTTGTTTCAAGACAGATGTGAAGGTGACATCTGGCTCGTCTCCGCTAAGGCCCCAAACCACAGCCGCTGCAGGCCCCGCAGCAATTATTCTCTGTCCTAAATAAATACCCAGCCTACGCAGGCATCAGTCCCTCTTATAGGCTAGGCACTAGCATGGGAGATGATGTTCTTCCTGGAAGCGTTGCTATGTTTTCACAGCGCTTCTGTGGCTGATGGTAGTAAGCGAGTGAGTCAGAAGAGAAGCAGCTGGTTCACAGTGTTCACTCGGTGCAATGTGAAATAACGCTACGTGTGCATCAGCAGCATTATCTGTACCCAAAGATTCTTGGTCAAACGCTCATTATAGTGGATCAGTACTTTCACATGAACCACCACTCACATATTGACATGTTATTAACCAATTAAACTTAAGTACATGTTTAGAAACTGTCTGAGAAGTGTCGTAAAACTCTTCTTTCAGTCTGTGGGAGCCATGTGGCATTAAGTCACCTCAAGATAGAAGAGTCTGGAGGTTTTGACAATAAAGAGACAAAAAGAGTTTTGGGGGCCGGCACCATCAGAAAGCCAAACAAAAAGCAATTCGTTCCTGTGCAATTCTTACTTGAGGTGTTTACTGGGATGAAGTCTGACATACTGCAAGACTGAGGCCTATTTTTCCAGAAATAAAGCCACGATTGTTCACTCACTGCATTTTCTTCCTGATCCAAAACGTCATTCCCACACTGTATCGGTCGAAATGCATGTCAGAGCTTGAGGTAATATGCTAACTATCAGTCCCCAAGTGGCTTTTGTAACTATAACACCAGAAAAAAAAAATGCTCGTGTGAGTGCTGTGTCTCATCTTATTTCGTCGCTCACAACAAGGTCTTTGTTCATCACATGATGTCATGTCATTTTGATGTCTCAAACTGGCTTTGCTGCATATTTGTTAGCTGATGCCGAGTCCGTTATGCGCCGATTTAAAACAAGGGCTGCAATGCTAATTATTTTAAGAAAAAAACCCGTCAAACGTCAAAGCATCAACTGACTAACTCAAGACTTATTTGATGCTATTTTATACTAATAGTTGTGCTCTTATTAGAAGCTTTGACATTGTTTTTGGGGGGGAGGGTGGAACGGTTAAATTCCATTTCCAATCATCTCAGTGTTGTTGTTGTTACGTAGGAGTCAAGAAACAAATGAAACTCATATCTGAAGGCAACAGTCCCATAGCCAATCAGGATGCAGGACACAATTCACCGTAAAAAAAAAATCTATGAAACTGCAAAATTACGAAAGGTGAACCGCGTTATAGCGACGGTTCACTGCATGTATTGTCCATTGTAAACAACAACAAAAAGAGTGCCGAGCCTATTCCACAGACTGTTTGACCACGACTTTGACATAATAACATGTTTGCCTGCTGTTGTGCTAACTGTGGTGAGTGTTGCTGTGTGATGACTGAAACCTAACGTGCGGGACGCCTTATATAGACGCACCGGAGACAGTTGTCAGCTGTAGGTGTGTGCGGCTGTTTAAACACAGCTGGAGTGCAAGGTTAAACACTGCTTTGCATCATGCGTTCGCAGGGGACTTCACTTGTGTCCAGTTCGTTCATGCATCAGCACGCAAGAGTCCATCCAGGGGAAGACATCAGATAGTAACGATAGCAAGAGATCTGACACTTGCGAATTAAAGATCTAGACCTACATTTTGTCCCACTTGCCAAGTTCAAACTTGTCACATAGTGAGCCAGCACATCGGAACCAGGCTTGGACATAGGACACAGTTGCAGGGGTACAAAGTAAAAAGAAAAGTAAATTTGCCTCAGGGCCAGGAAGATAGTTCACAATGAAGTCGCCGTTTTTCCATCCTCTGGAAAAACACATGTTGTAGTCATCTGAGCACAATAATACATTTAATAGTCAACATCTCTTAGCAAGATGTATTTTATTTCAATGTTTAAATGTTTTATTTTGAGAAAAATATTGATCCTGAACTTCTCCAGATGGTGTACAGGCTTATGGCACATTTCACTGTACTTAGATTGCATTTTTTTGTATAGAAATGATGGTTTAGAAAGCTGTAAGGTGATAGTGGTGGGATTAAAGGCTCAGGCACCAAATACACAGCCCACCACTGTTAAGGGCGCCCTTACTGTAAACTGGTGCCCCAAACTCTGTGACCATGTCAATCAAAACAGTACTCTCAACAGTTCCCTGTAATCCACATTCTGTATCGGATCTCCTCTGACATTGAACATTTGTGTTATAGCCTCGTCACCCACAAGCAATCCAGCTCCAGTGGAATTTCCTCTCCCTGAGCCAGCGAGTCTCCCATAAGCAAGGAGGAAAGAGGTCAACTGAGAGAAAAGAGATAAGTGGCAGCTGCAGCGACAAAAGAAATCAATAGAAGCCAGATGTCTGCTTGCTGGGTTATCAGAGACGTGTTTACGCTCCGCGGAAAGATCCTGTTTTTCAAAAGAACGTGTCCCCTTTGAGCTCTATGTGGAACAAAATGATATTAACCGCATCAGCTAAACGGAAGGTTCAGCAGCTCGTCGTCAATATTTTTTGTTTTCGTGTGAGACGCAGGATAGCTTGGCCCGCGATTCTCCTCAAGAGTTGAAAACGTTCAAAGGTAGCCAAATGATCACGGAGCTTTCCGAATTCTGAATTGTACGACCTGGGAGGCATCTGACTTACAGCTTTCACGACCGCAGAGTTGTGCTGCAAGCGCTGCAGTGTTCTCACACTGGTGAAATTAACGCATCGGCACGCAAAAGACCATCCAGGGGAAGTACACATTTCACTGACAAGAACAGTGGCCCATTATGTGTCACACACGAGACTAAAAGCATGATTGTAAACCACATGGCCGACATGTCCCCTGGACCTCGTTTATCTTTGTTCGTTTAAAAGCCTAACGAGCCAGCGGGAGATTGAGAGTGCATACCGCGAGCAAACTGGCGTTGACAGAGAAGCCGCCCCGGACAAGTGCGGATGCGTCTCCCAATGGCTGGGGTGTGCCACTGAAGAAGGCGTCAGTGGTGGTAGAGTACAAGTCAAGTTCTTGCATCCCCCCGACAGTAAGAGTCACAGGAGGGGGAAAGGCCTGAGGATGGACAAGCTGCTGAGAGAGGACGAGCGGTGGAACAGACAGAGGATGAAGAGGAGCGGGAATGTGTGGGTGGGGGGGGGGTGATGAAAACGAAGAGGAGCCCTGACAGGGGAGTGGCTGTGGGCCAGGTGTTCCCCCTACACCAGGGATTTCCAGAGCTTGGACCGGGGGCCATTTAACCTCTACTGTATTAAAAAAATTTTTAAAATGCTGTACGTGGAGTAAAAATAAGGCATACCAAAACAAAGACACTTAACACAATACATTTGGAACATAAAAATTGTAAACACCACAAAACACTAAAACAATGCCGATTCTCATGCTGAGTCAGAAGACATTGAAAAAAAATGCATTTTAAGACAAGTTTTAAGCTAGGAGGTGAGCAGCAACATTTTGGAGCAACTGGAAAAACTTGAGGGAGGACTGGCTGATTCCACAATAAAGTACATGAGAGTAATCTAGCCGAGATTAACTGAGTAACTGAGGCATGGATGACTTTTTAAAAAATGCTATTGAGAACAATGAGACCTTAGCCAGCAGCCTTAAAATGAAAAAAAAATGTACAAAAATTTAACATTCACAATTTGCTAGTCCGATTTCAAATCTCTGTTCTATTTCAAACCCAAGTTTGAGACTCTTAGTTCTAGATATGGCGGGCGCCATGGGGCACAAGTGGGTGGGATGTACAAGTTTAAGAAAATTTTAATGTTAAAAAAAAATAAAACTAGCATGCTTTTTATTTATAGTAATAAATAAAAATGACCGAAAATATATACAGTACATAAATAAAACATTTGAAGCTGAATGTTACTATGTATTTTTTTTTTAGCTGCTTGAGTCTTACGTCATTTCAAACATGGGTGTGAATTTTGAGCTCCCATTGCGCTCAGTGTCATGAGTTATGGCATCCAATCAACAAAACACTACAACCGCGGACGCCACCTGCACAAATACAGCATTCCGAGCAGCCGGGACAGCTTCCAAACTTCCAAGATGTGACCTCAAAGACAAATGTAAACAAAAAACATGGCTGCACAAAATGCATTAAACAACACATGGTCTGATAATCTACAGTCTGATAATCGTTTACCGGTTGACGACCAATCCCGGTGTGCATCGCCCTCCTCTCACCCACACTCAGGTAGACTAATGAGAACATGCACTGAAGATAAATGGATGGACAGACACAGTCCAATTGCGGTCTATAACTTTATTAGCTAGTGACAACAAAGCAACTCCTCCAAAAATTACAATCATGGATGCTATGCACTCTTGTGTCAGGGACGGGGGGTAGCGTATGTACAATCCACACGATGATCCATCTAACATTTTTTGTGCTCCCGATCTTATCCCGATCACCAAAAGAACAGGTGCCAGCTCAGCGCTCTAACACAGCGAGCAAAATGGGCAACCCTGCTTTAAAAACGGCTGGCAATGAATGAGTTAACTGACCCAAAGGGTCCGGTAACCCTAGTTTGGGAACCACTGATCTACATTGTTGTCCAAAAGCCATCGGGGCTAATCTAATCCACCATCCCTGAAAAAAATGCATCCGTTTGTAACCTTCCCCGAGGTCCAAAAGACATTTTTGGGACATTGGTGATCACGTATAAATGGTAGTAAAACAGTATTTTTAAGGGTACCACCCCAGTGATAAGTCATTGTACATATAATAATATACTTTTGAAAAAAAGTACCAGGCCCTTTATGGTCAGCAGCACACCCATATCGTGAGTCAGGTTCCTGAGGAGAAAGGCTGATTGCACCCTTTTTTGGGGCTTTGCAGCTACGAGCTCACAACAGCATTAACAAACACAGTACAGAACACTTTTAGCATGCATTTTCCCTTCGACCGCAACCGCAGATGTCAAGAAAGCCCTCTCAGTTTTTCCAAACGTGCCGTCCAGTCCCAATCAAACATGTGGAACACATCGAAGGCTGCTGTCCTCATGGCAGGGGTTGCATAGTCACTGACAAGAGCGAGAAAGGCAGCAGAGAGAAAAAGAAGAACGCAACTAACCTTCAAAGTCTGATATGATCCCGTCCAAGTGAGCGTTGACTGTGGAATCAGACATTTTTTTTAGGGGGTGGGGGGGAGGACGAGTGTGTTTATCATGCGAGGGTTCCCTTTCACCCAGCAAGGAAACGTCGCCCAGAGGAGCGATCCAGATTTTAAACAAATCCCAAATTTGGAATCTGGCACAAGGGAGAACAGGAGGAGGGAGGGCAAGAAAAGAAAAACAGCAGAACCGAGCTAAAGACGCTCTTCTCTAACTCTGCGTACTTTTTTCACAACTCCTTTTTGCCTCTTCTTTTCCTCCCTTCTGCTTCCCCTCTCTCTCTCTCTCTCTCGCCCTCTTGGCTTCCCTCCCCCCCTCCTCACGTCCATCCACGCTTTCCCTCCCACTTCCACGGTTTATTCACGGGCCCGCTTCCTGTGGCCTCAGTCACATGACTGAAAGCTGCTCTTGTCAGCTGATGGAGCTGATGTTGATACTGAGTTTTTTTTGTCAATGGCATCCGTGTCCAGCAAAGCAAAGATAAAGATACGCGAGGTGTGTCACAAAAGTTCCAGGACTGGCTACGTCTTCATGCACAAAGTTTTTTTTTCAGGATCCTTCACAGCTTCTTTTGATGTTGTCCATGTCTTCAAAACTGCCCCCCACCCCTTGATGGCCCTTTTGACTTTGGAAAAGCTGAAACAAAATCACGCCAGGTCGGGGTAGGTAGGAAGATCACTCCAGGTATGCTCTCGTCCAGGAAGTGTCAGATGCTCATGACATGCAGTCACCTTAAGTTGTCTTGCCAAACCTCCCACCTTTTATCACGCACTGAATGAAGCAGAAGCCTTAAGATCTCTTTGTAAATGTTCTGATTGATCATCTGACACATTTGGTGGATTAGCGTTTAGCAAATCCGCCTCACAGTTCTGAGGCTGGAGTTTTGAAGCCAATGCTCTATTCTTTAAAAATGATTCCGTTTTGGATGATCTGTCTCACGATTGGAATTAACATCTTGGATGGTTGTCAGCCTCACGGCCAACATAGTGCTTATATTGGAACCACGCCGTGTAGTTTGGGTTGATTTAAACATATTTACTCATCGTAAACACAGAACGGTTCTAAGCGCACACACCAGCATGCAGATTTATGACCCCCCCCGAAAAAAGTTTTGACTTCAGCAAAGCAAAACCTGCAATCATGGAGCAAACTTGCATCCCATTTTTCTGCCACTGGACCATGCAAAATATGAAAAAAGGAAAAAAAATAGCTAATAGACGATGATATTCCTGGCTGCAAAGAAAGCTGCACATATGGCTGGACTATCAACACTTGAAGTGAGCCAGATGTAAATTCTTTGGCGCAGGTAAAGTGCCTAAATTCACAAAGCAGTTCCGAGTGGCCAAAACGAAATAATCTTCCGTTGAACTAATACAAGAAATTCTTTAGAACTTGCCTTTGACATAAAACACACCGCGGCATACTTGGCGACATAATCCCCTCCATATATGCCATTTTTCTCCAGCAGGGGTCAGCACTGTACCTACAATACCCCTTGTTGCCACAGGCAACCGTGTTGCACTGTAAAGCGATCTCCCGTGTTGTTAAAATAGCGACATGTGGAGAATCCCACTCTGGGACACACCCTCATCCCACCAGTGCAATTCCTCACATACAGACGCACACGCTCAGCTTCGCACACCCACTCTTAACTCGGCGAGAACGCATGTGGCCGCGGCAGATGCGCGCACAAGTACGAAAACACGTTAGGGAAGAAGCACATGAATGAACTCAGCCTAGCAACCGACCCGTCTTTTTCGAGTTGGTGACAGGCCCACTTCCTTCCGCTGCGTGTCCTTGCAAGCCCAGACGTTACTAATCCCAATCTGCTGTAACAACTGTCACACCGGAACACCACTAGAATGCCTTTTTCTTTTCCAAGCTAGAAAAGAGTTACTCATAATCACGAGAGTCATGATAACAGATACAAGATGCTCACAAAACCGTGACTAAATAGGAAAAAAAATATGTTGAAGTGGTACATCTTGACTGAAAAGACAAGCTTGTGCATCAGGGAGGAGCTATCAGTTTAGCCTGGGTCGTTAGTGGAAATTAGAGAGTGTCTTTGCCGCATACGCGCTTCTGTTGCTTTCTTTCCAATCATCAAATCAGCTTTTGTATTGAAGGGTAATGTTGTAAGATGAGATCCTTTTGACATCAGCGTTTTTAGAAAGGGGAGTCAATATCACTGATAAGATGCCTTTGGAACGTCCCTGTGTCACCCAAAAACATTGACATTTTACAAACTTCATCTCGTTCTATTTGAGGCGATGCCATACTGTTCCAAATTCATCTTGGTCAAGGTCCCACACTTCTGTTTTGGTTAATGAACTGCAGGCAGACAATGGAAATGCAAACAGCAAAATAAGGTTAGCTTGCCGACAGGGTGGACAATAACAGAGTGGACATTTTTGGCTAACGTTAGCATTAACGAGCACACGGTGAACCGTCACAGCACTATGTAAATTCTGAGTTTTTTACATCAGTTAATATTTCCAACAACACACATAATATGATTAAAGAAAAAAAAACACTAGCATAAATAGCTTCAGCTGCCTTCGATGAAAGACAAAATGTACTGTAATGTACCGGTAGTATGTTTGAATGTACAGCTGTTCGCGTGTTATATCGCACCGCGCTGCTCCACATGACGGGACAGACACTTTACTCAAATGTAGGACGGACCACCAGCGGCACTCTGAGAAAGCGGAAGAGGATAAATATATAAAAATGGACGCCAGGCTGAGCACGGCTGTCGCGATAGTTATGCCAAGTGTGACAAGGCTTGCAAATGCCAAATAGGCACACACACACACATACACAAATAGACACTAGCATGCAAAGTCTTTCATCAACGCTGTTAAATATTACAGCAAATGCCAATGGAGATAAATTTAAGTTCAGTTTCTTCAACGTAAGCACACACACACACACACACACACACACACACACACACCACACACACGCCCACACACACACACGAGTCAGGCAGTACGATGACCGTTGCATTGGACGTGTGCATGTTTCGCGGGGGGACTGTCTGGTTGTCTTTGTTGTCACGGCAACGCTCATAATAAGGCACTGTATCCGACTCGTCTTCACTGAGGAGACAGCGTGAATGAAGAGGAGGAAGACAGGGAAGGCGAAAAGATAGATAGCACCGGTGGGAGAGGACACGCAAAGGAAAACGTGACATTAACACGCCATTACATATTTCCACCACGACTATTGGCTGCTACGACTACCATTAAAACGATTTAAATGACACTATTACTACTCCATTTACTTTTGTAAGTGTGACCACTTTTGTCGCAATTAGAACTACTACAAATACACTACTACTATTACCACCACCTGTACTTGTACGACCACCACTAGAACGATTTAAATTACTCCCAACAAATACTAATATCACACACCAACAAAAGGCTACTAGTGCTCGTGCTATTCCTGATTTTTGATGCGTTTCCGCCCTGAAAGCAAGTACAGAGTGTGAGTCCTTTTGCCACCCCACGTGATGAATGTCAGTGGAAAGTATTCCGATGACAAACTGTCCCACATTGTGTGCTTCCCCCCCACCCCCCGACCCCCACACAACCAACCACATGAGTGCATGCACAGCTGTACTCACAGCAGCTGTTTTTTATACAAAATGTGCAACAGCAGCACACACACTAGCTTTGTGCATCTTGATCAAATGCAGCACCTGTTGGCAACATGACTCGTGTGTGCGTGTGTGTGTGTGTGTGTGTGTGTGTGTGTGTGTGTGTGTGTGTGCGTGCCTGCATTGGCACACGCATGGGAAGCCATCCTCCATGGAAATGATTATCAATAATACCCACTTTGCTCCCCCCCCCAACCCCCACCACCACCTCCAGCGCTCCACTGGGTAATAACTTAAAAGGATGGAGTGGACAAGACAGCATTACAGTTCTTTGTTAGCCTCTCTGCGCTCACATATTGTTCTACTCAGTGCGTTGCCGTGGCGACCACCACAACACGGCCGCAGAGTTCAGCCGCTTGGTCCGAAACTAATTTATGGGGGACATTACGAATGAGATTTAAATTTAAAAAATGAAATAAAACACATGCCTATGAGAGAGTATTCCATGCAACAGAGGAACTATTTTAAAAACCCAATAAAACATCCCACAATAGGCTCATAGGATATGATTAGAAACATGGGTTGCATCAATTTTATTTATTTTTTCATAAATGTCATCAGTCGGCCGAAATGAGTTTTCTCCACGGGCTCTCCCTTAGAGACAAGGTGAGAAGCTTCATCATCCGAGCCACTTCTCCTCCACGTCGAGAGGAGCCAGATGTGGCTCGGTGCCTGGTGAGATGTTCTGGGCATGTCCCACCGGCAGGAGGGATGACCCAGGACTCACCTGCCATCTAGTGGTGATTAGTAATATTACAACTTAAAACTACAGTCGACCTTTGCATAGTCGCCGTTTGGCACCCACTGATTTTTTTCCCCCCCAATATTTTTCTTTTTTTTCTGTATTTCTCTACCTCCCCCCCCCCGGCCACCGTTGTTTGTGGAAAATGTATATTGAATGTTTATCAACATTGAAGATTTTTTTGGGAGAGTGTTGGGGAAAAAAAAGTTTTCAATCTCTGGAATTAAAATAAACACAAGTTTAAAAAAACATATTGCAATAGACTAAAACGATAAAAACTGATTGAAAATCAAAATTGTTGAACAAAATAAAAATGATAGAATCCAAACGGTTCAATTGCTGTTACTACATTGACAGTTCACTGGTACACACTGACCAATGACCGTGATGTTGAGTTCACTTTTTGCCCGTTCGATAACGTAGGGACACCTTCCAGAAAGTTGCCACCCTCGTCAGAGGGGTGACATTTCACTCTGCATTGACTGAGAGTGAATGTGTCACACTGTATCCGCGGTCATCAGCTGACCTCACAGCGACTGCAGTGAATGGGGGAAAAAAAAACGCGGATGGCCTTTTTTTTCCCCCATTCAGCTCAGTCACTCTCTGGGGCTGTTGACTCAACGTGCAAACAAAGCAGGCTTCGCGCATCAGCGTCACTTCATGACGGGCGCAGATTAGCACGTGAAGCGATTACACACAACGCTATATGCACTTGAGGATACGCAGAAATAATAATGACTGCGCTTTGTGAAGATTTGCCAAGCTTGATGGAATGGAAAGATGCGGACATAAGGCTGACATATTATCACGTTCTAAGTCCAACTTGGAGCAACATGAGCAGTCATTTGGAGTCACGTTTCTGCCCGTGTGGTGAAATAAATCTTCCTTCCTCCTGTTTTTTTAATCTCCGTCTACTCCTGGGGAAAGTGTCTGGCTCCTAAATTCCTTGCGAATGAATGGAGCTGCTCGAGCCCCCCCCCCACCCCACCCTGCTCCACCACCATAAGTGACATTGTAAATTATAGCTGCTTTAAATAAAATACACACGCCAGACACGACGACGTTGATGTAAACAGTTTAAGATATGGATGCATTTATATTCACAAGGACAGAGTCGGAACAGGGACACATCCAGATACTGGAAACTTCTGTCGGTGTTTATTATTGCGGCTGTAATTTGAGGAAACTATTGATGAACTATGAAGCAAAATACACATTTTAATTTGTTCATTGGGTAAAAAAAAATAAATTAGTTGGCGAAAGGTGCTTTTTGTTGCAAGGCTGTGACAATAAAGTATACGATAATAAATTCTTTGTCCAATTTTTGGGTAATATTTTACTATCATGACCGATATCTGTGACTGTTGATATTTTATGATTATGTTATCATTTATAGTTGTATTATTTCCTTTTGCAATCAACTTGATTAATATTTTGATTCAGCTAATATCATGTAACATTTTTCTTCAATGTTTGTACTTTTAGTGATTTTTATCTATAGAAATGCTTTGAGCTATTATTAGAACATGACCAGAAAAAGCATATTTTTATGGCGAGATTTACATTATCTTATCTCACACTTAGTAAAATACATATTTTACAGACTCCAAAATGTTTTCTTGTTTTGGATATGACATTTTTTTTTCCTTTTTTTTGCTATCACTACAAATGTATTACTTAAAATGACGGAGATCTTTTTTTGTTATCTTGCGGAATTGAATTGAATGTCCTATTTTTGGCATTTAATTTACATTTTAATAAAGTGGTAGTAGTAGTAGTAGTAGTAGAAGAAGTAGTAGTAGTAGTAGTAGTAGTACAGTAGCAGGAATGGTGGTGGTAGTGATGGTTGGAGTAGTCGTAGTAATAGGAGTAGTAGGAGGAGGAGGAGGAATAGGAGGAGTGGTGGCGTTGGAAGTAGTATGAGTAAAGATGAAGGAAAATAATTCTTAAATCGCATGGATGTACCTAATGATTTGGCCGTGAGTGTGTAACAACACACACATGCTGCTGCACACACTGTGGGACCATTTCCACTCCCAGCTCATTCCTCCCTCCCAATGACTTTACAACTTCCGTGAAGGCTAAGTAAGACGGATGACAAACTCTATTTAACAGGGTTTTTTGTGTGTGTGAATGTGTTTGTGTGTATGTGTTTGTGTGTCTGTGTGCGTGCATCTTATTCGAGTCTTATTTGCAAGGCGGGCTGACTCAGTCTTTCTACATCCTGTTGGCCAGAGAGGAACGAGTGACCCACAGGAGCCACGAGGGACAAGAGTAGTACTGTTTCAACACGGCTCTTTCCTGTCCACGGTTGAAACGACGACAGAAAGACAGAACGAGCGAGAGGGAGAGACATTTGAGAAAGAACAGTCGGTCGAGAAAATACATTTATCCCTGTGTCTGTTATCCTGCACAGCACCCCCCACTACCACCCTCCCCAAATGAAAGCATGCAGTCAGCAAAGAGGACAGAATGAGAGAATGGAAACTAGAGAAGGGGAAAGTAAAGCGGCGCAAAGAGACAGTGGAAGGCGCTCCCTGACGAGTCGGTGGAGTCGAGTGAGTGAAGAAACATGTGTCCTTACCTGAGAATTTGTCCCCCTCCATAACCGGATCACTCCCTCCAGAGCCACATGTAGCGTCTGCACTTTGACTCCACTCTCTCTCTCTCGCCCTCTCACTCCCTCCCCGTCTTTTTTTGGACTTCCCTTCCTCCCTCCTTCCCTCTCTCTCTCTCCTCCGCTTCGTTTGTCCTCTCCCCGCTTTGATTCCTTCAGTGTGACGACATGGCCCATGTGCAGGTCATATGTTGCTCCCCTTCAGATGCTGCCGTCTAAAGACTGAAGCAACATTGTGTCCACTGTAAGCATGTGACGGGCTATTTTTGCAAGGCCCTTCCCTTCATGGCGCTTCCCTACGATGAGTCGCGCATTTACGCCCGCCTGTCAAACAGTAGGAAAGTGATTCCTACAAGAGAGACCTCAACGGTCTCTGGGATCAGGAAACGCCACATGACACTTGACCCCTTTTCACATCCCTCACACTGTTGGAGGTCAGAGCTCACATGGTGAGCGCCAATTGAAACATCAAACGGGCCCCGACGCGAAGAGCCAGAAAATAATGGACGACTATCACCTGCTGCTTTTATGCTCAGGCCAAAACCATGTCTACAGATGCCATCTTGTGGCATCTTGTTGTCAAGGAACTATGTTGACATGAAGGGGGGAGCTTAATTTACATTGGCCATAGCCCTTTCTAATACAAATGTAACAAACTGGTGCCCTCTTGTGGCATTTTGGTGCCATGGGACTATGTTGAAGTGAGGCTAAGAGCTTCACTTACACAGGCCACAGCCCCTTCAAATAATGGGTAATTAAAATTATTCATCTTTTTTTATATTCATTCATCCTAGTAAATAATTGGCTAATTGGGTTATTCTAATGAAGAAAAAATACAATAGTTGTTTTAGATTACATTTTTGGAAATAACAAAAATCATAAGCAAAAAAAGTTAGGTACTGTACAGTTTTTTTTTGGGGGGGGTTGCTCGTATTGACGGGAGAATGTCAGGCTTTTTTTCAGGCACGAAGGAAGCTTTTTAAAATGTGGGAAAATACACACCACGCTGTGGCTCCATCAAACCCCAGATGCTCTGCACTGTGGCGTCCTCTTGTGGTCACGATTGGGAGGCGCCTGCAAGTAGGAGGACCCGAAACTTTTTCATTTTTCATGTGGACAATTTAGCTGGTCCGTGGGAGAAAAAAGCTTGGATAGGTGACTGCGCGTGCCTCCCCGCCTGCCTGCCTGCCTGCCTGTCTGGCATCCCATAATATGCTGCTCACTTGACAGACATCATTCTGTATTTCCCGGCAACATGCACTCTTAACAGAAATGCACAAAAATAACGACGGAGTAATTCATTACAAGAGAGATCCAAAGAAAGAGGCCATTAAACACACCAGGGCACATTGTAATGCCAGTGATGTCATTTCACACACACACACACACACACACACACACACACACACACACACACACACACACTTGACCATCAGTGGTGACACACATTTTACCACAATAAACTTAAATGCACGTTGTCTCATTATCAAGTATTTATGGGATGAGTTCACATCCTGCACTGCACAGTCGTATTCAGCCTGCACGTGTAAAAGTGTGTGCACATAAGTGTGTGTATGTGTGTGTACGTATATATATGTGTGTGTGTGTGTGTATACGTGTTTCCTTCCTGTTCTTGCGTTCTCTCTCCTCTTTGTGTTTTTCCTTTTTTTTTTTTTTTTGCTGATGCTGTACAAAATACTCTCTCTCTCCACAAAGACGCCTTAGCAGTGAGCGTTAGCCACATCTTTAGTGCATGTGCCAATAGCACACACACACAAAAAAAAATACACAATTCAGTGGGGAAGCGAGCGCCCATAGTAAAAACAAAGCATTTTCAATCGCGAAAAGCAGCACTTCATCCACTAAACTGTGTGTATGTGGCATATGGACAAGTGACTGATCACAAATGGCTTCATAGAGCCGGAATTGAACCCTGCACCTTGGCACTGCGAGGCGGATGTGCTAACCAGTCGATCACCGTGCCGCCCCGACGAGAAGATACCGCAATTCAAACAATCATTTACCGCAATGACCTTATTTATGATTGTCACGGCAGTCGTCTGTACTTACTCGGGCTCAGGATGCTGCCGCCTTCTTTCTCCGTCCTCCTTGATCGCGCGCTGGCCGACCTTGCTGTAAATAGACACAGAAGTAAAATCATTTCCATCCATCTTTTTTTTTTTTTTTTTAGTAATGCTTATCCTCATTAGGGTCACGTGTGAGCTGGAGCCCTCTCCCAGAGTGACTGTAAAATAAAGAGTGTCTGAAAATGTACACAAATGCGCAATCAAAATAATCTTTGTAAGAAGCAAAATGAAACAAGCAAAAGAGTAACAGCTCATAGAAACAGTCGATATATGAAATAATCCACAACATAATTGAAAGTCAATATTCTTAGATGGCATTCATGACCTCTTATCAAATCAATATCACATATTACAATATTAATTATTGCTGTTACATTTCTACAGTACGTCAGGACCGAAAATTCTTACACTCCAACAGCTTATTGAAAGCATTTCTGTAGAAGTGTGATCTTACATAGATAAATATAGTGTATGGTAGTTGTTCAGTTGACAGTATGCAGGTGCAGCCGCAAATACAACCATGCCAATGCTTTACTACGACTCTTGCTCCCGGCTACGCTTATTTGTGTATCAAAGCAAACCGCCGCCCGCGTGTAGTTGGCCTCTGTAATTAAAACATTGTGTTGAGAAGGTGTTGTTTGGCACAGAAGTGATGTAATACGCCGCCGCCTGCGGCGCTCTGGTTTAAACTGAGGGCAAAGTACTGACGGGCTGCTAATATGTCTGTCAGTCAAAAGTGTGCGTGGAAATGTGGAAAAAGAGTGACACCTGCAGATTTATCTTGGTATGTAGAGCTAGTTTTGTGTGCATGCTTGTGTGCGTGCGCACAAAAACTCTGCTCACCTGCTCAGTCTTGTCTGAAGTTGCACAAACACACATTTAGCGCAACGTCAATGGGTTATCAAGTCATCTCCGGACACAGAGATCTATGACTCTTTTCCCTTGAGGGGATTTGCAAACATCCTAGTTATATTTGCCTAATGACAATTTGCGGTACAACTGAGGTCAGTGTACACACATGATGTATTAGAAGAACAGAGGCAGTGTTCATGCTAGTGGAAAAATACCACGCCATATTTTCAACCACATGAATGAACTATGGGCTATGGGTCTACCCTGATTTATGTCGATTCTTTTTGGGCGAAATGCGTGCCTGTATGCAACTTTTAGTCAATCACCCAGGCTAACTAGTCAAGGTGTCGTCCTTTAATCCATATCGCTAACAGCAGAAAGTCACAACAGCAACAACGGTGGCTAGCAATCAACTGACTGCTAACTTTCCAATGTCACAATTACCCTTACTTGCCATGATCGTAAGTACAATATGTCGGTAGCTGGGTAGTTGCTAGCTAGCTAGTTAGTTAGCTGAACCTGTAAGCTAAAACAAGATAGGAACTAAGCTAGCAAAGTAGAACTAAAAGATAGGAACTAAGCTAGCAAAGTAGAACTAAAAGGTGATGGTGATGTAGTAAAGTTAATTACTACTTTGTGTGTGTGTGTGTGTGTGTGTGTGTGTGTGTGTGTGTGTGTGTGTGTGTGTGTGTGTGAGTTTCAAAAACCTTTAAAAAAAGATAGGCGGCCCCGCAAGTGATGTTCATAAAGTTGACTCCAACACAACAGGAAACATGAAAACCAGTGCATGTGTCGAACCTTTAAAGAAAACATGAAACTTGGTCCCATAAAACATGAAAAGCAATGTGTGTACGAACCTATTAAAGGTCGCCTCCAAAAGTGACTTTCAGACAGATGGTTCCCATATACCGGTAATAAAAAAATAAAATTAAACAAAAAAGGATTCAGGATTATTTTAACCTATCCTTTGTAAATCACTGTTAAACTCCCATATTCACCGTTTTAGTGCTCACACTGAAGCCCTGTCTAAGATAAAAATATTGCCTTGGCGTCGTCTTGTAGCGTTTCGGTTCATTTAGTCAGGCCATATAACCTTGTCTAATCGTGTGAGAGTGTGAACGCGTGTATGTGCGTGTGTACGTGCGTGCATGCATGTGTATATATGTAGAACATGACCGGTCAAGTGCATGGCCTGGACAAACATGTCAACCGCTAAGTGACTGGCCTCAAATGACGTGAAGTGAAGGTAAACAGAGGGGATGGGCTGCAGCACTTAGTCGCACTTGGGATACAAAAGCACTCACACACGTTCACACACAAACACGCTTTTGTGAATGAAGGCTCACAAAGCAAAGCAGGAAAGAAAGGAGGAGTGGTTTGCCAAGCAAACAACACCACCACACATCCTGAGGTTATTTCCATCAAGGGTTTTATTTATACAGTATTTTAATTGGAAGAAGTAGGAAACACAGTTTTAAAGTCACACTACTGTAATTCAAATATGTTTGAGTGTGTTTAAAACAGGGGTTTTAACAGGCTTAGGTCTACTTTTGTTTCAAAAGCATGGGATGGATTTTTAAATGTCTCAATATTATGGATTTGTACCTATTGCAGGTGGCCCTGGACCGTAACCCCGTTTGTCTGCGTGCACACACACGGCTTTCAGTGTGTTTTTATGGCCCCTATTACACACATTGAGAGTATGCTGCAAATATTTCACAACAGTGCTTCCAAATGAGGCAAGAGGCAGACGGCGCGAGAGAACAAGGGAGAGGAATGGATGAGTGGGTGCAGATGACAAGCGTGCGTGAAACAAAGCGAGACGGGCTGAAAGGTCCGACGCACATCTATTTTTCAATGTTGTTTTTACAGGCCGCATAAGTGCTCTACCTGCATGCATTCCTAATGAGTGAGGACCACACCAAAACAAATCCAACATCGTGCACACACACATACAGAACCAGATAAGCTAACTAGCAGTAGATTGGCCAGCAATGTTTTTTTTTAACTTTTAATATATCCATGAATGGTGAAGTATAGTATACTTCAGCTAACTTTGTGTCTGGCTAGTAACTAAATTCACTACTTGACAATCACACTTAGTTGCTACGCTGGTAGGTTAGTCGCTATCTTTTTGTAGCTTACACCTACAGCTAGCTAACTAGCTTGCTAACACACATACATACACAGAAGACATTCAGCCTTGACCCTGAACCTACATTGCTGCACACACACCTTTCTGTACAGTACAAACACAGTGTAAAAGTACGTGAATCGGTACTAATAAAGAAGACAATAAAACTACATCTACGAGACAGATAAAGATCGGACTTCCTTTTGAAGTCACTTAAGACGTTGGCGGAGCTTTATGACTAGAAACCTCCCTCAGGAAGCATGTACTTAGTCTATGTCATGCGCACAGGGACTCTTTCATGTGCCTGTTCACCAAGAAATGTCAGGTCAACATGCCTTTAACGGTTCAGGGTGTTTTTGTTTTTGCAGCCAGGAGGCGGATAAAGACAACTGAATGTCAAAAGTTTTAATCCATGTTTAAGGTACATGTGAGTAAAAAGAACAACTGACCACATTGGACGGTAAGAACAATCTCGCCTGTGTCAGAAATATCTCCAAGTGCGAAGGAGAGAGGTACTCTATCGTGTAATACCCACATGTACATGTCAAAGCACATGTCTTGCTGTACATCAGAACCCCCCGGCCCCTCCATTATCTTTTAAGGCTGCCTCTAAGTCTGGAGCCGACTTAACAATGTCTGCTATCAGTGTAGCGCTGTAACTGTATAGCAGAGCTACATTCTTTGCTGCTCATAATAAACACAGGAGGGGAGGTGGACCTTTGAGAAAAGGCTGAGGCAGGAGGGTAGATACATCATCAGTTGTTATTGTGGTTGCAGGTTGTCGTGATAAAACACCTGTTTGGCGTTTCACGTGACGTTTACAATGCGCACCCAAGGGCAGGTCTGATATCATTTTCAGTTGTCCAAAATGGCTTCCCCTGATATAGATTGCAAGAACAGACAGGAACTGAAAATGGTAATGACATCTTGGATTATTTCATAATCATGGTGGAATGTTTTTTTAATGGATTCTATAACTGCACACAAATAATTGAGCACTACCATCAGGAGAGCCATGGCGGCCATCAAGAGATTCCAGAGCAGTCGGAAATTTCAGTATACTGTATTTTAATGATTATGCTTAACTGATAGGGCCAGAACCGTGACTAGCGCTCCAACAGCTGCTCTACTGAATGTTGAACACCATCATTTGGGATCAGGATAACCGCAGCACAGTACGTGCACGTCCATCTGCCCCAGTACCTTATTATTCCATTATCCATGGGCTTCGAGGAAGTCAAATTGAAGGTTAGGCCATCCGTCGGCATGTCGAGCCAGATGGCAAGGCAAATATGTCTCAACATACTTTTATAGCTTGACTTTTAGCATGTAACAATAGCTTTGGGCTCCCACTTACAGGGTTGCGGAAACAGCCTAGTAGAGGCAAGAAGCAGGCTTTGTTCAAACTTCTCGTGAACCTGGAGGTACATGTTCATGTTTGTGTGGAGTGGAACATTAAAGCACATACCAGGAGGACTTGGAAAATAGGGATTCCGTGCGTATGTGTGAGTGTGGAAGGTGCTTTTCATACAGCTTACTCATTGATCCAGAGCATTTGGAGGAAGCGGTTTCACAGACCTGCGGAACAATAGTTGCTGACTGAAGCAACAGAATCCCAGTTGCGTTTCAACGATGCAAATGATAGATTAAAAAGAACTGTGTCTGACGTTAGCCCACTGCACAAAGTATAATAGAGACAAAGCTATGAATGGAGTCGGTTTCCACTCTTCGCTAAGCTGCAGTAATATCGGTCATTCTTCCCCGAGGATAAAGAATATATGCCTGAATGTTTTGTGACACTATATGACTGCATGTGTTACTCTCCTGTTTGTGTTGAAATAGCCATTGCTTAAAGGGAAAGTCAAATCAAAAAAACATTTTCAGGTGACGACCAATCACGGCTCACCTCAGCAAGTGGCAAGTGGCAAAATGGCTGAACCCTGAGATGGATAAAAAACGGGTGACTTTTGCAATATTAATCACAAAGCCATGTTTACAATAATGGAGCCGCATAGAACATTGCAAAGATTTTTTTGCTTGACTTCCTCTTCAAATGATATCACAACCCCATCCAGGTGCTATTCGTTAGACCATCTATGACATTTTGTGTTGTTTGTTGACATTAAGCTAAGCGGACTTTCCTCCGGCAAACCGAGAATATGTGGTTGTTTTATATACACAAAGTATAATTGCCTTCAGGTTTAGTTGGAAAGAAAATGAATCTAAAATACATGTACATATTCAAACTTGCAATGACTCCTCCCAAATACACATCACCACGCATTTCGGAAAAGCAATAGGCATACATACACTTTGTTATTATACGAGACGACAAAAAGGAATGTGACATCTGCGCGCACGCTCACACACACACACACACACACACACACACACACACACACACACACACACGGGAGGAGGAAGGAGAGGTTGCATGACCCAACTTGCATTTGGCTCCAATGGAAACGTGTCAGACGCTCGATCGCACAAAGACTCTGGAAAGAGGACCCGGGAAGAGCGGCATTCCGCAGGATAGACCTTGTGTACATTGGAGTGAGCCGGAGCTTAGCTGGAGTAGGAGGAGGTCAATGAGGCTCAGCGGATGGGCGCGAGATTAGGCGCTCATGGAAAAAGAGGAGGAGGAAGAGGGATGATAGGAAAGAGAGGAAAAGGTGAGGAGGAAGATGGATGTTTCAATCAGGATGTGAGCAATTGGCGGCGCGGTGGGGTCGTGAGTGACAAGGTGCTCTTAGCTGTTGGTAGCTTTGAGCCATAAGGCTGTAAACTTTCCACTCTTGTTTTTCCCAAATGGGATGACGTCACGTGACGGCCTTCCTCATCTTCCACAAAAGTTCCCCATGGGTCTGTTCTGGACACTCATAAAATTTGATGTGCGCTGCACAGTGGTTATAATAGCTCAATTTCTTTTTAAACGAATACAACTTCAACTACTAGAAGCCGTGCCCAATTAATCACTTCAATAAACAAAACGCATGTACTTCATGTGGACTCACCGTTTTCCCCGCGGGGGAAAGAATAACAAATAAAACTATTGATACAACTTTGCAGTTCAGTTATGAGCGCCACACCTCAAACAAGCCCCCCCCCCGTTTGGTGTCGGTTATTATCGTGACTATTGATACCACCAAGCATGTAGTGGGTGGCAGATTTTCAGCAAAGCTGACTTTCATAGTGGGTTTAAAGAGAAGCAATGTATTATTTATTATATTTGCATATTTCAATGTTGACTTGTCATTGGGAAACTGGCCGATTGAGAGTTTGTCAAGAAACTAAGACTAAACAAACAAACAAAAATAAACAACTTATCACTAATTGATAGAGAACAGGCTCATTTCTGCAGTTGGATTGAATTAATGATTCACCTTGAATAACCCCTCCATAAAGCGGCTGCATTTAGTTTCACTCTGAACAACGCAGACCTCCTGCAAAGCGGCATGTCATCCGCAAAGCGATTGGTTTACAGTGGCATTGAAAAGGGAACATAACACGGCAAAAGTTGCAAAACATTTCCAGTGCAAGACTGCCTCACCTCAAAAAAAAAAAAAAAAGCTGAAGTTTACATTCCATTGTAAAAGCTGGTCGACCTTTCAACACCAACCTGGAATACATCAGGGAGTGGACAAAAAGAATCCTCCCCCCAAAAAATGGAAAATAAACATCTTACCCCAATTGGCAAGTGATACATTTTGCTGTTCAGTAAATGCCTCCCTTCAAATAAAGCAAAATTTACAATAGAATGACAGAAAAATTCCAAATGTTTTGACACGATGCAGTTGAATTGCATGAATCAACATATTCAATGTTATTGGTGTTAATCTAATTTTTCTTTCATATTCTAGTGTTCCTCGTGAGCTATAGGAGCTTTTCTATCATGATGTCATTCATTTGGAACCCAAACCTGCAAGTGAAGATTAGTAACCATCCATTCATGCATCCATTTTATATTCCGCTAATGCTCACGAAGGTCACGGGGCGTGCCGCAGCCTATTCCAGCCGTCTTCGGGCAGTAGGCGGAGTACACCCTGAACCGGTTGCCAGCCAATCGCAGGGCACACATAGACGATCAACCATCTGCGCTCACAATCACAATCAGGGACAATTTAGAGTGTTCCATTAACCTGCCATGCATGTTTTGGGAATGTGGGAGGAAACAGGAGTACCCGGAGAAAACCCACACAGTCACCTGGAGAACATGCAAACTCCACACAGCATGGCCGGAGCCGCAATCGAACCCTGCACCTCTACACACGACCACCGTCCCGCCTAACTAAGGAACCACACCCATAAAATCATGAATGAGTCTTTCTCCCAAAATATGAATTCTGAAGAATATAGAGTAACTTTTCCATAATGACAACGGCGGAGCATCCACTCCGTCCGAAATGCATCTCTCGATAGCATGCAGGTCAGTAACGCACTTACCTGAGTATGAAGATTTCTTCATGGTGGCAGACGTTTGTGTGACTAAAAAGTGTAATGGTTCTTTTTTTTTTTTTAAACAAGCGTCTTTCCTCTAAGGTCCTTTCACTTCAATTGGAGTGCGTTAAGTTTGTAGGCATGTATTCCAGCGCGCTGTGCACCTCTTTGGAGAAAGAGAGAAAAAAACAGACAGTTATGGACACAATCACACCTGCGCTCCTGCGTCATGACGCACGCCCATGTGGCATGAGCGGGAGTGGTTTGGCTCCTAAACTTTGTGCTATTCTGTGTTTAGGAGCCTTACCTGTAGGAAAGATAAGATGCACAACAAGGAAATTGTCTGTGTGTATGCATTGGTAGTGAATAGTGGATTAACTAACATTATACAGTATACATGTCAATAATAGAATATATATGGATTAGAAGAGCCTTCAGAATTTAAACATAAACTATTTTTTGTAACTCTGCTCTTGCTCAAGACTACTAACCCCACCAAAAAAAAAAAAGCTGATAGTTTGCTTAAGTGTTGGCCTTTGACAATGAGTGGGTGTCTGAATGGAACCATGTGACCCACCCAACCACATGTGTCATATATGTCTATGCGTGCGTGTGTGTGCATGTGCATGCGCGTGTGTGTGCATGTGTGTGTGTTGTGGCAACATTCACCTGTTTACAGTCACATTGAAGGGGCTTCACTTGAATTTCAAGGACAAAAAAGAGCAAATTTGTCCATTTCCTCATAAATACAAGTTCATCGAAACACCTGAAAAATACAAGCTAAATAGCATTGAAAGGAACACGACTGTCATGTTGCAGAGTCAAGCCAAGTTGTTGCCATGGAGACTGTTGCCTCCATGTGCCCTGGATATAAGCTATGGATGAGAAAACAAGAGCTACTGTACAGAATCTTTCAGACTGATGGAGGAAATTATAGCAATGTAAGAAACACACACTGAAAAATGGTGTATTGATGTAGATGTATAGTCTACTTTTAAAAAAATCTGGATCCAGATGATTTGATTTCCTTGCACAAAATAAAATCTACATTTTTGAGTAAATTCGACAAAAGCTCTTTTCAGTTTATATTTCAACCCAAACGACACAGCACTTAGACCGACAATATCTTGCGCAAAATGTCAGCAATATTACTGAATTGAGCTGACCCTTACCAAGTCTGACCTGTGAAAAATATTCGCGTATTACCTGTTTGTATAATACTGCCACCCAGTGGCCACGTCATGCACACCAGAAGGAACGCGGCAATGGATGTTGAAGCCACAGGAACGAACGAACCGGGTGGATGGCGGTCCCCTGGTGCCCATTCGTGATCTGTGATCGCCCTGGCCAACTTGGGCGTCATCCGCCCGTGGGGTTCTACCTGCAGTTGCTTATAAACATTTTCCACGCTCCGACCTACTGCACCAAATGAGTTTCTTTTCCTGCCATGTAAAAGCCTAAAAGGACTGACTGCAACTCTCGTGTAGATTTTAAAGGGAAGAAGGGGCCACTTCCGGTGTCTGCGAATGAAGCCGGAAGTGTTAGTCATAACGACGTAAAACGCCAGTTTCGAACTGTGCAGTAACTACAGTACTGAATTTCTCTGAGCAGAACTTTGGGTTATTTCATGAAACAACAAAATAAATAAAGCTACTTAAACCTCCCCCACAATTACATCTGGGTTCCCCGAAATGGGCATGTTTAACGCATTACAAGTTTAGTCAGGCAAATTCCTACGTACTGTATTCTAGTCATTATTCCCAGAAAATTATTGTTGCAATCATTGGAGAGTTTCCAAGTCTAAAGGTTCTTGGAATTTTGCAACCCAAAGTGGAAGAGGAGGTACTAGCTACTTGCTTCTAGTTACATCTGATCCTATCTAACCTCAAAACAACTTCAACTTCCAGTCAATCCAACAAATTTGTGGAGTCACTTGTTCGTTTCAACGTCAGCATCTCGGCAGGTGGTGGCGGAGACACGCGGCTGATGATTATCTCTTGCGCAAAGTATCTTGCCCTCAAATTGTGACAAACATTATCATTTGCCGTTTCCTGTTACAAGTTTTGGCAGGCACTAAAACTGCAGCCTCTGCTCAATGTGTACTTTTGAAACACACACACACACACACACACACACACATTGCGGTATTTGCCGCTTTGGCCACTGGGCTACGATTCCAAAAAGAGGGGTCTTGATTTCCGCTCGCTTGCATGAAGACGTTCCATTGCTTGTTGTTGTTATTGTAACACTTAAACCCACACGCTTCAACACTTACATGACACGGCCCGGTCAGGAAATTCACAGCTCGCAGCCACAAAAGCATCAGACGAGCAAAGACATCCACCTGCTTTGTGCATGCAACCAACTTGAGAGGTTTGTTTTGTGACATTTCCATGTTGACTCACACACACAAAAAAAAAAAAGTGAGCGCCTCTTGCTTGTGTTTGGGCGGCACATATGACTGTACTGTACTTCTCTTTAGCCATCACTCAACATTCATCAGAGATAACTGGGTTGATCTCACGCTTGTAAGGGAGCATTTTGCCCCTCAGAGCAGATGTGCGCAGAATGTTCTATTATGTCTTACTGCAAGCTTTTGCTTGAACTTGACTCATGATGTATTCATCACACAAGCCTACTGTATATTTTCTGCTTCAATGTGCTTTTTTTTATTTTGAACGACATTACACTTGGTAATACTCAAAGCTTACTTGTTCGCTCTCAAAACTACTTGTGAATTCCCCATGTGCAAGAATAAAGTCTCTCTGCCGTGGATATAAAAGATGTACACACCCTTCTTCAAAAGAATTGCTAGAGTACCAGAATTGAGCATTTCTAGGCAGAATTTAAGCTCCAATCAAAGTGGGTGGTGCGGGTGTACCGAATATGGTGTCGTGTAAGTGTATAAATGACCCGGTGACTTTGAGCAACCACTAAAAGTACAGAATATTGTTTTATTTCATACATTACAGAAGAAAGCATGTGCATTTATGGGTTTTTTTTTAAATTGGGGGGATTATGGACAGAAGAACAAATATTTTTGAAAAAAAAAATCATTTAGGATTTTATGGCGGAAAAGGTCAAATGGTTTCTCAACCAAACCCTGATTGCCACAAAATATACACACTGACTGCAGGGTGATAACTCACAGCAGCAAGGCGTCTTGACAAGCCTCGTGTTATGTTCACCGAGTCAGTGTTCATCATTTGGAATGTGAGTGAGATATTACACCCACCATGCACGCATTGCACATTCAAGTGCGGTATTATTCATAAACGGCGCCATTTGGCAACATGTTACAAAATGAACCTTTTTTCTGACATCCGCTTGCTGTAAAAATAGATTGCAACTAGTCAGTCGTTTTCTCTTATACAGCGAATAGATGTCATTTGATTGACATCAGAATGAATTTCTCTCGTTTAATCCTTAATCACATCATTCCGCAATTTACAAATGCAAGTGACTGGACACAATATTAGGTACAGCTGCCTAATCTAATATCAGACATTTCTAAAATTCTATCTAGATAAAAGATAGCAATGCTCCATTTTAAACTTGTACAGCACATCAGATCTTATTCTATTCTGTTCTGAATAAAGTGTCCGCCGAGCGTACATGCCTCGTACTCGCACATATGGACATGTATCATTAGCGACTACATTCTAATGGATGTTGACATCTTTAAAAACAAAATAATTGCATAGCACAGTCGAGTTATTTTTCGTGTACCTGACTGGTTCAGTCAGAGGCATGCATGCATGCAAAGCATGCGGTGTTGCTGCATTGCTTGCTGGCCGGCCTTTACAGGATGTCCTTAAGCTCGCAGTGTTCCGCGCATCTCCTCGTAAACATCATTGGTGACTCTGTGCCGTGGCCTATATTTGGCGTGCCATCTTTTGATCTGCCAATGATATTGAGGTATGATTAATGCTCACCAGGGTCATTTTGTCAACGGTAACAAAGCTAAACAGAGGCACAAAATGTGAGACCACAGTATCAAATGTAAAGTATGTACCTAAAATAAAATAAAAGAAAATAAAAGACTAATCTTAAATTAAACCCTCCACAAGGTGGCTTTACAGGCCTTAAGATGAAATTTGCGGAGGTGTAGCAGAACAAAACCTGCCATCAACTCCCACACTGATTTGAAAATGAAAATCGATACAGGACTGGAACATGGACAAAACAGCACCCTTAGTACTGCAACACCTTTCCCTTGCACTTCCTGCAGTTGAGTAAATAACACCTGCCACTATGAGAAAATGTGTTTTCAACACAGATACACGCACCTTGGGTACGATCCATAGGAGGAGGGCGATGAAGACTCCAAACAGCACAGCAGCCGAAACCACAACGATCACCAGGAGAATATTTTGGTTTGGGTTGCCACACGGCTGCTCGTCTACGATCGAACAGAAAGTTTTATTTTTTATTTTATTTTTTTTTCCGCATTTGAGAGTAGAAACCAAACACAGCGCACCAGACCAGAGTAGTCATCGGTATTGACTTTTAATGTCCGATGCAACTGTTCCAGACAATAATAATCAGAGCACAGTGCAGAGATTAGGCCTGATGAATTTTGCCTAGCAACAAGTGACCATTATTTTCTATTGCCCGATGGCTCACTTTGGATTCAAGCCAATGATTCCGCCTAGCAACAAGCGACCAAGTTCTTCATTTCCCTATGAGGAAGTTGTAATTGAGCACTAGGAACTATGCATAGCAACACTTATTTTTATTGGTCAATTAGGCAGTCATGAGAAAGCCAAGCAGTTCAGGCGTTAGCAACATTTGAGTTGGAGTTATCTTCTCATTGTTTTTAAAATAAATAATCCATGATTATTACTTATTGATGATTATTTTTTAACACATACATTAAGATACCCCACCACATTGTTTAAAATTGAAACAGCATTGCTCTGTGCAATAATTTGAGATGCATTTGATCTATTCCTTCACATAATGATGTCACGAGGTGATTTGCACTCACCTTTAACCACCAGCAGCACCGGACTATCGTCGTCTACCCTCTTTTGTTCTGAACTTGCGTCGTCATACCACTGGTAGTCACAAAAGTACAGCCCCGTGTCTTCTGAGGTCAGGTTCCAGATGATCACGTCCACATTCGGAAAGACTCCCTCCACCCGGAGTCTGCCGCTGAACTCCTTAGCGATGGTGTTTTTTTGCGAAATCATGTGGAGAATGTGAAACTCCTTCTTGAGGCCTTTGAACAAAGTCATGTGCATCACGCTCTGTGGAAAATGCCTGCACTGGATGGACACAGATCCGCCGAGGGGTCTCATTATCACTTCGATGTTCTCCACTGAGGCAGACACAAGATTATGATATTTCATATTTGTAAGATGTCATCATTATTTTCCCCTTTTGGAGATTGCCACGTCAGCCTCTGTATCAGCCTTACCTGTTACGGCAGGAGTCGTGCAGAACAAACACAGAAGGGTCGCGAGACCTAAGCACACAGCAGACATGTTCAGCTGAGTTCTGAAACTGCACGAGGAAATGCATCGGTATTTCGGTAGGTCTTCCCACATCACAGACGACGGCATCCTGTCACCTCTTTTTAGCTGCCGTGAACTTTGACGCACATGTTGAGCATCATTCAAAAATTAGATCTTTCCCAGTAATGCGAGCAAAATATTTAAACCGCGTTACTGCTCCGATAGACGAAAGGTAACCAAATGGCACAAATAATGCCATAATCTATGATATTGATATGAGAAAAGAAAAGCTGTTATTTCTTTACAGCATTTTGGAACTATTTGATGTGAGTCAAGGAGTTTGCATGTTGTCCCCCGTTCCTGCGAGGGTTTTCTCGGGGTACTCTGGTTTCCTCACACATGCATGGTAGGTTAATTGAACATTCTGGATTGAAAGATTAATCGAAAACAATCTTTAGTTAGATCCCAATTCCGTATCAAAAGGTACAGGCACACAATTGTGTGCCAGCAAACATGATGAAAAATAAACATTTCTCACAGTAGCTCTCACAAATTCCCAGAATGCAGAATTTCCGCGATAAAGTCCCGCAGGTGTACACCTGCCTCATCCTCTTGGCCTTCTCCATTTTGACTACAATCTCCCGCCTCTTCAACTTCCCCATGAGGCATGTGTCTGATGTCCATCAGCATGTTGTGAAGGATGCAGGCGCTCAACGCCACCGCTCTTGCTCGGCTGTAATTCCCGACATCCAGTCGTCTGAGTCTCCGGAATCGCCCTGTCAGGCCCGCGACGGCCTGGTCCAGGATGTGAAAATGTGTCTCTAGCGTGGCGTTGAAGCGCTCCTCCCTCGTCCCGCCTCGTCCCGTGTAGGGCGTTAAAATGCAAGCGGTGAGCGGGTATCCGGCACGAGCCACGAGCACGGAATCAGGAGGCATCGGGTGAGACTCCCGCTTGAGTTGAGAGCCAAGCGCCCCACCTCGGTCCGCATCCCTGGTGTTCCCAATGCGGCAGTGGATGAAGCGTCCCATGCGGTCGCACACCAATTCAAGATGGAGCCAAGACACGTTACGCTCTTCCGTCTTCTTTGTCCTCTTCACTTCTGGCTCGGCGCTATCTTTACTTGAAGGTATCCGGATGGGAATGCGGGTGTGCCCCAACACTCCCAACACCCGAGGGATGTGCCGGCCTTCCACCGCCCGCTCGTCATGTTCCAGCACTCCGGAGAGAGGGAAGAGGGTAGCCTCTGCCGCGTCACCTGTGGGAGAAACATCTACATCTTTATCAAATTGTCAGTTTTCTGCATTGTAACCAGAGTGGAATGGACAGGACCAGACCCATAGTGGAAACCGGGACAATCTGGCGATTTCCCGGCGGGCCGACTGCTAAATGCACCGCTGGGGTAGAATATTATCACAATGATGATATGGTCCTGCTATTTTATCAGCCCTACCTAATGCCAGAACTTCCATTACAGCTGGAACGACAAATTTACAGTACACCTGCACATAGGTGCGACAATATCCCGCTTCGGTGAGTTCTGTATAGAAGCCACATGTTGAGAAATATCACATTTATCAAATGTAATTTTCCTAAATCTGTTTGTGGCATTTCGCCATTCCGGCTCACAATATTGCACAACAAAACCTTACCTCGGGGCCAGCGAATGTGCTCGTCGCGCAGCGTGTTGACACACTTGCAGAAAAAAAAGAAAATGCGGTGGATGTTGCCTTTCTCCAAGCGGTAGAGGCGGGACAAGGTACGGTAGCTAACGCGGCTGGACAGCAGGCTGAGGCACAGCGGGACCGTCTGAGAGAGTGACAGGCGAGCACGACCGGTCAACCGGTTTCGTGATTGTAAGTCCTGCAGTCGGGCAGTCACATACTGCGTGAGGGCGGATAAGGGAGAAACATTAGATCACATGGAGCTGTGATGTCATCCGTTTACGACGGGATACAGAGCTCGCTTGCTATATGCTGTGATGGCATGGCTCTCACCTTGACTGCCTCGTTGTCCTCCCGCACCTCTTCGGACATTTCCTCCCGGGTACTGGAGGATGCAGTAGCGGCGTCATTTCTTGACGGAGATTCACTCGTTCGTTTGACTTTGTGTATCAGGTCCGCTTCCAGCACGTCCTCCACGGCCTGGTCCAGTCGCTGGTCCAGCTCAGCGGTGGACAGAGGCTGCCAGTCCCGCTCCACTAGGTCCAGGACGGCCCGGCCTGCCGCTAAAACACAGCCGGCAACGTCCATTTGCCCGGCTAGGGAACGCCGTCACTGATCTGTACTGTTAGTCAAGTAGCTAAATGCTAACGGATGTGGCGTTCGTGTTGATCCTTCTGCTGCGGAAGTCCCTCGCTGTTCATGTGTAGGCATCATTGCTGGTGACTACACTCGGTTCGAAGCACAAGACAGGAGACGATTCTTATTTTTCTTTGTGTGGTCGCTATCACTGAGTCGCTAAACACCTGGCGTGCCACAGTGCACCTTCACTGCCAGAAGCGAACTGCAGGGAAGCTCCACCCCCTTTATTTACATACACCCCAGAACATGGTATCCCTCCACACAAAATAGTACCAACACTAAACTCTAATGCTAGTGGCGTACATCGTCACCCAACACCCCCACTCGATGGCGCCACATACACTAACATTGCATTAGTTACCTATACACCTGTTTTAATGCTGTCAAGTTCTTTTCCCTTGGATCAGACGTATACTGAGATAGTCTACTCACAATCCAGTTAATATCAGGTCTAGTGCAGGTCATGATGTATATGAGGCTGCCCAGCATTGCTCTATATTTCCTCTGATCAGTTTTGTCCCCTTCTGGAGCCAGGTCACATTTGATTTCACTTGGAGTGGCTCTTGCTTTGCATTCAGACATGCCAAACCTTTCCAATATTTTCTCAATATATCTGGATTGGTTCAATGTGATTGAGCCCACATTTTGCTTGAAATCAATCCCAATGAAATGAGTGAGGCATCCGAGATCTTTCATCCTAAACTTACTCTTGAGTTTCTTTTTGATCTCGCATAAACACCTCTCATTGCTGGCAGCCACAATGATATCATTGACCCACACTAACAAAATTTCTTTTCTTTGTCAGACATTTTGGTGTAAATACAGTGGTCTGCTTGACTCTGTACAAACTCGTTCAAGTAAAAACTCATGAAGCATCATGTTCCAATTTCTCCCAGACTGTTTGAGGCCATATATGGATTTGTTTAACTTACACACAAGTTGTACACCATCCCTTTGTTTCACACAAAACCTTCAGGTTGATCCATGTATAGTTCGCAGTCAATAGGTGCATGTAAGTATGCTGCCTTCACGTCCATTTGGTTTAACAGCAACTCATACTGTGCAGCAAGCTGCATCAGTAGTCGCAGTGATGTCAGATTAGCGGTCGGCGAAAATGTCTCAGAATAGTCAAGTCCTTCTCTCTGACTGTACCCTTTGGCTACATATCTTGCTTTATATGTTTCATTGCCTTTGTCATCCTCCTTTAAAGCATACACCCACCTTCCCCACTGTCTGTCTACCCTCCGGTAATGGCACAAGGGTGAAAGTGTCGTTCTCTTTAAAAGAAGTCATCTCATCTATCATCGCCTTTCTCCACTTTTCTGACTTTGGCGATGCCATTGCCTCGTAGAATGTTTGTGGCAATCCCACTGTTGCTCTATAGCAGTAATCAATTGTGATTTCATTGCCTTTTATCACACATTCATAATCCTCTAAATATTTTGGTGTCTTCCTTTCTCTACCAGAAGTACGAGGAGTCTCATTACCATTGGTTGAGTCTGTGTCGCAGTCAGGTTTAAGCTCTGGTTCAGTGTCAGAATCTTTTCCTACATATTCCGTCTGTAACTGACTTGCTTTAGGCATAGTTACCCACTCTACATAGTGGTCCTCCAGTTGGGTCTTCTCGGTCTGTGTCTCACTCTCAGTCACGGTCTTTGTGATGAAGTGGACCAGTCTGTGTTTCTGAACCTTGTTTGTCTCTGGAAAATAAATCAAATAAGCAGGTGAATGACGGTCAAAACCAACAAAGATCCCCTTTTGCCCTTTGGATCTAGCTTTCTCCTGTTTTGCTCATACACCATGCATTCTGAACCAAACTTTTTCATTTTTGACAAATCTGGTCTTTTTCCTGTGAAAAGGAAATAAGGAGTCTCCCCTGTTCTTTCGCAGTAACATCTGTTCCGTATAACTGCTGCTGTTCTGGCTGCATATGGCCATTGCTCTTTGGGTAAGCCTGATTCTATCAGCATACACCTGACCATCTCAAACAATGTGCGCCAGTTCCTCTCTGCTGTCCCATTTTGATGTGGGGAGTAGGGCGCTGATCTCTCATGTTTTATCATATTATCTCAAGTAGAGATTGATACTCTTTGAAACAAACTCTGTCCCATTATCCGATCTCATTCGCTTCACTTTACCATATGGTGCTGTGTCTGCCAAGAACTGCTTTGTAGCCTCGACTGCCATGTTTTTGTTCCTGAGAAAGTATACAAAAACAGCTCCAGAAAAGTCATCAGTAAAAGTGATGGCATATTTGTACCCGTCGAATGACTCTGGGTCAATAGGCCCACCTAGATCTGTATGTACCAGCCCTAATGGCTCTTTAGCTCTCACATCACTTTTCCTGTTTCTATTCTGGGTGAATTTCCTTGAATACAGGTTTCACACTGGTTAGGTCTAGTTTTGTTACTAATTTTCATACCTTCTACCACAGCTTCAAGCTTAGCAATATCACCATAGTTACAATGGCCCATTATCTCATGCCATGTTTTCATGTCTAAAGATGCATTGCAGGAGTCCTCACTGCATTCAGAATTTTCTGTGACAATGTCAAGATAGTACATACGGTCCTTTACAATCATCTTGCATATTGTCCCATCTGAAAGAATCATTTTGTTGTCATTCTTCGCAGTTGAACTTCGCTCCTTTCGAAGTTGCTGCATCCACAGAAAGGATATTCTGCGGGTATTCTGGGATGAGGAGAGCATTTGTGAGCTTGACACTCACTACTCGTCCACTGCTGTCGGCCAGCTTGATTTGCGCGTCCCCTTCTTCTCGACACTTCCGTGATCCGTCTTCCATCAGCCAGCTGCATGATGTGATCTTTAGGCCGGAAACTCTCATCAAATCGGATGAATGCGGTCTTGTCGGTGATTATGTGGGCAGAAGCACCGCTGTCCACGAGTAGTCCATATTGCTGCGCTCCCTTGGGTCGCCATTCACTCACCCGAGCAATAATGTTTCTTCTTCTTCCTCGAAGATTTGGCTTGGTCTCTGCCACGGAAAACTTTTTCCGAATCGTCCATAACTGTAGCCACTTTATTGTTCTTATCAGCTTTTGTCGTTCGCTTGTGTGGTTTCTTATCCTTACTCGTGCAGTCTCTTGCTTTATGCCCCACTTTCTCACAAATAAAGCATTCTCCATTGAAGACGTATTTCTTGTCTTTTCTTTGGGCTTCGGCTTGAATGACTTGGCGGTCATTACTTCATCTGGTCTGGGCCTGCTTCGTAGCGGAGGGTGCATTCAAAACTTCTCAGCCTAGTCTTGAATTCAGCAAAGGTTAACACTTCCCTCGCTTGAGTCACATGCACAGAAAATGGGTTGTACTCATCAGTGAGTCCTTTCAACACCATAGCCACCAATAGTGCATCGCTTAGGTTCTCTTTAGCTCTTTGTAGCGCGGCCACTAGCTTCTCGACACGTGCTAGATAGCCCGCTAGCTCTCGCCGTTATCCATTAGCATATTGGTTAGCTCTGTGTACAGCCCGACAATTCGCGGCTTTTCTTCGGACTCAAAATGGCGTCTCAATATTTCCAGACTTTTCTTACCATCTTCTGGTGCTTCATACAGGATGAGTGTCAGTGTTTTATCATCCAAGCAGCCGCACAGTTCAGCATATGCCAGTTCGTTTTTCCACACGGTTTCTGTTGCGGCCTGTTCGCTGGATCCCGTAGCTACATCACACCCGAGGATAGCATCTTTTAGCCCGATGGTTTTCAAGTATGCTAGGAACCTCGCCTCCCAGATGTGATAGCGGGCCTCATCTCCGTCAAATCGCGGCGGTAATCCTCTCCCATGGAGCGCCGCTGTGCCTGGAACCCACCTGGGCCCATAACCTGTTGATCCTTCTGCTGCGGAAGTCCTCGCTGTTCATGTGTAGGCATCATTGCTGGTGACTACACTCGGTTCGAAGCACAAGACAGGAGACGATTCTTATTTTTCTTTGTGTGGTCGCTATCACTGAGTCGCTAAACACCTGGCGTGCCACAGTGCACCTTCACTGCCAGAAGCGAACTGCAGGGAAGCTCCACCCCCTTTATTTACATACACCCCAGAACATGGTATCCCTCCACACAAAATAGTACCAACACTAAACTCTAATGCTAGTGGCGTACATCGTCACCCAACAGTTCGATAGCAGAAAGTTGGGGAAACATGACTCGTTTAATCCCAGTAAAAATTGGGCTGTGGTGTGTCCAGGGGCATTTCAAGACTTCGGAAAATAACTAAGTTCGTATGAGCTATAACGAACCCTTAGCTTTTAGGAACACTGGGGAAATGAGCATCAGTCAAATTCATTTAAACGTAATCCCAGTAAACAATTGGGCCGTGGTGTGTTCAGGGGCATTTCAGAAAAACTGCAGAAAATAGTCCCGAGTTAAATCCGTATGGGCTGGAAGGCAGCCATAGCATTTAGAGACACTTGGGAAATAAACGCCAGTAAAATTATGTAATCGACTGTAACGACCTGATCGATAAAAGTTAGCATTAGCAAATTACCAGAGTCAAAATTAAAATTGTGATGCGTTAACGGACTCTTCGGGAATACAGTCCATATCAAGAACAAGCCAAACCTAAAACGACGTCGTTGGGAACAATGTAACAAGCAGGCAAACAATGAGCAAGGAGCATTAAATGTAGGAAGTGTGAGTATTATTGTAAGAAACCATTACCTGTGACCTGTTCAGGGCCTTTGCAAAACACATGACAAATGTTTGAAGGTCAAAGAGGGGACAAACACCAATTTTAATTGACAATCAATTCCAACTTTCGAGGGTGGCCCAGCCTCAACAAGACACCATTACGCAAAATGCTTTTCATCAGATTTCTGCACCATAAATATAATACATTGACTTTTCAAGTGTTTATTTCTTGTTTTAATTGGAGGGGGTCTGCATCTTAGTATTATCAAGCAAAACACAAACTTTGATCTGTTAAGATTGTGGAGGAAACATTGGGGACCAAACAGAGAAAACAAGCATACATTTCTTTATCAAATATTTCGTCCCGATTGAATGTTTGTTGGGATTAAAATTATCAATATACTCGTAGGAAATGTTCTCTTTTACTTTTTGCTTGGTATGGCAAAAACAAACTATTTGGGCCAAAGAAAGGAGTGAAATCCTAACAGTTTGATCAATACAAACATAAAAGCGTAAAAAGGTCTCTCCTGCTAGACGCCGTCATTGAAGCCAGTAAAGTAACAAGAAAAAAGAAACTCACAGTGAAGTAAGGCAGCCCAACGACAGCTCAAAAATAATCAATTAAATAGGAGGTACAATGCTTGGTGTTGAGCGGGTGACAGTGTTGCGACCAGTCTGGGCTGTGACAACATTTTCTAGCATGCACACAATCGCACCGCTCGCTCAAAGAACAACAACAACAACCCGTTATTTGCTTCTGTCCAGCTGCAGATCTTGTAGTCCTCTTCCCCAAATTCTCCCCGCTCCACCCCACCCCTGTGGATTTCCTGTGTCTACCCCCTTCCCTCACTGAACGGCTTGCTCATTGCCTGTGCTGCCCGAGTCCTGCGGCTTCATGACATCCGGGAGCTCAGGCGGGGTTGAGAATGGCTCCATCCTCAGCTGCTCGAATGAATCATCTGCTGGGAAGAAAAGTTGAAACTCAAGACCACACACACACACACACACACACACACACACACACATCTGATGGAACAACAACACAGAGTTTTTTACCGCTAAGCCGGAAAGCTAAGCCCACGGTGCCGGGGGACTGAGGCCGTGCCGTCTGGTTGGTGAAGCCGCAATTCCCGAGCGTCTGCATGTCTTCCAGCTCCAGGTCGTCCTGAACAACAAAAATAACACGAGTCAGCTGGTCCACACATTACATAACTAACAGTGAAAGGCAGAGAAGTGGCCCAAAAATGTTAGTAAACACGTGCTCGGTTACCTTGGTAGCTTAGCCAAATGCAAAAGGTATCGCCACAATAAAATTGGCTTTACTGGATTGAAATTAATTCATCCATTGTTGGGTGTGGTTCTCCACCATTTTGTATCAACAATAACAAAAAAGAAAGTCGTATTCTGTTTTGGAGAGTTTACCTTGTAGAGCCTCTGGTCCTCAGGTGGCCTCTTGAGGATGCCTTCAACAATGCGCTTCAGCTCGTATACAGATGTGGACTCTTTGGCGTCGGTGAAGATGGTCGTCTTGTGACGCCGGATCATTAGGAACACATCCTGGCGGACACAAGACAAGAGATCTATCCTCATTTTCATGCGTTTTCCCCCCTTTGGCTTTCTCTTGAGTCCACCACAATGCCACTACCAGGAAATGAATCTTACTGCGTAAAAGCGTTGAATGCAATTCGATTATGATCCTATACAATTGCAGTAACTGTCAGAGGCCTGCAGATGCCAGTACTGCACTGAAAAGCTTCCTTTGTTAGTGCAATGGTAAAATGAAATAAATACAGTACAGTACTACGTTTTTTAAATTAAATATTAATTTCTAACATGTATTTTTCGAACAAATGACAAGCAACCTGCATTACAATAAACAATATCAGAGTTCTTGCACATAAATGTTTTTTCTTATATTTTGTTACCAAACAAGTGTGACGTACACAAAAGTTGGGAAGTCGAATATGACTAAAAACTGCTTTTAGAGGTAAATAATAATTGTAATAATAATACAAAGAAAAATGCAAGAAGAAGAATTTGCCACATTTACTTAAAATTTTAAAGACACATTCCTGAAATATTACGAAGAAAAGCGTCCATATAACCAGTGGCTCACAAGATACAGACTAGCAAATGTCCTCGTATATATATTATATTTTAAAGTACATGAAAGTGTGATAAAAGCATTAAAAGTGAAACTAAGCATTTATCAAAGTTAACACTAATTAGCTTAGCATGAAGCTAACGCCGTGTACTTGGCAACTCGGTAGGCACAATTTAACCAGTGGCAGTTGTGATATCGTATTATTTTATTAAACGTGACTGTCAACACGAAAAGCGGATGGATTAACTATGTACAGTATATAGATACGCCGTTGGGAGATGTTTCGAGGGCCAAAAGCGTTTGTCGGGACACCATAACGAGCTACATTGCTAAATCTTAGCCCAACGTTGACACACATACAGAAGCCCAAGTTTCAAGCAGCAGTTATTCTCAAGATAATTTTTTTCCAAACGGTTCGACCCTGTTTTGTGTAGCGTTAAATGACGAGCTACTGAATAATGTTAATAAAACAATGTTGATATTGAAGGAAGGTGTTACTAAACTGCCAACTTAAGCTAGTTGTATTTGTTGTCATGGACACTAGACGAAAAACGGTTTTATACGCCAATACAGTACACTAAAGTCTTGCTTTCATGATGAGTTATCACTGACGAGTGATTTATTAATAAAGCCAAGGTGTCGATTATTAATAACTGTCTAACGTTGAGAAGCGACCAGCCCGTTAGCCAAACAAAGCCAGCCTTGTGGACGTAGTCTTGTTAGTGACACACTCGCTTTCCTCTCTGACGTGATTTTTAAAACACATCAAAAACATTCCCCGCAGCCAAAAGATCGTGTTTTTGCCGTCGAAGCTATGTACCATAACCAGTGTGTATCTTATGCACTCACCATGTCTAATGGTCGACTGCACAGTGAGAGCAGAAAAAAAGAGGAAAAAAACGCCTCAACTGCACAGCGACAGCTGATGCGGCGTTCAAATTATCAACTGGACTGTCGGAATTTCCAAAGTACCGCCTTGGCCGCGGGGCCTCTTCGTGAACGCTTCGCGTAGAAATCTCGGCGACTTTATAGACGTCAATTGGTCCTCAAGCTATTACACATGAATGTTTACGGGTAAATGTTAAATTAGTGTCATATGTGTAATAGCGAGCTCGTAGATGGTCCCGGCTCGTCATAAACGCAACCCACGCATTCATGGACATACGATGCGTCTAATGGAGGCTTCATTTCTGTGACGTCAGACATGCGTGTTTTCTTTCGGTGTGTGACTATTTGTCACGTGTCGAAACGTAGCAGCTCTATACCTCATTGCGTTTTGAAAACATAATTGAAAATGCTGGATGTATAACCACTTAGGCGTCGTTTCAAATAATGTAACTTATGGCCAACGTGCAGTTTTAAGTATAGCCACAAGGTGACTGCGAGTTAACTATCCACAAAGGGGGACTATTCTCAGTTGTTTTATTTTGAAAAAAAAGTGAATGACTCGAAACTTGTTTCAAAATAAAAATTTTATTTTTTTTAAGAGTGAGCATTATTTGTGCATTAATAAATACAACTCAAATATGTGTAATGGTTGATGCTCCATATTGCACCAGGAAAGCACTTTCTTGGATCTGTGCATCTGTGTACTGGAATCAAGAGGAGACATTTTAAGATCATTTTAAGACAAAGCTTACATATGAAAACTTACGGGCAGTTCTAGTGGAGAGTGGACGAGTTCAGAATCGTGGCAGCAGAGTAGCGCAAAAGGTCTTTCTTTGGTGTGAGAGTGTTCTTGGAAGCATAAAGTGAACACCTTGGCGGGAAGGAAGACGTCCCAGTCGGTTGCATGCTCATCCACCAGATCACTCACCATGCTTGGAGCCAACACAATACAAAAAAACCCCAAAAGTTTTTATTTCCTCCCTCTTTACAATAGTGTTTAAAAACAGTGCAAAAAATCCTCATCGAAGATGTTTCAGTTCTTGATTCGTTCCTCAGATAATTGTTTTTTTTCGTGAGTTAAAAAAAAACCTCACTTCCCATCCAGAAAAATGGGGAAAAAAATGCATAATGTCCTAATCTTAAATAAACCCCATTGTTAGAAAAATACTTGACTGCAAATATGAACTTTACAAGTGATTGAGTACCAATAATGTGTCACCATAGACATTGCCACAGATGATACTGGAAATGTATCACATGTATCTTATTTGCTTGGGGAGTGAATAATAATACAAACCTGTCAATCATATGCTGTGTGTTCAGATCAATGGCGCCGGTGTGCGGATGCTGTATTACGAGTGCCACACCGGTTGTCAGCTGTCTGGCAAGTTCTTGATTGATCTGACATAATTTACAATGTTATTTCTTTGCTTCATGTTCAAGATGTCACAAGTTAATATCACTCACCTGGCTGATGACTTCGCAGGGCAGCCTAGATAGGATCCGCAGAGGTAAGCCGAAGTGGCCAATGGCATCGGCGATGTGTTTGGCGACATGCGTGGGCAGATAGAACGGCACGGCTGCTGCCTCCACCCACTTGGAGTAGTAGTCGCTTAATGTCACCACGTATTTGTGTCCGTTGTACGTCAGCGGTAGAGGACCCCGTACGTCCAAACCCAGCCACTGCCACGCCGCCGTCACCTGACATCACCCAATTAAAGTCTATTAAAGAACATTTGGATCATATTATATGATCCCTCATTTTAAAAAAAAACTCACCTCAATCACCTTTTCAGGATTTAGGCCATCTGTCTACAGCAGAGACAACAAAACATTTGTTTAAATGGCCTGTGAACATTACTATTAGTCAGAGTCAATGTATTATCCGGGCACTGAATCGCCTTATCGAATTTTTGACTTGATTAGTAATCAATATTAAATGCCCTACGAACAGTTAAAATGTACACTGCAAAAGACCTCTTCCAAGGCCTTTTCTCAATTGAAGAAAAGTTGCAAACAAACCTCCTTGGTGGAGGTCGTAAGCACATCTGTGTCGGGTGCCCACTGAACATCCTGCTGAGAACAAAATAAATTTGCATAAAAACGAAAATAGTAGAAGTAGCAGTTGTGCTTGCTGTAGTTGTTGTCATAGCAGTCATAGTAAAAGTAGTCGTAGTAGGAGTAGTAGTAGTGATGATATCATCATCATCATGTGCATCACCTGCTTGGCACAGTAATCTCCGTGGAAGAAATGTGGCAAGGACACGATCTTGACAAAGGTCGGGTCCATGATGATCCTCCACCTGACCGCCTCCTCCTGCACCTCCACATTCACGTCCACTTCGGCATTCACAAATTCTTCTTCGTCACGCATGTCATGCCTCGTGGTCATTGAGGGCATGCCCGAACTCGTCTCCCAGACTTTGCTGCTCACGTGCTGCCATAGGTGAGACGGGGAAAAACAATTAATTCAAGTCCGTGAGCAGTGCACTTTTGATGAGGTAACGGTCAAGTTCACCTTTTTCTGTCGTCCTCTTGAAGTGTTGGGTGTCTACAATGAGATGAGTCACACTATTTACTATATCAAAAACATGACTTTCCTCAAGAATTAAATAAACTCATCACATTTAGTGGGGATACTTGTCAACTTGGCATTTATTTAATGTACAAAAATTCTATATTAAAACACAGAAAATGAAGATGCCAAAACTGCGAGTATGCGGGGGTCAACTGTAGTAATAATTTTTTATGTACTTATTTATCAGTAGTAGGACGAGTAAAGTCATCCATCTATCCATTCTCTACCGCTTATGTGGTGCAATTCTTTTCACATTTTAATTCACATTAACAAGACAATTATGTTTGTACATATTTGTACTGTACAAATGCCGTTCTTAAAATAAATATATTGACCAAAAACAAATTCTTGATGAATAGGTGTATAGTCCATGCCCAGAGGCCATTAGCATTATCAACAAACCTTGGTTTTGCTGGCTTCGTCTTGAGGAAGGAATATTGTGGGCACGGCATCTTCCCGAAGCTGAACACACTTGCCACTTCGGTCCAAGTGTTGCTCCTCAAAGTGTTTGCTACACAGCACAGAAAAGCGTGAAGGCGTCCAGTCCTTCCACTTCATATTGGCGAGCCATTTCTTCAGGCGTCGCTCGTTGCACAGTGGGAACCTACGAAACACATTTGTCTTTGCAACCTAACTACAACTGGGTTTAAGGTGAAACAAGAAAAAAGTGGTATGCCGAACTCACTTGAAATACTTCTCGTCGCCATCGTCGGAGTGTTCACACTCGTAAGCACACTTATAACGACCCATTTAGAACAAAACTTTACCACAGTACTGTAATGTTTATTGAAATCGTGTTTGTTTTGCTAGCACAAGGTATCAAGTAGACAAACGTAGCGTCGAAGACATCCGCTTTTCAAATTAAGACTGTTGGAAGGATTCAGTCAACTCTGATTTGATTTAAAATAGATGTAGAAAACTGGCTGACAGGCCAGAACATTAGTCATCGTATACAAATATATTTTACAATATACTTTTTTTTTTACCTGACAGATATGCGGATTTATATATCTTAACCAAGCTCGCGGACAGAAAGCAACCCTGTGGCGGAAGTTGTAGTTACCTTTTTTTCTTCGTTTGTTTATTCAGGAGTGTTTCAGATTAAAAACGCCTCCTATGGGTCAAGCGCAGCCTGCCAGTGTATTTTTTGTAGAGGCGAATTAACATTCAAACCTATATTTCTTAAGACACATTTAGTAAAAAAATTATAATTAACACATTTTTAACATGCGCCCTGGTTGTTTTAGTCTGAAAACAACCAGGTCTGAAGGGTTTGGGGCTCGTCTGAAGGGTTTGGGGCACGAATTGAGCCACATGTCATTCGCATTTATGGCTTTACAATGCATCCATCATCCATCCATTATCTAAACAACTTTCTACACTGCTTTCATATTTAATTTCACACAAACACTTAAAAAGATGGTTTTTTTCCAGAAATAAAAAGACAAGGCTATGGACAGATTTACTTCATCTGTCTGACACACAGATATCTGTGCGTGTTTTCATCTGATTTTAGGCTTCCACTCCAGTCTCCACTCATCCCAGTCCAGCAGTGTTCTAGTTACGTCCCACCCGGCAGCTTCCACACCTGTCAAACAAATCCATTGTTTTATCAAACACTCAAAACAGCAGCTGTTACAGATTCCCATGTCGACTCACCTTTGTGAAATCGGTCAAACTCAGTGTCTATCAGGATGTAACTCTTGTGCACCATTTCCCAGAAATCTTGATGTTGTCCTGATGGACTTAACCTATCACTGAGCCAAATAGCTTGACACATCGCTCTGATTTCATCTCGCGTGTGTGCGTGCGCTGACAAACACACCTGTACACAGCCTGGAAGTACAGAGAAACAAGATATTTAAATGCACCGAGGAAGGCCACTTTCTAGAAGGACTCTTTTGTACCATTTGTAATGCCTATTAGGAAGGGTGCGTCCTTTCTCATCAAAGCCAAACGGAACTGCTCCGGGCTAAGAAAAATATGTCAAATTGTTGTGTACAAACATTTTAAGGGTAATTCCGACAGCCCAAAAGTGATACAAAAATATGCCTCAGAAGTCAAACAAATTTTGAGGGTTACCTTTGAACAACTTCCTTAAGCCTCACACCAAGTTTGATAGGTAATGTTTTCCTAAACTCTGGGCAAAAAAATACATATATAATTATTACTTCCACAATTATCTGAAAATATACAGCCAGCAGTCATGTTTCTTATACCCAAAAAGACAGGTTCCTCCCGATTGGTTTCGAGTGGCGTTGGGACATATCCGTCTCGCAGGAAATGTCGCAGCACGATGGTGAGCCGCGCCTCGTTTAATGTGTCCATGACTACTGAACGCACCGCCTTGTAGTTGGCGAACAAGTGGAGGGCGGTGAAGAGGAAGAACAGGCTGATGCTCAATCTGGCAAGTGGGAAGAAAAAAAATGAATATCTGAATTCGGATTACAACTGGTCGCTTAGAACTTACCCCGGGTTGTCCGTGACGAGTGGAATGAGGATCAAACTGACCAGGAGTCCAGCCAGATTCACCAAAGTCTCCTGGAATTACATTTTGTTGTAAGAAATATCAAATATTCAATGGGTTGTCTGTGTGCAAATTGCAACTTCAAGAGTTTGTCTTCTTTTCAGGAAAATACAACATCAATAGTTGTCTTTTTCGAAGGGTCACCTTAGCTTTTTGTCTTCTTTGTCGGAAAGCATAATATCAGTAGTTTGTAGTACACTTCCTGCTTACTACTTGACCTATTCCGTGTTGGAACTCGGTGCTCTACCAGACACAAATACCATTACTCAGAAATATTTAAAGAAATGTTCAAAGAACCTGACTGCCATCTTTGGCGGAGATGTCTGCCATGTTGTCTCGGCGAGCTTGATGGACAGTCAGAGCAGCTCTGGTTGCTCCGCCAGCCACGCCGACCACTGACTGGAGAGAACACATTTCGACTATGAGTGAGAAAGAAGTTACAGTACGACAATTTCTGTATTGTAAAATACATCTGCTTTCTTCAGTGTAACCATGGCAACTATGAAAAAATTAATTTTTACACTTACAAATCTAAGTAGCTGTGGTGAAATAGTTGCCTCGGCCATTTCATGTTCACTACTTCTATTTGATTTACCTTGAAAATGCCCGACGTGCACACAATCAAGGTGAACCAAGCAGGAAAAAATGGGGCGAGTATTTCCATGAACATGGCAATGTCATTCAGAATATCTGCAAAAAGCCTTGACAAGCATTGACACAAGGTTAGTCCGTGAAATAATAATAAAACATTTTTGTACTAAGCATACCTCCATTTTTTGGCCTCAGAATCCAACTTGTTTCTGCAGGATTAACAACATGTTTAAAGTTTTCACTGGATGGACAAATGTAGTTCCTTTTAATCAGTCACTGAGAGGTTCGAGTATAGTCCTTGGTTGTATATTCTTCATCTTATCAACACGTTTGGGACAATTTATTGCATTTTAGGTTACTAGTACACACAGCAAGGTCCATGAAAGGCATGCTTCGATAAATATGGTGAGGAAAAAAACACCTTGGGGTGTATTGAAAGGGAGACTCGTTTGGGATGGCAAGACCAAATGTGGCCCATTACTCAGTCTAAAAGGCACAGTGCTGAGCTTTACCCTTTTAGCCAGGCGAAGACAATCCTTCCTAACATGCTGGTTCCATCTAAGAAAAAACATTACAATTGAAGGGTGTCAATATACAATAAGCATAACAATGTAGATTCTATTTACCTCTTAGCAGCCAGGTGACTGTGGCCGCAGCCACTGTGGCTTCCTGGTTTCCCACACCGACGCCTCTGAGTGACGCCTGGGTGGCAAGGGTTCCTGACAGAGAGCTGGAGAAGGCCTGAGGAGAATGATGTTGACCATTAGGGGTGGCAACTGACAAGAACGTAAAGATTCAGATTTCATTAACAATACTGAGGAAGGCGTGTTGATGGAGTTGAGGAGAGGGATTCTGCCAGATGCTCCCAACAAACCCTCACAATACGCTTGGGTCTGCCAGGTCGGACTTCCCCCACATTGCAATTGATCACATTAAAGAAATATGACCCCAAAAATGCTTTTTGATGCAATGGAACGGATTAATGGCATTTACATTCATTTCAATAAACACATTCATTTGAGATAAGAGTAATTTAAGTTTCAAGCATGGTCACTGAAAGAAATATTCTTTTTAAGTCAAGGCACTATCATACTGCACCTGCACAGTATCCCAAAACTGGTACTGCAAGTAGTCTCCACTCACGCTGTCAGGGTACCCTTGAGGCAGAAATACGCTCTGGAATATATGAACAATTACGAAGTCAATGAAAATGTAATAAAACCTCTGATTTTTCGTAAGGCTTCCTTACTTTAAAAACACCAACAAAGGAGTTTCCTCTCGATTCAGCTTCCCTGCCGTCCCTTCTCCTCTCCAGGGCTCCGTCCTTTACTACATACTGCCAAGATTCGCCACTGCCGTACCTCTCGGTGGCTAAAAGAGCACCGCACTCCCCCATTTGTGCTTGATGCAGGAACCCGAAATATCAAATTTTCGATCTGCAATTGGTGTCGATATACCACAATCACATTTGGTTTGCTTAACACAACAATTCAAGTGGGTTATCTTTTACCAAGACACAATAAAATAGCATGTTTAATTTCTAAACATTTTGTTGAGGACTCTTAACAGCATAATAACGACACGTCAAGCAGCTCTCCTCCCATCTACTTCCTTACCTTGTTTTTTCCGTCTTTTCATAGTCGAGGAGCCCTGATTGGTGAATTGTAAAATGGGGGCGGAGATTTATGACGTAGGCTGCTGACCTGCAAATTGGGCAGTTCTCCTACGCGTCCTTTCGAACATCTGGACACTGCCAGATGTTCCCTGATATAGTTCTGCTTTTATGAGAAAACGACGCTGCAATGCTATGGAGCAATTTTTAAAATAATATAACCTGACACATTTGCGTTGTTGGGGTGTTGTATATAATGGAATCCGGTCGATTTCACTTCCTACACCTACCCAATATTGTACACTTAATATATTTTTTTAATTAACACGGCACAACGATTTCTTAAGATACTGTTTTACTGTCCTGTATAAAGGTGTTTTAATCCGCCTCGCTTCGTTAAATACCGTTCACCCACCCAAATCGTCCTAATTGATGCATTAGAAGCTGGGGCGAGTCTTGGGCGGCGTCATTAAACGGAAGCCACCAACCAATTATGAATAAATGAGCAAAAATAAATGAAAACACGTATGAATGTAGAACATGGTTTAATACATAGAAAATAGACAATAAATACAAACGAGTTTATAAATGGAGTAATACAATTTATTATTAGCGCAAATTCCATAGGACCTAATGCAGAAAAACAGCCTACAACTTGACCACTTTGCTATCTGACATTTTAGCTGGATATATTTATATGTATGTACACGTTTTCCCCCCTTGTCTAGTAATGGCATGCTACAAGGACACGATCTCGACGTGAGGAACGACATGAGAGAACAAAAGTAATTTTTTCGGCACAGGCCAGGACGTGATGAAATGAGCAAATGGGTTTACAAAGAAATGAACCAAGTCTGGAGTTGCTGCTGTCCATGGAACGGGTAAAAGTGGTGACACTTTTACCACCTGTAGAAGAACCCGGTAGAATCTGTATTCCGTCTTTGCAACACAAACAAACAAAGATATGAAGATCATCTCACAAACATCTTAGTTCCAAGCACTACGATACCAAGGAATATCAGGGACACACTGAAAAGGAACATTATTAATACCACCAGATTAAAAGGAATAGATTTTCTAGGATGGAAAAATGTAGTTTTAAGACAACAGTTGCATTTCTCACGAAGAAAAAATATTTACAAGAAAATAATATATACCGGTAGCTGAAAAGAAATTACATTTTAAAGAAAAACAAATCAGATATTTAAAAAAAGGCAGTTTTTAAATCACACTTGAAGAAATAAGTCTGAGATTTTCTCTCGAAGATAAAAGATATATCTGACAAAGTCAAATATGCTGGCCCATCACATAGTAATATTAACTACATTTTATGATGATTGGAAAGAGAGTTGCCTGTTAAATTTTATGTTTAATGAATTAACCACAACTTTTTTTAATATTACATTTCTCATTGACAAATTCCGGGAAAAATCCAATTTTTTTTCCCTTCGACTTTTTTATTTCCCTCTCAAAAATTACAGATTTTCTGATGGAAAATGTTCAAAGATACTTTTTTTTGAACGGAAATTATTCCATCCTAAATCTCGTGGCGCAATTATTCCTTTTTGTGTCAGTGTGGAACTAAAGCTCCTCAATACAAAAGATGTCTACCTGGAGAGCAGAATAAATAAAGAGCTGGAACACACTGAGGAGAAGAAGGCGAAGAAGAAGACAAAGAAGAAGAATGGTATCACAAACCAAAAAAAAAAAAAAGCCAGGCTTATTGCGGAGTACAGTACAGCCACTCGAAACAGTTCACTCAGAGTCCACTAGAAGAAGCAGGGAGGAAAAAGCCCCCCTTCCCCATTCAGACGCGTAGGATCTCCAGACAATTGTTGTAGCAGATGGCGATCCAGTCGGGCTGTGTGGAGGCCCACTGCACATTGTTGATCTCGCCCTCGGCCGTGTATGCCAGGATGGGGTCCTCGATGGCTCGTGGCATCTGCTGGATGTCCCAGATCAGTGCCTGGTGGTCGTCGGCTACCGCGGGAGGGGAAAAAAAAAAGAAAGGGGGGAAAAAAAAAACGAGAGGTAGAATACATGTTTTTTTTTCCAAACGCAAGTGCAAGCTCGTCTTGTGACTTGGTGAAGCAGCATGTGGTCCGGGGTTATTCTTGTAACTGACATCGGACACACATGTAGACTCAGCAACCATAGATAGACACACACGATCCTACACATCCAAAGCAAACACACTCCTACACAATGCACACATATGAACAAGTGGAGACTCACTCACACACACACACAATCTTTCTTCTTTCAAGGAATAAATCAGTCAGATAAAAAAAAAAAAAACATGTAGGTGTGTGATTTACCTGCGGTGCAGATGTGACATGAGGAGTGTGGCGCCCAGGCAATGCCATTGACACAGGCACGATGGTTGTTGAGGCGAGCCACCGGCGTGCACGGCACACGCACATCGAGGATCACAACCTTGTACGCACAAACCGCAACGAGACTTGTCAGAGGCGCACTGGTGTCGAGAGTGAAGGGTAATGAACTTAACTATCAAAGGCAATTTAGTTTTCAATCATGTCAGCATGTTTTTGTCAACATCTAAAGCCCATGTAGTCCTCAAAGATCCGAACACGTTTTTCAAACAATTTAATTTTCAATTCAGTTAATATAAATGGTTCTGATGCCAGGTAATTTGCTCTGCTGAACGTGTTTGATTAGAGTATAACACTGACCTCCATGCCATCCATGGCCATGGTGGCCAGATAGTTGGGGTCTTGCTTGTTCCAGCAGAGGCGCAGCAGCGGGTGATGCTGGGGGTCCTCATAGATGATGGTGCTGTGCTCCAGGTGCCGCAGGTCAAACATGCGCACCGAGCCGTCGGCGCCCACCGAGGCGAACATGTCGCGACCGCCGCCCGCCCGGCTGAAGGCGATGTCGTACACCTGTGGGGAGGAGAATCACATGAAAACACTTGAGCTGGGCAATATGGCCTTACAATAAAGTCACTTTTTTTTTCCTTTTACAAAAATCTAATCTACAATTTTAAAAGAGGAATCACATTAACAGTCACGCAACGGATGGGGAAAGTCAGAAAACTGACTGTGCTTTTCTTTTTGTAAACTGCTCCATTATGTTCGCAGCCATGTTGTTTGGCGCAAGAGTGCACATCAGCAAGAAAGTGCTTTGAATTAAAGTAGCAGACAAAAAAAAAAGGATAAATGGTTTCTTCAAATGGATTGCCCAGCCTAGATCACACTAACCTCTTTGTCATGGGCGATGAGCTGCGTTTTAACGTGCCCTGACACCAGGTTGACGCGGCCAAGAACCTGCCCTGTCTCCAGGCCCCAGATGGTGCAGGTGGTGTCAATGCTTGATGTGCCTGCACAGGAGGTAGGACACATCTCATTTCGGCAAGACAGCCCCTGAGATTCTTCTTCTTACCCAGCAGGTTAGGGTCCACCTCGTTCCAGTCGAAGGACGTAAGCGGTGCACAGAAGTCTGAGTTCTTGTTGTTGTTTAGCAAACATTCAAGACGCGTTTCCGTGTCACTGACCTGCAATGTGGAGGACATTTTCAGTACTTGTTACTTCTTCTCCAAAAGAAAATGCGGGTCGGAGAAGTACAACCCACTCTGTTCTGTATTCCAGCCAATGAGCCTTTGCTCCCAAAAAAGTTTGATTGTTTACGTTTCTTACCACACATTTCTATTTTATTTATTTATTTTTAATAATGTACTTGAATCAATTTGTTTATATATTGTAAAAGATAAATCAATATGTTAGCTAAACATTTGTTTTCACATTGCATGGAGTACCATTTCTTGTTGTATGGTTATCATCACGCTATTCCTCTTTAATGTCAGTGATACATAAACACAACTGTGAGTTCGCCCAACGTACCCTCCAGATGCGCAGGTAGTCCCCGCTGGTGGCCAACAGGTCCGGGTAGACCCCCTTGGTATCCGGGATCCACATGATCTTGGTGGTGGGGTACGGGTGGTCAAAGGTGTTCCTGCACACGAACTCTGAGCTCTCTTCTTCGAGACCCACCAGCTGGACCTAAACGCAGACACATAAATAATGGCGATTAATTTGAATTTAGGGTGTACAGTAACGTTACCTGACATTGTTTGCAGTAAAATGACACAATTTAATCACGCATTCCTGCTCCGCTGCACAAAATTATCATGAGAATTACCATTTACCGAGATACTATCTTTAGCCCGGGTTTTATCAAACAGCCCTCAATTCAAATAATGTAAACCATGCTCACACCTTGTTATTGTATTCTTCCACAAAGCTTCCCAGAGCCAACCGAAAGCGTTTGTCCGGCCTCACGCTCCAGTTCATTGCGTAGACCGTCCATGGCGCCTCGTATTTGTAGATTTCTTTTCTCTTTCCGTGCAGCGACATCCTAGCTGAGCGGAGCTAACACGTTCGCGTTAGCTAACCGCGAATAAGTCTCCCCTCGGGAAGCGACCGCGACCACTTTTGTTCAACTCGTAAGAATAATTAATAGAAATTGCAGTGGTGATCGCCGTCGCGTCGTGAAAACGCTAATGTAATGGAATACCACGGCCACTTTAGTCAACAAAGCGTGCCAGCCATAGCTCGTTCAGAACGACAAAGCTTTGTCAGGCTCGCGGAGTACTAGTGGGCGACTTCCGTTTACGTCTTTCAAAATACTAGCTATATTTTGGGAAACGTTCAGTTCTTTCACATCAACAATCAACAATTTTGAATATTTAAAAATTATTGCCATCCGTGTGTATTTTACCCTCATTTATAATTATGGCTGCTCACCATTGATTTTAAAATAAAAATATTCAGCCATGTCTCTACGAATTCCTTTCAAGCCAACAACAAATAAGGCCATGCTACTAATACATTTTATAACATCGTAAATATGTACTATACACATAGGTAAGATAATTATTAATCATAATTACTTGGAAGAGTTTTCTTTCTGTTTTTTATATCGTCTCCTAATTGAAAGCTCTGCCACGTAAATGATCTTTCAGGAGTTTAATTTTAGTAAGATTGGATTTTATACGGTGCTACTTAAACTTTGAAACAGCCTGCTCCGATGTTGATTTGAAGTTAAAAAAAAAAGTCTAAATATGAACATGTGCCCTGCGACTAACTGGCGACCTAGGTCAGGGTGGAGTCCCCCTTCGGCCAGAAGTCAGCTGGGGTAGGCTCTAGTAAGACCCGCAACCCTCTTTCAGGATAAACAATATTGAAAAAGGATAAAGGATAGATATGAACATATTTATGCTGTCTCGCCATTTGGAAGTCCAACGTCAGCTCGCGTTGCTGTCGTGCACAAACTCTCGCGTTGACAAATGAAGTCTCGCCGCCTTAGTTTTACTTTGAGAGGTTAAATCCGTGTCAAGCTTCCTCCAGCCACCCGTTGCAGTAAATTAGAATATTTGGGGACTGTTTGAGAGAAGATATCGTAACGCGAACCCAACGGGAAGGGTCCGGTAAGCTGTTAGAATTATTGTACTTGAATCTGTTCAATAAGTGTTATGGTGTCACTTTTCATTTGTGAGCTCGGGCTTGTGGTCGCTAGTTAGCATGCTAGCGGCAGAGCTGGTTCGTAAGAAAGTGACAGGGGGGATGGTAGGGAGCAGGGGTCTGATTACGTGTGGGCTGAGGGAGTAAATCCCACAAAAACTGACAGGTGTCCAAGATGAAATTGCGCATATAAGCAACGCTACACTTTTATTAGGTTTATTATGACAACGTGTCTTCGTCAAATACGTTGCTACGGTGGCGTTTGCGACATAGTTTGATCTTGCAGAGTCTACTAAGGTAGCTAATTAAAGTCCATTGGATAACAAAACACAGGGGTTGTTTACAAGTCCTTATCAAATGTACTGCAGGATGACATAAAGATGATAACCCTTGGATGATTACATCACTTTTCCCTTTCTTGCAGGCTCCACCATGCGACATTTATGTATCCTGCTGCTCCCACTGGTCCTCCTGCTCCTGGCCTTCCCAGTCTCTGGTGGACGCTACAATGATGACTTTGATGATGGCGAGGACCTGGCTGACTTCGACGACAACGACTTTGCCGAATTTGAGGATATGAGCGATGATGCAGTGCCCGAGGCTGGCACCGCCCCGCCACCTGCTCGGGGCAGCCCTTCTTTGCGGCCTGACGAAGACGAGGATGAAAACGAGGCCACAGTGGAGTTGGAGGATGGCCAAGATGGTTTTGATGACTCGGATGCCCAAGTAGGATTCACTTGTGAGAGTACAGTAGTGTGTACGTGTGTGTCGAGGGGAGAAGAGTAGGAGTATGTTTTTAAAAAGTTAGTGCATCTGACGGTGGTTCCATGCTTGTGTGGAGGGGGGGCTGTAATATATTGCTGTTTGTGGTCACTTAAACTTTGACACAAATAAGTTTCAGAAATTATATTTAATGCAAATTTCTGATATGTTTTCCTCAGGATCAGGACATTTACAGTAAATATGACCAGGAGGAGTTTGAGGGTATTGGCGACATGGAGAAGACTGGGCACCCCATGAAAGACCCCCTCATAATCCATACGGTAAATCTGATTTAACTCTCAAAGCCTCTCTTTAGATTATTGCCGTCACTTGTCTTTCTTTTGCCTGCACAGTTTAGTTATCAGATGCATCCTGAATATTCAAAACTAGGCCAAAGTTTTGTTGTTTTTTTAACACTCCTTAACACTGTTTAAAGCAAGTCATTATGAACTTCAGAATTATCTTTAAACAAATAAAACATGATTAAAGTATTAATTTTCATGCTTAAAGCAAGATCTCTAAAAATCCTTTTTGAACCTCCAGGCATGTTTTCAAAGGTTCTCTACTGTTTAAAGAAAAGTCAAATTAAATATTCTATGCACCCGCAAATGCTCCCTAAACAGGTTCAAGATCTTGTTTTTTGTTGTTGTTGTTGTTTTTAAAAATAACATTCCCTATTGTTTAAACAGGACGTCTGGTCAAATATTGTTTATAATATTTGTTTGCCCCCACTAATCTAAACACAACATTCTGTTTATTATTGCGTTTGTAGACGATGAGTTAAGCAGCAAAATCCACCAGTTTTTATTTATCTTCTCTCTGCACTCCCCCAATAGAGACTTGTCGTTTGCTTGTGTTCAGGTTCCAGCCCATCTTCAGAACAGCTGGGAGAGCTACTACATGGAGATCCTGATGGTGACGGGCCTGCTGGCCTATATCATGAACTACATCATCGGCAAGAACAAGAACAGCCGACTGGCTCAGTCCTGGTTCAACTCTCACAGAGAGCTGCTCGAGAGCAACTTTGCTCTTGTAGGTGAGTTGCCCGTGGTCACCATTTTATTATTATTATTATTATTATTATTATGTATTTATTTATTTGTGTGTGATGATGCAACAACAACTTGAAATGAATGATTGTGCACACAGGTGACGACGGCACCAGCAAAGACGCAGTGAGCACGGGAAAGCTCAATCAGGAAAATGAACATATCTACAACTTGTGGTGCTCTGGACGTGTCTGTTGTGAGGGAATGCTCATACAGCTCAAGGTAAAGGACCGGGGCGTGCATGCGTGTGGTACTGTGTATGGGTTTGTGTGGTAGTTAGGTGTGTATTAGTATTTTAGTTTGGAAGGGTAAGTATAGTGCATCAGTGGGAGGGTAGTGTGTGTGTAGCGTTAGTATTGTGTATATGTAAGCCATGTTTCGCGTGGGTCTGAGTTGGGTGGCGTACTGTCGTTTTTGCGGGGGTGTTAGTGTACTGCATGGGGAGGTAGTATTGTGGGTGTACAGCTAGTGACGCGTGTGTGGCGGATAATGTGTTTTTGTGTTTGTGTTCACATTTAATGGTGCATGTTTATGCGTTTGCAGTTCCTGAAGAGACAGGACCTGCTCAATGTTCTGGCCAGGATGATGAGGCCCACCTGTGACCAAGTGGTTGGTATCAAGTTAACAGCAGTGTTAACACATTCCCATAATATCCACTACGTGTAGCGAGAAAGCGCAAATAGTTGTGTCGTTGTCAAATATACTGTGTGTCGTCATCGTTTTGTGCATAGCAAATCAAAGTGACTCTGAATGATGAAGACATGGACACGTTTGTGTTTGCTGTGGGCACCAAGAAGGCGATGGGCCGCCTCCAGAAGGAGTTGCAGGACTTGGTAAACACCTTTTTCCTCCAGTAGATGCCATTCCCCAATTAGTCGCCATGTGCATCAACCAAGAAAGATTGAAACCAAGCATAAACTATCAGTGGATGCTACGATTGTTGTTGTTGTTGTTGTTGTTTTTTGTTTAGAGTGAGTTCTGCGGCGACAAGCCAAAGTCCGGAGCCAAGTTCGGCCTTCCAGACTCTTTGGCTATTCTTACGGAGATGGGCGAGGTCACGGATGGCGTGATGGACAACAAGGTAACGATTATGTTTTTTGTTTTTTTAAATAGCATGATGTTTTGCTTATTTCTATCATTCTGTGTGCTTGTGTTTCACAGATGGTTCATTATATCACCAACCACGCCGACAAGATCGAGTCCATCCATTTTTCGGACCAATTTTCTGGTCCAAAAGTTATGCAAGAGTGAGTATCATATATATATATTTTTTTTTTGTAACAATTTACAGCAGTTTTGTCCGATATTCATACCCTGTGTTGCTTTTCAGGGAGGGTCAGCCTTTAAAGCTACCTGAAACAAAGAAGACATTGCTGTTTACATTTAATGGTCATCATTTATTTGTCTTTGCTACAACACTCACTGAGGGACCATGCCATTAATTGTCGTCATGGTCTATAATCCGTTTTGTGTGTGTCATGTAGTGCCTGGAATGGGCAACACTTCTCCCAAAGACATGGACGCTCTCCTGCCCCTCATGAACATGGTTATCTACAGCATCGATAAAGTCAAGAAGCTGCGTCTCAACAGAGAGGTAGAATCACACACACACAATAAATAAATACACACATACAAACAAATAAACACACATGAATAACAAACGCAATCAAATTCTGACTAAGCTCAAGCCGTATTGTTTGGTGTTTGGTGTTATTGTCAAGTGTCCTTGGGTGTCTTGAAAGGCGCTTAGAAATCAAATGTATTATTATTATTATAAACAAATGTGAAGGTTGCAAAGCACTAGAGTCCTCCTGCTGCCCTCCTTTGTCCCGCAGGGGAAAATGAAGGCGGATCGCAACCGTGCCCGCGTGGAGGAGAATTTCTTGAAGCAGACGCACGCTCAGCGCCAGGAGGCCGCGCAGACCCGACGCGAGGAGAAGAAGCGGGCCGAGAAGGAGAGGATCATGAACGAGGAGGACCCAGAGAGACAACGCCGCCTTGAGGTGCCGATACAACCACGCCCAGAGCTGTTATTTATGATTCTGCTTGATTGAAAAGGATCACACAGTCACCAACGATAAACATTGCATCCTTTTCGTTTGTTCAGGAAGCGGCTCAGAGACGAGAGCAGAAGAAGATCGAGAAGAAGCAGATGAAGATGAAGCAGATCAAAGTGAAAGCAATGTGAAGCTCGCACATCAACGAGTGGACATCGCAAAAGACATTTTGTCATCATCTTATCAGCACACTTCAATGCATCATCATGTTTTTGTCTTGGTGGGTTTTTAAAACTGCACCTGCTTTTACATTTGAAGCATCTCCACTGGGTTCCATTGATTTGTAATCATTGCATTAATATACTCTTCAATTACATTTTAAATTATGTCCGCTGTGAGGTTGCTTTTCTGCAGGCTGTTTTGAATGAATATCTGAGAACACGTCAATAAAGTGCACTGGAGTCTGCTACTTTGTCTCGTTGACAGGAAGCCATACGCTATTTGAGGACTGGAAAGGGTGTGGCGTTGTGCTACATTTTGTGTCAACAAGTTGAACTAAATTTGTTGGCATTACGGCACCACCCTGGCACATGAACAACATGATCATATTACAATATACTGCATAGTATAGTCCTGGACATTATGCAACCAAGTGTCATTTATACTACCTTTTGAAGGGTGCAATTGCAGGAGCAGGCCTTTAAAAAATAAATATGTAATCGTACAACTCGTGTATATTAAAATTTCCCTAATCGCATCATTTTTAAAATTATAAAGTACATTTAGCACATACATTCTATCACAAGTTATTTAGGCTATTTAACCAATTGTTTTTTTATTGATCAGTCATTGTCTATTTTTAAATTTTGAGCGAACTATAGTTAGTATATTGCAAATGATTACCAGACTTGAAAACACAGGATCTATCGCATGTTGGAATTGTATAGTTTGCGCGAAAATGTAATCCAAATAACATTGTATGTTGCTCATTTAAGAACATGTCTTCGACAATGTTGTTGAATACTGTAGTTTAAATTTTTTTTTAAATAGTATTAAATTTTAGAAGAGAGCCACCAGAGGACGCTACGCGCTTGTTAGACTTAATAACGCAGATTCGACCATGAGGCTATATTTTACATAAAGAATACGTGGAAGAAAGTGATTCATTTATAATAATATCGCAATTATTAACGTTAGTGCAAAGAGTACAATAATGCAATGGTCGAATTAAAATGTAATTGAATTCTAACAGCTTTCGGCCAGCCGCTTGTACGATTTAAAAACGCAGATTCGCTCGTGTTTTAACCTTATAATTCAGGTAAATAAAATTGATCCAAATAATATTCTAGTCACTCACACAGAAACCTATTGCAGTCAACAGTTGTTATGTTACAGATTGGCACAATAACTCGTAGTTTTTCATTTTATTTTTATATTGAGTGGAAAGTGGGTGTGAGAATCTGTTTGCTGCGTTCGCCTCCTCTGATGGAGAACAGGCGAGGCTTTCAGGTTTGTTACGCGATGGCCGCTCTCTCCACAATATTGGGCTTTTAGAGGCCAAAAACAACTCCGCGGTGTTCCGCAGGGACTCGCGCTTCCCTCGACTATCAACCGGAATGTCAGCGGCATCGTTTTCGCCCCCTACTTTCGCTTGAACGCGGGCCTCGGAGCTGTCCGGTTTGTGTTTTGGTGGGTGGACTGTGTTTTTCTTGTTGACCGGGCGGGCCTGACGGCGGGCTACTACTCTCGGATGAGCGCGCTCTAGGACTCTCGGAGCTGCGGGTCTTGCCTTTTCAGGAGGAAACCAAACCCACAGTCCCCAAAAGTCTTAGATTAAATGGCCGACGTTTATAATATGGTATCGACCGTACAGTGTGGCAAAACGACCGGTTTTGATTCCTAATTTGACGCTTATGCTAAGTTAGCGCTAACCGTTAGCCTAGTCGCTATAACTTGCCTTAGCATAAGCACACACACAAAAAAGGTAAGAAAATTGACGCCGTTGTGGAGCAGTCGAAACGCCTGTAATGTCATATTCATGAACCGAATGAGAACCCGGTTCGAGTTTTGTTCCTCTCTAATTCTTATTTTGTGCGAATATGTAATACCACTGGCGTTTTTTCGCTGCGTGTTAGCATGTTAGCACAGCTAGCTGAACTAAACTAGTGCTCTGTGACGTAAGTCGCTCATTGTTTTGACAGCGTCTTACCCGGAGCGGCGAACGTCAGCCAAATGTCTTCTTTAATGCTTTTCTCCGTATTTATTTACGATACACAAGTAGTTACTATTCGCGCTTCATGCGTGTCGTTCTTGGGGTTTACTTGATTGTATTTTAGCACGAGTTGTGTACCGTTAGCCAGCCCAAAGCTGTGCACATACCGGTACTTGCTAGTGTTGTTTGCATTCCCTACACTCTATCTGAATACACGTATTCTGGCAGCTGTAGGATGGATCCAGACAGCGGTGCAGACACACAAAAAGCCGTAAGTTTGCAGTGGAAGAGTTTCAAACTGGTCCAGGACCCGGCCATCAGACGGGTGGCACAGAAGATCTACAGATACGATGGAGTGCATTTCAGCGTGCCTGTGAGTATATATTGTTTTAATTTCACATGTGATGTGATTGCAGTGGTGCGTGGTACTACAGTGTTACAGGTGGCATTCAGTTTAGGCAGCATGTGTTCAGAGAGAAATGAGTGTTGATGTTTGTTTGTCTTTATATGTACACCGGTGACAAGTCCAGGCTAAGTGTTGTCCACCCGGTTTTTACCTTGTCCATGATTGTCCAGTTCTGTCTAGAGCAGCCGCGTCACTCAGTAAACTACGGGTTTTAAAATTGTTGCACTCCAATACCTCATGTGTACAAAATGTCACCAGGACTCCGGATTCCCACCTGTGGGTGAACTCCGGGACCCAAGACCCCGCAGATTATGGTCCAGGTATGCAGAGATGGTCCTGCCAGTGCCAAAGTTTAAGGTGAAAATATCTCCACACATCTCAGAGCATCCCACATTCAGATTTGTCCTGACCAAATTTTTTTTTCTCTCCCCAATCCCCAGCTTGACGATTTCTATGTGGGTCCGATCCCCCTCAAGGAGGTAACCTTTGCCCGGCTCAATGACAACATCAAGGAGCCCTTCTTGGCCGAGATGTGCGCCAAGTTTGGCGAGGTGGAGGAGATGGAGATCCTGTTTCACCCTAAGACCAGGAAGCACCTGGGGCTGGCTCGAGTGTTGTTCACCAGCACACGTGGTGCCAAAGACACGGTCAAGCAGCTGCACAACACCTCTGTCATGGGCAACATTATCCATGCGCAGCTGGACATCAAAGGTGGGCCAAGGGTGGATTGTTGCGGCGCCACATGTATGCACTGCACAAACAAAGTGAAAACTACAATAGCATTTTACAGACAGACAACAAAGTAATCTTGTAATAGCAGTTCCAAGAAATAGTTCATTAGTAGGGGCGCATTTTGACTACCCATTTGACAACAGAGATGGAAGCTGCACTGTCAATCAGCCCCGATTTTTTTAATTGTTACCATAATACAGTATATCGTCATTATTACACTCTTACACCGCCAATTTGGGAATTGCATAGTTTTACTGGTCACTATCCCAATAAACATATATTTTTCCGATCTAATGGGGGTTTTTTTTGAAAAGAGAGATTCAATTATTATTTTGTCTGCAGGCCAGCAGAGGCAGAAGTATTATGACCTGATTGTGAATGGTTCCTACACGCCTCAGACGGTCCCCTTGGGGGGCAAGGCCTTAGTTGATTGCCTCACCCCGCAGACCCCCGCACAGCAACAGCCTGATGTGGTAACTGTCATGAATAGAATATGAATTTCATATCATTTCCAAACGCTTACACGTCATTCCTGTCCACACAGTCTAATGAAATCCGGCGTCGGCTCTCCAGCGAGTTGGCAGTGTTGGCAGCGGGTGTCCAGCAAGCCCTCAAGTCTGGAAACGTCACTCCCGGTTCAGCGGACACCGGTTTCGGTGAGCAGCGCCTGGACACGCCCCCCTCTTCGTCCATGACAGGCGGCTACACCTCGGGGTCCTCAGCCTCCTCTCAGAGCGGAACACCATACAGCTCCAGATCAGGGACGCCGTTCTCTCAGGAGTCGGGCTATTCTGGAACCCGGTGGGTTGTCGGCTCGACTTGCAGTGTTCGCTTCTAAGCAACGCATGATGTGTTATTTTCATTCGGGTTGGGGGAGGGATGATTTGTGAGGTGGGGCATTGCTTAAAATAGGGAATGCAAGACCTCTGTCTAGTGACTTGATTGTTCGTGTTCTTTTTTTAGGGATCTTTATTTAAAAACATATATATCTAAATCATTGCAGAGATTCTCAAACTTGAGGTGATTAGTTCAAATTTAAAAAGTTTGACTTTTCTTTCTGTCAGGCACAGCGGCTACAACGCAGGGACTTTGGGAAGTGGTTACCCCCCTCAGGACATGCTTCCTTCCTCCTCCTCCTCCTCTGCGGTGTCATCCACGGTAGGCGGTGGATTCAAAGTGTCTCGTTACTCCGAGGACGTTCACGAACCTTCGTTGTACCACCGAGGTCGGCCTGGGTACCCCCCGGCCGCCTCGTACCGTCCTAACGAGCCGCCCGGCTACCCGCCATACCCCAACGCGGGAGGAGCCGGGTCCCACATGGCGCACCACTCCGCCATGCCTCCGCCGCTTCTCGGGTCCCAGTATGAACAGCCTCTCATGACTGAGCGGGAGCGGGACAGAGACTCGGGGCGCTATGGGGCGGTGAGCAGCGCCTCCAGGCGGGCGTCTTACCATCACCAGCAAGACGGCAACTCCTCCGCCTCCTCAAAGTACCATTCTCATCACTCACACCACCACTCGGACCGCCGGGACGAGCGGGGATACAGACGGGACAGCGTGGGCTCGCGTGAGCACGGCCACCAGCGGCACCGCAACCACCACCACCACCACCACTCGCACAACCACCATGGCAGTCGCAGGAAGAGCAGCCACGACCGCGACAAGGATCGAGACCGGGACAGGGACAGGGACAGAGAGCGGGACGTTGACCACTCGAGCAACTCGGACCCCAGATACAATTCCAACTCGCACCGCTCTTCCTCGAACAGCATGTCCCCTCCGCCCTCGTCCTACTCCGCATATTCAGCTTCCAAAGATCCCGCTCCAGTCCCTCCTCAGGGATTGGATGCATCCGCTCGTCTAGGCGGCATGAGCCTCCCTGAAAGGGCACCCGCACCCTTGGCAGGTGCTCTTCCGCCGCCTGCTCCCCCACCACCGCCGCCACTTCCACCAGCTTCCGTCATCGCCGCCGCTGTGGCCGAGACGCTGGGAGCGCTTGATTTCAACCAGGATAGTCCCAAACGAGAGGAGCAGTGGACCAAGCCCAAACGCCGTCCCAGCACACCACCAATCCCACCGAAGACACCACCACCTGTGTCCCCTCCCCATTCCTCCAGTGCCTCCTCTTCCACTCCTCCTTCCTCCACTCCCCTCCCCCAGCACCCCGTCACCTCCGGTAGCTTGCCACCAGGTCGCCGACGTGGTTCTGCCTCCCCGGAGCCGGACTCCACCAATGAAAGCTTACCGTTCGCCCACCACAGCAGTAGCCTAGACTCCCGCATTGAGATGCTCCTCAAGGAGCAGAAAGCAAAGTTCTCCTTCCTTGCCTCAGATGAGGAAGATGAGGAGGATAAGCTGAGGGGTTCGCGCTCGGAAGGTGGGACAAAAAGAGGGCGAGCGGGCAATGGTGCGGGCGAGAACACCGGCGTCAACCAAGCAGTCAACAGCGGGGACAAGGAGAGGGGCAAAGGGGACCGTGACCGAGACAGTCTCAGGAAACGAGGGAAAGGAACAGACAGTCGTAAAAGCCCCGCTGAGCCACTGTCTTCCACGCCAGCTTCTTCCACGTACTCTCCTCACGTGCCAGCCCCAGATGAACCGTTGGCCCCAGTCGGTCCAGCGGAGACTGACGCCATTCCAGAGGAGTCGGCGCAGGACGTGAGCAGTGACACACAACACAGGACTGGAGCGCACACGCCACCGTACAACGGTCAGAGTCAGGTAAGCGGGTGTCATTTAGCCATCTTCGATTATTATTTTTCATGTTCACTCTCGGAAGGCAAACATTTCTCCTGTTAGTCAAAGGTTAGGAGCCGTATCAAAGTATCAAGTCGTCTGAATGATGAAATGCCCCTCCTTGTCAGTGGCAGCTCCCATGTAAATTCACACAGACTCTATTATGTTCGCATTTTCAAACTATTCCAGCATCAAAATTTGGACGTCCTTCGGGATATCCGAGAAGTTATTTTATTCCATATTTCTCAACTGGTTAAAACCCTCTGTTTTTCCTTTCAGTCCTCCCCTCATTCTTCTGGGGAGGACATGGAAATCTCAGACGAGGAGGAGGAGGGCGAAGTGACCATTACGACGGTGACCACCCACCAGCCCTCTATCACTTCTTGCTCCTCGCCATCGTCCTCCCAGGCGGCAATACCGTCCCAGGCGGCGGCAGACCGCTCGTCGTCATCGCCCCCACCCATCTCTGAGTCAACACAGCACTTTGGCACCTCCCTGCACCCGCCCATCCCCTCTTACCCACCTCACCTGCCGCCCCCGCCGCCACCGGGCTACTCCCTGCAGCCACCTCCACCTCCCGGGGTCCCGCCGCCCCCTCACATGGAGCTGCACCCGGAGTATCCTCTGCCTCCCCACATGTATGACTATGCCACCTCAATGGAACTGATGAACCAATACACTGGTGGGGCACCCATGTCCTTCCAGATGCAGACGCACATGCTCAGTCGCCTGCACCAGCTGCGCATGTCGTCTTCTAATGGCACGGCGGGCGAGGCTGCCACGGGGGACTACTCTTCATACCACCTGCACTCACTGCCACCCCCGCACGCCTCTTTCATGGAACAAGAGGGGAGCGGGGCGACTGCACACTATGAGCAGGATCACCGCTACATGCCGCCCCACATGCTTCCCTACCCTTACACTGACCCGCACAGCACCCAGATAGCGCCTCCTTCGCATCTTCCGCCTCCGCACCCAGCATGGCCCCCACACATCTCAGCTGCGCACTACCCCTCCTACATGCCACCGCCCGCCTATGGCACCATGCCCCCCGGCGAGGACGGTGAGTACCAGAGCCCCACCGAGGAGATACCCCTCCTGCCTGAGAACCCTCACGAAGCCACCGTGCAGATGGCGCTGGCCACCCTCATCCAGGAGATGAAGAGCATCATGCAGAGAGACCTGAACCGCAAGATGGTGGAGAACATCGCCTTTGCCACCTTTGATGAGTGGTGGGACAGGAAGGAGACTAAGGCTAAGGTACAGAAATATCTCATTTAGAATTTTATTTTTTTATTTTTGGCATTTTTGACTTGTCCTATAAATAATTTGACCTGTCCTTACACCAATTATTCATAATAGCTGCCCCCCTGGACAATAGAAATATACCAATCAATGAGAAATATTCATAATCAGAAGTCCGTGGAAAGCATCGGCAAGTGTTTACAATTTACTATCATGTAATTAACACGATTGCTCCTCGCTCCCCATCGTTTGTTGCCATTGGCTTCTTCGCACCATGGTTTTTTTTTGGGGGGGTGTTCAAAAATAAAAATTAATAATGTATTGTATGTGGAGCCTCAGAACTTAATAATACTAGCAGTTTTTATTCCAATTAGTTGCTTTTGGCCCTGTTGCTCGGTGTGCAATGGGCCGAGGAAAACCGGGGGTCGCCGTTTCTTAATCGCAGTGCGTCAGGGAGTCACTTACTGCATTTGGTTCGTGATGGTTTAATTCAATCAGGTTCGGCCACCAGCTTGTAAAATACTAATGAATTAGAAAGTCTATTTTTAAGCGCTATTGTTTTTGTCGTCAGCCATTCCAGACGATGTCGGCCATGCGCGACGATGAGAAAAAAGAAGAGAAAGTGAACCGTCCTCGCGAGCCCCTCATGTCTCTGGTGGACTGGGCCAAAAGTGGTGGCGTGGAGGGCTTCTCCTTGCGTGGAGCACTCAGGCTACCTTCTTTCAAGGTAATTAACACAGTGTTGTCAGAGTGCAACAAATTACACAAACAATTAAAAAAAGATCAATAATTGTTAAAAAAAACAATGTTTGTACAGGTGAAGAGGAAAGAGCCTCAAGAGCTCACGGAAGCCGACATGAAAAGACCTCGGCCATCGACTCCGCCCGATGAGGATGACGATGGTTTGTCCAGCTCATCTCATGTTACGTCATGTCAGAAGAGGACCGTCTGACTCTTGTCTGGTTCTCAGGTGTTGACGGGAGAATGCCTGATGTTGGTCGAGAAGGACGAGACAACAAGAGGAGGAAAAAGAAGCCCAGGAGTCGAAAACCTTGGGAATTGGACAGCGAGGGAGAGGAGACGTCTGATGGCTCGTCTTCTGAAAAGGTTTGATGTTGGGCTGCCTGTTTGATAGCGAGAGGGCAGAATTCCAGATAACTTTTTCTGATGCTAACTGTCCTTTCCAGGATGATGGTGAAGTAGAGGCGAGTGACAAGTCTGATGGTAAAAAAAAACACTTTTCACAAATCATGCAATGTTATGATCAATGACTTCTCCCATCAGTCATAAAGTCTGCTGCAAACTTAGTCACACACAGACATATATTCAATTTATGGCTCCTGTTGACTGTTATTACTGACAAACGCCACCTCGCACAATAGAAGTGAATAGAATGACTTGGAAATATCCATAGAGTCAAAAACGTGTTTTGCTTATTTTTAGATGATGCCCTTAGCGACGACGAGAGTCTCTCCTCTTCCTCAGAGGGCTCTTCCTCTGATGCGTCTTCATCCTCCTCCTCTTCCGAGGAGGAAGGGGAAATGCCTGACAGCGATGACCCGGACACCATGGATGACTCCACCATGGACAGTACGATGGAAAAGGACGGCAGGTATGTTTCAATGTTTTTTGATGCCCCCAAAAAATTAATTAACCCTCCATTGTGTGTGTGCGTGCGTGTCTGTCCTGAATATGCTGTTGATTATATTTTTTCGTTTGTGCTTTGATCAGAGGGAAGATATTTACAAAGGCAGAGCTCAAAATTGGTAAGTCATTTTAAATCAAAATGTGAGGTGCTTAAAATATCGTTAAAGCCAAGAAGAAATCGATGTCGACGTAGCGATGAGGGATCATTTTATTTTTCTGTGTTGTTGCTGGGTCTGATTTAAAGCTGTGGACAAATGTTCAGATTCTCCATGAAGTATTGAAACAGTCACTCAAATTTTGACTCCTTTGCTTTGAAATGATTTGAGCCAGTCATTGGGTAGGGAAAACTCGAGTGGGAGCAGACTTATTTCAATCAGTCCAACTCAAATCTAACAATCGAGCCAAAATATGAACACCCGAGCAAAGCCGACTGGCACATTTTCCACTGTCGAACACTCACTAAAAATGTACATCATGTGTTTCAGGTGAAGCCAAAGACATCAAACCGGGACCCCCCTCCATACGGCCCCCGTCCCCGCCATACCCTCGTCCTCCATCCCCCGTGGTCCTGGTGCCCCCTCTCAAGAAGCGCCGAAAGACTGTCTCCTTCTCTACCGAGGAGAACGAAAGCAAAGATCTGTCATCAACTTTGCCGCCATCTGTGTCTTTGCCTCCCCAGCAAATCCTGGGTGATGCTCCCCCACTGTCACCCGCTAAATCGTTGGATACGTGTGTCTCTACTGGCCCCCGTCCCGCCCACGGCATCCAGCTCCTCCCCTTCGCCTCCAAACCGGGTGAAGCTAACGCTCTCATCGTGCCGCCATGTGGACGGACTCCAGATTCTGATGAGTCTAAAAGGATTGCCCCGCCCAAAATGCCCGGGAAACGGGCCTCGGGCAAAGACTCCCCCAAATCCTCTGGCCCCCCTGTCATGGTGTGTCGTACTGTGCAGAACCTTCCACTGGACCATGCCTCCATGTGCAGGATGGCCTTCGAGGAGGTGCCCCCTACATCTCCCCTCAGCAAGCGATCGCGTGGAAAGTCCCGGACTGCCATCATTCCGACTTCCCTCCACGAAGAAGACGAGGATGATGAGAAGGAGCAGAGGATGAGGCTGCGAGAGCAGCTGGGAGCCTCGAGCCTGCTGCAGTTGGCCTCGACCTCCACCGCTGACTTGTCGGTGCTGGCCGATGTGGCCCTGAAGATGGATCCCGATGCCGGCGACTCGGAGGAGACGGAAACGTCAGATGAGGCCGAGGAGCAGAAGATGGAGGACGGCTTCTTCTCCGAGGAGGCTCTGCTGCGAGTCATGAGCTCGGAAAGCATGGTGGTCTTCATGGAGCACAACTACTGCAGACCGCCAGTCCTCGCCGCACCACCTGCCTCCAGGAAGACTTCCAAGCAGGAGTCCTCCGTCCTTCTCCCGGCCGACCTCAGCGCCATTTCTGGGGTGCTGGAGGCGCCCGAGGAGGTCATTGGCGAGGCCTTTCCTTCGAGAGGAGATCCCGGCGAGTACTTGGGATTGCTGTCTGAAGAGTCGAGCCAGGCTATTCCGTCGACCAAGAGGTTACAGGCGACCAAAGCGCTGGAGCTAGAGAAGAACAAAAAGATGAGAAGTAAAGACAGAGATCATCTGGAGGTTGTCCTTGCAAAACAACCGAAGGAAACGCCAGCCATGAAACAAAAGAAACGCAAACGAGAGGTTTGTACTTTTACTCGACCTGTCCAGTGAAAACAATTATGCAAAATGACTGCATTCATCAAAAAGAAGCTGAACTTGTACTGTACATGTCAATCACTGTATTAGTGGAGTCACATGTGTTCACATGTGATTCATCCCTACACGGATGATAACGTGAATTTTGGGTATATGATCCGCTGCGCAAATTTCATTTTATTACTATATCTGCACCAAATGACTCTGGTCGGTCCAAATACGCATACAGACATACTGTGTCGGTGTATCTCTAACTAAAGGTTTACCCGCTCTGTAAAAAAAAAAAAAAAAGTCGTCTGTCAAACCATGTGTGTTCAGCGCGGGCCATGTGATGTAACGGACCCAATCGTGTCAAAAAAGTACTCGAATCAGACACTGCGGTGACGTTCCCTCGCTGTGTGCAGGACTCTGATGCAGAAGAGGACGTGGACGTCGAGGAGCTGGAGTCCGGCGAACTGACCAGCACTGATTCAGAGGGCGAGTCTGCTGTGGCAGCGGACGACGTGAGGAAGAGCGAACGCCTCTTCCTGCAGGAGGCCGGCTTGATGTCCACCAAACCCGCGCCGCGCCCCGAGCCTCCTCCGATCAAGTACGACAACCGCAGCGAATTCGAGCAGATGACCATCCTATACGACATCTGGAATTCGGGCCTGGACGGCGAGGACCTGATGCTGCTGAAGACCACGTACGAGAAGCTGCTGCAGAATGATCACAACTCCGACTGGCTTAACGACACCCACTGGGTGCAGCACACTGATATCCTACTCACTCTGTCCATCTCGCGTCCCGTTAGTCGGTGGGCCGTACTTTGCCATTCCCTTTGTTCGACTCGTGTTATGACATATCGACCTTAACGCTGAGCTGTACTAACCAACTTGCCAAACCCTCGACGGAAGAAGAGGAACACAGACGGGCAGTTGCGCGAGCATGTGACGGGCTGCGCCAGAAGTGAAGGCTACTATGCCATCAGCCGCAAGGAGAAGGATGTCTACCTGGACTTGGACCTGCCCGAACAGGTCATACGGGAAGTGGAGAACGTCGACAGCTCGGTATGTTTGGGCGCCGAACACTTCGCACCAGAGCGTCAACTAGGCTAGGGTATGATACTGTAAAAAGCAACCTAAAGCAGTTTTTCTTAAAATTAATGCCAAGGCACAGTTTACATTACAAAAACGTCACAGCGACCCCCCACACACACACACACACCACCACCACACACAAAAAAAAAAGACACAAAGCTTTTCAGGACGGATCCCAAGCACGACTGGTGGGCTTTTGAGAATAATTGACCACGTCTTAAAATGTTGTCTGGATCCCTATGTAGGCCACAAGATGGCACCAAAACCCTCTTCTATTGATATGAATGATTTTGTTTGATTTATAAAATGCCTACTAATTTCAATTGGATTTTATTTCATGGAAAAGTGGAAATTTTTAGAACGTGAGAAATAGTCGCATGCTGTTGAGAATTTAGATATTGATCGATTTCCTGAATCAGGGTGGAAAATGTAATTAAATGCAAATTTGTGCTCACTTGTGGTGCACTTCTGCTGTACTTGACCACATGGCCGTCAATGTTGTGCAACCCTGCATGGAGCGAAAGTCCATTCCACTGTTTGCGACGGGAAGTTTCATATGAACAAATTTTATGGGATCCAGTGGTTGGTTGTCAGCTATGCTAATCTTAAAACATCTTGAGGAATTTAGCTGTCATGAATAGTGTGTACATTAAACTTTTCATGACGGTATCAGATCTTACAACAATCATATCTGCTTTCAGTTATGTCACATCAAGTTCACTGAATTCCTTGGATTTAGGTCAAGGTTCTTTGATTTTCCTGCATGTTAAGGCCATCAGATAACACCACAAGTCCTCGTCTTTTTTTTTTTTGTCTTCAGGGCACCAACCGCGTGCTGTCGGAGCGACGCTCAGAGCAGCGGCGCCTTCTCACCGTCATCGGCACACCAGCCGTCATGGACTCTGACCTACTGAAACTCAACCAGCTCAAGGTACGGCCGACAAATGCGTGCCCCAACATTCGCACGCTCTGCAACGGGCCCCTTTTCCAGACACTGTCAAAGCACACGATGTCTTCAAAATGTCACTTCAGTAACCTCGTGTTTCACAACCCGGTTATCTGCCAATGAGCACATGCAGGAAATTATCACACAACTTGCATGAATAGCGAGAGAAAATGGACTGCACCTCATTAAAAAAACAAAAAAAGATTAGTATTGTAGTTTTTTCATTTGTAATGTTTATATATTTTTATTTAGTATTTCTTTGATAATTTTTTAATGTTTGATTTATAGTTGGAAATTTCTTGCATTATTTTATTGGTGTTGTATTTTGTGAGACGGCTGGATTTTCCAGGAGTTCGATGTTCTGTTTTTTGTGGCGTTGGTGCAGTTCCGCAAGAAGAAGCTTCGATTTGGACGTAGCAGGATCCACGAGTGGGGTCTGTTCGCCATGGAGGCCATTGCCGCCGACGAGATGGTCATCGAGTATGTGGGTCAGAACATCCGACAGGTGAGCCGCAGTTCGACGCGTCAGTGTAGCGCCACTGCCAAATGTCAGCATAAATGTCATCCAACGTGCGTGGCTGTGCGTGCAGATGGTGGCGGACAATCGCGAAAAGCGCTACGCCCAGCAGGGCATCGGCAGCAGCTACTTGTTCCGAGTGGACCACGACACCATCATTGACGCCACCAAGTGCGGAAACCTGGCACGCTTTATCAACCACTGCTGCACTGTGAGTGGATACACGCACACATTGAAACTGCCCATGTGACCTGACCGTAGCACCATACTAGAAATGATCATCTTCTGGCCCCGTCCTGCGCCTCTAAATTTGTTTGCAACAAACCACCACGCCTGAGACAAAACAACCAATGATAGTCATTTGTTCTTCCCACACCTCATTCCTCATAAAACTTATTCCCGCCAAAATTGCTTGTGCTTTGTAATTAATTGATTCCTTTTTTCAAATATACTGACCCCACATGTCTTATTCAGCCCAACTGCTACGCCAAGGTGATCACCATTGAGTCCCAGAAGAAGATCGTCATTTACTCCAAGCAGCCCATCGCCGTCAACGAGGAGATCACGTACGACTACAAGTTCCCGCTGGAGGAAAACAAGATCCCGTGCCTGTGCGGCACCGAGAACTGTCGCGGCACGCTCAACTAACGTTCCCGTCGCCATCCCAACCGCCTGAAAAACCACGCCTCGCACTTTTGGTGGCCATTTTGTCCTCAACACCCACCCCGGCCCCTCCCCTCCTGTCACTCTTACGTGAGTGGCGAGGGCAGGCGGGACCTTGGCTAGGAAGGTCCACACAGATTCACGCACAAGGAAGTCGACACAAATTCAGGGTTTTAAAATTTTTAATCCCGACATGTTCCACTTATGTTATACCAGCGTTCTCCTTGTTTTGGGATTGTTTTTGTTAGTATTATACAATATTACTGTTATGGCATAGTGTTTAAAGCGTCATGCTGTTATCCGGATCCTTAAGTTATCTGCCATTTACAAACCAAAACAGAATGTCCTCGCCAAGTTAGGGTGTTTTTTTTGTTTTTTTGTTTTTGTTTTTGTTTTTTTTGTTTTTTGTGCTGATTCCAGGTCATCATTTCCTTATTTTGAATTTCTCCCACCAAATTCCCGCAGGTTTTGTTGGCGGCGTGTTTTTGCACAAGTGTTTTTTAACAGGCACTTTTTTTGTTTTGCATTGGGTTATAAAGACAAAACGAAAAAGGGGGTTACCTACAGGTTATTTTTTACTGAGGGGATATTTCCACAAAAAAAGGGGCAAACTGTCCAAAGTTTATCTGTCGAGTAGTAAAAAGACAAGCGCAAAAAGTCTTTTTTCTGCTTCGCGGGATGAAGTGATGAAAAAAAGAACATGGATGTAAATACAAGTGTTTGTTTCTCGTAGAAACACACTTAGCTGTAAATAGACCCTCCTCCGTCTCTTTCACTCCCTCTCCCCTGTTCTCTCCACGCCAGGACACATGTACATACCTTCAACTCGTTTATTTTGTATGGTTCTTCCTCGTTTTAATATTATTTGCAATCTTGTATTAATGCGTTGGACCCTTTATTAATGGTGCATTAAAATATTTTTTAAAGAAAAAGTTGTTTGTGTTTGTGGGGGGAAGAAGGAGGCAAACGGGAAATAGTTTGACGCGACCGCTTCCTCCCTTGGTGTGACGCACCTGCATGGCATCTATGTCAACAGGAAGTGATGGAATGTGACCTGAAATGGATGAAACAGGTGATGCCACGGCGGTTATGTTGCTGGTTAAATGTGATTTGAAAGGAGATGTTTTGTCTGTTTCACAATTTAAAAATCTTCCCAAGTGTCTTAATAGGTCTGTGGCAGAAATACTCATGTTATGTCACGTTCCTCACACCCCCTGGACCTCTGAATGGAAGAATCAAGAAGTGTTTCAGAACCTAATCTGCATCGAAAAAGACAGAGTTACATTGCCAATGCATACTGACATTGCAGTTCTGCTTACCTTTTGGAACATAATAGTGCAAAGTGGTTCTTTTGCTGTCGAACGTAGCCCAGTCTCGCTAATCATGTCATTGGCTAAGAAACTCGGTGTGAGTGTGGCTTTATATGTTAATTGGACTCACTGTTAGGCAGAAGGCCTCACTGATTTTCAGACATTTTTTGAAAAAAAGCAGATAACTAATGCAATGCCAACAGTAAAAAGGCAGTTTACGTCATACATCTGATTTGTTTTTCTGGCTGAGACGAAACATCAAGTTTGACTTTTTTGTTGCTGCCCTGCAAATCTTGCACCACTAGTGAACCTTTACCCGCTCTCTAAGCTCCATTTATAGCAGGCTGCAACCTTGAACACGGTCCAAAGGCGAGCGGTAAGAACAAGAGTTTAAACATACTAAATCACAAATGAAGGCTAAAGGCTTGACTCGGGGCTTCTCGATTTGTCCTGACATTGGGGCATAAAACCATTTTGAGTAAAATCCAGACCAGTTAAAAACACCTTATTGTATAACCTTTAAAAAAATATATATTTTTAAACAATCAAACATTCAGTACAGTATTTATAGGCCTCTACACACCAAACCGATATTTATCACTTCAGTAAAAAAAAAAAAATCCATAGTATTATTAAAATATGAAAGAAACTACATATATTTCTTTTTAAATGCACGTTAGACATTTGCAATTTATTTTTGTATAACTGTCACCACCAGGATCCATCCTTTGACTTGTTTCGACACATTGCAGTATTTTTAGATGCTGTCCATACCGGGGGTGTAAAAATAAATTGCACACATTCCACAAGAAGTAGTGTACATCACTAACACACACACACACACACACACACACACACACACACACACACACACACACACACACACACACACACACACACACACACACACACACGTCTGACAACTTTTTATTTGTCACTCTGCTCAGCCTGGCCCCGCGTTCACTTGTGGCCGTAATAATATGCAAAACACAAGCGAGTGACGACATCAAAACGTCAACGTGACAACGAGCATCATTTTTTAAAATGTCGTCATTAATGTCTCCTCATTCCCCAAAATGTACTTCGCGTGGATTTTTTATTTTTTTGGGTCATCTTGCGCAAACACATTGCTCACGCTCACTGTTTAAAAAAGTTTTCTGTACTCGGTTCGGAAAAAAAAAAGAAGCCGGGGAAAAAAAAAGAAGTACTGGACTGTCCTGGCTTACACAAATGCAGCACGGTCGAGTCGTACTGATAGGCTGCTGCTATACTTCAACTCTTCGTCGTCCTCTTCAGCACACTCAACCGGACCGCACGGCACCATGTCAGACAGCAGCTCCGGGCTCGTATACCTTATCACCGGGGGCTGCGGCTTCCTGGGCCGCCACCTCCTCCGTGTTCTGCTGGACCAGGAGGAAGACGCCTTGGCGGAGGTTCGAATTTTCGACAAGCATACCGAACTTGGACTCAGCGAGCTCGGAACCGGTAAGTGTGACGGAAAATGGATCGAAACACCACGCTTCAATTAAGAGTCTCGTGGAATCCACTTTTAACTGAGGACTCACAGTGATTCTGGTAGTTTAAATACGATTATATATTTTTAATAATGCAAATTCGCAGCAATCCTAGAAATTAAACAAATCAATCAAATTCAAATAAATAACAATAAAAACAAATTGGTTTGATTGGAACGCGTCCCTTAACATGTTCCAACTGATGTTTGTTTTATACATTTTTTTTCTAGATGCAAGTACCACATGATGTCACTGAACTCGAGTCACAACAAGCAGCAGTTTGACAGATTGTAAACAACTAATTGAAAAAGCTATATAAAATTCAAATCACATTCACTTAGTGATCATTTGAAAAAGCAAGTTCGTTTTGAAGTGTTGCACTTTGCACACACTCCCAGTGAGCTGCTCGAGCTCACCTTTGAACTTTTGGCAAACAACTACTCAAACCGGCAACTGGAAGTTCATATTATTCATACTTTTTATTTTAATGCTATTCACATTAACACGCCTCTTCTAAATAAGTGAAGCCTGTTATATTTGTTTTAAATATAAGCAAAACGCTGCCTGTGTTGCATGGTCAGTGCGCACAGGTCCTCTCCAGGATGTCCCACTCTCATGCGTTTCCTGTGAGCCTGTCACCACCTGCCATCTGTGTCAGCGGGATACTGCATGTGTGTGTTATGTTGCCCGGTGACTGCACTGTGTTTAACCATCGGTTCCCCGCACAGAGAGAATGAATCCATCAAGAAGTGGCGTTCCCCTGTCAGGATGGCGTGAATGATATCGGGAATGAGTGACGTGTGCGTTATGCCTTTGTGGGGAAAAAAAATACTTTGTTTGGGCGTTCATTCCGTGTCACCAAACACGCTTGAGGCCCCTGAGGCCCCCTGTAACCAGAGAACTCAACCCACACCTAATGAGCCCATCCTGGGCCTCACTGACTGTCAACTATAACACATCACCTTCATCTTTCAGGATTTTTTTTTCAAGTTATAAACCATCACATCACATCTTTGCTTCCTGATTGGTTCCTCAGGGCGTACCAAGGTGACAGTCATCCAAGGCGACATAACGGACTACGACAGCGTGCTGGCGGCTTCCCAGGGCGCCCACGTCGTCATCCACACCGCCAGCCTGGTGGATGTCTGGCACAAGGTCCCAGAAGCCTTCATCTACGCTGTCAATGTCACAGGTGAGCCTCCAGTTACTCCGGACTAGAGCTATGACTGCACACCAAAGAAAAAAAAATGCTCAGTTGGTTATAACCCACATACTGGGTAGCTGTGGATTTTGAGCAGATTGGGTTACTTTTACCCACGCGTGGGTTAATTATTTTAACACAGTAGATTGGGTTGAATATTAAAGATACCAAGCAAGAAGATTTTCACTGTCATTAGGAGTCAGGCCAACTGAGACACTTTTGTGGGTCTCTTCACACACCCTTGTCAGCCATGTACTTGTTTCCATCAAGGTTGGGCATCTTGAATACAGCATTTATATTCCGTCCATGCATCTGTTTGCGACACTGTCACTCATCAGGCCATATAGAGGAAACATTAAAAGACAACTACTTTGTAAGTGACATCATTGTGTAGTCTAAATCTCCTGGTCTGCATATTTGTACAATGAGACCGCAACTATTGAATGGCTGTCAGTGGTGCTATTGAGGTAGCCTTCAGCTGGGGGGCCCTTTTTCCAACAGCCCTCTAATATTCCATGTTGACAGCATCACGAGAGGTTCCACACAATGCTGTCAATTCCTGGCACGCAGACCAATGAGATCGGCGTTACCTCCACCAGAGAGGGTTACGAAAACACAAATTCAATTTTCCGAAGGAAAATCAATTTTTGCTGGAAGAAAAGGACATTACAATGCTGTCATTTTGGCCATGGTCTAAAAAGAGGATTTTCTTTTTTGTAGGAATTGGAGGGGTTCTTGTATCTTTAGTAACGCGTTTTTTTATGGTGAAATATGCAGCGGGCAACATTGACCATCCTTAATGTCAATTTTTAACAGGTTTACACAGAAATTGACATCAAATCTAATGGAAAAGAACACGAAGCAATCATTTTCCGTTAAACACTGATAATTACGAGCCCGTCGGGAACACGTGAAGGCATCACGTTTCACCGCACCAGTCTCTTTTTTTTTGTGCAATCTTGAGTTGTTTTTGTTTTTCTTCGAGTTTTTTTCTGGCCTGAAGGTCGTGCACATGCCGGAGTATTTAACACGGTGCAGTTCCGGATGTAGCACTGGAAAAACCGTTACTGGTTTTATAAATCTCCTTTTAGAAAGTTTTATAGCATATAGAAAATTCTTGTTATTTGGCCGACATACAGCACTTTATAGATTCCTATTTAATTTTATTTTATTTCTGTCCGCTCTTGCAGAACAAAAACAAAAGAACTCACTTATCCAGCTCTCATCTGACCCCGTCTTCCTTCTAACAATCAGAATATAGTTAGCGTTGTTAATGATCATTCCTCCTTTTTTTTTCCTTTTGTCAGGGACCGAGAATGTGATTAAAGCGTGTGTGAACAACAACGTCTGCTGTCTGCTGTACACCAGCAGCATGGAAGTGATCGGGCCCAACATGAACAGGGAGCCCTTTGTCAGGTACAACCTTTCAGCCTATCACGCTGGGGATTTAGATTTAGTACATTCCTGACAACAGAAGCATACAAAACTAATGGTGGGTACTCATTATTATTGGGCCATAAGATAAGATAAGATAGGAAATAATTTATTAGTCTCGCAATGGAGAAATTCCCAATTCACAGCAGCAAAATTATGAAAGGAAGAAGTAGAAGTTGGTATTAAAAAGATGGCACTGATCCTTTTTTTTTGGGTGCAATTTGCAGCAGATTTTTTCTAAACTAAATTAGCTCAACCATTTAGGTATCTTTTCATTTTGGTTCGAACTACTACAGAGGAGTGCCAAAAGGTGGTATATTTCTGTTTTGGGACCCTTTGCAAGATTTGACAACAAGAAGCATCCTAAACTAGTGGTCGGTACCAAATATTACAGTCCCAAAAATTGCTCCATATCAATTTTTCGGGACTCTTTACAAAATGTGTAAAACTATCGCAGCCCTTTTGTTACCACCCAAAAGGGCAGTGCCAAAAAGTGTCATGGATCCTTTTTTTCCTGTACCTTCCCCTCTTGTTGGTACATCAACAGAGCAGTTACCCTGTTTATTATCACGCAAGCCAGCTATTTGGCTGACTGCTTTTTTCCACTGTAATGTTTCTTTCCAGTGTGTCTGACATGTCGGTTGTTATGCAACGCGTCTACAAGCACGCATGGTATCCTGAATACCCTTAAACACTCGACCGGGATTTACTCACTAAGATGCCAAAAAGAAAAGAAAACAAGGCTGAGTAATGCATCATTGTCAATTCCTTTTCTACCTGGGGAGACCTCTGTGACATTCCCTGCATCCTCCTCTCCTGCGACTTCTTTGAAGGAATGATTGAATCACATTTTCATGGTATCGTCGTTCGCTGACTTACTCACTTCATGTGTCATTCATAAAGATTATGAGCACATGATTTAAGGCAGGCGGGACATATTCCTAAAATTTGATCCAACTATTGCTAGGCTGTGTTAATGGTTCAAGAATGTTTGGCTGCGCTGAGCAACGCTTCCTGAATAAATATAAATATTGACATGAATAAATACATGACTTGTCCTGTGGCTGTGTCTGTGTAGGGGTAATGAAGACACACCCTATGAAGTGAAGCACACCATGGCCTACCCCAAGAGCAAGGCCAAGGCCGAAAAGATTGTCCTGGAAGCCAATGGAACGAAGGTAGCACCTGACAGATCATTCGGTGTTGTGTTTTGTGGTTGAGCCATGTTCTCCTTGAGACCTTTTTGTGAGTCTACTTGTGATCAAAACGCTTCCCAAACTTTATGTTGCTGACTCAAACTCTCCTTGAGGGCAGAATTTTACCCCAAATATTTTTCTCCTCTTCTTGCCGCCAAGGTGCGGAATGGTGAGCGTTTGCGCACGTGCTCTTTGAGGCCGACCGGCATTTACGGCGAGGGCCACGAGCTCATCAAAGACTTCTACAAGTTGGCGGTCAAAAGGGGAGGCCTGATCATTGGCGGCGTCCCCGACAGCACTGAACACGGGCGAGTCTACGTCGGTGAGTCCCAGAATAGACTCCTAAAGAATAAACAGTGCGGTGACAGCAAAGCGGAAGTCATGCAACTTCTTTCTTCCTCTTTATTTCCTAGCAATGTAAAGCATAACAAACTATAGTCACGGTGTCAGAGAAGTGACTCAAATCACTAGGCTTGGTAACTCTAAAAAAAGTAGTTTGGATCTTTTTATTTTATTTTTATTTTTTTTAAGATCGGTCCTTTTACCATTTTTGACACCAGAAGCCTACATTTTCAGTTTCCACATTCAGGCAAGTGAAATATACCAAGACAGCTTCGCTTTAGGAACGCTACTGTGGTCGGTACCTTGACAAAAACGTTTCAAAGACTGTCGTACGGTAGATCCTTTTTGGGACCCTTTACAAGTTTTTGCAAAAGATGCCTTCCAAACTAGTGGGTGGTGCTATGCCAACAAGTGGTTTTCATTTGTTTTGGGGAAGTGAAGCATACCAAGACAACTCCACGTTTTAGGTACCACTATGCTTAGCACCTTCACATTACATTGCAAAAAAAATGCAATAGCCGCATTCCCCACTGTATCGGTTCCAGCTAACGTTCTCCCCCGCCTTTGTGCAGGCAATGTGGCGTGGATGCACGCGCTGGCCGCCCGGGCCCTGCGCGAGCATCCGGAAACTGTGGGCGGCGAGGCCTTCTTCTGCTACGACGACTCGCCCTACAAGAGCTACGAGGACTTCAACATGCTCTTCCTGTCCACCTTCAAGTTCCGGCGCGTGCGCATGCCGATGATGCTGCTGTGGTTCCTGGCCATGCTCAACGACATGCTACGCTGGATCTTGACACCCTTCTGCAACTTTGCGCCCCTTTTGAACAGCTACACCCTGGCCGTGGCCATCACGTCCTTCACCGTGAGCACGGACAAAGCGCTGCGCCACTTCCAGTACCGCCCTCTGTACAACTGGGACCAGTGTCGGGAGCGCACCCAGAGATGGGTGGACACCTTCCCTCTGGAGCACCCGAAAAATACCTAATGGGGCTGTTGCATCGTCACTCCCGTACTGCGACATACATGCACATTCTTTTGTTATTGACCACATGATGTCACAAAATATTATATTTTGAAATAATTCTAGCTTTAATTCCGTTATTATTTAAAACAGGGGTGGGGACCTTGCGGTATTCCACGCCAGAGTTATCTGAAAAACAAATAAAACCTCAGATCAACTGCAAAGAAAAAAAGGAGCGGCACTCCTGATTTCTAGCACATTTCCACCACTGAACTTTAATATTATTATGACGGTAGTATTACTGACCAAATGAAGAAGCTGATACTTTCAAGAGGACCGAGACCCTTTTGCATTTGAGGTTTGCAGCGCTGAACATAGCTGATTAGAACCGTTCTAGTACCAAGAGCTAAATTTTGCTCTGGGGTAATTTGAAAGACCCTGGATGTATTCTTAGTACTTTCAAGAACAGCCCCAAGAACCTCTATGGGCGGGGTCGGCAGTCCTGAAAATAAAAGTAGCAAAAAACGAAAAGAAGGGACAAAAATATCCATTGAGAAACCCACACAAGCCTCAGGGACAGAGAAGAGAACTGAAATACACACAAAGATTTCCAAACGGAGTAGCTGCCCATCCACAAGGCGGTGATGATGGTACAACGCCTCTATATGAAAATAGTCACCTCTAATGAGTCAACACTAAATGCCTGTAGAGTGTTCCAATAAAGTTGGATGTTTCAGTGGAGGCAGACACCTCTACAAGAGCGAACTGCGCAGTTACACGTCAGCTGGTTTTCCACGTCAGTGATCAGACGATTGTTGTATTTTGAAGATCATTGACTGTATTGTTAGAATCCAGTACGACAAATGTAAATGCCATGTACAAGCATGAGCCACATGCGTTCGTGTGAGATCAATATACTGTTTGCACTGCATAATTTAAATAATTACATTTTTGTCTAATAACAGTATGATTTTTTAAATATATCAAATAAAGATCATTTTTATATATTTAACTACCGTAGTTGTGTTTCATGTGTCTGTTTCTTTTGGGATTCCTTGATCTTGAATTTTTGTCTTTGGGAGTTCCCTCTTGGTGTTGGGCTGTGCGGACTCCTCCACTTTGGTTTCATTCTGTGTTTTTTTCCCATGGAGACTGTCATAACATTTACGTGCTTCTCAGTGATGTGTGGAAAGAATGGCTACATGATGTCGAAAATGGAAATCACGCCCTTATTCCGTCTCATTTGTTCAGAAATAACATGTGAGCCAATAATTCTCCAAAAAGACAGTTCTGTAAACTTTTGATCCTCCCTTTGGACAGAACTGCTTCTCAGTTAAGGGTGGAGGGATGTAGAACACTTGTCCATTAACTGACCTAAGAACCAGGCATGTGAAGGCCGCTTTGAATAGTTTTTGGGGTCCACAACAAGCCTGAAAAGTCACACGTGTGTATGTGGTACGAAGTCCCCAAAATGTCCCTTCCAAAAAATAAATAAATCACCAGTTGCACCTATCAGCACCATATTATAGCAAGGCCAAAAAAAAGTATTCAAAAGGACCCAAAACTGAAATTTAACAGGAAGAAAACGATTTCTGTTTGAAACAACATTTTGTAAGATTACTTATATGGACTCTGACTCTGTAATTAGCCCAAATAAACCCAAATTGGAAACAGATTTTCTCGTTAGATGGCCACACCTAATTAATTAACAAGATTTTTTTTGCCAGGATGTTTAATAATGGCGGACATTGAATATTTTGAGTATTCTGGGTTGCTCATTGTTGCTTGTAATTTTTCATTTCCATCCATTCTCTATACTGTTTGGTTTTCCCTACAGGTACTGGAAGAGGGAGCAGATCCTGGCAGTGACGTATAACAAGTCGGCCCACTGGCTGAAATAAGTAGGATCTGGCGCCATCTTTCGATGAGATCAACGAGGGATATTAAGGTGACGTAAAGACGTCATCAGTTCGCTCGCTCTACTGGCGTTTGTCAGCGAATTAAAATATTTAATCGACAAATATTTGTTATAGCTTCCCATAGTTTTTCGTGGTAAACAAAAAGTGAATTTATCAACCATTTAATGGGGGCGCTACGGTGCCGCAGCGTGCGCGTCCCCGTCTCCGCGGACGCGCGCGCGTACAGAGCTGTCAGTCGGATATGCGGGCGGCTGGCCGAGGATGTGCCAGCTCCGCTCAGCTCATTTGAATTAAACAAAGTTGTTTGTTTCGCTTTTTGAGGATGCGGGTATAAAATCGACCGGCGAGCACGTTGCACCAGTGAAATGGTCGACGAGGTAACGCGGGTAAAGCAGTGCCAACACAGACTGTGCTGCTGCTCGAAGAAGCTAATAACTAGCTGCTAGGCTAGCTGGCTAACATCAACCACTACTACTACTATCACCGCCATCCGCAGCCGCCGAGCGTCTTCATCCTCGTCGCCGTTCCGCTGTGTCGCCTCCTCTGTCGTTTTCCTTCCTCTCCACCGAGGAGCTTGGCTGTGGATCCGTCGCTGTGGCGGGCCAACGCACGCCCAGGCATCCCCTGGACACCCGGGCGGACGCGTCGCAGTGACAACGCCGGGCGTGTGTGAGTGGAGATTTTGATGAGGTTTGGGGGGGCGACCGACCGGGGCCAGCCGAGTGACCCAGGCCGCGGACCCTACCCAGCCTGGGCCTCTTGGGACGTCGGTGCACGCTAGCTAATTAGCCGCGCGTAAATCGTCCTAGCTGCGCGGCCAGACATCCAACTGTGGCGGCCCTATGCAAAGTGTCGTTAGCTTAGCATGTAGGTTTCACACTGCTCGATCAGCAGAATAGCGGATCAGCCCTGTGTTGATAAGAGTGTTGTTATTTTGAAACGCTGGACACGCATGATTTAATTAAAGAGCCACTCGTGCAAAAGATGTTACTCTGGTCATGCGACCCGCGCAGTGCACTGGCAGTCTGCTAAAAAGTGGAATTAGTCATCACATCCTTTCTATTTATAAGGTCTTGGCTTGCATAAGAGGAAATGCAGCCTGGCATGTATTGTTGCATTGTTATCCTCCATATAGTACAACTTGCTATCTGATTGAAATGAAATGCTTTAGTCCCTTTTGCCAGTTATTTATGATGACCATCATTTTTCAAAATTGAAATAAAAGAGAACTACTGGAAATCATTCTGGGTATTAAAAATAAATATCTTTGGAGCACGTGGTCACACTTTACGTGTCTTGATTCATGTGCTTGCTCTTGAAGCAAGTTCTGAGTGGGGACACACACACACCGTGAACTGAATGTGTCTTGACTAATTAGAGCCCTTCTCTTGCTAGCTACTGTATAAATGTAACCACCACTCATTGAACAAAAAGAAACAAGCCTGTTCCTGCTGTTCCTGGTTGACAATGTCGCAAAACAACACGAATGACCACACGTTAATGTTGCCACTATGTAATCATCCTATTACTGAGCCGTGTTTGTGATTGGTATGAGCTGTTAATGTTTATTCACCGATTCATTGTTGCAAAATGTCCATCCATGTTACAGGTAAGCTCTCATCACAACATGGCGGAACTTTCAGCCTTATCCGCGTCGCCGCCGCCTGCCTTGGTCGACGCCCATGCAGCTCCCTCTGCCTCGTCCGGGGCGCCCAAATCTTCCCTCTGCAATGACGTGAATGTGATCAGAAACACTCCCACTGTGCCAGTGACGCTGCCACCGCCGAGTCTGTCAACTGCCGACATCCCCGTGGGTGATGACCGGGTGGTAACGGTGCCTGAGAAAGAGGAAATGCCGGGGCCTGATGCTACCGTTGAAGCCGATGTGATGCCACAACAGGCGTCCCCTTCCCCTGACCTCACCGCTGGTCCTAATCTTTACCCCAACGTGCACGTCACCCACAACCCTCCCCCCACCTCAGTTGAAGTTCCCTTGGCGCCCCCAGTAGCAGCACCCCCAGTAGCAACACCTCCAGTAGTGGCACCCGTGGAGGAGAAACCTCAGCAAGCCCCCAAGAGTCCTCCCCCGCCTGTGTCCCCCAAGCCTCAAAGTCCCATCAAAGCACAGTCACCCTTCACCCCACCTCCACGGGCGGGGCACCCCAGTCCCACGGTGCCGCAGCCCAGTCCCAGCCCTACGGTGCCGCTGATCCAAGAACCTGGCCCTAGCCTCCCCGCACCCTGCAGCCCGCCACCAGGTGCGGGGCACTCCAGCCCCACATTGCCGCTCATCCAAGAGCCTTGTCTCCCGCGCCGGGCTCTCAACGTCCAGCCCCTGACACCCTCAGCTACCTGGAGTCTGCTAGCCTGATGTCGGGACGCTGGAGTCGCTGTCGGGCCTCGGGGACGACTGCAGTTCACTGGGCTCAGACTCTGAGATCAACGGCATGGCGGTGAGGCGCACTGACAAGTACGGCTTCCTGGGTGGGAACCAGTTCAGCGAGGGGAGGTCAGTTCTGCTTGCATCACAGTACAGAATTGCGCGTCTGTATGTGTGTCACCCTGTGCATTGTCAACGTTGAGCTTGGCTGTTTTGTTGCGTTTGTCTATTACTGTTAATGGGGGTTATCTTTGTTTTACACTTGTATGACAGTTAACATTGTTATGAATTGAGTACATTGCATCAATTTCATTAAGTTAAACTTGAGCATTTTTTGGGGTTTGACCTTTTTTTACTGTTAGCGTTAAAAGCAAAAGATGTTCGTAAAAAGGAAGTGCCAGGAGGCCATTGCATTACAATTGGCCCCGAGTAATGACTGAATGTTCCTGAAAGTGCTCATACATGATGAGACACAAGCGCCTTTAGCGCCGCTCATCGCCTGCCCACTTGATCGGATGGTGACAGTTGGACCCAGGAAGAGATTTGTTCTCTCCATTGTTTTCTAGCGGCTGCGCCGTGCCACCGACCCTTTTGACTGTTATCAGTAATGACACCCTTCATGCAAATGGATGCACTTCTTCGTGCCATCACTTTGCCTCCCCATCTCTTTCCTTCTGCTCTGAACTTCCGTATTAATCTGCCTATGCTGTGACTCGCATGCTGCTGAGCGTTTGTGAGTCATTCACATGTACTGACCTTCTATCTTAGAAACTCTCAGCCCCACCCCACCCCCTTGATAAGCAAATTGCTCCTCCACATTACTGCCTTGTGTGAATGCACTTGTATGGGCTATTATGTCATTGTGACGTTGTTCTATTGTTCTTCGTGGCAGTGACAAGGAAGTACGAGTGGAGGTAGCCCGACAGAGGGAGATGAAATGGCTGGACATGTTCAACCACTGGGACAAATGGGTCAAAAATCGCTTCCAGAAGGTACGAAAGTTTGTGGTTGTCGTGGAAGCCATCTGAAACACTTGAAAGCAAACAGAGTGATCATCATTTTAATCAAGTGAAAATAACCTTGTATTTGTGATTCTGCAGGTGAAAATGCGCTGCCGGAAAGGGATCCCGTCGTCGTTGCGCTCCAGAGCCTGGCAGCTGCTGTCCAACAGCCAGGAGCTGCTGGATGCCAACCCCGGCAAGTTTGAGGTATAATGCAGTGGATAAAAAAAATGTCAGGCACAGAACGACTGCAATCTGAGAAACCTACTCGATAGATGTTTTGCAATGTCATGAATAATAAAAAGCACACTCATCACGTGTTATCCAAATGACTACGAAACCACCACTGTAAGCATTACGTGACGACAACGTTTTGCAATTGAGTCACCGCTCTCTGTTAGCTATAGAAAACTGTGTTAGAAGGGGGGGGGGCAACGCCACCAGGTTTATTTAAATGGTGTCAAAGTGACTGGCAAAGGGAAGTTGTGGCCTCTGTGTCTGCGGGGCGCAGGAAACTGTAAGCCTCTTATCACGCCGCCTAATCCCGCCTGTCAGACCTCAGAGTCATCTCGTTACCGGAGGGAGGAGGCCCTCCTTCGTGTGTTCTGTATTGACTTCCTGTGGTCTCGTGTTTGTGTCATCGTAAGCACTTATGAACCCTTGGAAATGACTGACGGGCTTTTGTCCCGTCCGCAGGAGCTGGAGAGAGAGCCCGGAGAGGCCAAGTGGTTGGACATCATCGAAAAAGATCTTCACAGGCAGTTTCCCTTCCACGAGATGTTTGCTGCACGTGGAGGCCACGGGTCAGGATCACACCCAACTTCACTTCTACTCATCCTCAATCTGTTTCCGTTCATCTAATACACAGTAGAGCTTTTCAAGCTACTACATATCAGATTCAACATATCGCATGTTTTTCCCAATATTACACAACCCTATTATATATTTGAATACAAGACATACTTCATTTTGGAAACATCACCAGTGCTAATGCTAGCGCTCAACCTAAATAAAACCCTATTGCCAGGCGAGTTGACAATTCGCATACTACTACTAATACCGCACCCAAAAATGGATTTGTTGTGGTGTTGTGTGTCGGCAGGCAACAAGATCTCTTCCGCATCTTGAAGGCCTACACCATATACCGGCCTGACGAGGGATACTGCCAGGCGCAGGCTCCCGTGGCTGCCGTACTCCTCATGCACATGCCCGCCGAGGTGAGTGAGCCACACTCGCACCCGATTTGAATACGATCAATATGGCCCTCGACAGTAATGCACGCGTGCACTTGCGATCCACAGCAAGCATTCTGGTGCCTGGTGCAGATCTGCGAGAAGTATCTCCCTGGCTACTACAGTGCCGGGCTGGTGAGTCCGTTGAAAACTTCAGTCGCCTTCTTCTTTTTTTGCTGACTCATGTGTTTCCCCCCCTGCTTCAGGAAGCCATCCAGCTGGATGGTGAGATCTTTTTCTCGCTGTTGCGCCGTACGTGTCCCATGGCTTACAGACACCTGAAGAAGTTCAAGATCGACCCCATCCTCTATATGACCGAGTGGTTCATGTGCATCTTCTCACGCACGCTGCCTTGGGCCTGCGTGCTGCGCGTATGGGACATGTTCTTCTGCGAAGGTACCAAATAAGAGTCAACTTTACACATTTGATTTAGCATTTTTATTGCACAAGTTGGCAGGTGTCATGGAGGACCGGCAAAAGACGCAGTTGCATTATGACATGTACCCATGGACTTATTTTTTTTAACTTTATGGATTGTTATGTTTTTTCCAGGGGTGAAAATTGTGTTCCGCGTGGGCCTAGTGCTGCTCAAGCAGATGTTGGGCTCAGTGGACAAACTGCGCGAGGTGCAGGGCATGTACGAGACGATGGAGCGGCTGAGGGCCATCTCACCCGACACCATCAGGGAGGACAGCCTGGTGCAGGAGGTGCGTTATTCCTCTTCTCAGGGTTTTTCTAGGCTCAAATTTATTTTAAACATAACTTTGCCGAATGAAAGTCTGCTAGTGCAATGCTAACACATAATGGGAAAGACATTTAGCATTGATATCATGGTCATTATAAACCTTGAAACAGCTTTATTTGAAAATAAATAATCGCCAAAAAAAAGCAGACAGACAATGTTACACTACTTCCAGGCATGATCTTTCTGCTCTGCAAAAATGAATCCTAATCTTGCCGCCTGTGATGGGCTCCTCTCTAGTCTGTTTTAGTATGTCTGTTTGTTTTTGTCCACTTCTCTTTCTCTCGACTCCTGCATGACTCCTGCTTGCCCTTTGTATCCCTCTCTCGTCATCCAGGTGATCCTTCTCCAGGTGACGGAGGCGCTGATCGAGCGTGAGTGCACGGTCCAGGTGAGGAAATGGCGCGAGTCTCGGGGGGACCTGACTCACCAGCCTGGCCGCCGCCTACACGGCACCCGAGCCATTTTCGAGCACAAGCGTCGCGCCGCTGCCATCAGCTCGGGCGGCAGCTTCTCCTTTTTGGCCAGCTCCATCCCGCCGCCGGGACCCCTGCGGGCATCGTCGTCTTTGCTCTCGCTCCCAGGCTTCCGAAAGTCTAGGACACCGTTCCACTCACACGGCAAGAAGACCTCCTTCTCGGGGCCCTCATTTTATGACGGTGCGCGGCCACAGTCGCCCCCAGCCGCCGGCAGCCAGAAGCCACCCATTCCTCCTGGAGCGGCGCAGAGGGCGCCACAAGTCCAGAGTCCCCTCGTGGGGAATGGTCCACGAGGCGCTCAAAGTGCACCGATCCCCAACACTCCCTCCCCGAGGATCGTCTCGGAGCAAATCACGCCCACCATCCCCTCGCCCACCGCCAACAACGCACCCCTGATGCCAGATGTCGACACCAACAAAGAGGGGATGGCCGAGTCCCCGCCAGCCACGCCACCGCCTCGCGTGGAGGAAGATGGCCGCAAAAAGAAGAAGAGCAAGGAGGACAAGAGGAAGGACCGCGAGGATGAGAAGAAGAGGCTGAAGGAGAAGAAGGAGAAGGACAAGGCGGAGAAGGAGAGACTCAAGAAGGAGAAAGAGCGTCTGGAGAAGGAGAAGAAGAAAGCGGGAAAGAAGAAGGACAAAGGGTTGGCGGGTCCGGGACCGGACCATGACAAAAACGGGGCGGCCGCAGCGGCCAGGGATTCCACCTCTTTGGCGCATGAAAAGAAAAAGGAGGAGGCTGAGTAAGGAAAAAAAAAAAAGCACTTGGGTTACCTTTGAAGACACAATGACAGATTAAAAAATGTGAGCCTAGTAGCACAATTGCCTAAGTCATTTTTGAACGTTTTAAGACTCAAGTTGCCTCGACTCAAACTTTGACAAGGATGACTGCGAATCTACACGGACAAAAGACAAAACACACATTTTAGCAAGCACATGAATATTTTTGTTTCTATTGCGAGAGTACGTTATGATTTAGGCAATTATGCTATTAAGCCAAATAAATGGGACTTCATGGAAGGGGTGGTGTCCATCTGTTAAACAAGCGAGGATGTGATCATAAGTGGCACCACTTTTTTTTTTTTTATAACTTTATTATTTTAACCATGACAAACCACAGAAGATGTACATAGTAATAATAGTAAAGCACCGCCTCCAAAGACGTTTAATTGGATGGTGATTATCGCATTGAGTCGCCTCCAGAAAAACATCTGTGACGTGCCGGGAGCTATTTATTGGATGTTGTGGTGCGTGCCTTTAGTAGCGTAGCGTTACTGCGGTGTGCGCGTCTCCCCCTGCTGGCGACGGAGAGTATTCCAACTAAGTGGTGGTGCTTTTTGTGTTGTTAAAACAAACGAGTGGGACTTTTTAAAATTGCACTTCTTGATCTGGTTTGTAGTTTAGCCCTCAGTACCTCCACCTAAAGGAGGTCTTTAATCAGTAAATTCATCATTAAACCGCAATGTTGGACGTGCACCGAAGAGGATTAGGGACACACGGCATACAAAAATAATGTACACTGAGAATAAAGTCATATTTTTTTTCTGGAGAAAGTCAGAATACAGTGAGTGCAGTTTTTCAAGATTAGCCATGATTTCACGAGCGAATGGCAAATATGACTTTTTGTTGCCATTTCCGTTTTATTCCATCAGCAAAGCACCATTTTCACACAGATGCTTTTAATGACCCACCCCATCTATTTACTATCTGAACTTGCGATGGTTAGTGGCTGGGAATTGAAGCCGGGCCGTCTTCATGAAAGGAAGCCAGTGCCCATTGATAAATGACAAAAAAAAAAAAAAAGATTTTCATTTTTCAACCAAAAAAAGAAAATCTTACTTTTTGTTTTTTTTCCAAATATATGGATCATTCTTGAAAAAAATATTTTGTTTGACAAAAAAATACTTTTTTTCACATAGTGTAATTATCTTTTTCATGCCAGTGTGTACCTGGTCCTCCTGCTTAGTAATTAGACCAATGAGTATTACTTAAAAACTAATCTGCATTTTTATTTTTAATCCAAATGTCAGAATGTGATCGGAAGACGATGAAGGATGATCTTTGCACTTCCCTTAGTTACAAAAAAAAACAAACATTTCCTGTCATGCTTGTTACCAGGCCGGTTTCCCCCTTTTTTATATTTTGGAGCGTGAGGTGCCCGGTGTGCCCATGTAGCATTAACCTCTCACCTTTTGATGTATCTATGTATAAAGTGGTTAATTTAATCAAATATAGTATATAATGATTTTTTTTTTATAATGAGAGTTATTGGATGCCTGGTTGACTGGAAGATTGTTCCACGTCGTCGTCATTTATCCGCGTCGAGTTCTGGAACATTTTGGGAGTCGAAGCTCTTAACTTCCTGCTTCGTGTAATGTAACTATGGACTTTAACTTGTTGCCATGACAACGGCCCATCAGTGCAGGACGAGCAGCACTGACTCCTTTAGCATTGTCTTCCTCTTGTTGTTATTGTTGTTGTGAAGGATTTTTGTGTATCCAACATGTCCCCCCCGGCCCCTATGCTAACACACTCCCAATCGCGCACACACAAACACTCGCACACACACGAAGGGTTAACCTGAACATTTCTATGCAAACTATAACTAGACGTCAATGTCGCAATATGTCACCATGGTTATCTGGTGTGAACTCTAAAAGAAGTGCATTTCTGTCGGGTCCTTTGTGCATTTCTGATCTGGAAAACGTGTTAAACCGCTGCAAAGATTTACAGGCTGTTTTTTTCAGTGTGTTTTTGTGTTTACAAGTCACTTTCACACTCTCTTGTGAAAGTGAATTAATCGATGATGTTCTAGCTAATTGAATTCATTCCCTCACATCGACGTGATGTATTTAATTGATGATAATGATGACATTTGTGATGAGTAATAAACCATAATATATTAAATTAGCCTTGCGTTGCCGGTTGTTTATCTAGTTGTTCTTCTTATTTTCCTTGTGCGCATTTTCTTGACAGCTTAATTTTCTCTTCATGTATCCCATATTGTTGCAATAACTGGGTTTTATGACGTCCATTCAGACCACCAGGGGTGGTGCTGAAATCACAAAATATTCCTGTCGTTTGTCGAAATAGCCTGTCTTGTGGTGACATGCAGTTACACGCTGTTCCACTTGGTGTCGCCAAACTTGCATTGCGTCAGGGATTTTCAGATCGTCCTATCAGTTACGACTAAATTAGTGAAAAATATTTATAGTACAACCTTTTTTGGGGGTTGGCTGTGTTTTTATTTGTGCCATTTTTCTTTCAGTTTCAAGTCAATCTTACCCTTCAATTCTAAATCTTTAAAATGGTGAATAAGTAAATACTAATCACAAGATTGAAGACTACTCTCCTCCAATTGAACCCCCCATCACAGAGAGCCACTGAGCACAGACAGTCTTGTACAAAAGGAAAGAGGTTTTATTCACAGTTTGTCCCTTTTTTTATTCAGTACAGAGGATAGGCAAGGATGAGTCGGGACGTTGTGGACCAGTTTACGGAGGAAGAGGAGGCTGACGACCACGCCGATGTCAAGGCAGAAGAGGAAATGTCGCCGAAGACATTAATGTTTTCTTTCGGGGACGTCCCTCATCCCCTTTCTGTGTTTCATCCCTTCCAGCCCCAGAGGACCTCTTCGGAATGGGAATGAGGACCTCCCTCCCCCAGGTGGTCTCGAGAGGACGCGTGGAAAGAAGATGGCTGGCGTATGCAAAACGTGATGTCATGTTTTATTGAAAATCAGCTCCTGTACCCCCATAAGCCGACACAGACATCCCGTGAGCCCCCACGAGTCTCTGCTTTGGATGAGAGAAAGGGGGATAGGGCAGGGGCATGACCCCACGGGTACACACGGAGGGTAGGATGGATGGAGGGAGGGAGGCAGGGAAGAAGGAGAGAGGGGAAAGGCAGGATAAAGCGAAGGGATTTGTCGTCTTTCTTCCTGTCTTCTTACTCCTCCTTCTCCTCTCCGTGTGTGATGACGTAGCAGATGTTCTTGTAGTCCACGTTGCCCGCGACGTCAGGGGGGAAGGCGGCCCACATGTTCTTAATCTGAGGGGAGCAAAACAAGAAGTCAGGAGATGCTTGTGGAAGAGTTGGATGTCAAATAAATTGGCGAGCTAAATTAAATCGATTTCTTCATCCCTGGGAGCTTGTGTCTTAACAATATGCCATGTCGAGTTATCAACAAACAAAATGATTTTCTCTTATGTTTTCTAGGGATTGTTTTTAAAGATTTAGACTTTACAGTAACCTAAAGTTACAGACCTAAAGTCTCTGTAACTTTAGGTTTTTAACCCACAAACAAAGCTAGATTTTGTCCCCAGTACACCAGATGTTTGTTTTCTTATCGATCTTATTGATATATGTGATGGTATAATTATTAATAACATCATCAGGACGATTTAAACACAGTAATTTTCCTGGCCCAAGTACAAGGAACTTTATTTTAACGGAATGCGAAAATGGTGAGATTAGCGCCACCCACACACTCACAGGCTGGTGTGTGTACTACAACCTCTACTCGAAAGGTTTTTACGTGGACCAGGCTCATTCCTGACACAGGCTTGGACTGGTAATTTTTTGAATAAAATAAAATCAAAACCTGGTGAAATATGTGTGTTGAACACACGTCAATTGCTAACATCTCACCAATTACTGCAAATAAATGCCGATTTTACCTCCTCCTTGGAGAACCTGTCGCACTGAGTGGTCAGGAGCTCCTCGAGGCTAAGGGCAGAAAATGAGTAAATCACTCACAAGATAAATATTCTCAATTACAGTCACTGCAATATACTGTACTACACAATCTACATAAAAGAAAAGTTGCTAATATAGCCGCTAATGTGTTTAGCTTTTTTTGGGCCTTTTTTTTTTTGCAACTCAGAAGCAACCTCAAAAGTAGATATTTAAAAAATAGACAAATCTGCACAAGGTGTCTTATCAAGTGGTTTGTTGTTTTTGATAGGGTGAAAGTATGTACGAAAGTTGGAACTTACAACTGCTTCTTGATGGATCCTTTACCCTCGGGGTCCAGGACCTTGAAGGCGCTAAGAATGACGTCCTCGGGGTCAGCGCCTGTGAAGGAAATTAAGTCATTTAAAAAGTATGTATGTATATTTTTTTTCTTGGGGGTGGTATAAAAGATCTAAAAACCTACCCTTCAGCTTCTCGCCGAACATGGTGAGGAAGACGGTGAAGTTGATGGGGCCGCTGGCCTCCTTGATCATGGCCTCCAGCTCCTCGTTCTTGGTGTTCAGCTGGCCTGCATCCAGTAAGGAAAGAGATCAGGGGTGAGTACTCGAAACCGCGAAACACATGTTCCTTGGCGGGAATGAATGCCGGTTCTAGAACATATTTTCTATTTGGGCTGAGGCATTCTGGAATGCCTTCTCCATGGAAATTGGAGTGACAACCTCTGTAAAAATCTTGAATTTAGCCTTATTCCTACACACTTGGATTTGGTCAAACCACACCTAATGTTTGGCGAGTGTCTTGGGGATGTCAGGGACAGGTCCTGAGGGCACCCGCTTCCCTGAAGGTGTCTACTTAAATAGCCTTTCATGCTGTTTCAACTTATGTAGTATAGCATCCTAATCATGTGATGAATGTTGACCGCTTGGCATCTATTCACGCCTGGTGATCCTGGAAGGAGAATCCCTCAATTTGTTTTCCTTTTAAGGTTTTCCTTCCTGGATGGAAGTCTAGACCAGGGAATTGATTCGATTTTTGTGAACTGTGGCCCTGTGAAACCCTTTTGTGATTAACTGCCATTTAAATTAACAGGAAAAAAAAAGCAACAAAAACTCACCCAGAGAGGCCAGAACGTCCCTCAAATCATCTTTGCTAATGATGCCATCTCTGTTCTGGTCGATGATTGTGAAGGCCTGCGAGGAGACAAATTGGCGAAAACATGAAGGACATTGAAGATATATTTGGTGCTATCTTGCGTTCATGTGGAAAGCTAACCCCCCACTGGATCCTTGTCAATAAGAGTCTCCGCTTACTGGAGTGAGGTCCTTACAGTACAGTAGTCACATTCCTAAAGGCGCCTGTGGCGACTTTCCTTACAGCTTAATTTGGATGGGAGCAGCTGCGGATCCATCGTCTCAGCTGAAACTCAAGATCTTTGATTCGGATCTCAGCCCCCCCGCTAATCGTTCCCGGAAGATGCCGTCATGATCGAAGATAGTCCGACACGTGATCGTCACTGTCCTTATCCGAAGAGGATTCATGGCTGGTGTGGAGGTGCAATTATGGCTTGTGTGGGGCTGAGTGACAGCCGGACAGTGGAGGTCATAGGTCACCAAAACAGGAACAAGGTGCGGGACATTTCATCTCAGCGCAAACGACATGCTTGTTTAAGTGTCGGGGGTCAAACGGCAACTGCAGTGGATCCGGGTTTAAGTCAACTCCAAATCAGCTTTACGGACCAAATGGAAGTGTAAGCGGGCGGGTGGAGTGAACGGCGAAATCTCACCTCCTTGTACTCCTGAATCTGACTCTGCTCAAACATGGAGAAGACGTTGGAGGAGCCGCTGTCTCCGGCTGCCTGCCTCCTCTTGGGTTTCTTGGGTGGCTGCAGGGCAAATTCGGGATAGGAGGGGAAGTTACCTTATACTTATTCATATTTGCTCACTCACTCTTGCTTATGTATTTTTTTTCCCTTATGCACTTGCATCCACTTTTACTGCGCTTGACTAATTTGTTCCTTACTTATACTTACTTTGGCATATCTGTATTTACGTTCTCATCTCTTTACTTGTATACATGCCTACTTTTGCCAGCTATAGTCTGACTTTTACTTAACCACTTGTTTAATCTTCCCTACTTAATGTATTTTTTTTGTTTCCTGATTTTTACTTGCACACTTTCATATGCAAGCTTTTGCTTTGATTCCTGGTTTCATACTTTACCTACTTGTCTTCTTACTTTTGCTTACCAGCTGACTTGCTTGCTTACTTGTGATTATTTTTCCTTATCGACAATCTTTATTTACTTTATTTAAACTGGCTTTCCTACTCACTTTCATACTTTCTTGCATACACCAACTAATTTAGCCTCAATTAGGCTACCTTGGAATGTGAATTTTAAAGGTATGGTCCTGCATGGTTGCTTTGGTCCTACACGCTTCTCTCTTATTACTCTTCCATTTTGTATTCTCAAAGGGGTGCGCTTGTTGTTCCAAAGTTTACAATGACCACGGAGAAAAAAAAAAAAAAAAAAGAAGCAAGAATTCCATCATGCAAGCTGAAAAGGGAGAGTGAATCCATGTCGGCGGAGCAGCTACTCACCATCTCGAGACGCTGAGAGCGGAGGTTTGGAACGATGAAGAAAGTGAGGAGAGGGTGAAGCCGCGTTGGTCCCCCGCCTCCAGGGGGCTTATATAGCCCCAGGTCTCCTCGTCTAACTTTAGCCACAGCCTCAAGTTTGGATGGGGGATAAAAAAGAGAGCGAGAGGGGAGGATGCTTAGGGGACGAGCGGATGGTAAAAACCAAGGAGACAGAATGGCGGCGGCGGTGTATCCGCTTACAGGAGAGCCGAAATAGACGCGCAGAGTCTTGGAATTAAGTCAACCTGATAGCCGAGGGAGCTTGCGGCAGGTCCTCCGTCCCACGTGGACTAATAAGGACATTGAGGATACGGATGCTCGGAGGATCGGAGGACAGAGCAGCCCCCCGCCCCCTCCGCCCTGCTCCCTCCTTGTGTTCCACGCCGACACTCGCCGCCTTTATTTTTGGGTCCCTGGTGGGATATCGGGGAGTGGGACGCGAGCATGCGACCCACGCCGCCTTGACCGTGTATGTGCACGGCTCCCGTGTCTATTGACGGAATCATGTCACACTCAATGATGTCACATAGATTTAAATGGTGGGTCTTCCTTCATAAAATAATTTATGAAACTACAGAATAAAAAAATACATATTCCATATATGATGTACAGGCGGCACTGCATACAAAAACGACGATATCACCAAATGGGCTCAGGAACACTTCAGAAAACCAATGTCAGTAAATACAGTTCGGCGCTTTATCCGTAAGTGCAACTTAAAATTCGACTATGCACAGCAAAATCCATTTATCAATTACACTGAGAAACACCCCGAGCTTCTCTGGCCCCCCCAAGCTCATTTAACATGGACTGACACATAGGAGTAAAGTGTTCTGTGGTTTGACGAGTCCACATTTCAGATTGTTTTTGGAAACTATAGAAATCGTGTTCTCCGGGCCAAAGAGGAGAAGAACAACCTGGACTGGTATGGACGCAAATTTCAAAAGCCAGCATCTGTGATGGGATAGGGGCTGTGTTAGTGGCCATGGTGTGAGTAACTTACACATCTGTGAAGGCACCGTTCATGTTGAAAGGTACATACAGGATTTGGAGACACATATGCTGCCATCTGAGCAAGGTCTTTGTCCAAGGCAATGCCAAAGCACATTCTGCAAGTGTGAAGCACCGCAGCTTCGTAGTAAAAGAGTGCAGGTATTTCACTGCCCTGCCTGCAGTCCAGTCCTGTCTGGCGCACTACGAAACGTAAAATAGGACAACGGAGTCCCCAGACTGTTGAACAGCCGAATCGGTACACAGCAAGCAAGAATGGGAACAAAATCTACCTTTAACAGTTAACATCCATCCATTATCTTAGCCGCTTATCCTCGCGCGTATCTATCTGGCTAGGTCGCTATTTCGCCAGTCAAGATGGAAATTCATGAGACTCGATTGTAGCGTCAATATGAACGACAATGTGTCAGATACTTAAACACATCGTTAACCTGTGATCTCTTCCTGGCATCTCTTTGTGCAAAGGTGTGACTTTGCCGCTTTGCATTTTTGCACCTGTTTGCCAATTGGGACCCTCACCAATCATGTAGCCCACCCCAACCACCCCCACAACACACACACACCTCGTTCGCTGGCCCGGACCCCTCCCTGGCCGAAACATACTTGTCACGTCGCTGGTGGTGGCAGCAGACGTTCGCTGGAGAATGGGGACAGCTGGGAGTGACTGAAATAGAAAAATAAACTTGAGTCTCCTGCCAAAGTGTAGCGAGGACTGGCGGATGGGTGGTGGGGGCGGGATGGTTGAACCCTCACTAGCAAAAGGCTTTCCAGTGTTGGTGTTTTTGCATCCAAATTTACCCGCCACTAATCCAAGTTTCATTTCATTAACCAACCGCCCGTCGCCCGACGCTATTATTGGCTGTTTATATTTCCACTGATCTTTTTCCACCTGCTGCGCCGGTTCACCTCTTAGCCACTCACAATCTGGGCTCGTTTGTTTATCCTTACCCACTCCTGTGTGTGTGCGCACGTTTTAATTTTTTTTTTTTTTTTTTGCGAGGTAGGGGTTAATGTTGAGATGTGAACGCTGTATACGTTTGAAATATCCTTTATTATTCTAATGTGCTGTATGATATTTTTGGACCAGGTGACAAGCTCTTTATCTTGACTGCAGCGCCCTCTTTTGGTTGAAAATCACCACTGACAGACAGCCATAAATGACTATTTGAAGTTGGAGTAAATTCTGTGGCTCCCTGTGGTGGAAACTCCCACCTCGTGCGAATCACCAACAACAATATTCTTTTTACAAGGACAACCAGGGAAAGAGATGGACTCACTGTAATTAAATTAAGTGTAAACAACAGAATAAAATAAGTTAGAAGGTATTATTATTTCTTTATTAACCGTAACCATTTCAATGTTTTTTTAATGATATACCAATGACCTGTTTGACCTTTTATCATCTCACTTCCTCCTAAAGAATCATTCTTTCTTCACGTCAGGTCGATAAGATCTTCTTGGATGTTCTCCTCCGGTGGCTGCCGACTGGTCAGCCACCGCTCACGAGCCTTCTTAATCTCTTGCCCGTAAAGCTCGTGCAGCTCGCGGAACTCCTCCTGCGGATTGGAACCCACCAGGGGCCACTCGGCGTATGACGGCACCGTCGGCACATTCAAGGGTGTGACATGAGTGTTCCACTTGTGCCACGGCTTCGGTGACTGATTACTGCTGATGACCATAATACTGATGATGATGATGGTGGCGGTGGTGGTGGTGCTGGTCCGAGGTTCAAGTTGCCTGGGAGGAGTCACCGGAGCTCTGATGTTGCTTGACTTCTGCAAAACAAAAGATGGAGTCACAAGAAAGATGAGCCCTTGAGCCATCTTCTGTTCCAATTGTAAATCGAGCTAGATTCTTACTGGAGCAAGTGACATCGTAGGCATACATTATGGTCTCACTTATCAGCTTCCCCCCACCATCTTATGTGAGCTTGTTACCTTGATATTGGATATGCAGGTTTTGTAGCAGCAGCGACAAGTAGCTGTGGCTGGCGGACCGCAAAGCCCGCAACCAGCTCTCCAGAGTAACCTCGTCCCCTGCGGCAAACTGGTAGCTCTTTGGTTCGGGCCCCTGAAAGAGCAAACAGAATCCGAAGCGTCCGTCGGCGTCCTCCCGCCGTACATCACATCCCTCCAACACGATCACGCCGAGCAGATGGCGGTCTGCGGGCCGCTCCTGGTAGAAGAGCAGGTTGGCTTTCAGGACGGACCAGCGCCGATGGTAGGAGCTATTTCGCAGTTTCTGCCAGGACGATTGGATAATTTGAGGTTTTGCAGAGTATTTAGCTGACTTTTGTATTTTGGGTTTGTAACCTTTTTGAAGAGATATCCTTCCTTATCCACCGGTGATGTGCAGGATTGGTAATGAGTCAAAATCTTCTTGTGGAGCTTCATAACAACACTGAAAGGAAAAGAAGACGCTTCGTATTGACAGGCACTCTAACCTCCAACCTTAATCTGAACGCCTAAACCAATCATATCCGAATTCTCCAATCTAACACCGTTTTGGGGTTTTATGTATAGCAGACAATAGTGACAAAATTCACTCACCTCTGCCAATGCTGAGTACCGGGTCACTTGAACAGACTCATTAAATTGAGCTTTTTTTCCTTTTCTTTTTCTTTCTTTTTTTTGGCACATCAACGTCTTTTCTTATTACTCCTCTTCTTTCCTCAGAGCGAGTCACAGGCCGTCTAAAAATGTTTGAATTTCAAAGTTTCAGGTTACTTCCTCTGAGCACTGGTGTCGAGGACGAGTGGTGAAATATAAATAACTCGACCCACTTCCTGGTAACAGAATCCAGACACACATTGTGTTCTCTATGATGCCATCGAGACGCTCGGTTGTTTAGTCGCCGAGCAAAAGAGCGTCACCTGGAAGTGATGCTTTGACCGCTTCTGCATTCTATGTCACTTGTGACTTACTCCAATGTGTCATGTGCTGCAACACCAACTGTCAAATCCTCAATTATGACCATATTAATTATCCTAAAGCCTCTATATTCTGAGCAACTTATTTTTATCAGTGCTGAAGGCCTTTCCCTTGTCATATGAGGATCAGGTGGGTTTTATCTTGCTTGACCACCCCCTACCATCACCAACAACAAAGACCCACCACCCCAACACCCCCTTTTTCTTGGCCTTTTTGCGTCTATTCTTGACAAACACTGATCCCTTTTATCCCGCTGGACCTCAGGGAATTTCACATCTGAAAGAGTCTCAAGTGTGAGGAAGACTGCTGTCAAGATCAAGATGACTCATTGTGTCTACTTTTTGTCATTTCATCGACAAAACCAACACAAACAGTGTAAAGAAAAATGGATTTTAGAAATTTTTGACCAACAGTTCATCCTCCGTAACAAGTGGTGGCGCTACTGACTTAGCGGGGCCAAGTTCTGCGGAGTAGAAGATAAAGAAACCACCGAAGAACAGAGCAACACAAACGTCGTTTAAATTGTTATCAGGTTACATTTCTGAGCTATTTTTGGTTTATATTACTTTGTTAAATATATAAACTGACGCTTTCATCACGCGACCATTGCGTTTGCCTCCCCGATTAAACAGTGCTTCATTTTAGCGCAAATTAGTTGCCAATGCTTTACATTCGTGCATGTGTCGCCTGCTGCTACAAGCTAACATGTTAGCAACAGCGCTCACGTGATTGCTGTGTCGTTATTCACACACTTTTCTCCCTTTATACCTCCTGCTTTTGTGTTTTTGTGCATAACAAGTCTCCGCGTGTGGCTTTTTTAAAGCACCATGTCCAAAAGAAAAGTCACTTTTGCGGATGGTGACGGTGTGGATTTGGACGATGAGGTCCCAAACAAAAAGGTGCGTCTGCCAACTTTCTCTACACTAAAACATGACATTTCTTAATGAATTCTCATTGCATATGTTCCTGTTTGTTTGATTTCAGAAATTTCACTTTAGAACATGTTCACTCACTGGAGTAAATTTGTCTTTAAAGGCACATATGGAAAATGGACTTCTTAATGTTTGTATACAAATACTATTGTTGTGTGTCGAGAGTTCCTGCTCACTCGACCTATTTTTTAAAAACATGTCCATGAGCAAGTTGTTGTTGTTGTACTTGGGCACCACTGTTGCCAAACAATGATGCTAATTAGAATAACCACGCCCACATCGAGGTCCTCAGCCTTTTTAAATGAGTGTTGGCTTCTTACGAGTAACTCTGATGTGAAGAACAAGAGAATTCCTAATACACTTCCTTTATTGCGTTGAGAAGTTCTTGAAGACAAAATAAACATTTAAATGTTAACTTTTTGTGTGTCTTGAAGCCGACACTTGAGGTGTCGAGCGGCCCGGGCTCCAGGTTCAAGGGCAAGCACTCCCTCGACAGTGACGAGGAGGACGATGGGGAGGACATCCAGAGCAACAAATATGACATTTTGGCCAGTGATGACGTGGATGGTGAGTCTCTTTGTGTTGTCCACTAGATGCAGGATTGTCTTTGGTTTGCTTCCGTTCCATCAGTCGTGTACTTGATGCCGATTGTGGTTTATCAGGCCAAGAGAACGCTACCATTGATTACGACGAGGGCGTTTCCATCACCCCCTTCAACCTGGAGGAGGAGATGCAGGAGGGACACTTTGACTCAGAGGGGAACTATTTTGTCAAAAAGGAGGAGCTGATCCGAGACAATTGGCTTGACAACATCGACTGGGTAACTCTTCTCAGGATCCTTTTATAGAGACCGACCTCGAGTTAAACCCAGCATCAAGACCAGTATTCCACCTAATGGCATCAGAGTAATAGTTTTATTGCTTTTTTTCCCCAGTGAAAGTGGTAGGATAAGTTCCGGAAATTAATTCACAAATATAAAAATTTGCAAATGCAAAAAATGTGTGGGTTCCAATAAAATCGTTCATGTTGGCCCCTAATGACGCTGAGCTAGTCCCCCTGGGCGTCACATGGCAGAAGTTAAAAAAATAGTATGACTTAAGGGACTCATAATTGTGCTTATTTTCAAGGTGAGGATTAAAGAGCAACCGTTCAAACAAAAGAAGAAAGGACTTGGAGCCAAACGCAAGCGCAGAGCAGGTGATGAAGATGAAGCAGAGGAGGAGAAGAAGCGGGAGGAGCAGCAGGAAAACAAGGAAGGTGGCGAAGACGAGGAGGAGGACGATGCCGAGGAAGCCGAGCCCGCCGAAGACCCCTTGGCCTCCCTCACGCAGAAGCAGCTCACAGAAGCCCTGGTGGAACTCTTGTTGCCGGGGGAGACAGTCTCGGCGGCACTACGGCGGCTCGGAGGCCTCGGCGGGCAGAAGAGGGGCAAATTGCGGGACACTGGCGACAACGCGGCCGAGAACAAGCGGGACACGGAGAAGCTGGACCGCCTCACGTCTCTTGCCGACAGGCTGGTGGCATCTGGCATGTACAGCATCTACCAGCAGACCCAGGAGAAGCTGGCCTACATGCTCAAGAGCATGAGCAGTAAGCGACCCGCGTCAACGTCAAAGGAGGAGGACGAAGACGAACTGGACATGTTCGGGGAGAAGTTTGACGAAAAGCACACCACCAGGGCTGAAGAGGAGGAGGACAAGAGAGGTTTGCCGCTTGCTCACTTTTTTGCTCCTGTGTCCAGCTGTCATGAAATCTTGCGTTGTTTTTTGGCAGTGAGCGAGGAAGTCATGTGGGAGTACAAGTGGGACAATGAAGACAAGTCGGAGGTCTACGGACCCTTCACCAGTCAGCAGATGCAGGTAGACCACTTGGACCCATTGCTGGTTCGTCACACGATTGGGCCGTCATGTGGGTTAAAAGCCCGTAAACAATCTCTCGAATGAACCAGGAGATTGCACATTTTTTATTAGTTTTAGGGACGTGTTTATCGCAGCAACTTTTGGTCTGGAATGAGCCTCACACTTTCTCTTTAAGCTCCACTGTCAAAATCAGCTTTCGAGATGCCACGTTTGCTCTGTTGCTTGTCCCCACTAATGATCTGGTTGTGTGGTCAGGACTGGGTGGACGAAGGCTACTTCAGCAGCGGCGTGTACTGCAGGCGCTTGGACCAGGAAGGCTCGCAATTCTACAACTCCAAGAGACTTGACTTCGAGCTCTACACGTGATCACCTCATCCCGTGTAGTGCTCCATCGTCTTTGCTTTTGTCCACATTGTTTTAAAATAATTTGCCCAAGTATTGTATTGCTGTTTATTACGACATAACAATAAACGAGAGAGCTCGTCAATGGGATGAACATACAAAGCTGCTCTGTGGTCTTTTTCGTATAATACAGCAACCTTATTTTTGATCACACATCCACACCTTTGAATTTTCTGTGTGTGTGTTATTAGGGAGCAATAGATTTTTGCTGTGCAAACGTGTCCACTGTAAATTAAATAAAATATACTTGCGTTCCAATTTGTTATTTTCGTTGTATCCGAGAAATACAGCTCGAATACTCATTTTCAATAATGTCACATCGCTTCCTTGATTGGTCACCACCCTGAAGTGATGTTTCAAGGCCTTCTCCTATTGGCCATTTGTAAAAGCGGTGCTCGATGGCCGACCTACAAGCGTGACTGTGATTGGCCAAACCGGGTGTCTGTTTGGGTTTGGAAAAAACCCGCACCAGTCTGCAGTAGCAGTCGGCTGCTGTCCGGCGTGTCTCGTTTACGGTGAGGACGTAAACGTTGTCCGCCGTGGCCCAATTTGACATTTCTGGTAAGATTTTGTTTCTTTTTAAAATTACGTCCTCTTCTCACCGTGCGCGAACCAAAGAAGGGGCGCTTCCTGGCAGGGGGGTAAACAGATGACCCGACCCCTCCCGGATACGGCTATATTCTGGCGGAAAGACTGCGACAATGTAATCCAGCGGAGGAGGAGATTTACTGCCCAAAAACCGCAACACTCAACTCGTGTTGAAGCGTCTGGAGCATGCGTCTCTGAAAACGCCCGTCCGCGCGAGACGTAGGACGAAGACCCGCGAGTACGTCAGGCTTGCTCGCTTCAAAGTTACCCCTTGACACAGGCCCATTCCAGCAAATAGACGACACTCTCTTCCCTCCGCTGCGTGACAGATCTTCCTTTTTCAAAATACTACATTCAAACAAAATGCCTTACAGTCCAATTTGTTTCCCAACAATGTGTTAATACCGCCGTGATTGTCTTACGTGTGATAAAACTTCCGCGTTTCATATTTTTCCATTTCCATTTGTTTGGTCCAGTGAGTGTCCTCGAAATAAGTGACGTCACGCTGAAACGATAACTAGAAAATATTATGTTTTTTAAATCCGTAGAAATTTCGAATGGGTCTGTTAACTGTTGTAAGTCCCAAACTCCAATTTGGGAAGGATTTATTGCAAAATTGTCCTACCTTAGAACAATTAACTTTGGCTTCAAAACAAGCCATTTTTACCATCATGATCCAATACCGTGACTACTCGCTTCAATCAGGACATAAAAAGAACCACTCAAGAACCAGCCTTTGAATGATAATAATCCTAAATTGCATTTACCAGTATTAATCACATCAATATGAATCGAAATGTATCAAGTTGTTTTGTATTGTTTTGTGTTTTTTGTTATTGTAAAGTGTCCTTGGGTGTCTTGAAAGGCGCTTATAAATAAAATGTATTATTATTATTATAAGTAAACTTAAGCAGAAGTTTGGGCAACTGAATTCCATTACTTTGCGACAAGCTTTGATCAGAAAGTCATAAGGCATCCATCCAAGTGGTAGGAGTTTTCCTCCTGTAAACAGAATGTCAAATACCCCTGATTTGACATGGCAGAGCGACTGAGAAAAAGTCTCCCAAGTTTTCAATAAACGCATGAAACACAGCGAGACATTTGCTCGTGCTGTGTAAGAAACTAAAGTGACGCTTGTTAAAAATCATTAAGTGGCCCTGCAGTGATGGTGACGTGTTATTGTTGTTGTCGTTTGTAGAGGATCAAGAGAGAGAGACAGAGACTGGCCATGTTGACACTCCCCTCCAACTCGCTCACCCACCTTGTTTTCCCCATGGATGGTGATGCAATTTCCCCTGACCCCTTTTGTAGTGCACCCCCCCACAATGAGCCTTCACCACCACCACCTCCTCCCCTCCTCCCCCTTCCTTCCATCACTCCAAGGTATAGTCACCACTCACAGCTACCCCCCCAGTTTTTTCTACATGGTCAAATTAATTTATATACACCGGTACCTTGACTTAGAATTGCCTCAGTTTATGAGTTTCTAAAGATATGAGCCGTTATGGAAGGAAGTGAACTTGTAGCACCATGGAGTACATAGAAGTTTTATAAATGGAAATTAGGCTCTTAGAGTTACTGTGTAACCTCAGCTTTACATGTTTGAATCTGAACACTTTTTGTTTTTACCATGCACTTTTTCGTTGCTTTCCGCCTGCACTTTGACTGACGACACACCATAATTTCAAGTGTGCCGCGCTTTCTTTACCTCTGAATCCCTCTGGGCAGAGCGAGCGATGGAACGTCAGACCGCAGGAGGAGCGGTCGCATACAAGCAATCAATGCTCAGGCCGCTCAGGTGGAAGAAATTGTGGAGACGCCGTCCACGTGCAATCCGTCCTCGTTCAAGAGACACGCCAAAGATATGGTGCCAGAATATACACTTTATGTGTCTGTGTGTGTATGTATGTGTGTGTGTGTTATGTGTGTGCATTATCTGATGAAATCATTTATTAATCTCGCTGTGTTTGTTTTTTAGGTGCAACTGTCTCAGTCCAAGCAGCCAAGAGTTGAAAGCACATTTGAAGAAGAGAAGCAGCAGCAGCAGGTCAGTTTCAGCTGTTTTTTTTCCTCTTGGCTTAAAAAAAAAAAAAAAAAGTCTCAAGCCTCTTTTAATCAGCGCAAAAATGTATTTACCTAAATTTTCCAATTGAAAAATCAATGAAAAAATATTTGTAAATGTCATATTATAAACATTTGTCTCCAATTAAGATTTGTATTTTTTTCTAAAGTATTTTCAAGTTATTTTCATCCTCAACAGGAAATACGACTACAACTTTAGGAAAAAAAAAAAGAAAGCATTTTGACGGTGTATATCTATCCACGTAAACATAACGTTTAAACGCAACATAATGTCAACGTCATCTCAAAGGAGTGTCGGGGTACAGCCAGCATACAGTAAGCAACCATATACCAACATCCGAACATTAGTAAGGCTCTTTTAATCACGAGTAATAGAAAAGAATGAAAATGACTGTGTCGTCTACTCACCGCTGCATCTTCAATTAACCGTATTTATATCGTAGGATGGCTGTGATTTTAACACTGCAGCCGAGTTCCAAAATACGTAAGTGCGATCAGCCGGTGGCCATCTTCTCTGCTCGCGTCCCTCCCGCGTCTCAGGCCTCCCCTTTTCTGTCCTTTTATTCAAGGGAAAAGGACTTTGCAGAGGGCCAAGGCGAGGGTCCGCTGCAGAGTTTGAATCGGACGACAGCATGCCAGGCGCTGAGCCGCACCGCGGATGTGAGCGGCTCCGCCCCTGCTGGGTGGATGATGGGCACCCTGTTCCAGTCCTTGAAGTCCAAGATGGCCAGCTTCACGGAAATAGTGATGAGTCCCGTGAAGCTCTTTCAGGATAAAAACCTTTCGACTCCTGAAGTTCAACCGCACAAGACCGGCAAGTCTTCGGAAGCTCACCGTGAGCCACCGGAAACTGGCCCACGGGAAGCAAAGGAGAGCTTGTTCACGTTGGTGCTCCAACCTGGAAGCGATTCTTGCCATTCTCGGAGACTGTTTAGCACGTTGCCTGACGAAATACAAGTGCCTTTTCCAGCAAACCAGGAGCTCCCACTCGTACAGGAACCCACCGTAAAGACAGCCGACATTATTGAGAAGGCCAAAGTGTCAACGCGGCTGAAAACCCGCCTAAGAAACCTCAATGTGGAAAAAAGTCCGCCTTTGTATTCCTGCTACGTCCAGCTGGAGCATCTTCACCACGATGTCAGCCGTCATAAAACGAACCACGTGGGCGGCACTCGCCATGAAACAAACTCGGGTTTCGTGCGCTCCAAAAGGACGCTCAGCACTAAAGTCCGAACGGAGAGGAAAAGACTGAAGTCGGAAACTAAAAATGGAGCCGACCCCCCGCCACTCAAACAGAAAGTGCCATCCGCACTTTCGGACGGCCACGAAGCGCTCAAACGTGCCGCCAAGTGCCGCAACGTCAAACGGAAATTGCTCGGAGACGAGCACGATGATGCCAGCAGGAAGCCGGTGACGTGCAAGTCGGTGGAACCGACGCAGCCGCCCTCTTCTGTCCACCCGCCGGCGCCCGCCGAGCTGGCAGCTCGAAGCGAGGGTGCCTCCAACGTGGGACGGGGAAGGCTTCTTAATAGACCCGCAAAGGCTCCCCGAGGTGAGCTACAAGCGCAAACCGAAAAGCCTCAAGCTCAAATGTCCACAGAAACGTTTTACTTTGAAATGACTCCTTTTGAAGGGAAGCCATTAGAATGTAGCAACCCAAATCGAGGCGGCGATCAGGATGCCACTGCCTCTAGGTTACGCAACGTAAAAGTTAACGGGAAGCAGCCCCGAGGGGATCCCCGGTCCAGGAAGTCTCGCTTCAGTCGAACCCACGCGCACAACGCGGCGCCCTCGGCCGCCGCGAAGGACCTCCCGACGCCGACCAGCCAAAGCGGGTCGGCCGGCCACCTGTTGCGCAGATACTCGTGCCCGGATATCCCCTCGCTCTTTGCCTCGCTTCCTCGCCAGCCGCCACTCACTCTGGTCCCGGCGCACGACCCGGCATGCTCGCGCCGTGCCCGCCGCCACACGGTGAGCTGCGAGGAGGTGGAGCGAGAGATCGCTCCGCTGTGCTTGCGCAAGGAGGTGTACCCGTCCAGGTGCTCCTTCCCCTGCGACGGGCAGAACCTGCCGCCCGCCCTCCTGCCCAGCTCGTCACTGTCGGCGCTGGCGTCCCGCTTCCTGTCCAGCCCCCTGGCCTTCCTGTCGGGGGGAGGCGAAGGCAAAGTGGTGACCGCCGGCATCACAGCGTCAAGAAGCCAAGCTGCCTCTGGGTCTGCTTCTTCGCCGAAAACAGACTCCTTACTTGGCACCCTCGAGGCCTGCGCCAGGTAAACTTCTTCTCCTATTTCTTCCCATATCCCACCCATTAAGGTAACTGTTCAAAAGGAAATTGAAATAATTACATGTATTAATTTGATCAATTCAATGACCATTACCCAAACTATTTTTTTTTGGGCAACTTAAAAAAAAATTAAAGTTACAAAGGGAGGTGTTAATTGACATTACTAAGTATCATTTTTAAATGAAATACAATACTTACATGAAACATAAATGTTGATGACTATCAGTAATCAAATAATATGCATGTGTTATTGCATAATGTTATAAATCAATAAAATCCTAATTTGCCTAACAGGAGTGTGGTAGTATAAACTTGAAAAAAAAAATAATGAATGACCGGATCAAACAATTGTGTAAGAGTGGATTTTTAAAAAAGTTGATAAATCAATAAAATTATAGAAGTAAAACTTGATGACTAAAGTGTATTTGATACAAAGTGTTTCTATAAAATAATATCTTAATATCGTTCAGTTTTTTGTCAAATACAAAGAAACTTTGAAATAGTATATACAATTAATAACTTGGAAAGGGAAATAAAGTAATTCATTCAATTCATTTAAAAACAATAAAATCTGTGATATGAATTCTGTTTGTACAATTCTATGATAATTACTATTCAACAGCGTCAGCGCGTTGGCCGGCGGAAGTGACAACAGGACGCCCGGCAAGGCGGAGGAGGACGAGGACATCGACTCCTCCGGTCACAAGTTGGATGAAGCCACGGTGGCGCAGAGAGAAGAAAAATCTCTGTCCGACTCTGAGCTCAAGGTAGGCGCGTCCGCCATCTTGATTCCGGGCGTCGCGGCGCAGCGAATAAACACACGTGCCGTCGTCCTCACAGGAGGCACCGAAACGGGAGAATCCCGGCAAGGTGTCGTCCATCCGCATCCGCAGGGCGCTGCCCAAACCTCAGAACAACCTCACGCCCATGGGCCTCCCCAAAGCCATCAGGTGGGTATGCAATGCATTGTGGGACGATGGGATTTGGGATGTGATTACTTTTGTGTTTTTTTTTTGGACAGGCTGAAGAAAAAGCAGTTCAGCTTGGAGGAAATTTACACCAATAAAAACTTTAGCAAACCCCCTGAAAGGTGAGCTCACACTCGCACCACTAAGACAAGATAATGAATGTTCAACCTTGGTATTGTATAAAGCTGGGGTGTCAAACACATTTTTGTCGTGGACCACATTCTAGTTACCGTTTCCCTTGGAGGGCTGTTATGACTGAAACCATATAAAGAAGTCAAGAATAATGGTTCACTCCACTTTTGTTTAAGTTACTGTCAGGATGGGTTTGGTTACAAGAAAATGCTTACAATATCCTTCTTATTTATTACAGATCAGAATTTGATATTTTGGTACAGATTTGAGCTAGCATCGTGGAAGTTCACATGATTGATTTGCTTTTGCGGGCCACATAAAATGAGGTGGCGGGCCAGATCTGGACCCCGGGCCTTGAGTTTGATACCTGTGATATAAAGTATCAACGACAGCTTGGTTTAACAGCCAACGGGCTCTTTTGTGCTTCAGCCGGCTAGAGACCGTCTTCGAGGTGCCGCTCAGCCGCCGCGACGGCTCAGAGTCCCGCTTCGGCCAGCGCCGCCTCAAGCGCTTCGTGGAGTTCCATGAGGTGGGCGAGGCCCGGAAGCCCAAGAAGGTAGCGGCGGGCGGCAGCAAGGCGGGCGCGGCGTCATCCCGCACAAGACGGGGGGGCTTCGCCAGGGACGACGCCTGCCCGTCCCTCCTGCCGCCGCCCGACGCCGACTCGCTTCTGTGCGCCAAGCTGAAGCAGCTCGACTTGTGGCTTATCGGCGACCAGTTGGATGCCGCGTCTTGACTTTGTGTCGGGTTCCCTGAACGCGACGCCGTGGCACTCAAGTTGCTATGGTTACAAGAGGACGACAGTTATGGCAGCTCTTATTTATTACGGTGCAACTTTAGTCTCGTGTTGCTGTTGTTCGTTTGTGCGTGCGTTGTTTTTGTTGACCAGTTGAATGAGGCAGCCTTAAACCCATCCTTGCTGTTTCTTTTGTATACAAGCGTCCAAGTTTGTTTTTTTTTCACAGCATTTATTACAATAACAGTATAAAATGCACAACAGGCATCAAAATAAGAACACAAAAACGCGACTTGTTTAGTTAATAGTGGCGGCTAATTTATTAACTTTTTCTACAAGTTGGGTATTGAATATGAACACGTTGAGGATTTGTCATGTATAAATGTTGTGCGCTTGGTTTTATACGCGTAGATTTACAAATGTCTTTGCAATGGGAAATAAATAAATATCATCATCTGTAGGAGTCACGCGTTTGTTGCCGCCGACTCAGTCTTGCAGCGTGACCACGTACGAGAAGAGCGCCATGAGCATCGGCGCCAGGGCCAGCAAGGCGAGCCACGTGACAATGGAGAGAATGGCCAGCTTTTTGGCACGGCGCGAAAACCTGATGGATGCTGTCGGGTCCGTCTCCGTCTCGGCCTGTCGGGGAAGGGAAAAAAAGACCCGTTGGTGAAGAGATGACTACTCCTTTTTTTATATTATACAGTAAGTACACTGAAAAAAATAAATAAAAATAAACCACAAAATATATTCATTTGTTTTTATGATTATCAAATAGTTTCACACATAATTTACACTAATACGTATACATTTTTACACCAATCTTCAACTTTTTTTTTCCTGTTAGATTTAAAAAATAAGACTGGTCAGATATTTTTAATCAGAGATAGTATTTTTTTTAATGCTGATTGCATTTTTTTCTCGAGTTTTTCAAATATGTTTATATTTTTAAATTTGACCTATCAAAGCTTGTGGATTTTTATCAAGCATCATTTATAGAATGACACGGGCCACCTCAAGAGTCTTCGTTTCCCTTGGAGGTCCTTGCATTATTACATACAAACACCAAATTAATGCTAACTAGTCTTTAAAATCACAATGCGGGAATTTTTGCTTTGTTCAACTATTCAATTTATTTTAAAAGTGTGCTTGGGAACACAAAATGTTTACCTTCGCGGACCACATGAAATAATGTGGTGGGCCGGATCAAGCCCCCTTGAGTTTGACACCATGTCGCACTGATTTATTTTCCAATATTCTCCTCGTGTGCGTATATGTACCTTGACCGAGTTGATGAGCGCTTTGATTCCGATGCAGGAAATGCCGCAGATGATGCTGCAGACGGCCAGCCGCCGGTGATGCTTGTCATTGCAGCACGCCGCCGCGCCGATGCCCATCTTCTTCGCCGCCGTGGTCGTGACGCCCTTCTGCGGGTCCACGGAGCCCGGCACCGTTTTGAGTGGCATCTCCTCATCCATTTTGATGCAGGTGTGATTTGAGTGGGACATGTCTGCAACCACAAGGTAAAAGACAAACACCAGTTTTATGGCTTTTTAACTTTTGTTCCCGACTGATAAGCTTTGTGTGCCCAGATAAAAGACACGGTAAGGTTATGAAAACGCTCGTCACTGTCAAAGAAAAAAAATGGCCTCCCAGCGCACTTTGGTCTGCTGCCTTGTGAATGCTACCGACGAGTCTGAGCACGTTCGTGGAAGCACATGGTAACTTCTGTTTTGTGGGTTATTTCAAAACACAATCCAGAAGCAGTGTGGCGCAATAGGCCTGCCGTGTTATTTTTTTTAATAAGACACAAAAAACAGCAACAAAAAAGCCTGACGAACCAGTTGAATTCCCTTTACTGTCTCAATTGAGCCAAATCTGTGTTGCTCCATCTGTCCAACTGTCTCTCTGACCGCTTACCTGCCCGCCTGCTTATTTATCATCAGGTGCTGCTTTCAGGGACAGTTCGAAATTTGGGCTTTCCTTGAACAGTAGAGTTCAACATGTTCTTGACTTGAATGTTTGTTTGTTTGTCTATGTACATAAGTCTATCAATCCATATATTTAGATTTCATCTTAGTTTTACTGTTTGGTGCTTTCTACCATCTTTGTTACTGATTTATTGCTTTATTGTTGTATATATGTACGTTGCTCCATGTACAGCACTTTGTATGCAGCGATGGCTGTTTGAAAGTGCTCTATAAATACAGTTGGGATGAGAATTTCTCTATTTATCTAGTGTTGACTTGAGGAAGAGCCTCAAGTTCCTAAATATGCCTCTTTCTGTCCATCTTCTTAAACATCCCAGATTGAGAAAAAAAACCCCACACACGCGCACAAAGCAAAAATCCAGACCAACCAGTTACCATGCCTTTGAAATCTTGCATTTGTGTTGCAGAAAATGACAACAAAGTCAAACTGAGAGGGGCTGTTGGTGCCAATGAAGTTTAGGTACCTATAGTAGCACAAGGGGCCTGTGAGTCATTTGTCCTACACATTCTCTTTCTTCTCCAAAATGACAACCGGACTCATAAATAGCTTCAGTAAATCGCTTGTTCTTACTTGGAAGCAGTTGGGGTTGTGTCCTCCTCCGTCTCGCCGTTTTGTCAGCGTTTGTCAGTGTGATTCAGCGGAGTTAAAGGCCTCCATTGCTTGTCATGTTGAGTCTGAGTCAAATGCTGGATTGAAGTTGTCGTGCAAAGTGTACTGGGAATGTCTGAAACTGCCACTCCCATTTACTGTTCAGGATCTCGCTCTCTCTTTCTTTCTCTCGCTCTCTCGCTCTGACACATACACACACGATGTAAGACTTGTCTACGGGCTTCCTCTTGGGCCACGGAGGTTGAAGGAACTGCAACCAAGGTGTGTCACGGCGCCAAATAACAGCTGGTGAATCACATTCCAGTCGACCTCGTTTTCAAGTAAACACGCGCACTCGTACGCGCGCGGTTCTGTCTGTCATTCCACAGTGTAGTGGTGCCTTAAGAGACGCGTGGCTTGACTTAATTTTTTTATATAAAAATTAATATTCACGTTAAAAAATGTTTTTTGTTCAGTTCTAAAATGAAGCTGTATACAGGAGTTCGGAGGAAAAAAAGTATGTTTTTGGAGAAGAAAAAAAAATTATATATATACATATATATATGTGTGTATATATATATATTTTTTTTTAAGTTAGATTGTGGTGATGTGTTTTAAAATGAAGTTGAGTTGAAGTGTTCATAGTAATCAAGCTTTATTTCTTTTGCAGAGTAGACAATCACAAAAGCAGAGGAAAAAGTTGCAAGTTGGATGGCAGTCTGCTTGTTGCTGGGTGGCGAAGTGGTCAGCTCTTGAGAAGAACGTGGGACAGGTGTGTTGACCTGAGAGGAAAGGCAACCGTGAGTTACACGCAAGTCAATTTCTTGTGCAGACAAAGATGTGTTGGGCATGAAACTTACCAGGGAGATAGACTCTGTGTTGGGTCTTTAGAGAGCAGGAAGCCGATCATGTTAACTGCTGCCTGGGGGGGCGGGGGGGGGGGGGTAGTAAAAAAAGTAGTCATGATGGTACATTGAACGAGTGTAAATGTGTCCTACTTTTCAGGCTGGCCAAAAGTTTGACTTCAGCACCTTGCGAATAACAGGAAGAAGAGCAAAAAGTGTTGCCTGCAGGTCTGTGCTCGTAGGTGGACTCTGAGCAGGTTACTCCCTCTTGTGGCACGGAGGACCCAAGAACAATCTTCCTTCAACTCTAAAAAATGAAATGAGGCTTGTTGAAATGAGACTTCTTACCAGCTCGGTTTGCCTGATCACGACGCGAGGTATTTTACCATTCGGCCATTCTGTAGTCAAAGGCAGCCGACCACACGAGGTTTTGAAGTTTAAAAAAAAACATAATTGGTGAGACGATTGGCGTCTCTTATGGTGTGACAGCACTCCAACCTCACTCATAACTCACTCCTTCAGAATGCCATCCTGAGATCAGGAGATAGTTTGCAAAGCCAACTTCGTTTTAACCCAAACCCAAAATGTAATCCCTGCCTACACCTTACAAACTAGGGAGAGTGCTATAATATGTGTAAAGAATAAAGTATTCACATGTCCTTGATAGCATCTGCTGTGTTGGGTCTCTCGAAGTGACAGACTGATGCTGCTGTTGTCGTCTTCTCTGATCAAAACAATGTTGTCTTTTCTTCTGATCAGAACAGTGTCTCCCCCTGGCGGATATTCCACGAATTGCACCTGATTAAAAATATTCATCCCGTGTCTTTTGTGCATTTTTTCTCTTTTAAATTATCCTGCGGGCCTGATCAAACCTTCTTGCGGGCCGGTTCCGTCCGTATGTCATACACCCCTGATGTATAGTAAGGTGTTTTTAGCCGAAAAAAACGACCATGTATAGTAAGGCGTTTTTAGCCGAAAAAAACGACCATGTATAGTAAGAAGTTTTTAGCCCCAAAAAACGACCATGTATAGTAAGGCGTTTTTAGCCGAAAAAAACAACCATTTATAGTAAGGCATTTTAAACTGAAAAAAACGACCATGTATAGTAAGGCATTTTAAACTGAAAAAAACGACCATGGATAGTAAGACGTTTTTAGCCGAAAAAAACGACCATGTATAGTAAGGCGTTTTAGCGAAAAACGACCATGTATAGTAAGGCATTTTAGCCGAAAAACGACCATGTATTTATAGTAAGGCGTTTTAGCGAAAAAACAACCATTTATAGAAAGGCGTTTTTAGCCGAGAAAAACGACCATGTATTAGTAAGGCGTTTTTAGCCGAAAAAAAAGACCATGTATAGTAAGGCGTTTTTAGCCGGAAAAAACGACCATGTTTAGTAAGGCGTTTTAAACCGAAAAAAACGACCATGTATAGTAAGGCATTTTTAGCCGAAAAAACGACCATGTATAGTAAGGCGTTTTTAGCCGAAAAAAACGACCATGTATAGTAAGGCGTTTTAGACGGAAAAAACGACCATGTATAGTAAGGCGTTTTTAGCCGAAAAACGACCATGTATAGTAAGGCGTTTTAAGCGAAAAACGACCATGTATAGTAAGGCGTTTTTAGCGAAAAACGACCATGTATAGTAAGGCGTTTTTAGCGAAAAACGAACATGTATAGTAAGGCGTTTTAGCGAAAAAACGACCATGTATAGTAAGGCGTTTTAGCGAAAAACGACCATGTATAGTAAGGCGTTTTTAGCGAAAAAACGAACATGTATAGTAAGGCGTTTTTAGCGAAAAACGACCATGTATAGTAAGGCGTTTTAGCCGAAAAACGACCATGTATAGTAAGGCATTTTAAACCGAAAAACGACCATGTATAGTAAGGCGTTTTTAGCGAAAAACGACCATGTATAGTAAGGCGTTTTAGCCGAAAAACGACCATGTATAGTAAGGCTTTTTAGCCGAAAAACGACCATGTATAGTAAGGCGTTTTAGCGAAAAACGACCATGTATAGTAAGGCGTTTTAGCCGAAAAACGACCATGTATAGTAAGGCGTTTTAGCCGAAAAACGACCATGTATAGTAAGGCGTTTTAGCCGAAAAACGACCATGTATAGTAAGGCGTTTTTAGCGAAAAACGACCATGTATAGTAAGGCGTTTTTAGCGAAAAACGACCATGTATAGTAAGGCGTTTTTTAATAAAAACGACCATGTATAGTAAGGCGTTTTTAGCGAAAAACGACCATGTATAGTAAGGCGTTTTAGCGAAAACGACCATGTATAGTAAGGCGTTTTAGCCGAAAACGACCATGTATAGTAAGGCGTTTTTAGCGAAAAACGACCATGTATAGTAAGGCGTTTTTAGCCGAAAACGACCATGTATAGTAAGGCGTTTTTAGCGGAAAAACGACCATGTATAGTAAGGCGTTTTAGCCGAAAACGACCATGTATAGTAAGGCGTTTTAGCGAAAACGACCATGTATAGTAAGGCGTTTTAGCGAAAACGACCATGTATAGTAAGGCGTTTTTAGCGAAAACGACCATGTATAGTAAGGCGTTTTTAGCGAAAACGACCATGTATAGTAAGGCGTTTTTAGCGAAAAACGACCATGTATAGTAAGGCGTTTTTAAATAAAAACGACCATGTATAGTAAGGCGTTTTTAAATAGAAAACGACCATGTATAGTAAGGCGTTTTTAGCTAAAAACGACCATGTATAGTAAGGCGTTTTAGCGAAAAACGACCATGTATAGTAAGGCGTTTTAGCGAAAAACGACCATGTATAGTAAGGCGTTTTAATAAAAACGACCATGTATAGTAAGGCGTTTTAGCGAAAAACGACCATGTATAGTAAGGCGTTTTTAGCGAAAAAACGACCATGTATAGTAAGGCGTTTTAGCCGAAAAACGACCATGTATAGTAAGGCGTTTTTAGCGAAAAACGACCATGTATAGTAAGGCGTTTTTAGCCGAAAAACGACCATGTATAGTAAGGCGTTTTAGCGAAAAACGACCATGTATAGTAAGGCGTTTTTAGCGAAAAAACGACCATGTATAGTAAGGCGTTTTAGCGAAAAACGACCATGTATAGTAAGGCGTTTTTAGCGAAAAACGACCATGTATAGTAAGGCGTTTTTAGCGAAAAAACGACCATGTATAGTAAGGCGTTTTAGCGAAAAACGACCATGTATAGTAAGGCGTTTTAGCGAAAAACGACCATGTATAGTAAGGCGTTTTAGCGAAAAACGACCATGTATAGTAAGGCGTTTTAGCCGAAAAACGACCATGTATAGTAAGGCGTTTTAGCGAAAAACGACCATGTATAGTAAGGCGTTTTTAGCGAAAAACGACCATGTATAGTAAGGCGTTTTAGCGAAAAACGACCATGTATAGTAAGGCGTTTTTAGCGAAAAACGACCATGTATAGTAAGGCGTTTTAGCCGAAAAACGACCATGTATAGTAAGGCGTTTTAGCCGAAAAACGACCATGTATAGTAAGGCGTTTTAGCCGAAAAACGACCATGTATAGTAAGGCGTTTTTAGCCGAAAAACGACCATGTATAGTAAGGCGTTTTTAGCCGAAAAACGACCATGTATAGTAAGGCGTTTTTAGCCGAAAAACGACCATGTATAGTAAGGCGTTTTTAGCCGAAAAACGACCATGTATAGTAAGGCGTTTTAGCCGAAAAACGACCATGTATAGTAAGGCGTTTTTAGCCGAAAAACGACCATGTATAGTAAGGCGTTTTAGCCGAAAAACGACCATGTATAGTAAGGCGTTTTTAGCCGAAAAACGACCATGTATAGTAAGGCGTTTTTAGCCGAAAAACGACCATGTATAGTAAGGCGTTTTTAGCGAAAAACGACCATGTATAGTAAGGCGTTTTAGCCGAAAAACGACCATGTATAGTAAGGCGTTTTTAGCCGAAAAACGACCATGTATAGTAAGGCGTTTTTAGCGGAAAAACGACCATGTATAGTAAGGCGTTTTAGCCGAAAAACGACCATGTATAGTAAGGCGTTTTAGCCGAAAAACGACCATGTATAGTAAGGCGTTTTAGCCGAAAAACGACCATGTATAGTAAGGCGTTTTAGCCGAAAAACGACCATGTATAGTAAGGCGTTTTTAGCCGAAAACGACCATGTATAGTAAGGCGTTTTTAGCCGAAAAACGACCATGTATAGTAAGGCGTTTTTAGCCGAAAACGACCATGTATAGTAAGGCGTTTTAGCCGAAAAACGACCATGTATAGTAAGGCGTTTTAGCCGAAAACGACCATGTATAGTAAGGCGTTTTAGCGAAAAACGACCATGTATAGTAAGGCGTTTTAGCCGAAAAACGACCATGTATAGTAAGGCGTTTTAGCGAAAAACGACCATGTATAGTAAGGCGTTTTAGCGGAAAAACGACCATGTATAGTAAGGCGTTTTAGCGGAAAACGACCATGTATAGTAAGGCGTTTTTAGCGGAAAAACGACCATGTATAGTAAGGAAAAACGACCATGTATAGTAAGGCGGAAAAACGACCATGTATAGTAAGGCGTTTTTAGCCGAAAAACGACCATGTATAGTAAGGCGTTTTTAGCGGAAAACGACCATGTATAGTAAGGCGTTTTTAGCGGAAAAACGACCATGTATAGTAAGGCGTTTTTAGCCGGAAAACGACCATGTATAGTAAGGCGTTTTTAGCCGAAAAACGACCATGTATAGTAAGGCGTTTTTAGCGAAAAACGACCATGTATAGTAAGGCGTTTTTAGCCGAAAAACGACCATGTATAGTAAGGCGTTTTAGCGAAAAACGACCATGTATAGTAAGGCGTTTTAGCGAAAAACGACCATGTATAGTAAGGCGTTTTAGCGCCGAAAAACGACCATGTATAGTAAGGCGTTTTAGCCGAAAAACGACCATGTATAGTAAGGCGTTTTAGCGAAAAACGACCATGTATAGTAAGGCGTTTTTAGCCGAAAAACGACCATGTATAGTAAGGCGTTTTAGCCGAAAAACGACCATGTATAGTAAGGCGCTTTTAGCCGAAAAACGACCATGTATAGTAAGGCGTTTTTAGCCGAAAAACGACCATGTATAGTAAGGCGTTTTTAGCCGAAAAACGACCATGTATAGTAAGGCGTTTTTAGCCGAAAAACGACCATGTATAGTAAGGCGTTTTTAGCGAAAAACGACCATGTATAGTAAGGCGTTTTTAGCCGAAAAACGACCATGTATAGTAAGGCGTTTTTAGCCGAAAAACGACCATGTATAGTAAGGCGTTTTTAGCCGAAAACGACCATGTATAGTAAGGCGTTTTAGCCGAAAAACGACCATGTATAGTAAGGCGTTTTTAGCCGAAAAACGACCATGTATAGTAAGGCGTTTTAGCCGAAAAACGACCATGTATAGTAAGGCGTTTTTAGCCGAAAAACGACCATGTATAGTAAGGCGTTTTAGCCGAAAAACGACCATGTATAGTAAGGCGTTTTTAGCCGAAAAACGACCATGTATAGTAAGGCGTTTTTAGCCGAAAAACGACCATGTATAGTAAGGCGTTTTAGCCGAAAAACGACCATGTATAGTAAGGCGTTTTAGCCGAAAAACGACCATGTATAGTAAGGCGTTTTAGCCGAAAAACGACCATGTATAGTAAGGCTTTTTAGCCGAAAAACGACCATGTATAGTAAGGCGTTTTTAGCGAAAAACGACCATGTATAGTAAGGCGTTTTAGCCGAAAAACGACCATGTATAGTAAGGCTTTTTAGCCGAAAAACGACCATGTATAGTAAGGCGTTTTAATAAAAACGACCATGTATAGTAAGGCGTTTTAGCGAAAAACGACCATGTATAGTAAGGCGTTTTTAGCGAAAAACGACCATGTATAGTAAGGCGTTTTTAGCGAAAAACGACCATGTATAGTAAGGCGTTTTAGCCGAAAAACGACCATGTATAGTAAGGCGTTTTTAGCGAAAAACGACCATGTATAGTAAGGCGTTTTAGCCGAAAAACGACCATGTATAGTAAGGCTTTTTAGCCGAAAAACGACCATGTATAGTAAGGCGTTTTTAGCGGAAAAACGACCATGTATAGTAAGGCGTTTTAGCCGAAAAACGACCATGTATAGTAAGGCGTTTTAGCGAAAAACGACCATGTATAGTAAGGCGTTTTTAGCCGAAAAACGACCATGTATAGTAAGGCGTTTTTAGCGAAAAACGACCATGTATAGTAAGGCGTTTTAGCCGAAAAACGACCATGTATAGTAAGGCGTTTTAGCCGAAAAACGACCATGTATAGTAAGGCGTTTTTAGCCGAAAAACGACCATGTATAGTAAGGCGTTTTAGCCGAAAAACGACCATGTATAGTAAGGCGTTTTAGCCGAAAAACGACCATGTATAGTAAGGCGTTTTAGCCGAAAAACGACCATGTATAGTAAGGCGTTTTAGCCGAAAAACGACCATGTATAGTAAGGCGTTTTTAGCCGAAAAACGACCATGTATAGTAAGGCGTTTTTAGCCGAAAAACGACCATGTATAGTAAGGCGTTTTAGCCGAAAAACGACCATGTATAGTAAGGCGTTTTAGCCGAAAAACGACCATGTATAGTAAGGCGTTTTAGCCGAAAAACGACCATGTATAGTAAGGCGTTTTAGCCGAAAAACGACCATGTATAGTAAGGCGTTTTTAGCCGAAAAACGACCATGTATAGTAAGGCGTTTTAGCCGAAAAACGACCATGTATAGTAAGGCGTTTTTAGCCGAAAAACGACCATGTATAGTAAGGCGTTTTTAGCCGAAAAACGACCATGTATAGTAAGGCGCTTTTAGACCGAAAAACGACCATGTATAGTAAGGCGTTTTAGCCGAAAAACGACCATGTATAGTAAGGCGTTTTTAGCGAAAAACGACCATGTATAGTAAGGCGTTTTTAGCCGAAAAACGACCATGTATAGTAAGGCGTTTTTAGCCGAAAAACGACCATGTATAGTAAGGCGTTTTTAGCGGAAAAACGACCATGTATAGTAAGGCGTTTTTAGCCGAAAAACGACCATGTATAGTAAGGCGTTTTTAGCGAAAAACGACCATGTATAGTAAGGCGTTTTAGCCGAAAAACGACCATGTATAGTAAGGCGTTTTTAGCGAAAAACGACCATGTATAGTAAGGCGTTTTAGCCGAAAAACGACCATGTATAGTAAGGCGTTTTTAGCCGAAAAACGACCATGTATAGTAAGGCGTTTTAGCCGAAAAACGACCATGTATAGTAAGGCGTTTTTAGCGAAAAACGACCATGTATAGTAAGGCGTTTTTAGCCGAAAACGACCATGTATAGTAAGGCGTTTTAGCGGAAAAACGACCATGTATAGTAAGGCGTTTTTAGCCGAAAAACGACCATGTATAGTAAGGCGTTTTTAGCCGAAAAACGACCATGTATAGTAAGGCGTTTTTAGCCGAAAAACGACCATGTATAGTAAGGCGTTTTTAGCGAAAAACGACCATGTATAGTAAGGCGTTTTTAGCCGAAAAACGACCATGTATAGTAAGGCGTTTTAGCCGAAAAACGACCATGTATAGTAAGGCGTTTTTAGCCGAAAAACGACCATGTATAGTAAGGCGTTTTAGCCGAAAAACGACCATGTATAGTAAGGCGTTTTTAGCCGAAAAACGACCATGTATAGTAAGGCGTTTTAGCCGAAAAACGACCATGTATAGTAAGGCGTTTTTAGCCGAAAAACGACCATGTATAGTAAGGCGTTTTTAGCCGAAAAACGACCATGTATAGTAAGGCGTTTTTAGCCGAAAAACGACCATGTATAGTAAGGCGTTTTAGCCGAAAAACGACCATGTATAGTAAGGCGTTTTTAGCCGAAAAACGACCATGTATAGTAAGGCGTTTTAGCCGAAAAACGACCATGTATAGTAAGGCGTTTTTAGCCGAAAAACGACCATGTATAGTAAGGCGTTTTTAGCCGAAAAACGACCATGTATAGTAAGGCGTTTTTAGCCGAAAAACGACCATGTATAGTAAGGCGTTTTTAGCCGAAAAACGACCATGTATAGTAAGGCGTTTTAGCCGAAAAACGACCATGTATAGTAAGGCGTTTTTAGCCGAAAAACGACCATGTATAGTAAGGCGTTTTTAGCCGAAAAAAACGACCATGTATAGTAAGGCGTTTTTAGCCGTAAAAAACGACCATGTATAGTAAGGCGTTTTTAGCCGAAAAAAACGACCATGTATAGTAAGGCGTTTTTAGCCGAAAAACGACCATGTATAGTAAGGCGTTTTAGCCGAAAAACGACCATGTATAGTAAGGCGTTTTAGCCGAAAAACGACCATGTATAGTAAGGCGTTTTAGCCGAAAAAAACGACCATGTATAGTAAGGCGTTTTTAGCCGAAAAACGACCATGTATAGTAAGGCGTTTTAGCCGAAAAACGACCATGTATAGTAAGGCGTTTTAGCGAAAAAACGACCATGTATAGTAAGGCGTTTTTAGCCGAAAAACGACCATGTATAGTAAGGCGTTTTTAGCCGAAAAACGACCATGTATAGTAAGGCTTTTTAGCCGAAAAACGACCATGTATAGTAAGGCGTTTTAGCCGAAAAACGACCATGTATAGTAAGGCGTTTTTAGCGAAAAACGACCATGTATAGTAAGGCGTTTTAGCCGAAAAACGACCATGTATAGTAAGGCGTTTTAGCCGAAAAACGACCATGTATAGTAAGGCGTTTTAGCCGAAAAACGACCATGTATAGTAAGGCGTTTTAGCCGAAAAACGACCATGTATAGTAAGGCGTTTTTAGCCGAAAAACGACCATGTATAGTAAGGCGTTTTTAGCCGAAAAACGACCATGTATAGTAAGGCGTTTTAGCGAAAAACGACCATGTATAGTAAGGCGTTTTTAGCCGAAAAACGACCATGTATAGTAAGGCGTTTTTAGCCGAAAAACGACCATGTATAGTAAGGCGTTTTTAGCGGAAAAACGACCATGTATAGTAAGGCGTTTTTAGCGGAAAAACGACCATGTATAGTAAGGCGTTTTTAGCGAAAAACGACCATGTATAGTAAGGCGTTTTTAGCCGAAAAACGACCATGTATAGTAAGGCGTTTTTAGCCGAAAAACGACCATGTATAGTAAGGCGTTTTTAGCCGGAAAAACGACCATGTATAGTAAGGCGTTTTTAGCCGGAAAAACGACCATGTATAGTAAGGCGTTTTTAGCGAAAAAACGACCATGTATAGTAAGGCGTTTTTAGCCGAAAAAGGACCATGTATAGTAAGGCGTTTTAGCGGAAAAACGACCATGTATAGTAAGGCGTTTTTAGCCGAAAAACGACCATGTATAGTAAGGCGTTTTAGCCGAAAAACGACCATGTATAGTAAGGCGTTTTAGCCGAAAAACGACCATGTATAGTAAGGCGTTTTTAGCCGAAAAACGACCATGTATAGTAAGGCGTAAAAACGACCATTTTAGCGCTTTTAATAAAAACGACCATGTATAGTAAGGCGTTTTAGCCGAAAAACGACCATGTATAGTAAGGCGTTTTAGCCGAAAAACGACCATGTATAGTAAGGCGTTTTAGCCGAAAAACGACCATGTATAGTAAGGCGTTTTAGCCGAAAAACGACCATGTATAGTAAGGCGCTTTTAGCCGAAAAACGACCATGTATAGTAAGGCGTTTTTAGACCGTAAAAAAACGACCATGTATAGTAAGGCGTTTTAGCCGAAAAAACGACCATGTATAGTAAGGCGTTTTAGCGAAAAAACGACCATGTATAGTAAGGCGTTTTAGCGAAAAACGACCATGTATAGTAAGGCGTTTTTAGCCGAAAAACGACCATGTATAGTAAGGCGTTTTTAGCGGAAAAACGACCATGTATAGTAAGGCGTTTTAGCCGAAAAACGACCATGTATAGTAAGGCGTTTTAGCGAAAAACGACCATGTATAGTAAGGCGTTTTAGCGAAAAACGACCATGTATAGTAAGGCGTTTTAGCCGAAAAACGACCATGTATAGTAAGGCGTTTTTAGCCGAAAAACGACCATGTATAGTAAGGCGTTTTTAGCCGAAAAACGACCATGTATAGTAAGGCGTTTTAGCCGAAAAACGACCATGTATAGTAAGGCGTTTTTAGCCGAAAAACGACCATGTATAGTAAGGCGTTTTAGCCGAAAAACGACCATGTATAGTAAGGCGTTTTTAGCCGAAAAACGACCATGTATAGTAAGGCGTTTTTAGCCGAAAAACGACCATGTATAGTAAGGCGTTTTTAGCGAAAAACGACCATGTATAGTAAGGCGTTTTTAGCGGAAAAACGACCATGTATAGTAAGGCGTTTTAGCGAAAAACGACCATGTATAGTAAGGCGTTTTAGCCGAAAACGACCATGTATAGTAAGGCGTTTTTAGCCGAAAAACGACCATGTATAGTAAGGCGTTTTTAGCCGAAAAACGACCATGTATAGTAAGGCGTTTTAGCCGAAAAACGACCATGTATAGTAAGGCGTTTTAGCCGAAAAACGACCATGTATAGTAAGGCGTTTTAGCCGAAAAACGACCATGTATAGTAAGGCGTTTTAGCCGAAAAACGACCATGTATAGTAAGGCGTTTTAGCCGAAAAACGACCATGTATAGTAAGGCGTTTTTAGCCGAAAAACGACCATGTATAGTAAGGCGTTTTAGCCGAAAAACGACCATGTATAGTAAGGCGTTTTTAGCCGAAAAACGACCATGTATAGTAAGGCGTTTTAGCCGAAAAACGACCATGTATAGTAAGGCGTTTTAGCCGAAAAACGACCATGTATAGTAAGGCGTTTTAGCCGAAAAACGACCATGTATAGTAAGGCGTTTTTAGCCGAAAAACGACCATGTATAGTAAGGCGTTTTAGCCGAAAAACGACCATGTATAGTAAGGCGTTTTAGCCGAAAAACGACCATGTATAGTAAGGCGTTTTTAGCCGAAAAACGACCATGTATAGTAAGGCGTTTTAGCCGAAAAACGACCATGTATAGTAAGGCGTTTTAGCCGAAAAACGACCATGTATAGTAAGGCGTTTTTAGCCGAAAAACGACCATGTATAGTAAGGCGTTTTTAGCCGAAAAACGACCATGTATAGTAAGGCGTTTTAGCCGAAAAACGACCATGTATAGTAAGGCGTTTTTAGCGAAAAAACGACCATGTATAGTAAGGCGTTTTTAGCCGAAAAACGACCATGTATAGTAAGGCGTTTTTAGCCGAAAAACGACCATGTATAGTAAGGCGTTTTAGCCGAAAAACGACCATGTATAGTAAGGCGTTTTTAGCGGAAAAAACGACCATGTATAGTAAGGCGTTTTTAGCCGAAAAACGACCATGTATAGTAAGGCGTTTTTAGCCGAAAAAACGACCATGTATAGTAAGGCGTTTTTAGCCGAAAAACGACCATGTATAGTAAGGCGTTTTTAGCCGAAAAAAACGACCATGTATAGTAAGGCGTTTTTAGCCGAAAAACGACCATGTATAGTAAGGCGTTTTTAGCCGAAAAACGACCATGTATAGTAAGGCGTTTTTAGCGAAAAACGACCATGTATAGTAAGGCGTTTTAAGCGGAAAAACGACCATGTATAGTAAGGCGTTTTTAGCCGAAAAACGACCATGTATAGTAAGGCGTTTTTAGCGGAAAAACGACCATGTATAGTAAGGCGTTTTAGCCGAAAAACGACCATGTATAGTAAGGCGTTTTTAGCGAAAAACGACCATGTATAGTAAGGCGTTTTAGCGAAAAAACGACCATGTATAGTAAGGCGTTTTTAGCGAAAAAACGACCATGTATAGTAAGGCGTTTTAGCCGAAAAACGACCATGTATAGTAAGGCGTTTTAGCGAAAAAACGACCATGTATAGTAAGGCGTTTTAGCGAAAAAACGACCATGTATAGTAAGGCGTTTTTAGCGAAAAACGACCATGTATAGTAAGGCGTTTTTAGCGAAAAAACGACCATGTATAGTAAGGCGTTTTAGCCGAAAAACGACCATGTATAGTAAGGCGTTTTTAGCGAAAAAACGACCATGTATAGTAAGGCGTTTTTTGCCGAAAAAAACGACCATGTATAGTAAGGCGTTTTTAGCCGAAAAAAACGACCATGTATAGTAAGGCGTTTTTAGCCGAAAAAACGACCATGTATAGTAAGGCGTTTTTAGCCGAAAAACGACCATGTATAGTAAGGCGTTTTTAGCCGAAAAACGACCATGTATAGTAAGGCGTTTTTAGCCGAAAAAAACGACCATGTATAGTAAGGCGTTTTTAGCCGAAAAAAACGACCATGTATAGTAAGGCGTTTTTAGCCGAAAAAACGACCATGTATAGTAAGGCGTTTTTTTGCTGAAAAAAACGACCATGTATAGTAAGGCGTTTTTAGCCGAAAAAAACGACCATGTATAGTAAGGCGTTTTTAGCCGGAAAAAACGACCATGTATAGTAAGGCGTTTTTAGCGAAAAACGACCATGTATAGTAAGGCGCTTTTAGCGAAAAAAACGACCATGTATAGTAAGGCGTTTTTAGCGAAAAAACGACCATGTATAGTAAGGCGTTTTTAGCGAAAAAACGACCATGTATAGTAAGGCGTTTTTAGCCGAAAAACGACCATGTATAGTAAGGCGCTTTTAGCCGAAAAACGACCATGTATAGTAAGGCGTTTTAACCGAAAAAACGACCATGTATAGTAAGGCGTTTTAGCCGAAAAACGACCATGTATAGTAAGGCGTTTTAGCCGAAAAACGACCATGTATAGTAAGGCGTTTTTAGCCGAAAAACGACCATGTATAGTAAGGCGTTTTAGCCGAAAAACGACCATGTATAGTAAGGCGTTTTAGCCGAAAAACGACCATGTATAGTAAGGCGTTTTTAGCCGAAAAACGACCATGTATAGTAAGGCGTTTTAGCCGAAAAACGACCATGTATAGTAAGGCGTTTTAGCGAAAAACGACCATGTATAGTAAGGCGTTTTAGCCGAAAAACGACCATGTATAGTAAGGCGTTTTAGCCGAAAAACGACCATGTATAGTAAGGCGCTTTTAGCGAAAAACGACCATGTATAGTAAGGCGTTTTTAGCCGAAAAACGACCATGTATAGTAAGGCGCCGAAAAACGACCATTTTAGCCGAAAAACGACCATGTATAGTAAGGCGTTTTTAGCCGGAAAAACGACCATGTATAGTAAGGCGTTTTTAGCCGAAAAACGACCATGTATAGTAAGGCGTTTTAGCGGAAAAACGACCATGTATAGTAAGGCGTTTTAGCGAAAAACGACCATGTATAGTAAGGCGTTTTTAGCGAAAAACGACCATGTATAGTAAGGCGTTTTAGCCGAAAAACGACCATGTATAGTAAGGCGTTTTAGCCGAAAAACGACCATGTATAGTAAGGCGTTTTTAGCGAAAAACGACCATGTATAGTAAGGCGTTTTTAGCCGAAAAACGACCATGTATAGTAAGGCGTTTTTAGCGGAAAAACGACCATGTATAGTAAGGCGTTTTAGCCGAAAAACGACCATGTATAGTAAGGCGTTTTAGCCGAAAAACGACCATGTATAGTAAGGCATTTTTAGCGAAAAACGACCATGTATAGTAAGGCGTTTTAGCGAAAAAACGACCATGTATAGTAAGGCATTTTTAGCCGAAAAACGACCATGTATAGTAAGGCGTTTTAGCCGAAAAACGACCATGTATAGTAAGGCGTTTTAGCGGAAAAACGACCATGTATAGTAAGGCGTTTTTAGCGTAAAAAAACGACCATGTATAGTAAGGCGTTTTAGCGAAAAACGACCATGTATAGTAAGGCGTTTTTAGCCGAAAAACGACCATGTATAGTAAGGCGTTTTTAGCCGAAAAACGACCATGTATAGTAAGGCGTTTTTAGCGGAAAAACGACCATGTATAGTAAGGCGTTTTTAGCGAAAAACGACCATGTATAGTAAGGCGTTTTTAGCGAAAAAACGACCATGTATAGTAAGGCGTTTTTAGCGAAAAACGACCATGTATAGTAAGGCGTTTTTAGCGAAAAACGACCATGTATAGTAAGGCGTTTTTAGCCGAAAAACGACCATGTATAGTAAGGCGTTTTAGCGAAAAACGACCATGTATAGTAAGGCGTTTTTAGCCGAAAAACGACCATGTATAGTAAGGCGTTTTTAGCGAAAAAACGACCATGTATAGTAAGGCGTTTTTAGCCGAAAAAACGACCATGTATAGTAAGGCGTTTTAGCCGAAAAACGACCATGTATAGTAAGGCGTTTTAGCCGAAAAACGACCATGTATAGTAAGGCGTTTTTAGCGAAAAAACGACCATGTATAGTAAGGCGTTTTTGGCCGGAAAAAACGACCATGTATAGTAAGGCGTTTTTAGCCGAAAATACGACCATGAATAGTAAGGAGTTTTTAGCGAAAAAACGACCATGTATAGTAAGGCGTTTTAGCGAAAAAACGACCATGTATAGTAAGGCGTTTTTAGCGAAAAAACGACCATGTATAGTAAGGCGTTTTTAGCGAAAAACGACCATGTATAGTAAGGCGTTTTTAGCGAAAAAACGACCATGTATAGTAAGGCGTTTTTAGCGAAAAACGACCATGTATAGTAAGGCGTTTTTAGCCGAAAAACGACCATGTATAGTAAGGCGTTTTAGCCGAAAAACGACCATGTATAGTAAGGCGTTTTAGCGAAAAAACGACCATGTATAGTAAGGCGTTTTTAGCGAAAAAACGACCATGTATAGTAAGGCGTTTTAGCCGAAAAACGACCATGTATAGTAAGGCGTTTTAGCGAAAAACGACCATGTATAGTAAGGCGTTTTTAGCCGAAAAACGACCATGTATAGTAAGGCGTTTTTAGCGAAAAACGACCATGTATAGTAAGGCGTTTTAGCCGAAAAACGACCATGTATAGTAAGGCGTTTTTAGCCGAAAAACGACCATGTATAGTAAGGCGTTTTTAGCGAAAAACGACCATGTATAGTAAGGCGCTTTTAGCCGAAAAACGACCATGTATAGTAAGGCGTTTTAGCCGAAAAACGACCATGTATAGTAAGGCGTTTTTAGCCGAAAAACGACCATGTATAGTAAGGCGTTTTAGCCGAAAAACGACCATGTATAGTAAGGCGTTTTTAGCCGAAAAACGACCATGTATAGTAAGGCGTTTTTAGCGAAAAAACGACCATGTATAGTAAGGCGTTTTAGCCGAAAAACGACCATGTATAGTAAGGCGTTTTAGCCGAAAAACGACCATGTATAGTAAGGCGTTTTTAGCGACCAAAAAACGACCATGTATAGTAAGGCGTTTTTAGCCGAAAAACGACCATGTATAGTAAGGCGTTTTAGCGAAAAAACGACCATGTATAGTAAGGCGTTTTTAGCCGAAAAACGACCATGTATAGTAAGGCGTTTTTAGCCGAAAAACGACCATGTATAGTAAGGCGTTTTTAGCGAAAAACGACCATGTATAGTAAGGCGTTTTTAGCCGAAAAACGACCATGTATAGTAAGGCGTTTTTAGCCGAAAAACGACCATGTATAGTAAGGCATTTTTAGCCGATAAAAACGAACATGTATTGTAAGGCATTTTTAGCCGATAAAAACGACCATGTATTGTAAGGCGTTTTTAGCCGGAAAAACGACCATGTATAGTAAGGCGTTTTTAGCCGGAAAAACGACCATGTATAGTAAGGCGTTTTTAGCCGAAAAAAACGACCATGTATAGTAAGGCGTTTTTAGCGAAAAAACGACCATGTATAGTAAGGCGTTTTTAGCCGAAAAACGACCATGTATAGTAAGGCGTTTTTAGCCGAAAAACGACCATGTATAGTAAGGCGTTTTTAGCCGAAAAACGACCATGTATAGTAAGGCGTTTTAGCCGAAAAACGACCATGTATAGTAAGGCGCTTTTAGCGAAAAAAACGACCATGTATAGTAAGGCGTTTTTAGCCGAAAAAACGACCATGTATAGTAAGGCGTTTTTGGCGGAAAAACGACCATGTATAGTAAGGCGTTTTTAGCCGAAAAAACGACCATGTATAGTAAGGCGTTTTAAATAAAAACGACCATGTATAGTAAGGCGTTTTTAGCTAAAAACGACCATGTATAGTAAGGCGTTTTAGCCGAAAAACGACCATGTATAGTAAGGCGTTTTTAGCGGAAAAACGACCATGTATAGTAAGGCGTTTTTAGCGGAAAAACGACCATGTATAGTAAGGCGTTTTTAGCGAAAAACGACCATGTATAGTAAGGCGTTTTTAGCGGAAAAACGACCATGTATAGTAAGGCGTTTTTAGCGGAAAAACGACCATGTATAGTAAGGCGTTTTTAGGAAAAACGACCATGTATAGTAAGGCGAAAAACGACCATGTATAGTAAGGCGTTTTTAGCCGAAAAACGACCATGTATAGTAAGGCGCTTTTAGCCGGAAAAACGACCATGTATAGTAAGGCGTTTTAGCCGAAAAACGACCATGTATAGTAAGGCGTTTTTAGCCGAAAAACGACCATGTATAGTAAGGCGTTTTAGCGGAAAAACGACCATGTATAGTAAGGCGTTTTTAGCCGAAAAACGACCATGTATAGTAAGGCGTTTTTAGCCGAAAAAAACGACCATGTATAGTAAGGCGTTTTTAGCCGAAAAAAACGACCATGTATAGTAAGGCGTTTTTAGCCGAAAAACGACCATGTATAGTAAGGCGTTTTTAGCGAAAAACGACCATGTATAGTAAGGCGTTTTTAGCCGAAAAAAACGACCATGTATAGTAAGGCATTTTTAGCCGGAAAACGACCATGTATAGTAAGGCGTTTTTAGCGAAAAAACGACCATGTATAGTAAGGCGTTTTTAGCCGAAAAAACGACCATGTATAGTAAGGCGTTTTTAGCGAAAAAACGACCATTTATAGTAAGGCGTTTTTAGCGGAAAAACGACCATGTATAGTAAGGCGTTTTAGCCGAAAAAACGACCATGTATAGTAAGGCGTTTTTAGCGGAAAAACGACCATGTATAGTAAGGCGTTTTAGACTAAAAACGACCATGTATAGTAAGGCGCTTTTAGCCTAAAAACGACCATGTATAGTAAGGCGTTTTTAGACTAAAAACGACCATGTATAGTAAGGCTTTTAGCCGAAAAACGACCATGTATAGTTTTACCGAAAAACGACCATGTATAGTAAGGCGTTTTTAGCCGAAAAACGACCATGTATAGTAAGGCGTTTTAGCGAAAAACGACCATGTATAGTAAGGCGCTTTTAGCCGGAAAAACGACCATGTATAGTAAGGCGTTTTAGCCGAAAAACGACCATGTATAGTAAGGCGCTTTTAGCCGAAAAACGACCATGTATAGTAAGGCGTTTTAGCCGAAAAACGACCATGTATAGTAAGGCGTTTTAGCGGAAAAACGACCATGTATAGTAAGGCGTTTTTAGCCGAAAAACGACCATGTATAGTAAGGCGCTTTTAGCCGAAAAACGACCATGTATAGTAAGGCGCTTTTAGCCGAAAAACGACCATGTATAGTAAGGCGTTTTAGCCGAAAAACGACCATGTATAGTAAGGCGTTTTAGACGAAAAACGACCATGTATAGTAAGGCGTTTTAGCGAAAAAACGACCATGTATAGTAAGGCGTTTTTAGCCGAAAAAACGACCATGTATAGTAAGGCGTTTTAAAAAGCGTAAAAAAAACGACCATGTATAGTAAGGCGTTTTTAGCCGAAAAACGACCATGTATAGTAAGGCGCTTTTAGCCGAAAAACGACCATGTATAGTAAGGCGTTTTTAGCCGAAAAACGACCATGTATAGTAAGGCGTTTTAACCGAAAAACGACCATGTATAGTAAGGCGTTTTTAGCCGAAAAACGACCATGTATAGTAAGGCGCTTTTAGCCTAAAAACGACCATGTATAGTAAGGCGTTTTTAATAAAAACGACCATGTATAGTAAGGCGTTTTTAGCCGAAAAACGACCATGTATAGTAAGGCGTTTTAGGCTAAAAACGACCATGTATAGTAAGGCGTTTTTAGCCTAAAAACGACCATGTATAGTAAGGCGTTTTAGCCGAAAAACGACCATGTATAGTAAGGCGTTTTAGCGAAAAACGACCATGTATAGTAAGGCGTTTTAAGCCGAAAAACGACCATGTATAGTAAGGCGTTTTTAGCCGGAAAAACGACCATGTATAGTAAGGCGTTTTTAGCCGAAAAACGACCATGTATAGTAAGGCGCTTTTAGCGAAAAACGACCATGTATAGTAAGGCGTTTTAGCCGAAAAACGACCATGTATAGTAAGGCGCTTTTAGCCGAAAAAACGACCATGTATAGTAAGGCGCTTTTAGCCGAAAAACGACCATGTATAGTAAGGCGCTTTTAGCCGAAAAACGACCATGTATAGTAAGGCGCTTTTAGCCGAAAAACGACCATGTATAGTAAGGCGTTTTTAACGGAAAAACGACCATGTATAGTAAGGCGTTTTTAGCCGAAAAACGACCATGTATAGTAAGGCGTTTTAGCGAAAAAACGACCATGTATAGTAAGGCGCTTTTAAGCGAAAAAACGACCATGTATAGTAAGGCGTTTTAGCCTAAAAACGACCATGTATAGTAAGGCGCTTTTAGCCTAAAAACGACCATGTATAGTAAGGCGTTTTTAGCCTAAAAACGACCATGTATAGTAAGGCGTTTTTAGCGAAAAAACAACCATGTATAGTAAGGCGCTTTTAACCTAAAAACGACCATGTATAGTAAGGCGTTTTAGCCTAAAAACGACCATGTATAGTAAGGCGTTTTAAGCGAAAAACGACCATGTATAGTAAGGCGCTTTTAGCTAAAAACGACCATGTATAGTAAGGCGTTTTTAGCCGAAAAAACGACCATGTATAGTAAGGCGTTTTTAGCCGAAAAACGACCATGTATAGTAAGGCGTTTTAGCGAATAAAAACGACCATGTATAGTAAGGCGTTTTAGAAAAAAAACGACCATGTATAGTAAGGCGTTTTAGCGAAAAAACGACCATGTATAGTAAGGCGTTTTAGCCGAAAAACGACCATGTATAGTAAGGCGTTTTAAACCGAAAAAACGACCATGTATAGTAAGGCGTTTTAGCCGAAAAACGACCATGTATAGTAAGGCGTTTTAGCCTAAAAACGACCATGTATAGTAAGGCGTTTTTAGCCGAAAAACGACCATGTATAGTAAGGCATTTTTAGACGGAAAAACGACCATGTATAGTAAGGCGCTTTTAATAAAAACGACCATGTATAGTAAGGCGCTTTTAGCCGAAAACGACCATGTTTAGTAAGGCGTTTTAAACCGAAAAACGACCATGTATAGTAAGGCGTTTTAGCCGAAAAACGACCATGTATAGTAAGGCGTTTTTAGCCGAAAAAACCACCATGTATAGTAAGGCGTTTTTAGCCGAAAAACGACCATGTATAGTAAGGCGTTTTTAGCCGAAAAACGACCATGTATAGTAAGGCGTTTTTTGCCGAAAAACGACCATGTATAGTAAGGCATTTTAGCGAAAAACGACCATGTATAGTAAGGCATTTTTAGCCTAAAAACGACCATGTATAGTAAGGCGTTTTTAATAAAAACGACCATGTATAGTAAGGCGTTTTAAGCGGAAAAACAACCATGTATAGTAAGGCGTTTTTAGCCGAAAAACGACCATGTATAGTAAGGCGTTTTAAGCTAAAAACAACCATGTATAGTAAGGCGTTTTTAGCCGAAAAACGACCATGTATAGTAAGGCGTTTTTAGCCGGAAAAAACGACCATGTATAGTAAGGCGTTTTAAACCGAAAAAAACGACCATGTATAGTAAGGCGTTTTTAGCCGAAAAAAACGACCATGTATAGTAAGGCGTTTTAAGCGGAAAAAAACAACCATGTATAGTAAGGCGTTTTTAGCCGGAAAAAACGACCATGTATAGTAAGGCGTTTTTAGCCGGAAAAAACGACCATGTATAGTAAGGCATTTTTAGCCGAAAAAAAAGACCATGTATAGTAAGGCGTTTTTAACCGGAAAAAACGACCATGTATAGTAAGGCATTTTTAGCCGAAAAAACGACCATGTATAGTAAGGCGTTTTAGCCGAAAAACGACCATGTATAGTAAGGCATTTTTAGACGGAAAAAACGACCATGTATAGTAAGGCGTTTTTAGCCGAAAAAAACGACCATGTATAGTAAGGCGTTTTTAGCCGGAAAAAACGACCATTTTTATAAGGCGTTTTAAACCGAAAAAAACGACCATGTATAGTAAGGCGTTTTTAGCCGGAAAAAACGAGCATGTTAAGTAAGGTGTTTTTTGACGAAAAAAACCCACCATGTATATAGTAAGGCGTTTTTAGCCGGAAAAAACGACCATGTATAGTAAGGCGTTTTTAGCCGAAAAAAAAGACCATGTATATATAGTAAGGCGTTTTTAGCCGGAAAAAACGACCATGTTTCGTAAGGCGTTTTTAGCCGAAAAAAACGACCATGTATAGTAAGGCGTTTTTAGCCGGAAAAAACGACCATGTATAGTAAGGGTTTTTAGCCGGAAAAAACGACTATGTATAGTAAGGCGTTTTTAGCTGAAAAAAACGACCATATATAGCAACAAATAACCAAAATAAAATATCTTTCCTTTGTTTTGGTCGAAAGATGCACAAGAACACTAGGAAAATGTTGAAATTTAATGAACATATCTTTCACAAAACATTTCATGAAGCACCTAAAATTTCCTTCGACAAATGTGCAATTTACTTTTATCATTCACATACAGTCAAACCTCGGTTTTTGAACCTCTCGGTTCTCGACCAATTCAGTTTTCGGCCAAAAATGTTGAGTTTTTTATGCCTCGGGTGACAAACAAATTTCGGTTCTCGAACAAACTGAGCGCACTTGAATGAACCATTTGACTCCTCTCGCCTTCCTTACGGGTAGACGAGGAAGTGATGCTTCCTCGTGTTGCTTTCCATTGTGAGCAGACGTGTTTAATAAACATTTTTATTTTAAAAAGAGCGTGGTTTTGGTTTTCGAACAGCCTTCTGGAACGGATTATGGATGAAAACAGAGGTTTGACTGTATATGCATTGCAACTGATCCCACTGACTGTACAAAGGCACAAAACCTAAACAAGTAATTGGTCTTGAAAAATATAGTAATGCACTGAAACGAGATTTATCAAGAAAGGAATTTTTAAACCATTTACACGAGCATATAAAATCTAAATGCAATCCCTGCCTACACCTTACAAACTAAGGAGAGTGCTATATGTGTAAAGAATAAAGTATTCACGTCCTTGATAGCATCTGCTGTGTTGGGTCTGTCTCAGTGATCTTCTCTGATCAAAACAATGTTGTCTTTTCCTCTGATCAAAACAGTGTTTCCCCCTAGCGGATATTCCATGAATTGCACTTTATTAAAAATATTCATTCGTGTCTTTTATGCATTTTTTCACTTTATCCTGCTGGCCTGATCAAACCTCCTTGCAGGCCGATTCCGGCCCGCGTGCCGTATTTTTGACACCACCGTTCTTGGCGATCGTGAATAAAGTGCAAATAAAACACCCATTACGCACACTGCTAAAACGTGCAAGCCAACTTTATTCATTGTTTCAAGATGCTTTGTTGATCAGGGCAACTCCGCTGGAATAGTTGAGACGCAAGGCTCGTCTGGATGCTTGCGGGGTGCTCTCTGCTGGTCCCAAAGGGGCCGGGAGCTGACGAACCTGCAAAATCCAAAGGATCGCGGTGAAATCAAACTTCGTTTCAGATTGGGGAGGAAACATCTGAGGGCCCCGATAACTTTTCCCACTCAAAGTATTCACTGCATATCGGTTAACAACACAGCAGTAAGAATCATTGTAAAATTCGACCGCACACTCGCAAGAGGCTTGAGCCCGTCGTCGACGGTGTTTACAAGGTCTTTACGAAACGTAAGGGCACCGTCTACTGGTGACCAATAGGAGTGACAAACCTTCGAATGAAGTGGCTCTCAACTTTACAAGTACAGTCCCACCAAAAAAATACAACTCCCTGGGTACCTTTATCAGGTGCTGTCCTCTGGACGAGTTGGAACTGGGAAATTCAATTCTGCCCTTATAAATGATTACGATTCCCCTTACAAAGCAACAAAAACCCTTACAACGGCTTACCGCGCATGCGCACATCATGCTTTATGAATCCTACCGTACGCAGCAATAAAAAAAATCTACGATTGAGGATTACTTTTGCTGGTTTGCCGTGACAATAGTAGCCATCGACGACGGCGTTGTCGTTAGCTACCAGCAGGTGAGACAATCTGGATTTGAGCCAAAATGGTCTTTGTGAGATCGGTTCACAATTGGGTTTTTGAGAGCGCGCGAGAGAGAGAGAGAGAGAGAGAGAGAGAGAGAGAGAGAGAGAGAGAGAGAGAGAGAGAGAAGGAAAATGACAGAGCCATCTCTCGAGGGAGCTCTCATCGTTCTTTATACCGGCTCGTTCGCGACAGACACATCACTACGGCGGAGGTTCACCACCTAGCTCCCAGGGCTTCCCGGCAGGACTGGGTCCGAGATGTGCCTCTGGATCTCCGGCACTTCAGAGGAGACCTCCAGGTGCTCGGGGAGGGAAGGGAAGCGCTGGGTGGTGCCCAGCATCCCCGGGGCCTCAGGCTGGGGCGGCGTCAGGGACATGGTGTCATCCGAGGCGGCCGTCACGTGGATCCCGCTGGACAGCGAGTCCTTGGACTTGCACTCGGACTCTGGAGTCTAGGGTGGGGAAACAGAACATGTTAGACACACTTGGAATCCTAGTATTGTTGTATTTATTACTTTTGGAAAATTGGACTATTTTATCTCGTCAGTTTTCAACTTTAGTATTATAATCATGACTCATGGTGTATTCCAACTTTAGCGCTCGTCAGACACGCTAGGAATCACGCAATTAATCGCCGCATGCGCATACCTGTAGCAGCGACGCGGCGCTGTCCATCATGGGAGGGACGGCGCACAGGGTGGGCGGCGGTGCGTTGCCGTACAGGGCGGCGGCGGTGGCGGTGGGGAGGGGGCTGGGTGATACGGCGCTGTAGGCGGGCGGCACCGGGGCCATCTGACGCTGAAGTAGCTGCAGGATGACGGTGATGTCCGCCGTCATTCGGCTCTCCAGTCTGCAACAAGAACAATGAATGCGTAAACTTTTTGAGCCTATCCTCCACTACTCGCTGAAAATCTCCTCTAGTTGCTGTTTAGCGCACAGGCCAAATATATCGTAAATAGATTGCGTTGGTGGGCATCTGGTAGTATCTCTGTTCAACTGAGGAGGAGTTTCATTTAGTCAGGTCTTAATTTTATCGAACAGATGTGAAGAGTAAACACGTTTATGTGTCTGGGAGATGCTTGATTACTTCATGACCTGGCAATTTTCGTTTCTTACAGCAGTGCTTGCTTCATCCCTCATGAATAGTGTTACAACTGTTGCATTGAACCGTTATTTTAGTTTGTTTGAATTAATTACAATCTCTTTTTTTGTATTTTTTTCCCAGCAGACAAGTGACATCAATTTGATGTTTTGATCATCAGATGCCCACTGGATTAGTGATTCATTTTGATGCGAGACCTGATTGAATCGATATGATGAATTACATTTTAAAATAAAAAGGTTGCGTTTAAGCAGTGGGTCACGTGACTCATGTGATCCGGTTTCTGTAGAAATCGAAAGTAAACGTGAAGCAAAAACGACTTGTAGATACAGTATTCAACTTTTTACACATATTGCCCTGTGAATATGATTAAGGTAGGATTGTATAACCAACACTTAGAACACATATTTGGTGAAAAGAAGCCTCCAATTCATCGCCAGAATTCATCGCCAGATATGAAGGCTAAAACTGTCCACTAGATGTCGCTGTCGCGTGGCCTCGTTCACCAACACGCACACTATGATGCGAATATACGTCACTTTTTTTTATCATTACACTGTCACATCGTTTCTTTGTCTTTTATCGATGTTAATTTAGCCCCATACTATATATACAATACAATCAACAAAACTAAGGAATGTTGAGGTGACATACAGAAGGGGGTATAGCTCAGTGGTAGAGCATTTGACTGCAGATCAAGAGGTCCCCGGTTCAAATCCGGGTGCCCCCTTCAATACATTTTTATTATTAGATGAATTCTGTCCTAACCCTGATTGTGAAAAAAAAATGTACCTGTTTAAAATAAATAAATAAGAGAGAGAGAGAGAGAGAGAGAGAGAGAGAGCGCGCAAATCTCACCTGTTCAATTGTGACTGGAGCACTTCCAGTCTTGACCCGAGCTCACTGGGCCGGTCCTCAGAACAGGGGACAGGCTGGAAGCCGGTGGTCCTGGCCGCAGACGACGAGCGTCTTTGGGCCTCGGAATACTGGCTGGCCCGGCGGTCTGGCCAGTAGCCGTAAAGGCCAGACATGCTGACTGGAACTGTGGCTGTAAGGATGATTGTCAGAACAGAAACTTTAACGTTGCACTTGACTCTGGACGGAGTTACTGTTCATTCATTTATTTTCTAGTTTTTTTTTTTTTTAAGAGTAACATCTCACATGGGCCAACTCCAAAGTATGGCGTTGAGGAAATTCACAATGATAGCTTATGTGGACGATACAGAGATGGTGGCGGACGCTTCACCTGAGTATGGTGGCCCAGCGAGGTCAATAGGCTTCGCCATCCCAGGGGCGGATCTACCGTGCGGCAGGAGGTTAATGACGGCCGGTGGGTAGTCTCTGGCGTCCCCTGCCGGCGGGGGGTACAGCTCCATTTTACTGCTACGCCTCATATGCTTCATCTCCTCGTCGCTGGACTCGGATGAATAAGTGTCACTATTGCACAGCTCGTCCCAGCGCGGCGTTGCGACTTTGTGATGGTTGGCCATTGGACAAGACTGCTCGGCGTAGGTCTCCTCCTGGTCCGTGCCATCTGAAGGAGTTTTATTATTTTTTCAATTGAAGTATGCACTGGGAGAGATTTTATTTATTTTGTATATTTGGGGGCTAAAGGCAAGGTCATCGCTCACGGTTGTGGCGTCGCGGGGAGCCTCTGTGGTGCCTGCTGCGACGGTAGCCACATTCAGAGTCCTTGCTTGGCGTTGACAGATTTACCCGATCTGCCTGATACACAACACCTTCAGTAATGGACAAATATAGAATACAAATATAGAATACAAATACAATACATTTTTGTGGGTCTACTCATGACAGACACACCTACCAAGTTTCATATTATATTTTACATTTTCTGGTGGTAAACACCTCCATCAGGTGGCACTCACATCTCTCAGGTTGAAGGTGACCTCCAAGTTGTGCCAGAAAGTGTCGGCAAAGTCAGGGTACATGTCCAGAACCTCCATCAGGTCGTCCCTCTGGATTTTGTGAAGGTCGCAGTACGTCAGCGCCCGCACGTCGGCGCTGGACTTGCCGGGCCTGCCGTACATGCTAACGGACTCGCCGAAGATGTCGTTCTTTCCTGGACGTACGCATGAGATGGGATTCAAACCCAAACAGAACAAAAACACTGCGGTGAATGTTCTATTGGAAAAGGAGGCACCCGGGCGGGATTTGAGTGCCACTGCTATTGGTGATCAATGGTTCTGCGAAATGGAAGAATTAAATGGAGCTGTGCCCAAACACCCCTGGCGAGGCAACACGACAGCTCTGTGTGTGTGTGTGTGTGTGTGTGTGTGTGTGTGTGTGTGTGTGTGTGTGTGTGTGCGTGTCTCTTCATGGCGTGCGCTTTGATGTGAAGGCGGAAAATGGAAAAAAACATTTGAATTAAATTGAGATTTAAATCAAATCATATTTAATTTCAATGAATGAACTGAATTTTCCTTTTGAGGGATTAAAATTCATTTATAATTTAAATCAAGTTTAAAATGGAATTTTAATTACATTTAAAATTTGAATTAAGTTTGCATTTTAACTTTCATTAACTTTGAATGCTAATTAGATTTAAATTAGATTTACAGTTAAATTATTATTAAATTAAAACAATTGAATTAATTTGTCTCGACGTATCAAGATTAGAACAGTCAAACTGAATAAAAAAATTCAATTACATTTCATTTAAATTCAGGTTTAAATTATATTGTATTTACATGATAATCATATGAAAACTATTTGGCAGTTTGTTGGTCAAAATGTAAACGGATGTGTCAAATCGCGTAGATCTTGTTGGAACTTACAGGATCTTACATTGAAGAAAATGAGTCCATCATTTCGCTCTTCGGAGCATGTGTCAACTTCGGTGGAGTCTGAATTAAAGTCAAAGGAAGCGAGCATCGCACTCACCCAATATGGCCACCACCATGTCGTCGCGCAGGATCTCGATGGAGCCGTTGGAGATGAAATAAAGGGCGGTGAGGATGTCGCCGCTGTGCACCAAGGTGTCGCCGGGCGGGGCGTGGGTGGTCTTGAAACGGATTGCCAGGGCGCGCAGGCAGCCTTTGTTGGCGCCTCGGAAGGCTTTGCACTGCTGCATCAGCGTGCGGTTCAGATGCAGGCAGATGTCGGCCTGCAGGCACTCGGGGAAGCCCTTCAAGACCTGGTGGGAAACACACAAGGTGTCTTTAAAATGCGGCTGTCAACACGTCAGCGGGGTCCAAGTAATTCTGACTTTGCTGCACATAAAGATGGACGAAAATGAATTTGTAAAAGACTACGATGAAAAGCTGGATGTATAACAAAAGTCGAAGACGTGGGCCTGCGTTGAACTTTTGAGAGACAGTTTGCGTACTCACGGCGTTCATGTCGATGCCGTTGGTGTAGGACCAGGCGTGCTGGAAGTACTCCTCCAGACGCTGCCGCAAGCCACCGGGAATTTGGTGGAAGCGGATGAACTCTTTGACGCGCAGCATCTGCGTGTGGTACCGCGCCGTGCCCGAGTAGAGCCTCTGGATGATGGCCGAAACGTTGCCAAAGATGCTGGCGTACATCAGAGCTGCGTCAAAGGGAAGGGAGAAAGTTGAGCACAAAGAAAGGTAAGAAAACGAAACCAAAAAAAAATTATTGAATGAAACACCAAAAATACAAACCAAAAAAGCACAAAAAAAGAAAACACAAATGATGAAAACAATATGATAACATTAGAATAAAAACAAGAAAAAAAGAAAAATATAAATGTCAATAGCATATACATTTAAAAATGCAAAATAACAAACAAATAGTGAAAAATATTAATAAACATGTATAAACTCGAAAAAAAAAGAAAAAATATGTTAAATTTAAAAATATGTAAAAAATGAATACATGCTAATTAGAGTTCAAATAAAAATAAAATAAAGCGAAATAATTGTTTTCACTCAAACACAGAGGGACTCACATCCAATGAGCATGACGCAAATGGAGAAGATCTTTTCGGGGTTGGTGTTGGGCGAAACGTTTCCGAAGCCGACGCTGGTGAGGCTGCTGAAGGTGAAGTAGAGCGCCGTCACGTACTTGTCCTTGATGGACGGCCCCGACGCCGCATCGCTGTCGTTGTACTGCTTGCCGATCTGCTCGGCCAGGTTGTCCAGCCAGCCGATTTTCATGACCCCCACGCGGGCCGAGCTGGTGCGTTCCACGTTGCCGATGGCGTACCAGATGCACGCCAGCCAGTGGGCGATCAGGGCGAAGGTGCACATGAGCAGGAAAAGCACGGCCGCTCCGTACTCTGAGTAGCGGTCCAGCTTGCGGGCCACCCGCACCAAACGCAGAAGCCGCGCCGTCTTCAGAAGGCCGATCAGCGTGGTGGTCTGCGGCTGGGGAGGCAGATGCCATCTCGTTACTGCAGTCATCTCGAAAAATATTTATTGGCAAAAGGGTTATAGCAGGACTGTGCTTTGCGTTGTATTAAGTTAGCAGAAGGAAAAGTTCTGCAGTTGTTTTAAATGCAATTTCTCTTTGTTTGATGTTTAGTTTGACGGTGAACATCCACAGGGACTGTATTTTTTTTTTTTTTTAAAGATTACTACCTGTCAAACTGCTTCTTGTGAAGTGAGTTAACTGCCATCATACGGCACTCAAACAAAAAATTGCTCTCAAGTCAAAGCAACAAATGAATCCAAGCAATCTATAGGTGGAAAAATTTGCAAGTCGGGTTGTCATCTCTCAATTCACCATTTTATCCATACCTCCTCTGACCCAGAGCGGAAGATGAGCAGATCGAAGGGTATGGCGGCCACGATGTCGATGAGGAACCAGCCTTTGAAGTAGTGCTGGGCGATGCGGCCCGGGTGGCTGACCACTTCATCGTTGTGGTTGACATAGGTGGTCCGGAAGTTGATGAGGATGTCCACGATGAACATGACGTCCACCACCAGGTCCACTACGTTAAGAGGGTTGCACGTGTAGCCGCACGTCCGCCGCCGATCCTCCTCCACCTCGTTGAGAAGAAAGGCGGCCGAGTAGGGCGTGAAGATGGCCGTGTAGATGACCAGCAGCAGGATGAGCCAGTCCCACATGGCCTTGAAGGGGCTGTAGTGCAAGATGGTCCAGCGGTGGATGCGCGGGGCTTGCAGCTTGTACTCGGGAAGCACGTCGGCGCCCAGCGACAGAACCTTACCGCCAAGAAAGCCATTTATTAATACCATATAGTCTCACTTAATTAGGTACACCTACCTGCACACTGTCTACAACCAGGACCACTTTCACCTGCTGCTGTCCCGACCATATGACCTGATTTTGGTCCTGACAAGCAATAAGTGATGCACAGGCGGATCCATAAAGGGCCCCTAGTATGTTACAGGGCCCTGAAATGAATTGAAATGTAGAGAAACGTCAATCCAACAGGTCACTAACATGTTAACCCTTTCATGCAACCTGTAACTTGATAAACTGCCCACTGTATTAACCGCTGTCCCCAAAAGGGTTAATCATGCCAAATTAAGAGGTTTGGGGACTTTGAGGGATCTGGGTCAACTAAATCACATATTTTGGCTATTTAAGACCAGGTCAGGTGAAGTTATGAATACATGATAAGAAATGACAATACATGATGAGAAAGGAGGGACATTTTGTATATGTTCTTGCACCAAAGCCGAAACTCCATTTGAGCAAATAGACCATGGGCAAAAATACCCAAAACAACAATTTGGAATATTAAACTAGTGTCAGCAAACCCGAGAGAACAATTTAGACCAGTCGTAAATAGGGGACAAAACCAGTGCTGCCTATTCCGATCAGATATTGCCTCACAGTACCTTCCTACGTAGCCCCTAAGGGGACATGAAAGAAAACCTCCCCCCTAAAATTTTGCATTCCCTCGCAAACTTTGCGTTCCCTCACAAAGATTGTGTTCCCTCGCAAAGATTGCATTCCTTCGTATTTCAAACCAATTATCGAAGTAAAAGTCAATAAAACTCGCCAACGGGCGAAAACACGCCATGTTTGTTGTTTTCAGTTACCCGGACGATGACCCGGAAGTACACCAACGCCATTAAAAAAAAAGATTGTGTTGCGAGGGAATGCAAAGTTCCCTCGCAAAGTACAGTATTGCATTCCATCGCAAAAATAGCGAGATATCGCAAACTTTTTTTTAATGGCGTTGGCGTACTTCCGGGTCATCGTCCGGGTAACTGAAAACAACAAACATGGCGCGTTTTTGCCCGTTGGTGAGTTTCATTGAAGTTTACTTCGATAATTGGTTTGAAATACGAAGGAATGCAAAACTTCGCTAGGGAACGCAATTTTTTTTTTCTTCCATGTCCCCTTTAGGGGCTCCGTATACCTCCCTGATTATCCCGCCGGACAAGCAACCTATTACCCTCTACTTAACGAGTATCAACAATGAGCAGTCAGCAATGATCTTAATTCTGGAGAACATTGAATAATTGATCGAAGAGCAAAATGATGTCACTAATATGATATGTAGCAACTTGCAGTGAGACCGCATCAATCTGATGCTTTTCCTGCGCTGGCCAGGCTAATTTGCATTGTACTTTGCATGATGTCATCCGTGGCGATGAAGCTCAACTGCTGCCTGCGGCGCACGTAACTTGTAAATTCTCTCCCAGGAACCACAAGTAGCTTATTAATGTTCTGTTTCCACTGGCCGAGCTCCTCGCTGAAAATAACCACCTAGGGAGAAGTCACACGCATTCTAAAATGTGCCAGCGAATTCGGAGCTTGACTACATTTGGGAAGGAAGCGAAAGGGGTCACCACCGAAACGATGTTTCGATGACAGACGAGTGCTGGCGTGGTTTTTAAATCTTGTTTAAGCGACACTAGGGGGCGCTGATGGGCCGCTGTGACCTGCTGAACACCATGTGAATGGGCGACATGCTAATCAGAGTGTAAACACAAGGTTCACTCATCCAAGTTATCGATGTGCTGTGTTTTGTAATGACCAATAGAAGTGCCACCCGTGTCGCATGCAACCTGTCAGCTCGTTATAATTAACATGGCATTTGTTCATGTCTGCATGGGGCTCGTGTTTGATACATGACAGTTTGGGAAAGTACATTTTGAAGGCAAGAAAACCCCCCAAAAAGAAATTTGGGGCAAATAAACTGTGGGTGAACAAGTTAAAATAACAGTGTGGACGAGTAAGCAGGGAGCATTGAAGCCCAAATGACAATTTAGGCAAGGAAACTGGTTCCAACAAGGTCAAAAACTCCGACTGGGGCCAAGTAAACGGTGGACAACCGAACCCAAAAAAACCAAATAATTCAGCAAGGCGGACAATGAGGCCAAAAGGTCAAATTCAACAAGTAAAATGTGGGCAACGAAGCCAAAATGACAATTCAGACAAATAAAACAAGGGGGGAAATGAATGAAGGAATCTATAACGTGGATGAGCTGACGTGGTCACATGACAACAACATGCCCTGGCTTCCTGTTCCTCACTTAGTCAGCGTCATATAGAAAAGAGGAGCATCTGAAGAGCACCTTAGCAGGAAGTAAATAGTGTAAGTGTGTAGTTATGAAAAAATAAAATAAATATAAGCACTCACAGGCTGTAGTTTCTGCTTGAAGCTCATGTTGACGCGTACTTCATGCTAAACACAGAGAGAGAGAGACACAGCAACCTCCGTCCGTCCATCTACATCCCTCCCTCAACGACATTCCTCCCCCCTTTGCTTTCTCTCCGTCCCTCTCCGGCCCCCTGCGTTAGGCCCAGCCCAGATTTTTAAAAAAATGGCCTCCGTGTGGCATTATGTCATCACAATATGATACATGACAAAATGAGGTGATACATTGTGGGCGAAAAAAGTAAAAAGTAACAATTTAGCACTTTCGGGGACAGCGGTTACTACAGTGGACAGCTTATCAGGTTACGAGGTGGATGAAAGGGTTAAACAAGAAAAACGGTCGACGATAAAGCCAAACAAGGAAGCAAAAAATAAATAAAAAATTGGGGACAACACAGCCAAAATGACCATTTGGGGAGGTAGACCAGGGGGCGACAATTCAGCCGAGCTGGCATGTAAATGTTGGGCAACAAAGCCCAAACTACGACAAGTAAAATGGGGACAAGGAAGCCAAAATGACACTTAAGTCAAGTAAACCGGGGCAGCAAAGCCAAATTTGGGTCAATAAACTGTGAACAGCAAAGTCAATATGACAAGTCAAACGCCTTTTTTGTCGCAGGCCACATTGTAGTTACAATTTCCCTTGGAGGGCTGTTACGACTGTGAATTTTGTCAAACACGGCACCGCATGGCGCCCGCACACACATACACGCACACACATACACGCGCACACACGCGCACGCATAAATCCGGGCGTTCCTGCTCGATCACGCCATTGCAGACTAATCCATAGCGGCGTGGATCAATGGCAACCTTCATTTCTCTTTTGTAAGGTGCCAATCGAAACTCAATTAAGCAGCCGACAATTTTTTATACCGCGGCGCCACAACATCCGACGTGAAGGCAATTTTTTTAATCGCCGTTTTCACTATGAAGCGGCCATATTTCAGGAGGTGAGAGTTCGCCTGCAAGGTGTATACATGGAAACGCTGTCCTCCATGTCCATTAGCTCACGAGGCCAAGGTCACTCACTGCCAACCGCCAGCCAGCCAGCCAGCCAGCCAGCCAGGCAACGCTGCTCTCGATGGGCACACACAGATGTCACACTCTTATCTAGCTTTTGAACCAGGGGAACAAAGGAAAAAAAAATATATATATATATATATATATATATATATATATATATATATATATATATATATATATATATATATATATATATATATATATATATATATATATATATATATATATATATATATATATAAAAACAATGTTGGAAATCAAACAAAACCCAAAAATGACAGTTTTGGCAACCGACCTTGGGGCAGCAAAAGTCATACGGGCAAGTCAAAAAGGGGATATAAACCTAAATTGAAAAGTAAACTGGTTGCAAAAAAAAAAATAATAATAATCATTTCAATTGACTCTGGGGCAACAAATCCAAATCCACAAGTAGGCCAGGGCAACAAAGTCAAATTTGGAAGTAAACAGAAGGCAACAAAATCAAATTGGTAGGTAAACCGTCCAACAAAGCCAAACTGACAATGGGAGGCAACCGAGCCAAACAGAAAAGTAAACAAAGGTAATTTCATGACACAGAATCTCCGAGAAGCTCTGGGCGACATTTTTCTTTTTCTATTCAACTAGCATCCAGCTGCTTTCCTCTGAGATTATGAGAGCTTTAACTTTGTCGAGGTGCTTTTTGACACCGCGGCGATGTGGAGGCGACACGGTGTGCACAGTGTGAAGACGCATGTCACACCTCAGGTGAGATTAGTTCTCCTCGCGCGTCATCCGGCTTCCCTCCCGAGTAGCCCGAGGCGGCCCTCCATTTATAGACACACTTGTGTGTGTGTGTGTGTGTGCGTGGGTGTGTGCATATGTGAATGCAGGAGAGCAGTGATACTTAATGACCTGAACCTGTCACACACACACACACACACACACACACACACACACACACACACACACACACACACACACACACACACTCTGGGAGGAAAAAGCAAGTGAGAGCGAAAGTTGTTCTCACAGTAGGTAGTGGAGGAGCAGAAAGTAGAAATATAAATGTCACTTGCACCTCCAGCTCCCAAGATAAACGATAATGAGAACACAAAAAAAAAAATCCTCAGTCAAGGCTAGAACATTTGTCCCCTGCCAAATCACCGAATTTAGGACCTTAAAAGGTAAAAGGAGCTCAAACTTTGATTCAAAAGGGGACAACACGTAATATAAACAAGCAGTTTGATGATTTTTGATGTTGTGATTACACTGTGTTTACATGCTTAATCTGGATCCAATCTGGACTAAGAAATTTTGTTTTGCAAATTTCCCCACAGGGGAAGTAATAAATGTTACCTTGAATTATATTAGACTAGGTTGTAAAAAAATGTCTAAAAAACAGTGACTTACTTAATTACTTCTTTCCATTGGATTTCACATTTTGCGTTTACACTGTCGTAAATGCTCAATCTGGATCAGATCTGCACTAAACTTGGTGTGATATTCTAGATAAAATCGCAAGAACAACCAAGGAAGGGCAAACAAGGAAGATATCCTGTTAAGTGGAAAAACACTGATTGCACTTTCAGTCAATGTTCAACCTGGATCAGATCTGGATTACAGTTTGGCGCAATATGACAGTTTACGCAAAGCAAATTTCTTTGACACGGGATAAGATTTGAAAGGGATACAGAATATTGCCAATAATAAAGAAAGACAAAAAAAACCAAAATATCTCATGAGCTTGGAAGCATAATTGGCTAAATCAATATAAAAAAAAAAGAAAAAAAGTGCTTGCGAAAAGTTTTCCGAAACCCTTGAAAAAGGATTTATAATATCCAATCATAATCTCCCTGGTGGAGGAAACAAGGACTTCTGGTCTCACCTGTGTTACCTGCGTCACCTTCTCAGTAACATTCTGTGTTCTGTCTTTGACTTTGCTGGGCGCGATGATCTCAATCTCGCCGGGCGACGGGGGTCTGACGCGGTCCGAGCCGAAGGTGAGCGTCACCTGCGGGATGCGCCCAATAGCCCGGTGCCTCATCAGGTCCGAGTCCGAAGTGGAGTTGGCGCCGCTCGGCTTCAAATCTGCATAAAAGCAAAAAAATAAAAATGTGTCCTTGGTGTTGCTTTTGTCCGTGTGAGCGTACTTCGTTTTGTTCACGTCTTAACGAGTGCTTCTACTGTCAGACTCACTGCTGTTAGTCCGGGCATCTCCGAGCCGAGTGCTCGACTCTGTTTTCATCCCGTCAATGTCGTCGAGAGACGAGGCCCGTCGCAGACTGCGCATGCTTTCCCCCGAGCTGCTTCGAGATATGGTCCCCCGAGGTACCGGCAGGTCCAGGCGGTCCGTCAGCAGGGAGCGGCGCTTGGCGCAAGACTGGGCGGCGGGTGAGGGAGGATCTAGGTCTTGCTCTATAAGGGCCTCAGTCTCTGACTGCATACAGCTCTCCTTAGACGGGATGCGGAAATCTTTCAGGGGGACTTCCTCACTGTTGGGCTTAAAAAATGATATTTTTTTTTATATTTCATATACACACATATATACACAGGTATATACACATATACACACACACATAGCTGAATGTATTGTTTTCAAAAGGTTTTGGAAGACTAGTGAGCGTGAGGCAGCAAGAAAAGGAATGTGTGTGAATGTGTGTGTGTGTGTGTGTGTGTGTGTGTGTGTGCGTGCATGTGTAAATGTGTCTGCCGTGACAGATTGTGTTTCCGGATTGGTCGCTCATGGATCCTGTCAGGAAGTGATATCCTTCAAAAAAAAAACACAGCGGAGACATCCAAACACGAGCGAGCGGCTCGTTTGTTTTTCATTTATCTCTTTGATGGCTTTTTCCCCTTTAAACAATTCCCCGCAGCTGTAGAAGGGCTCTTTCACATGGGATTTCATGTGAGGGGACCACAAAAAGGAAGCCTTTGCTGCCGCTGAATGATCACAGTCTTGTTTTTTTTTTAAACCAGTAAAAATTGAGCATTTTTAAACATGTGACAATAAAGTTGTATTTGACTTGATATTTATTGCATATAAAGTTCTCTTACCTGCAAGTAGTCCACCACGACACCCTCAAACTGATCTTTGGAGAGCGACTGCCGCGATAGGGCGCAACACCGGCAGTCGCATCTTCAATCTGCGATTCTGACCTGAGAGAGACGATCCACAGTGAACAACAGATTTAGACGAGATTTTTTTCAAATACTAAAATATAAAACAGTTGGTGCATCATGATTAATAAATTGCAGCACCTTCAGTTATGCGTGACCTGGCCGCCAGGGGGCAGTGTAAAACACAAACACTCCACCATTGTCAGCGACTACGTGAGTTGCAATAATATTTCACAGAAGATAAAGAATATATGCCTGTGATGTGTATTGCGATAGTGTCTGTGTACGTGTGCTGATGCACCGTTTGTGTTCAAAATATCCATGAAAGTGCTCACAGTAGAGCCAGCCTTGACTGACTCGCTGCCTGAATCCGGACTTCTTGAGCAGCGGGTCGACGAGCTCCTGGAAGTCCAGGATGAACATGATGACGACGCCTTCCTCGTTCTTCACTGGAACGATGTCCACCATGCACGGCCTGCACGTGCCTGTCATTTGATGGCATTGTATACCAGTTTACACGGGAGGGAGGAAATCACATTTATGCAAGTCACAAGCAAGTCTCAAGCCGTAACCTTCAAATTTCAAGTTAAAAAATAAAAGAACTTTCACAGGGGATAAAGGAGCTATTTGACGAGTAGAACGGACAGGTTTTTTTAGTACCTTCTTTGGCGTAGTAGAGGATCTCCACCTTGCGCTCCTCAGAGCCGAGGAGGGCCTGAGCTAGCTGCGCCAGGGCGCTCTTCATGGTGCCGGGCCCCACCAGGAACTGGCATGTGCATGGCTGCTGCATGATTTCGGCCCGCGTGAAGCCGAACATCTGACAGAAGGCCTCGTTGCAGAAGATGATGCCACAGTTCTTCATCTGCGCATTGGCAATCACAAACTTGCGATCTGAAACGACCACGTGGACCAGGTTTAGCATTAGCCACTCCAGGCTTTAAAGATCAATTATGAACTTAATGTGTCACTCATGTCAAGTACAAGATGTTCGCTTCTCTTGTCCAGTGACAACACAATAGGTCGGCTCGCTATTAATACAGTCAACAATCATGTGGAGTGGAACTAATGAAGTGGAGCTTTCCAGGCTGCTTAGCATCACAATGATTCCTGCGAGACCCCAACGGAGCAGCTGGACACTTAACAGAGGGACTTGTGTGGAAATGTCAACACTTCTGTACACGTATGCTGCATGTTGCTATTTCAGTACTGTATAGTTAATTCCGATTAAAACGAGGCATTTGATTTTAGATTGATAGTATATATATAATATGTATATATAAAATTAAATACACTGTGTCCCCAGGAGGTGAGCGCGGTGCCTGGCAACCGCTAAGTGACAATTGAGGGCTTCAAAGTGCCACTACGTGGAACAGAGGAACATGTGACGTAGCTCCGGAGGCACAAGGGGATTGTGGGTAACCAGAGTGACATCGCAATCAAAGGCGAGCACATCTCGGTTGTGTTCATTGAAGTCGGCAGTTAAAAGGCGCCAAAACAGAGCTGGCCAACGTCGATTCGGTGGCCTGTGTCGCGCGCACGTCTGCTTGTAAGAGCAGCTGCGACGTTAGCATTAGCTTACATCACTTATATCAAATATTTTGATTATGTTTGAACTGTGTCTGAAGCTGGGATATTCCTTTGGAATCTTGGCAATACCTCTCGTTATTAAATTGCCGCCTAATTTCTAATCATGGAAAATTTGTGTGAGCGACTAGGGTGTGCTATGACTTTTCTTAGTCCTGACACTTGCTGCTTTTAACACTTTCAGGGACAGCGGTCACTACAGTGGACATCTTATCATGTGATCAGGTTACAGGGAGCATGGAAGGGTGAAAAAAATACATTTGATTTTGTTGGGAAAGGAGGTCGAAAGTTGAGTCCGAAACAGAAAAGCAACAATGTGATGGTATCGTCTCAGCCAATCAGATTGTCGTGATATCACATGGTAAGTTTTATGACATGCTGTGATAATATGATGCGTCATAGTCAACAATTCATTGTTTTTTCCCCCCTTCATCTTTTTGGTAACATCTTCACTTCAGCATTGAAGAAGAGTGACATTACAAAATAAATGCAGACACAATCCAAAACTAAACGAATGACTTGATCAAGAGAGGTGCACTATTACTTTTTTTCCCCTGTCCTGACACTTACGGCTTTCGAAATATTTAACTCCCAAAGTTCAAAGAAAGAAAAACGTGTCTCTCATTTTCGTCGGGTGTCCTATTATTTTTCTCAGTCCTGAGAATGTTGAGATATTTGAGTTTTCCTTCATTTAAAGCGTACATTCATGCAATTAACATTAAACAAGATATGAGGTTTAAGATCAGAATTAAGTTGTAAAGATTCACACGTTCAGTGACTTACTTTGCTCGTCGAATTTCCTGATGATGGTATCGAGGTAAGTGTTCTGGAGGGCAACGTGACCGCGTCTCACCGGCATCTTGACAGCGACGATGATGACAAAACATCAAGCTTCTAAATCAGCATCGGGAAGCGCCGAATTTAAAGTCAAATTAAAAGAAGTGCACGTGCAAAGCTGCTGAGGGACTGGGTTGCTGATGCTGCCTGGAGAATGATGCTCTTGATGATGAAGGTTGGTTGCCACAGTGACAAGGGAAGCTGGATGTCACGCGCTGAGTTAAAAATAAAAAAAGAGGAAAAGTTGACTAAAGTGCAGTTTAATTTCAGACACTTGAGCTGCAGTTAAAAAGAAATAAAACGACACGCAGGAAGTTTTCGCCTTTTGTTTAACGACATCTCTGTCAGGTTTGTCCGCGAAGAAAGTGCGCAGAAGAAAGAGAAGCTCATCTCGGCCAAAAATTGGTCCCATCTACTGTGTGCTGCTTTCCACCGTCCCCAGCGGGTCCTCACAAGCCACCGGCGTCAAGCAAGCAAGTACACAGCAGGGCGGAAATAGCCAGCAGGCAGCCTTTCAAAATAAGAATTAGATTGGTTGCTCGCTCGATCTCGTTTCAGACCCAAAATGCGTCCTGAGCATATATCGATCCAGAAAGCGACCCTACAAAATGAATACAAGTTGAACATCGTTTTAAATTCGTTGTTTGTCTCGACATGCTCGTAGTGTAGAAAAGAGGTACAGAAAATGGATGGATGTCAGGATAATACTGAATGGCCGGATGATGTAAGTAGATGCATGTATGAAATGTTTTTACAGGAATTAATTACTTATGAAGAGATACCCAATGATTTCGTGTGTGCGCGTGCGTTTTATTGTGAAACTCTTAATGTGCGGTTGTGTTGGCGGTTTGGCTTGACAGTGGTCCTGTCGGTGACAGATTGCAGACCCACCTCAGTCTGCTTCACTCCATATCACAGCTCTGAAAATAGCAGCATCCCCCACGTGCGCCGCTGCCATCGCACTTGTACCGCGATAAGGCTCCATGTGTGTGGCTGTGTGTCAAGTTGAGCACAACAAAAGGAAAACAATGGCAAAGTTTTTCACCTTCAATCCATCCTGATCCCACAGCGACACTCACTTAGCATCCCGGTGGCATTCTGAAATAGAACAGACGCTCTATGAAAGGTCGCTGACAGGAGAGGGAGAGGAACATTTTCTCACATGTGTGTAGCATAGTTAGCTTAAATGAGGCTAAATAAAGTTATCGGCGAGGCCCATTGTGTTTCCCTTAATTTTTTTGTCCTCTAACCTGATAACGTTAGCTCACATCTAATTTCGTAGTCCAAAAAGGTCATCTGAAGTTGAAAATGTTTGTGCATTGGGCCATTGTTTTATAAGTTAAATTGTCCAGGTCTAAATTTCATCTGTGTAACATATTTAGCTTCGCATCCTCTTGTGTTTCAGGTAACACAAAATGTATTGTCCTGTAACACGTGTTACACTATAGCTAAAGCTAATAACGTTGGATCATGGAAGTCCAAAAGAATTCCCGCCTGCCATGTCCATGTCCGTCTTGGAATAGTTGTGACTTTTGTCGTCCTTCTCGCCTGCATGACGGACTGTCAACACCTCACAAACCAAAACGCACCATCCAGACACCCCTCGCCCCCTGTTTCACCTCTTGCCCGCTTTCTCGCTGGACCTGATGGGAACCAAAGCGTTTGAACAGACCTGGAGACTTTTTATCAGGATGGAATTCCTTCAGCACCATCGTTGCCCTGAGAGACTTCATTCTGCCGATAAGAGCTGGACACAACACGTACAACTGTACTCTAAACATACACACACGAGTACAGAGTGTCTTATTCGTGTGTTATCGACTTTTTTTTTTTGCGGTTGAAGATGCAGGTATAGTTTCATACAGAACAGATTTCGAAAGGGGGAAAAAATTGTCCTGGCGTCTAAGGAAGCATCGTACCAAATGCCTGAGCCACTTCATCTGACGATAGACATTGGTGAAATTATTTTTTTACTTGTAAGGCAATTAAGAATGCCCCATTTAAAATTAAACAGTGACAGTTGCGCAACGGCATGATTTTGATCTAAGAACAAATTTCTTCGTGTTAGAAAAACATGACCAAAAAACCCCAAGCATATGTATGTGTGTGTGTGTGTCACAGCCAAGCAAAGATTGTCTTTTGGTTGTGTCACGATGAGCTGCAGCACAGAAATAATCATCCTCTATTCATACCTGGCAAGAGACACACGAAAAACGCCTCCTCAGTTTTCACATGGGAGGGTGATTGGGGGAGTCTTTACATGAAGCTTCAAATGAAACAGCGTCACCATGGCCACAGCTACAGATGGAGCAGACCTCTCATTAGTGGTCGTGGATACTCTAGTCTCCCTTCTTTCTATCTGCAGACTGTCAAAAAAGATAATTGCTAACGACCACCATATTATGCCCCTCGATGTTACGGCACACTTGAAAATACGCAGTCCACGTCAATGCCGCAGCTCACTTTCATGCCATTAAAAAAATACAACACGACACATTTTACGCATTTTCCCCAAAACTCTCTTTTATTCTGGAAGGCACTTTGTGTACATAAGGACATGAAAGTCCGTTAAACTCTGCTTTCTGTGAAATACATTTTGACGTTGCACTGCAAGTCCCGTCATGATACAACATCGCTAAACAGAAACATAAAAGAATTGTCTAAAAACGTCTAAACTAGCTCATGCTCATTTGTTCACCCCAATTGTTTTCCCAAGCATTTTAGCATTGAGCTTCCCCATTCAATCATTTGTTAAAACATTAGGTACACCTGCAAATGACACCCAATACAACAACCGTCAGGAGGGGGGGGAAGCTATAAATAATAATGCTTTGAATGATTGTAATATTTTGACACAACTGGCTAATCAATATATGAGGAAGAGCTCCTAGCATGACCAACCGCAATAATAAAAAATGAACACCTATATATATATATATATATATATATATATATATATATATATATATATATATATATATATATATGGTAATTCTATATCTATACCCAATAAGATTCAGTTTATTCAGTTTGTTTTATATGTCTGAATATTAGTCCAAAATAAAATACTTTTTTTGTTCTTATTATTGCTTTGCTTCCTGTTACTGTAGTTGTCAATAGCTTAGAAAAAAAACCAAGCAAAACTCACATGGCGCAAGTGTACCTAATGTTGCGGCCGATGCATGGACACCGCCCATTGGTGAACAAAGTCGTCATTTGGCTCAACCAACAAACCTCGACATGCTCTTGAATTATATCTGAAAAGCAAGAAGAGAAATGTCATTTTAAAGGTCTATTTTTAACCATGTCTGTCATCTGAAAGTAGAATAATTGTACTTTTTTTGTCTGTGCCCCCAAACAGAACCTGGCCAGCCAGAGTTTGTTTCCTGCGTGTACATAAAAAAAAATTATTGGAAAAAAAAACGATTTTATTTTCTAGGGAGTGGGGCGCACATTTGCAAAACCAGCTGCTTTCTACCCATTCTTTGTCAAAACAACACCGACTGGAGTATAAAGTTAGATTAAAAAAATATAAATTCCAGGTGAAGTGGCACAGCGGCATAAATAAAAAAAATATTTATAAATAAAATCACATTGGACGTAAATACAAAACTCATAGATGACATTTTTTTTAAAGTGCATCTGATTAGATAACAATTGACTGTTAAAGCTTTGTTCTCAAGGCCGCTGTGTTTGAAACACTTAACTAAAACGTATAAAACCAAACAATCATCAGCCTCTCGTTTAGGTCACACGAGTTGACGGCCTCAACGCGTGACGTTGCACACTGCATCCAGCAAGAAGGACGACAACAGTCACTTCCTGGTTACACGGCTCAAACAACCTACTGCCTTTTCCAACACGACACAAACACAATCAATCAATCAACCAACCATGCACCCATCAATGACAGGTGATTGCCTAACCACACACTTTCTGAGACAAACCCGACAACTTGCGTTTCTTCCCCTCATACATGACGACATCTTCAAAAGATCCTACAGTACAATATTCCATCAGCTATGTGGACAAATGTTTTGGTGCACATCATGAGTCATCTTTAGAAACACGTGAAAAGCAGACATTGAAAGCCCACCCCGGGCTTGAAATGCTCATTTGAAACCTTACTTGAAAGCAATAACCCGACCTGGAAACCGTAACCCTTGTTTGAAACGAAAAACCTTAACATGAAGCCCGAATCGAGGAAACTCTACCATACCAGTGGACATGTGTCCCAATACTTTTCTCCACACGATGTGCAAAACTTTCAAGGAGACGTTTTAAATTCTGTCGGGTCCATGACGCCGCTGAGCAACACGGTCCAACCGAAAGAGGGCCAATGTCTTCATCGTTCCGCGCCAACTCATGAAGACTCCTGCGAACGTGGCCCGCACATTGGAAGCTGACCGAAGAAGAACCAGCTACGGTATTTGTTCTCCACACCGCATAAACGACTTTGGTAACGCCGCGCTCCATCCAGGCTAGTCGCGCGAGAAAGGATGTCTGAGCAGCTCTTCGGCAGAGGGCCGTCGCGCGGCCTCTACAAAGATGCGGCGGACAAAGTCGTGCGCCTGCTCGGAGGTGCGTGGCGGCAGCAGAGGCTTGGTGGGCTGCGTGGCGATCTTGAAGATGGCCGCCATGGCCTCGTACTCGGCCCACGGGGGTTTCTCCGTCAGCATCTCCACCACCGTGCAGCCCAGACTCCTGAAAAGACACACACTCTGGTACTTTGGTTTGAAATCTCCTAAATTAAAAACCTAACTGTCTTTGAACTCTAACCCCGTCTTAAAATCCCAATTTCAATCCATAACCCTGTCTTGAAATCCTACTTAAAAAGCCTAAGACAGATTTCAAACCTTAATTGTATTAAAAACATGGACTCACCAGACATCGGCCTTCCTGCCGTAGCCTTCCCCGCTGATGACTTCCGGGCTCATCCAGTAGGGGGTGCCGGTCGCCGAGCGGATGCCAGTTCCGGACATACAGATGGTCTGCAGACGTTTGCTGGCCCCAAAGTCGCCCAGCTTGACGTTGCCTTCAGAGTCCCGCAGAATGTTGGCTCCTTAAAATCAAACGTACAGATAGACTTGAGTTTTTGATTTTTTTTTCGTGGAGGCTACAAAATGGCTTACCTTTAATGTCTCTGTGCACGATCATGTTGCTGTGGAGATAGCACATCCCCTCCAGGATCTGACGGGTGTACTTTCGGGTTACGCTCTCCGTCAGCGCCCCGTAAGACTTCAACTGGTCTTTGACAGAACCCTGACAGGAAGCAAGACCACGTCTTGGATTCATTGACAAACCTGGAAATTTGCTATGTGATCCGAGAATGGATGTTGGACTCACCCCGGGCATGTACTCCATGAAGATGGTGAGGGTCCTCTCGTTGCGGTCCCTCAGGCAGCCGTAGTACTGCACGATGCGCTCGTGGCGAAGGTTCTTCAGCAACTGGATCTCACATTCCAAGGCGCTGACCTCCTGCAGGGACCCCAGCGGACGTTGAAACAAAACCGAACCACGACAAGATGACCAATCACTGAATCATTGGAATGAAAATTTGGACCTGGAGGCAAAGAGGATGACAGGGCAATGATCCACGGGAGCAACAGGTTTAGCTTTTTTTCCCGAAACAGGAAATGGAAAAAATGTGAAAGCAGGAAGACAGCACTGAATGAGTTTAAACTAATGGGTATTTATGAGAGGTATAGGAACCTCAACATATTTGAGGGGAACCATTTGTTGCAGGAACTAAAATTTCCTGGGATTTTAAATGGAAATTCATTTCAGGAACTGTTATCGAAAATCTGGTTCCGGGGTATTTTTGTTTCTGGTCTAAAAGAATAGCCTGCTGCGTCGATAGTGCTTTAGTACCTTTTTGGTCCAGAAAGTACAAACACCAAAATCTCTCAGTTCCTGGAACTTTGGGTGGAAAGGCGCCTTTTGACCACAGGAACTTTAACTCCGACAAGAACTAGGAACTAATGTATGACGCAACAGTCATACAAATGTAAAAAATAAGCCCTTCTCACCTTGCTTGTCTCAGGACTGTCAGGATCAAACTGGACCTGCTTGGCGGCTAGCTCCCGTCCCGTATCCACGTCGTAGCACAGGTACACTCTCCCGAACGCCCCCTGGCCCAGGAGCTTGCCCCGCCGCCAGGACACAGGAGCAGTGGGCGCTGGGAATCCCAACACGAAGCCCGTTCCTCATTTTGTTTCCAAAGCCCGACTGATGATGTCATACGTACATTTATGGGTGACGACGGGGCGTTCTTGTGGTCTGAGCCTGCCCTGGGTGTCCACCAGCTGCCAGCTGCCGATGCTTTCTTCGCTGCCGTTGAGCGAGCGGCGTGAAGGCACAAGGGTGAAAAGGTTCCCCTGCGGGCGGCGGATGCGGGGAAAGGTGCGTCGTCCTAATGGCGAGAAAAAACAATGCAGCGGTTTCAACAAAGTGTCGCCGCATGACGCGGTGGTTGGTGGTTGAAGGTTGAAGGTACCTTCGCTGAGGTCCTTGTGGTGCAGCGAGATATGGTAACGGCGAGGGTACGAGCCCCCCTTGCCGACTATGCGGTCATAGACGTGGTTCTCCCTGTCTGGAAACAAAGCGGAAAGGGGGGGATTAAGAAAAAGACCCCCGCCCCTGTGGTGGACAAGCATTTTATGCTCAAGGGCTGCATTTGTTTTTTTTTTTAACTGAAAATTGTGCCAGCTGATTTGCATATGAGGTTTGAAAAAAATACTTCTTCGATGTAGTCATTATAAAATAATATTGAACATTTTAACTGTATTATTTTTATTCTTCATATATTTGAAGTCATATTTGAAAAATATTGAAAATAATTTTACCTTATTTAATAAGATTAAATAATATATAATATGTATAATAAACATTTCTAAATGTATCTTTGTTTTTATGGTTGTCCATTTCCTTTTAATTTTTAACAATAACTAAATTAAGAACAAAAACATCTTTTGCTACATGTACCAAGCCAAATTAAAAAAAGTTGCGGCTGCTCACCGGAGAACTCTTGTCTGTTGTCAGGATAACTCTTGGCTCGGTGCATGCGAGACTTCCTCGCGGAGGGGCTGCCGGGACAGAAGAAAATATGAAGACCTCCGCCAAGGCTTAAACGCTTCGTCCTCAGTGACATCAACAAAGGAACACGAAGGGATCGTGTGAAATGTCGCACGATATTTCAGCGTCCCAATAACCGTTATGCATGCTGTTAGCATGTTGTGCTAAACCTGAGATCTCTTGCTTTTTCTTTGGCTTCTTGTGAGACACCCCCCAAAAAACAGGAGCGCTTGTCTCGTTATCATCTCTGCCGTTTCATTGTTGTTGTCGTTATTTGAACCGACTTAACGCAACAACACGGAGGCTTGAAATAAACTTTCAATATACTACACATCGACGGTAGCTTCGGGGGAATGCCAACCTGTCTGAGTTACTATTCAGAGACTGACAGCTTCCAGACACAGAGTTTTCAGCGCTGCTCCAGGGATCCAGAACCTGCATGGGAAACAAAACAACATTCCGATAACACTCAAATTTATCACACTTCGGAAATTGTCTTAACGTGTCTGCTGCCTCCATGATGGAAAATACATGGTAGGTAAAGTAAAAAAAGTTTTCATTTGTATTTAAAATATGCAAAAGAGCTTCTTTTGTTTTGCCGGAAAAGAAATGAACAAACACATTTGAATACGTGGACGACTCACACACTGCTCGCTGGTCTCCGGGATGAATTCGCCCTCGCTGTTGATGCTGGTGTAGGAACCTTGGCGGGCGATCCTCTGTTGGCGTTCCGGCACGTAACCGGGAGGTGGCGAGCTGCGTCCCGCATTCTGGGAACCTGTTCATCCAAGTGGGAAACAGCAGAGGAAAAATAACACATCATTAAATGAAACGCACTTGGCAAGCCGTGAAATCAATGTTTTAGCAGCCTGTTGCGGACTTGTGTGTTTTGACAGCTTTTCACTCGATGAGATCAAACATGTATTGACTCGCGTCTCCGCGCGGCAACTTACCGGTGGATAGTTGGCACCCCCTAGGCTCAGACGACGAGTATGCAGCACTGACGTCTCCGGTGGACTGTGAGGCTTTGATTCGGACCTGCTTGCAAGGCACATGTTGGGACGGCGAGGGGGGCTGTGAGATGAAAATCAGGTAGTTTAAAATTCAACTTGAATCCTGTGGAGGCGGTAGCAAGACTTGGAGATGCTGCTCACTCGGTCAAAGAAAATGCGCAGGCAATAGAGAGCAGCGTTTTCTTGTTTCGAATATTTTGCGGGCGCGCAGAGGACATGGTGCATTTGAAATGACGACACTTGCTTCGAGGCTTTGGAAACGCATAAAAATGTAGTTGTTAACACAAATAGCCATTGCCTAGTTAGTTTTCACAAGTGTTGTGAGGTGATGAAACAAGAGTGCCGCAATGTCGTGTTGTAAAGGCCTGCCCAGTACGCGTTTGCCTCACATTGTCGTGTTCCTGTTCGAGCAACAGGATCCGGATGCTCTTCATGTTCGCGCTTCGGTCCAGCAGGTCTATGGCCTTGTCCAGATCGTCCTGCCCTCGCAGCGGGATGGACAACTGCCGGGAGGCAAACGGCGCGTCAACAAGGCAACAGCGTGACAATGGGCAGTGGAGTCGTACCTCGTTGCTCATGTAATGGAAGTCCAGCTGCTGGCCAAAAACCAGCTTGACTTTGCGCTGGATTTCGTCAAACTGCACGGGTCGGCCAAACATGAGGATACTAAAACCAGACAAGACCAGATTAGAGAATTCCTGCAAGTGCACCCCGGTAATACATGCTAACCATCGACTTCTCTCTCCCTCCTCCAAACTGGGCTGAGAAAGGAGACAAATTATGCCATGTTCCATCAACGGAAGGGCGCATAATATGTCAAATTGACTTTTTAGCACTTGTATAGAAAAATCTGACTGACGCCTCCGCCCAAAAAAGAAATAAAGTGTTACAATTGCCTATATTAACAGTTTACAACCTTCTTACAACTCACCGCCTCTCACCCGAGAACTCAAACTTTATCCTGACGTCCTCCTGAGGGAAAACAAGGACAAAGCTTTCAGTTAATAGAAAAAAAAAACCCAAAAAAGGGTGAAGACCTACCTGTCTATTAGCCTGAGCGGGTGTCTTGGATTTGCTGGCGCCGCTGTCGTACGGCACGACGGGTTGTCGCCGCGTCATCTGCAGGGCCACCAGGTCCTTCATGATGGAGTGAAGTGCCTGTCGTTCATCTGAACGCAGACAAATGAGAAACACATTTGGAGCTTGTGACTTCCTCGCAAAATAAAGTGAATTTAGTCTAGTAACTTTATGCGATTCCTTCTCATGCAGGCATCATGCCAACGTCTGAAGCTGATAAACACGCTGGTCGAGGGAAACCTCCTATTCCATGTGAATACCTTTCACACCGTCAATGTTGTGAAAAAGGCGCTTTTCAATGTGCCTTCTCCCACGGTTGAGATCCGGGCAGGTTTTTTTTTTTTACTCGCAGGGAGAGTAAACATTTGGTCGTGTGTAGCTTGGACCGACATCACAGTCAGGAGAAGCAAAACTCCACTTCTTAGGGCACGGAAACACGATACTTCACTCGCTGGAGTCTGGAACTGATGCTCCGAAGGGGGCTGCAGTTTTTTTCTTTCTTTCCATGAAAGCCAAAAAGCATTTTGGTGAACTGACTTACTCATTGTGGCGACGTTGCGTGGTCTTCAAAGCTTCAGAAGTGCTGCCAGCCCAACTGCGCAAAACACAAAATAACAACATTAGCGTTCAAAATGAGTCTTTTCGGAGCTGTTTTTCCTGCAAGAGGATGTACGCAGACAAAAGGTTATCAGCCAGACGTGCAACAATTGTCAGGATGCGAGAGTGCTGCCATCTTGGCCACGAAAAGCCGACTCTGGCAGGAATGTGACATGATGTAGCTCAACATAACACGGATGTTCTTAGCATGCGTGTAAACAGGGTTGGGGAAAAAAAAATAATCATGCCAGCAAGCAGCCAGGCCTGCAAGATTTCAGCAGCGACAGTAGAATCGGGTTATTTTCTGGTAGTGCAGCGCAGAGTACATGAAGCGGGAGAGGCTAAATGCTGGTAATGCAGCAGCCGGTGTAGAAAGAGGGCCGGAATACTTGTTGGGACCACATTTATTGTCATGGATGTGCAGCAGAGAGAGTGTGGAGGCCGGGCGTCTCTGCTGCAATGCCAGCAATGAGTTTGGCCCACTTCATTTACCGTCTACTGCTGCACTGTCAAGAATTAATCTGGCTCGCTTCACGTACCGTTCACAAAACTGCCAGAATATTTAGTCTACTGCAATGCCACATATTAGTCTGGCCCACCTCATGTATTGTCTGAATATTACAGTATCATGTGTGTACCGGTAATTAAAATTAAGGTTTGGCAGAGAGGATAGTTATGACCCCGGAGATGATTATTTCCATGTCCATTATTTTTCTTTTTATTTAAACGTATAAAGGTCATCAGCACCCGTGGCAACAAGCAGTCAGCCTTGGGCGTAATAATCCCACCACAGGAATGGAGGGCACGTCCTCTTGTGGCCCTTTGCCACGTTGCTTTCAAGCATCCGCCACTTGGCATACATGGCAGCCAAAAGCGAAAGGAAGGTGTTTACAGGGCTTGGAGGTGGTTAGTTCAGAGAATGCTAGGAATTACGAGGCTAGGAGATGCCCGCTGCTACTGGCTGCCTTCGCTCCTGATTCTCATTACCCTCCAAGCGGAAAGTGGGGAATTTTGGATGCAGAAGAGGCAGCAGTTCTACCAGGCCGTGCTGCTATGCCCGATTTATTTTCTTTGTATCACGTTTCCACGACCGTTGGGGTTAACAAGGATAACACACACACACAAAACCCCCATTTCTCCCGTGCTGTTTAGTCTGAGGCTGTTTTTCCCAGTTAACGTCATATTGCACCCCTGATATCTTATGACTAGAGTTGTCTTGTTAACGAATTGCGCATGACATCTCTAATTGTCACCCTACTATGCTTTAAACTGTTATATAACTTTTTGGGGTATGCACAGAAGACGACAACTATAATGGACAGACCTCCACCAAATCGCACTATGATGGAACGACAGACTTTATCACTGTAAATGATTGTACAATATACATTAAATTAAAAGAATGCAAAAAATTCTGCCATTTTAATATTATTTTGATGGTTTTAGTACACAAAGATTCACGTCTTCATACATTTATAACAGTTAACGAATGCTAGAAATGCTAACAAATGGAAGAGTCATTTAATTTTACCACAATTTTTACGATTTCTTTTTACACTTACATTACCGTGAAAGAATGCTTAAAATTTTCGGAATATTGGTACGCAGCAGTTACATTCTTACAATTGTATGATGGTTAACTTATGAATGCTAAAAATGCTAACATCTCTCGGTAAGACATTTTATTACATTGGAAATTGTTTTATTCTCCAGAAGTTTGCTTCTTTTTGCACTTGCATAAGAGTGAAGCCTTTTGTTTTTAGTTTATTGTATAAGTAAACTACTGATAGTCAAATTGTTACACGTATATTTATTCTGCATTTTTATTACAATGACATATCGATGTTGGCCAAAATGTTGGCGTAGTTCAGGTTAATTTATTCACTTATGCCATGCAAGTGCTGATGAGGCGTGTTGTTGCGTCATAAGTACGTGACTCCTCACCTGCGTTGTCACACGTGTCTTCCCCCCGCCCGCGATGACAGGTGACGTCGTGATGGTGCGCGCGCATTCTCCAGATTCAGTGGGCACGGGCACGCGCCGTCAAGCAGAGCGCATGCGTGCCGGGGGCCATGTTGTTGCCCACAGGGGGTCCTCGGGTCTCACACACGCCAAGTGATGATTGTTAATTGACAGTTCCCAATAAGGAAGAAAAATAAAAACAAGGTCACGTGGGTGGTTTAGACGGGAAGTGATCCTTTGGAGGAGCTACGGAGGCTGACATGCTGGGAAAGCATACAAAACACGTTCCGAATAAACATCTGGAGGTGCCCAAATAAGGCGTCTTGTTCAATTACTTTCAAGGAATCCGTTTTAGAATAGAGAAAGGGGTTCGGGGGATGCGTGAGGACGGGAAGCCGAGTAGGGTCAAAATTTATCAAACTTCTGAATACTTCGGCTTGTTCGTGACTGACTCGACGCCAAATTGTTGTCTTTCAACGACAAATGCTCGACAAACCTTGGTACAAAGCAAGCAGTCCATCATCGCTTCTCCTGACTAAAACAAAGGTCTAAATCTTTCCAAGAGACAACCTCCAACTTCCTGAAAAAAGGCATTTCACCACCGGAACTCGTTTAGTAGTTTCCAAAGTATTTTGGTAAAGGAGGCCATCGATTTTATGTCCTTCTTCCCCAAAGTGTCGCAAAAAATTGTAGTCCAAAAATTACTTTTAAGCCCAAGGGATTTGCGCTTGTTTGTTCGCTACCTAAATGAGATCGAGGGAAGATGCGGGAGCGCGCAGTTACTTCTTGGATAGTGTATGAACGCAAAGGCGCGCACCGCAGCTTGGGCGGAGCTACTGTGACGTTTACCCGTGATGCCTTCGGCAACACTGGGAAATCAGAACTTTAAAAAAAAATGTGCGAAAAATAAATGCAATGAGACGTTACGCGTGTATGGAGAACTGACAGTGACAAAGTTAGATAATTACACATATTAACTGTTTCATTAATGACGTTTTCAATTATTTCGTTCATCATTTAAGTTTTGAATTGTTTCATTTATCAATGAAACATTTAATGTAGTTCATTTTGGCACTTTCAATTCTCCATAAGCGACGTCTTAATACTCAGAAATAGCAATAGCAGGAAATCAATACTGTAGTTCGTTTGTAAAATACTGTTCATGCATTCATTTGCTCTACTTGTTGCCTTGATGGGCACTCGGAAATCAAACGGCATAAATACCAAGTGATTTAGTTAAAATGTGTTGAGATTAGTTTTGTCAATTAATACTAATTACCGGTAAGAGGAAGTGCATATTTTAAATTGTAAATGTGCGACGTCAACGCTCAATTATAGGCCATTGTGAAATTAACAAATCACCAGCATTTTTAATTTTTTTCTCCAAAAGCATGTAAAAAAAAAAAGGAAAGAAAAACATGACAAATGTTCAAAACATCGAGGCGAAGAATGAGGGGCGCTTTAAATGCAATAGAAAGTTAAATAAAAACAAGGGAAGAGAAAGAAGACTGCAAAGTCTGAACGTTCTTGTTTTAAGGCCACCTCAAACCACAGGTCAAATGTGCGTAATGGAAAAAAATAATAAAAATCACATGGTCAAAAAGAGCCATACGTTTCAAAGATAAAAAGCCGAGAGGACAAATTGACAATTTTTTTTTTTTTTTAACTGCCGTCAATCACCTGACCAGAGTGATGTTCACAGATGCTGTACCTTGGCGACTGACAACCACCAAACAAAAGATATTTCCCACATAAATGTTGATTTTAAAGCATTCAAGGATTAAAAACTCATCTCACACACAAACGTATGTATGTAACAGCAGAGTTAGAAGTTTTATACATTATTTTGTGGAGGCGTGATTGGGGCTGCTGGTTGAGGGGGAATGTGGAGTGAGTAGTTGGCTTTTGGAAAAGGCATGATAAGAATATGGACTGTTCTAAGGCTTCTCTTCTTTAAAAAAAATGCAACTATCAATCTGTTTTATTGGTCGCAGCATGCTCGATTCACAGTAACAAAATCAACCGAGTCATTCAAGTGTCAGTCATGTCCCTAAAATGCTTTTTAAATTTTTACGATATTAACATCCTATTCAATTGGCGATCAATCGAAATGGAGACCGCACACGGAGGCAACTTTGACGAAAAAGGCATTTTTTAAATTCGTACGGTTAACTATTCTTCAGACGAGCCAACGTGTCAGCAGCAGGGGGCGCTCTGAACCGGTTGTCACATGCAGCATGCACGACTCATTTTAGGGAGGGGGCACCACTTCATGAAGGAATAGGTCCAGGTGCCAACGGGTTAGGGCAGGATCTTGTTCACCTTTCTATGCCAGCCATGTATACTGACGTGCAGAAACATTAAATGCTTACACTACCACCTGCATTTTGGGACATTTGGGTGGTGAGCTGTGTGATTTTTATATTGAAAAGGTTGGCAAACACTGGGTTGGGGAAGAGTAACGGAAAGGATTTTCACATGATTGGAATGATTCAAGTGACAGATGGCACAAATGTGGGGGTGTTTTCGGTGACTCGGAGCAATTGGTGGGAAGTGGGGGAGGGGTATTCACGAATCACAAAAACACAGCGCTATGTACAGATAAATTCACAAAACAAGCAATTCAAGTGCTTGGAAACAAAATTAAAAATAATTATGACAAAGGCTGATCCAGTGGTTAAAATTAAGGCCGTTGGGACCCACTCGTACCGACCACATGCAATAAAGACAGTCGACACTTAAAAAAAAAAAAATGCAAACCAAACAAAAAATACAAATTAAAGTAAAATAAAAGATGAGAGGTAACATTACAGTACCCTGTTTGATCCCCGTCAGGCGCTTGGAAGCGCTGCGGTTCATTATTGTAACATTTTTGTATAAAATCCTTGGGTGACACTGCCAATAAAGAGCCTGGATAGTTGACCTGAGTGTGTGTCTGTGTGTGTGTGTGTGTATACATGTGTATACGTGTGTGTGTGTGTGTCAAAGTGTGAGTGTGTCAAATAGTGTGCCTGCTGACATGAAACCATTCATAACAGTAACAACAATAAGAACCAAAACAATTACGGCATCGTAACGTATCCCCCCTCGCCGCAGCCGAGAAGGTTTTTGGTCACAATCAACTAGCTGGGAATAAAATTAAAGAACAAAACAGTGATGTGAGTTATGGCCAATTTGGGAGGGGGGATAAAAAAGGAAACGAACAAACAAATTTAAGCTAGGGGGCAGTTTTTTGTTTTCACGCCGTCTTGGTTATGTTTTCTGTCTCCTTGGTGGCCCACCGCTCTTTGTGCTGCTTACGTCCGAAGCCCTCGTCGTAGTTGCCTTTGCTCTTGAACAGTTGCTTGAAGTGAGGCTTGCAGTAGAACTCACCTTGCAGGGCAGCAAAGCTTCCCAAGCTGCGGGTGGAAGAAAACCAATCACAACCAACGAGTAATGACTCCAAACTAGTTGCAACTGTTTTCAAGTCGAGTCAACAAATCTCCATTTATTGTATGTGCGTAACATACTGCCCCCTGGTGGTCAAGGCACACACATGCACACAAATACACGAAACACACCAAAACGGCAGATTTTTGGGGGAATACAAACATGAAATTGGGGTTCACGATGTCAGTGTGACGTGTGGTTACCTGAGCTTGGTGTTGCAGTGCTTGCAGCAAAAGCACGTGGAATGGAAGACCTGGTTGTCGGCCACCAGCCGCTCCATGGGGTAGACAGTCTTCTCGCAGGACGAGCACACTTCCTTCTGAGTCTTGAAGCTGAATGACTGGGCACACAGAACCGCACGTGGACGTTAACCACCGAAGTGAAATATTTCCACCAAAGACATATTCGATTTATACAGTTACATCTTGTGTCTAATAAATCGCTCCGAAGCAGCATGTGTGTCATTGCGAGGATTATTCTTATGTGGTCTGTTGTAACTCTAAACGATAGTATGCTTGCAGAGTTGCCAAATTCGAGGGGATTTTCAAAGCTGAAAACCTTTGACGGGAATGACTAAGAATGAAATGGAATGAATTTCAATCGAGCATGAATTTACAAAATTGAAGGTTGGACATTAAGAAAGTTATACATTTAGTTGTAATTGAAAAAAATTGAAGCATGGATGGATGGATGGATGGCAAGGAGCATCAAAGTGGGACATGAGTAAACAACTGCAGGCCTTAACTTGTCTGATTAAATTGTTTTTATTACGTAAGCTCATTTAGTCCACACAGCCTTGGCTGTGAGCACCAGTGGAACACCGAATAGAATGAACTCAATCTCACGCCACAGTCACTTTAGAGAGTTGATTCAATTGGGTGGTTTCAGCACAAAAGGACACACGCGCACACACGCTTGTTTACCTTGGACCGCTGGACTGGCTTCTCCTCAGTGTTTCGGTTATCCTGAGGAAGGATTTCAGACATATCAGTTCAAAATATGTTCTCATGTTGCCCTTATTGCTTTTATGCCAATTTTAACTTGACTAGCCCCCCTCGTCGCCCTCCTGACTCCTCTTTTAACCCGTGGGAGAGGATCTACTCCAGTCTGGAAACTCATGTGACTCAAAAGGGGGATGTTCGGCACCAAGCTGCTGGCCTCAAATGAATACTGAACAAAACCGCAGCCTGTGCACAATCATGTGGACCTAACCGAGATGTACCATCATCGTTTCACTTGACTCTTGATTGTTTGAAAATAACCAAGGGCAGTTTCGTTATCATGAACCATGATACAGTATTAGCTCAAGTATTGTCACTGTTATTGTGCAGGTTTCGTTTGACACCGTGGAAGTCCATCTGTAGTATACCAGGTACGTAACACACACACACACACACACACACACACACACACACACACACACACACACACACACACACACACACACACACACACACACATACCATGGACGTAACACACACACCAAAGAACCAAAGGATGTGTGATGTATTCAGTAGCCGTCAGACAGCAACCATGATGCGGAATAAAGCGTCATGTGTTAAGCGTCACTCTCCCGTCCCGGCCTTTTGCCGTCCAGCTTTACACAGCTGCTGATACTATGCCAGTAGCGGGGAAAACTTGCAGGGCAACTTCATTTCCTCCATTCTGCTGCCAGTAACTTTCAGACAGAACGGCTAGCCACAAGGGAAACTGTCGGCATTGACAGGTTGTGTGAAAGGGCGTATAGATTTTCCATGTGACACCTTATCTCTGGTGTACAAGTGCAAAATCGAGCTAATTAGGCCGAAGGCGTTACGTCATTGCACTTTGGGGAAGCTTAAGCCAAAGAAAAGCCAGACAGGGTTAAGCTGTGACAATTAGCACCAGGGGATGCTACAGGCTACGGCGGCATTAAGAGGCATGGCTATGGTGGATAGTTCGACAAGGGTTCACGCAGAGTTCCATGCGGAAAAGCCAGAGACGTGATTGGAAGAACACATGCCTGTGTTTGGGTTGGGGGGAGTCCACAGCATGGGACAAAAAAAAAAAAAAGTTATGTAAATTAGTGCGACCACAGGAGGGAGAGAAGGGAGACAAGCAGAGCTGTCACTTTCGACATAAGACAGTTTAGTGTGATCAATGTGCAACATAACACTAACATTTAGCAAGATAGCAAATCTGAGTGGACAAAAGTTCATACATCTTGCGCTAGATTCAGGCACTATTTCTAATGAGAAGTGATCAAATGCTAACTTGCAAGCAGTAGGAATGCTAATAAATTGCAAGATGGCCCGAGTAGCCGGGAAATGGAAATGCTCGTCAAGTAACGCCGCCTTACTTGAGAGGAGCCAGCGCGCCCGCTTGTGTTTCCTTATATGTACATGCAAGGCGCAGATACATGACAGGAAGTGGTTACGACATGTGGCTTCCTTAGGCTACAGTCTCGGCTACGGTGCTTGCTCAGCCAATAAATTAGGAACCACAAAGCAGCCGCCGGTGAAGTGAGAAGAGAGTGAATAGAAATAAAGCAGCTTTTTGTCTGAGCAGAACAAGGACCACTTTCATAGCAGGCTGGCAGACACTATGCAGAATGTACAAGACTGCTACCTACAGGTCTGGAGTGGAACAACATCATTCTACAGGGTTAACCTGCATATCTGCATCCACTTTTTGTTCATCGTTTCGCAAAGTGATGTGCTGTGAGATTTTTCACGATGTGAAATGTGTGCCATGGCTCACTAAAGGTTGGGAAACACTGTCCTAGAGTACACGTCAAATTTAGGGTAAAAGCCCATAAGGCAAAAATGTCAATCATTATTATACAAAATACAATTCAATATTTTATTTGGATTCAAAACAAAGATAATCAATCTGCTTTCATGGACAACTCCACGAATAATATTTACTGTTGAGAATCTTAAATTCCGACAATTTGGACGACTTCAAAATAACACGATACAAACAAGATACAGCATTGTTGTTTATTGCATTTGTGACATTTTTGAGACCTTAAAAAATGGCTTAAAGGTGTTGTTTCTAAGGATAAAAAAAATCTAATTTTAAGGTATAATCTTTGGATTGGGTTAGATGTATGTCTGCAGGCAAATTCCTGTATTTGTACATGCCTGAAGGAACAATGCGAGCGCGACCGCAGAAGATGACATGTAGCGTGTGTTTGACTGCAGCATTCCATCGCGGCCTCGACATGTAAAGCCCAGTCAGCAATGTGTCTATGCACAGAAACAACAGCACCACTGGTATGAAGCTAAAAACACACCCACAAAAAATGAGTACAATCCTGAGCTGCGTTCTCACTCCAAGTCTGCAGTGTAATCACATCTTCGCCTCCCTTTTTCCTCTTGACTATTTTACAACTTACTGTATGCCCCCAGAAGAGTGATGCGGCATTTTTGCAGAAGCGACTTCCTGTCTGGGGAGCCTGCCAAAGTTGAGATAGAACTTCAGCCAAGCGTGCAGCGCCGTTGACGTTGGATGCTATTTTTAAACGGAAGATAATAGTGATGCAAACCTACTTTACTCCCCATTAAAACATCGTAATGTCAATCGAGGATAGAATAGTGATTCCATTGTGTTAAACCCCCAAAAAACCTGCTTCTGAAAAGTGCCCCGTGTTGAGCATGTGCAGCAGGACTATTTCACAACCAAAATAGAGTAAGTCTCCCCCAGGTGTGGAATTCTTGAAGACAAGTCCCAGCCTGTGAACATGCAAATACTGTACAAGTAAAATGCCTTCCCAGGCCACGGATTTAAGAATTGCACCAAAATATTAGTGAATCATATGCCTGTGTAGCTATGAGAAAGTTGTCAATGAATGAACTCCGAAAGAATCTTACATTTAACTTCCTTTATGCCAAAATCAGACTACATAAATGTAGCCCGATGATGAAAGTCATGTTGAAATTTGTGTTCATCTTCCCACATATTGTGACATGTCCTCTGTCGTCCTTGGATTTGTGCCCTCCTACTTTTGACGAGATACTGGAGTGGCGCAAACAATCACATATAGTGTACAGTATTTAAAAAGTGACTCAAACAAATAAAAATTGGAAAGTATGCGCAACATTTCAACTCATGCTACGTTTGCTAACTGCAAAGCTAATAGCTGATTAGCAAACGTGGTGTAATTAAACAAATTCGATACCAAATGTTTTGGGAAGAATAGACAGCCCTTACTGCCCTCTTCCCACCATCCAAGAATGGGACCATAACTTTTATATACATACAAGTATTGTATACAAATCTGTGGTAGTCCGCACATCTCTTTTACCGAGGTAATCATCCACCTCACAGATGTGTAATATCATGATACTCATTAGACAGAATTTTTATTGAACGGGTGTACCTTAGGCTGCCCACAATAAGAAGGCCACTCTATAATGAGAATATTACGCAATAGTGGTGGTGGTGGTGGTATTAAAGGATGGATGGAGTCGATTTGAAAAGGGTAAGGTACTAAATGCACAGCCTGCAACTGTCACAACCAAAGCTACAGTTGTGCATTAATTTTCTAACACTAGAGGAGGTTTGCAACTGCACCGATTTGCTCTTTCAGGGCCAAGTTATTGGAAAAAAAGCGTTCCAGTTCTACCACACACAACCACAATAATTAGTGCATAATTAAAATGACATACTGTCAATCAATTTCGAGCGCTTATTGGGCGCCTGTGCAAGTGTACGTCGCGATGTGTTCTGTTGTGAAGAGAAGTGCACTGTTTTGTGTGCAGTGTGCAATGTAAATGCAAGCGGGTCAGATTGTTACAACACATCTGCTTACATTGGAACTGGTATTACAACAAACACTTGATACATAGAGACGACACAATGCCATTTCCTAAACAGTGCCGACAGGAAGAGGACGACTCGTCTTATGGAGAGGAACACTGAGCATTAAATCCCAAATTCACTGTGGATTTAAATCACTTGATAAAGGTTTTTAATTGGCCAGGGAACGAGCTAATTTCGACGATTACATTAAAACGTTTTAATTATAGAAAGGGACATTTGAATTTTGCAAAATAAACGGTTAGCATCGAGCATCTCCCCCCTCACCTCACCTCGGCTAAGCATAAAGGCAGCGTCGCGGGGAGGGAGAGGGGCGAGGGCAGTCGGGGAACGGGCTCGGTGTGCTGGTTGAGCCGTGCACTCACCATCTGGGCGTCTTGCACTGGAAACACTTGCCGGTAAGCGTGTTCTCAATTCGGCGCTTTCGGTGGCTTTTGGTCAAAAATGATGCCGGTGGAGTGTCTATGCGTCTTCCTCTCTCGGTCTCAATAGCCAGTCTTTTTCTTCTCCCCCACGAGCAGGAGGTCGCACGCCATTGGCTCGATTCTCCTTGAGAGGCGTTGACGGGAATCAGACAACTCAAACGTCATATGGCCGTAATGACTTTATAACTCAAACTATATGGTATATTTCAAACAATCACGCGTGATATATCTAATACACCCTGTTTAATAAACTTCAAATTAAAGTATTTACGTATTTCATTCGTGTTCATTTTATCGCTGCTATAATATATGATGGCCAACTGTGAAGATTGAACTGAAAGACTCCCTCGAACCAATTCGAACACACGTGACAGCGGTGCCTTGAGATGCGAGTGACCTGAGTTTACGATTTTCGCTCGTCTCATTTTTTGGCTTGCGAGCAAAAAATTGAGATACATGTACAGTGTTTGGTTGCAATGAACCTCTCGTGCATGTTTTGGGGGATGTGGGTGGAAGCAGGAGTAGGCCCATGTGGAAAAAAACCCCGTGCAAACTCCAAAACGGAAAGCACACCAATCAGAACTGTGACCCAAACCACTCATCCATTTTAATGCTGCAGTAAAATCAGTTGGTGTAATATTATTGCAGTGCAATGATCCACATCTTCAAAATGCATGCTACACACTGCATGTCTTTCCAGTGTAGAAGACGTTCAATATTTGATCAGAAAAAAAACAGTATGCGTTCAAAGGTCTTTAATAATCAAAACATTTTGTATGAATGAATGAACATGAGAAAAAGCCGTCTAGAGCATACAGAAGAGATTCATGCCAGGGGAAGGCACTTCTTCACTATAACTCAAATAGAAGAAAAATAACAAGCATGTTCGACATTGTCACAGAGCACTTTTTTCTGTATTAACAACCAAAAACTTTGCATTGTTTTCTAAAGAAATGAAGCACACACCAACAGTCCAGTTGTAAGGGGTGGGGGGGGGCACAACATGAACTGATGTGAATAAAATGTACTGTATGGAAGGAGCCCCAAAACAGGGCATGGGGGAATCATTCTGGGAACGATATGAATATAACGTGCAGACAAAAGGTTTATTTCTCAGATTTTGCTGTCTAATAGGGATATGAGAATTTTTGTTTAATTCTATAAAGCACTCACATGATTCCAAACACAAGCACTATCATTCAGCGCATTCATTCAAGATGAAAAATTGTGACAATACTTCAGGAAAAATCCAGTGTTTTATTTTATTGGGGCAGGGTGTCAATTTTTTTCAGAGCTGTATAGTGGCCACAATTACATTTTTCCCCTCCCCAGGTCATGCCAAGGGCTCCATACTATTGCTGGATGCTGCGGACAAAGCGGTCTTGATGGGTTTTGTACAGTAGCTGCATTTATCTGCACCATTTTCACCATTAGTTGTCCCACCTACTCTTTCTACGTTTTGGCGGCTCGGGGACAGCGAAGCTATCGTCTCCTCTGTCCCTGTCGCTCCTTCTGTCCTCTTTGTCCCGCCTGCTTTCATCGCCGTTACGGCTGTCGCTGTTGTGGCTGCTGCGGTCCTTTTCTCGATCACGATCGCTGCGTTCCCGCGAGGGCGTCGGGACGCTGCTCTGCGCGGTGGACACTGTGCTTAGGGAGCCGGCGCTGGTGAAGCCCGGCAGGGCGAAAGAGGCGGCGACGGCCTGGGCCCGCTCTGCACCCCTGGGTGACTCGGTGGGCACAGAGCTCAGGCTGCCGGCACTGGTCCAGCCGGACGAGCTGCTGGACTTGGAGCTGAGCTTGGGCGGGTTGCCGGACGCTGCCACAAAGTGACTCTTGTACTGAGCCTGGGAAGACGCAATCATTGACCAATTGTGTGTGTAAAAAGATGAAAATAAATGATGCGGTAGTCTACAGCACGGGTGTCAAACACAAGGCCCGCTGGACAGATGCAGCTGCTGCTGCTGTTTGCCATTATTGTTCCTAGATGCCAGGTTAAAAGTAGTTATCCATCATAAAAATGATAACCAAATGCTGGAGCAGTTATGTAATTCAGTGAGCCTCTGCAAATCTGTTCAGTTAGAAACAAAACATAGGCAGTTTATTTTGCATGTTCTCTTACTGTACAAAACTGTTAATTTACACCCTTGGTACAGAGTGAATCATCTTTTTTTTTTGTGTGTGTGTGTGTGTGTGTGTGTGTGTGTGTGTGTGTGTGACACTACACCGCTAGTAATTCAATATACGCCCACTCAGGGTAATCCTAATGATGAAAAAGATTTATGATCCCTAGTTTACAGCACAAGACAAAAAAAAAAAAAAAGTTAAAACTGTACCTGGAAAGCTTGTCTCATGGCAGATATGCGGTCTCCCATGGCCCCGCTACTGGGTTTGTCATAGCTGCTCAAGGAAGCCAACACGTTGCTTGTGCTGCTGCGATCCTGCAAAGTCAACAAATGACAGTTTTGTTGCATTTTTGAAATTTAAGATTTATTTGTTTATCACACGCCCCATCAAAATCCGAGGATGTCCTGCCCATTCAGATATGGTCTCTTTTTACCAAGTGTTAGCGCATGTGTTGATTTCTGTTGCTGTTCTTTCATGTACAATTGCAAACACAAAAGTGTCTTGCTTGTGAATCCGAGCAATAGAAAATATAATCGTGAACCAGTATATAAAAACTCACAGAGGTGTCAGCGCCCAATCCTGGTCTCTCTCTGTAACCAAGTCCTCCTCCGCCGATGTTCAGCTTCTTTCCTTTACCGCCTTTGAATCTGGACTTCCTAAACCATGGATTCTAGAATTTAAAAAAAGAGCACAATGCAAAAAGTTAGCTCCAAAAGTAGTACGTCAGCTGAAGTTATTAATTTGTGTGAATTGATTTAGTGTAAAGAGCAAAAATGACTACATTAAATAATTAAATTACAAATCTTTTTGCCATTAGCATGCATTATTTAATCAACAAAGGTTTTCGAATACAAAAAATGAGTAACATTTCTATTGCTAAAAATGCTTGCAAAGCATTAAATCATTGGTTCAATACAATATGCATGAATTATTATTTTAATATAATTTTTTTCCCATGAAACAAAAATGACAAATTGAATGTTGACTTTTATTATATTAGTCAATTAAAAATGACAACAATGTATTGGTGAATTACAATTAATCATAAATGATGTAATGAAAATTGATTATCATGAAAATAATTTACATTTTAACATATTTTTTTTCTCCAACCTCATCCAAATATTTTTGACCCAAACCGTTACTTTGTGGTTTACCTGTAGGGCCAAGTCCATCAGTTCTTTGGAGACGCTCTGATTTGCACCCTCCAGGTTGCGCACAAGGTCCCCGGCAAAGGTGGTGTCCTTGTTGGTCAGCAGGGTATAGGCCACGCCCTTCTCGCCAGCTCTACCCGTCCGGCCAATGCGGTGTGTGTGCGTATCGATGTCCCGCGCTACGTCGTAGTTGACGACTGTGCGAATGGACGGGATATCCAAACCACGGGCTGCAGAGGGAAGTCGACAATTAAGAAAAATAACATAAAATGACCTCTGCCTAAATAATTTGCAGGAAAAACAAATGTGTAAAATGTTGCATTTACACTCCAGTCCATTAGGTGCCGGTAAGGTAGACACAACAAAAACTCTAAACATGACTACTTTCCCAATGCGATGGCGCCAACTCACCGGCGACATCGGTGGCCACCAGGACGGGCAGGTTCTTCTTCTTGAAGTCGCTGATGACCTTGTTCCTCTCGCTCTGGTCCATGTCGCCGTGCAGCAAGCCCAAGCTGTAGCCCTCCTGCGTCAGGTTGGCGGCCAGTTCCTCCGAATTGGTCTTCTTTGTGACGAAGATCAGCACAGAGCCGCTGGACGTAAACTCCACCAGGCGCCGCGTCAGCCAACTCCACTTGTCCGTGCCGCTCGGCAGCATCTCCACCACCTGTGTAATGTCCTCGTTGGCCTGGAAAAAAAAAAACGTAAATAAAACGGGTTCATCCATTAAGAATCGGTCCTGAAGTAACGCAGACCAAATGCTTAATTCATTGAAGGATTCCATCTGACATCAGCCATGTATCGGAAGTTTGAGCTCATCATTCTGATCCATATATCCTACGTAGAATTCAATAAAAATAATGATTTATCAATTGTAGTTTTCCCCAAATTATTTGGGAAAATTAGTCAAATGCTATGTTTAAACAAAAAACAACAACAGTGAAATCGATAGTTTACTTTTTTTTCTTTTCATGTATATTATACTGAAACCCTAAACTTGTCTGGAAACCTGAATTTGTAACCCTACCCTTGTCTTAAAACCCCCAAGATTTGCTTGAAACCATAAACTTGTCAAACTTTTCTTTAAATTCTTGAACTCCTACTTTGATACCATAACTGTGTCTAATCCTGTGCTGAAACCCTAATCTGAAAACCTATCACTGTCTTTAAATGCTAATTGGAAACCCTAAACCTGTCTTGATACACTTGTTTGAAACCCTAGTCTTACCTAGACATCCAAATTTGAAACCCTGTTGTGACCTCATCATAACGCTCGACATTGATTATGAATAGCGGCACCTCTCCGATATCTCCCTGCACCACGCGGATGGGATCCATCAGTATGTCCCTGGCCAGCCTCTCGATCTTCTTCCGGAAGGTGGCACTGAACAAAAGTGCTGTGGCGGGAATTGTATTCATCACATTTATGGGAAAAATGCTTAATGGGTAAAAAAAATGAAAAGCACTCACTCTGTCTGTCAGGACGCACATGGCTGGCGATGGATCGAACTTGATACTCTGAAAAAAATGGAACCAAAAAAATGTATGACTTCTTCATTTTCGAGTTTTCTTTAGAGTATTTTGTATTGTAACTTCAACCCACCAAAGCCCATGTCAAACATGCGGTCTGCCTCATCAAACACGAGGTACGACACTCTCTGCAGAGATGTGGCCTTCTTTTTAACGTGGTCAATCAGACGACCCTGTGAAAAAAAAAACAACAAAAAAACCCCCACAAATTTCATGTCAATTTGTTGTCATTTTTTAGGGTGGGTAGATGCGGATGAATGTTGTTTTTCTTTACCGGGGTGCACACCACAATCTCTGCGCCTTCCTGCAGAGCTTTGGCCTGCTCCCACATGCTGCCTCCTCCGTACACCGCCACTGAGCGCAGAGAGTACGCTTTGCCGAAGCGCTTGCATTCAGCGTGGATCTGCAAAACGAGGCAGAATTGGAAACCCAAACTTTGCTTGAAACGCCACGCCAGGTCTAAAACCATAGTCAGCAAACCTTAACCTGGCTTGAATACATATAATAATAATAATAATACATTTTATTTATAAGCGCCTTTCAAGACAACCAAGGACACTTTACAATAACAAAAACAATAAAACACAATACGGGTTGAGCAGCGGCGGCCAAATGCGCCAGCGTTCACTCAACCCGGAAGTCGACATATGTGGAATCCATGACCCTAATCGAAACGCCCAACCCCTAAGCACGCCGTACCTGCTGACAGAGCTCCCTGGTGGGGCACACGATGATGGCAATGGGCCCGTCCCCGGGCTCCAGCTCCTTCTGGTCCATGATGTGCACCAACATGGGCCAGATGAATGCCGCTGTTTTGCCACTGCCGGTTTTCGCAATGCCTATCATGTCGCGGCCCGAGAGAGCAATTGGCACGCCCTACGGAGAAACCCAGAAAACACCGCATCAAACGTGTTTTCACTTTTCTTGACATACTTGTGAGGATTTCGCTAAACCTGGCACTGGATGGGAGTGGGCTGAGTATACTCGGACTTGCGGATCTGATGCATCAGCTGCTCGTCAAAGTTGAAGTGGGCAAAGCTCGTACATGGTTTAGGCGGAGCGGCGCCAGACACCTGAAACATTAGAATTCAAGATCACTGCTTTGGGGAAATGACATTTGCAGTATATGGTCCATTACAAGATTATATGAATACTTACTCGCAAGTTGAGCTTCTGCCGTAGTTCGACCACTTGAGTTCCTGTCAGGCTGTTCAGCTCCTCGTGCTCATTGTAGAAGTTTTTCTCAAACGGCGGGTAATCAATCTATGGAGGGGCGCCAATTCTATATTCAGATTTTTAAAAACCATTTCATGATTGACTCTAGATTGACACTTAACACGCGTTATTTCATTGCGTTCATTGCGAGAGTTAAGTTTCGGATTTACAGGCAATAGGTGAAAATCGGTATGCGATAATTTCCTCCTAATTCTTTTTGTCATCATTTAACTCCAGCAACTTGCAACAAATATATACAAAGTTGCAACAAGGTATTGCAGAGCGTGCAATTAATTTCCCCCAACAACGTATACTATGGAGCGAGTATGTTTTTCTTCTTCATGATGCTTTTTTTTTTTGACTGCTGGATCAACTTGCAGTCTGAAATATACATTAGCTATCATTACAAAACATACTATGTATACTGTATTTATGCTTGACTGGTACAGTTTGCCAATGGCAGCGGTCGACTGAATCTCACTTCTAACGGGAAATGAACATTTGGGCTGTGATATCAGAGGGATTACGTTGCGATACCTCAGAGTGGTCAATAGGAGGCAGGGGCAAAATGATTTTCTTGGCGACGGGGGCAATGGGGTTGCCGTCGCTGTCATACTCCACGTTCTCCTCCTCCTCTTCCAGCGTCAGGCCGGCGGTGGGGTTCTCGGCCATGTAGCGGAAGTAGGCCTCCTGCAGAAAGCACAACAGTGCATGTCTAGAACTGAACAGACAATAATAAGGACACATCGAATTTTGTCAGTCAATATTGTGGAATGATCCTTCTGAGCTTAATTAACACTTAAACATGCTTTGTTGTCTGCACAGAAAAAAAAGACAAGAATAAGCACGGTGAATATCCAATACAACCTACATGTTGCCTGTACAGCAAAGAAGGAGAGGGGGGATGTTTTCTCAATCGACAAAGAGATGCGATCAAATGGTTCAAGTATTGCGAAGGTCTCACTACTCACTTGTTCATCTTCTTCTTCAATGTCATCGCGAATACCCCTGAAATGACAAGCGGAGAAAAAAAAAACTTCCCTGCGGCTCGTTCATACACCCAAGAGAGACCCCCCCCCTCCATCCCCCACCCCCCGCACACCCGTGTGAGCATGTGGCTCACTGCGTTTACCTGATAGTATGCTAACTACCGTACAAAGGAGTCTTAGGGCCACACTGGAAATTACAAATTCAGTTCACGGACCAATAAAAAGGTGACAATTCATAATGTAATGAGAATGATATTGCTTTACGAGAAAAATATGTACTGTAAAAAAAAGGGGGGGAGAAAAAAAGAAATAATGATAAGAGTATTACATTGTAATGTTCAAATACAAAGTGCAAGTTGGAATTTTATGTAACGTTACAAAATTTGCAATTTTAGGAGAATCACGTCGAATTACAGGAAAAATTATATCATGAGAATATAGAATTGTAATGAGAAAACGTAGTCAATACAGTGCAAAAATAAAGCAGGAATGTGAGCAAAATAAAGACTAGGATTATGAAGTTGTAATATTACAAGAAAAAAGTAATGCTATAAGTTTGAACTGAGAATCCAGCCATCATGTTCATGCGGTCGTAATTGCACAAGCCTTATGTCATATGTTAGGAGAATAAATTGTAATTTTACAAAATAATCTTATGTGAGGCAAACAAGGCTACGATATATTACAAGAAAAACTATATTCTCATAAGATCTTAATACAATTCTCGCAATATTGTTGATTTATTATATTTTCAGTGCGACCCTAATGCTCTTCCGTACTGCAGAAGCCATAAAAGCAGAAAGGAAATGCTGGCATATCACTTTTTTTTTTTTGTGCCACACAACAATCTATTTGAATTGCGGGCATTTTCCTTCTTGCTAAAGCACTCAATTTAAACACCTATGTAAGACTGTCAGAAAAAACTCAAGATAGGCTTACTTGGCCGACTTTTCCTCGATTTTCTTAATGTCCTTTGCCGCTTGGTTCTGGGAGAGAAGACATTTTTCAGTTAGACGGTGAGACAAAACACGGCTGGGTGATAAGACCTAAAATTTTAAATGATTGATAAATTCGAAATCTGGCACATCAACTCTAATTAATCGATAAAACTGACGATCCACCCAGCCCCACAATAGAACGATAATAAATACTGAATCACGCTTACTTCAACCTCAGCCATAAAGGCGTCAAGGGGATCGTCATCGCTGTCAGAGCCGCCGCCAGACTTCATCTGCAGCCGTGTGGGCGAGTTTTCTGCCGGGATGTACGGCAGGTCCACATTACTGCTGGACTCCTCCTCGTCGTCCTCAAAGTACCTTGTTGGGAAAAGCTTGTGAATTTTATTTCTGTACTTCTTTTCATGTATGTTTTCTGCTACTCGGGAGGGAACACTCACGCATTCTCCTCGTCAAAATTGCCTCTTTTGGTACCAATTTTGTAGAAAGATGGCAACTGGCCCTTCCCGTAGCCGCTGCCGCTTGATCCCGGTGGCTTGAACGTCCCGTGGGATTTCTGGGGGAGTGATGATTCCTCTTTTTTCCCGCCTCCGAGGGAAAAGCCCCCAAAGCCAAAGCCACGCTTCACACCGGGACCACCTTTGTTCCAATTCATTGCCGTGCTGTGGAAAAAAAAACTAAACATAAAAACTCCCGAAAATAATCTGCATCATTTCACGAACATGATCATGTTAAACTCGTCACGGTTATGGAGAGAAAGGTCCGCATGTAACAGCTGATCACATTTAAGTATTTTGGTGTCATAGATGGGTGTTTACAATTGGGTCTAAACAATTATGAACACTGCTATGTATAGGCAGCAATAGATCTTTGACAGTAAACCCTTGTGAGTGGCAACAGTACAATTATTGCTATATTCATATGTTTTTAAATTATCTTTAATTCGACGCCATTTTGACAACCTAGGGGTACCTAATGAAATGTCCAGTGTGGATATCCCAGAATTAGTATATTAAATTGACCTATTTAATCACAAATCTTTGCTTCAGCGACATTCTGGACACATGTTCGTATTACATTTCAAGTAAACTCAACTCCACTATAAAAAGAGATTTGTTTACGTGCAGATTTTTATTTTAAAATGGAGGTGCGATGAATCGCTTGCTTGACAAAGGTACGTCTAAATCTGTGCATTGTAAATAATAACAAATACCATCCAAAACCCGGAAAATGTTTGCATCGTGAGCATTTAAAATATGAGAATAAAATCAATATAGCGAAAGCGCGATGACGACGTTTGAGCATTAGCATTAGCTTGCTCGACAGGCCACGAACTGAGGCCGTTATGAGCGTGCGCATGGTTTCTACATGCATGTGGCGTGACACAATAATGTGCATTTCACACAGAAATAACATATTACACTTTCAATTTAACACAGAAGCCATAACCCTACTTTACCTGTTGGTTGATGTCCCAAAAAGAAGCCCTTGAATTGTTTTTACAGCGGAGGAATAACGCCTACGTCATCTGCGCGTCCAGTTTTGCTCCCTCCCAATGTATGACGTTTGTCATGAGCGACACCAACAGTTAGCTCTCGGCGGTGCCCCGAGGATGGCAAGCTTGTTTACTTGTGTTAATGTAAAATTTTAGTCAAATATTTGTCGTTCCGCACATTGTATGGTTTAAACGGTAAGTGAACACGTTAAATACATCGCATCATGAGGGATTATGTATCAATGAAGAGTCGTGAGCGAGTCGAGCTCACGTCAGTTCAACGGGTGTTAGCATCGCTTGCCAGTGCACTTCACCATGACAACTGAACGTTTACATGTGCTTTCACAGGTATTCCCTGGACTTGGTTTCAAGATTAGATGAAACAAAGGGATCAATGTCTTTTCTTGTAAGTCCTACCCACCTATTTACCATTATGATCTCAATGAAATAGATTCGAATCTTGTTTAATCATTCAATTGAGAGGGTTGTACAAGCTGCCTTTGTGAGTGTTGTGAGTCATTCATCGCAGATGTGATTATTATGGAAGTTGTCTTCATTCATGCTTCAATCGTCTTTCCTCTTTTTCTCCCTGTTTGTCCGTAAATTGTAACCTTCTGTCTGTCAGCGTTGGGTGTCTGAGAAATTGAGTGTGGAGAGCCTGCGGGATTTGGAGTTGTTTGGAGGTGAGGCCCAACCCTTAAAGCAGAAGACAATATCTATCATCCTTGTATAATAACTCCTAAGGATCAAATAAACAAAAAAGACTTCCTTGTACATTTAGGCGCTGGAATATTTTGTCACGGTTGGGGTACATACGTGTAACTATTTGGCCAGGTGCAGTCATTGTGCACGGTCAGGGAAGGGCATCTATATACTAAGTTGAGAACGTCACTATGACCACGGTGATTTGTGTAACTGAGCCTCTAATGATGAATACATTGAATACAGTCGCACTCATCGCTTTGCCAGCTCAGTGGCCAGTACCCTCTTTGAAGGCTCTGGGAGGTGGTCCCCTAAACTAGTCAAGAAGATGGTGTTGATGTGTGTTGATGTCTTCATGTCACTGATGCAGTCTTTCTACCACAGAGCAATCTCAGGAACTCTGTCACGGGGAAGTAAGTGTCCTGTCACCGCATCGCCACGCCCCTCCGTGCCTGTCGTGCGCGTGCATGGCGCGTGTGTGCGCACAGGTTTATCGCTGTCTGTGGAAGCCCACCGACCACATATGTCGTCACACTTATTCAGTATGCATGAGTAACTGCTCCGTGTTTGCCCGGCGTTGGCAAACAACGTGCTTCGTATTAAGTCAACTCACTGCAGGAAGGTCACAACGGGTGCTCACATGCGTTCCTATTGATCAGGCATCAACTATGGAGACGTCTCTTTCAGAAAGGGAAAAACAAAGCAAAGCTTGTTTTGAGTCATGTAATTATTTTTTGTTTTCAATAAGCAATCAGGGTGAAAAAAATTATTACGTTGGAAAATTAGATCAGGCCATTTCGCCCAGCCCTTCTCTTTATTTTGATAGAGTACAAAAGCTGCCTAACTAAAAGCATTGCAAAATGGCAGCCTGTTTGGAGATCACGTAGGGCGCATGTTAGTCCCATGTTAGTGTTCGCTCATGCCGTGCGGCTTTTGGGAGTTGGATGGCGTGTTCCGCTGTGGCAATGCATGGCGACGCCCGCCTGACGAACGCCACCTTGGATTGTCAGTCTCTCCTCGTCGCCCCACCTCCACAGGTTACAACATTGTACCGGGATTTGTTTGTTCTGTATATCACCTTGGAAACAGTGACACGGCGGATTCCTCACGCAAATTCACGTTTTACCGCTTCGCAGTATGTTGTTGCAAAGATGCGTTATGGTGATGACTTGCTGTTGATAGTACGAACGGAATTGTGGGTTTTGACACCTTGTTCACACACTGAGTACACTCCATCATGTTGATAAAATCTGTACTATCCACTTCAGCGTTCACCTGTTTTGTGGATGATCATTTTTCTGTCCTTGATACATAGCTTTTTATGTTTAGTTTTTTTTGCACCTTATACTTAGAGTACTGCTCCCGTGGAGGGGAAAGGAGAGCAACGGTCGATGCAGCTATCAGCTGTTTATTTAAGGGCCAGAAAAACAGTAAAAGACAGTCAGCCACTCACCTGTTGTCGGCCACAGACACGTTCTTGCATCACACCTAACCTCACCTTGCTCCGCCTCTTAAAGGCACACGCATGTGCTCAGATATGACAAAACATGGTATTTTCTATATATTTTATGTCTGCAGTTTTTTTTTGTTTGAAAGTGTCTTGATTGTGGATAGCTTTGGAACACAGCTTTTCTTGATTCAGGGTATTGTATGTGAATTACCACGAGCAGTGGATCTAACATCTTTTAAAACACACCTGCCCATGTCCTACATCTGTCAGAATTGATTTAGGAAAAGACCGCTTGTTCACTTGCCACCTAATCGTGCTCCGTGACAACCCCCGAAATGGCGAGAACATAATGAATGGTGACTAATTAGTTTGACACAGATAAGTCAGAGCACATTTGGAACAAACTGGGATTTAGGTGTCTTTTGGTCCTTGTTAAATCAATGCCGTCAATTCAAGTTCAACTTCCATGTGTCCTTTCTTGCGTCTTTGTCCAGGCCCATGAGGACAGTAGGGAAAGCATGACGTCCCTCCCACGTCGAGACACCATGGGCAGCTTCCTCCCCGATAGCAGCGCCTATCAGCTGCTCGCTGTTATCGGTAGGCTCCTTCTCCACGCTTCGTTAATACAATGAACCTGCACCATCTGAGTTTGATAGGAATCAAGCTCTGCCACGGAGACGGAAAATACATAAACTCTAAACAGGTCCATACTGTGCCGTAATTGTATGGATGCCTCCAGTTTTTCATCACTTCGTCTCTTGAACAGGTCAAGGCCTGGACCACCTGATGACGGTCAACCGGGCCCAATACAGACCCACTGGGGAGCACGTGGCCATACGACGCATCGACCTGGAGTCATGCACGAACGACATGGTCGCGTACCTGCAGGTCAGCATCAATCTGAACGTCGTCATCTGATCGAGACAAATCTCCTCTCAAGGAATGAACTCAAAAGAGACAACCCCTCGCGTCTTTCACTGCTTAATGTCGCTCCCGCAGGCCGAGCTGCACGTGTCCAAGTTGTTTCACCACCCCAGCATTTTGCCCTATAAAAGTGTCTTCATTGCCGAGAACGAGCTGTGGGTCATCACTCCGTTAATGGCGTATGGTGAGATGCTTGTGCGTCGATACCAATCACTACATTTTATGCTCACAAGTCATATTTAACATTATTGGGTGTATTTTTTTCCCCAGGCTCAGCCAGAGAGCTTGTCAGCACATATTTTCCCGACGGAATGAGTGAGCTCGCCATCGCGTACATCCTACTGGGCATCCTCAAAGCCCTAGAGTACATCCACCAAATGGGATATGTGCACAGGTACTTGGATGGATAGATGGATTATATATTAATCTCATGAGGAAAAGTAAGTTGTGGCAGCAGCAATGTTCACAGATCTGCATTCGCACGAATAATTAATGTGCAACCAACATAATACAAACAAAAATCAGCACTGAAGAGGTGTGAAAAGAAATTCAACTCGGGTGCATGCTGGTGTATATTTAGTTCATGAGACAAGGTATTGATTTTGTGTCACGCGCAGGAGCGTGAAGGCCAGCCACGTGCTGATTGCCGCTGACGGCCAGGTGCGCATGTCTGGCCTTCGCAGCATCTTCAGCCTGATCCGACACGGCCAGCGGGCCAAGGTGGTGCATGACTTCCCGCAGAACAGCGTCAAGATGCTGCCGTGGCTCAGTCCTGAGGTGCTGCAACAGGTACGGCGAAATCTCACTTTCCGTCATTCGCAGTTTGTTTTCCAATATTTATTTAGGTCCAGTTTTTTTCTTTCACTTCCATGCGACACCTTGAATCATTGTTTCAGGACCGTTTTTCATTTTCCTATCCTTGTAAAGCGCAGTCGTCGTATTCTGTGAATAATGTTCCGGTTTCTGAATGATCTCAGCCTCGTTTATGATGCACACTTTGAACTTATTAACTGATTTATTTTCACATTTTGGGTAAGGAAGATTGCAGCAAATTCCCAAATTGGAAATGAGTCATCTTAAATGGAGCCACACCGGCGGGCCTCATATGTCTCGCTTTGTTCATTAATCTATTTTCATTTTCAATGCGGCGTATTGTGTTACGGTTAGGCGGTTGGAGCCATCTGAACTGACTTTACCTTGGAGCCTGGAACTTCCTCACCCGTTGTATGAAAGTACAGTGAGCCACTACATAACTCTAATTGTCTTCAGGTATGTTTCCCCCCCCTTCTAGAACCTAGAGGGCTATGACTTTCGCTCAGACATCTACAGCCTGGGCATCACAGCATGTGAGCTAGCTAACGGCCACGTCCCCTTTAAGGACATGCCAGCTACACAAGTAAGAGGATATTCCAGCCACCTGATTTTGGACATCTCACAAAGGACTCAAACTCACCCACTCCCCTTGCTCAGATGCTGCTGGAGAAGCTCAACGGGACAGTGCCGTGCTTGCTGGACACCACCACTATCCCGCCGGAGGAGCTCTCCATGAAGCCGTCGCGCTCCGGCGCAGACTCAGGCATCTGCGAAGGGCCGGGAGGAGGCGGCAGCGTTGGCGGAGTCCGCCACTCCAACGGCGAACCGGCTCCCTCCTCCTCGTCTGCACACCCGTACAATCGCAGTTTCTCACCGCACTTTCACGGCTTTGTCGAGTTGTGTCTTCAGAGGGACCCGGAGAAGAGGTAGTGTGAGTGTCAGCAATAAAAATGCATAAAACTGACAATTTTTTCCCCTCCTTTTTTTCATTTAGACCCTCTGCCTCCGCTCTCATAGGTCATCCCTTTTTTAAACAGGTGTGTATGACACAGGAATCTATTTTGACATTGTTAGGCCACTGGGAACGCGATAGCTTTTGAAAGGTACTGGCATGGAATCGGGGGGAGTGAAGGCAATTTTGATGGACAGAAGGTAGAGAGAATGTAAGGCCAGGAAGGTTGGATGAAAAAAGCAGGTCTGTGGTTTGAAGGAGCAAAAGAACCAAGGCAGAAGGTAGCGTTAAGCAAAAGATGTAGAGATACATAAAGAAGCAACAGAAAGATTTATAGATGAATAAAAACAGGTGAGCTCGGGAAGTGGGAATGAAGACAGAAAAGGTTTTCGCATGAATGAAAACATAACTGTCAATGCAGTCAAATTGAGTGTATACTGTATCCATTTTTGCCCCACCCTGTTTTCACAAGGATTGTGTGCCCATATCTCTCAGATCAAACGGCGTCCCTCCGAGGCGCTGCCCGAGCTGCTGAGGCCCGCGTCGCCCATTGGCAGTGGCGAAAGCTCGCAGCTGCAGCCATCACCGTCCAGGCTGGCCAGCCTCGAATCGGGCCTCAGCCACTTGGACGTGGACGACTGGGACTTCTGACATCGGCGGAAAGGGACGAGCCGTGTCCGTGTGTAAATAAATAGACGTTACTTTTCTCGGAGGTGACGAGCCGGTCGCTGTTTCACTTCCTTTGACGTCTCTTGTCCGTTGTCTTAAAATGGCCTCCTTTCCCTCTCAGGCTTTGTACAGAAGATACTCTACCTCGCACTCAACCCACACGCTTGCATGTTCATTTACTGGCTCCTGTGCATGAATGTTACAGATTTTACAATAAAAGCAATGTTTACACTTGCTAAAAAATATAACTTTATTCACATTGTACACACAGACAGGGGGAAAAGGTGGAGGAGATTTCAGTCTTCCTCTTCGTCGGATGGCGGCAGGTCCGAAGCGGCTTTGCGTTTTTCTATCTTTGCCAGCAAGTCTGAAAGAAAGATGAAATACGTGCAGGTGGTCGGTGATTAATTGACTTGTATTTTTTTTTCATTTTTTGATTTTGAACACAAACGGCAGCAACACATGGAGACAGAAATATAATACATATTCTTTATCCTGTAGGAAAAACAACATGACTGCATCTTACTGAGTTACATTCACTTTTTGTGTGATGCAAAGTAGGTGAAGACGTGGGGACATTTTTAATTTAAAAAAATCGTGAAAATTTAATTTGAAACAAGGCTTTTTGAGGGTGAAAAAAATTCTACTTTTAGGCCAAAACTTCCAGCAGTAGCGGGCGAGTGAAGCGCAGGGAGAGTGAGGGACTCACCCTTGGCGGGGTTGAAGACACCATTGGTCTGAGTGTTGCACACGTAACAGCGCTTGGACTTGCGGTAGTGCTGAAGGGCGCAGGTCTCGCAGAAGTAGTGACGGCACCTGAGCGGAGGAAAATGCGAGTTTGCAGTGTGCAAGCACTAAAACAATGCAAACCAAAAGAGCTGCCTACTTTGTGACGATGGGATTCTTGTAGGACTCCCTGCAGATGAAACACTTGAACGGCAAGTCCTCCTCGTCACTGCTCACCTCGTAGTTTTCCTCATCTAGAGCACAATGTTAAGGAAGAACAAAATATTTTGGTCATAATGGTGTTAGAATGATTTCATCTGTAGCTGTGACCGTGCTCACCATTGGCGCCGTATCTGCCCTCCTCCAATTCCCTCTCGATCTGCCAGCCATGCTTGTAATCGGATCGGTCATGGAGGAACTTGCAACTGTCTGACAAAAGAACCCGAAGGTATAACGACCTTGCCTACTGACTTGCTGTTTACATCTTTTATTTACCTCCAAAGCCGCAAAATCCGGTCTCCTTATAGTCTTTGCAGATGTCTGGCTGGTAGTCCCACCTAACCGTGGCTCGCAGGTGCTCCGGGGCTCGGATGGGTCCTTTCCTGTTAGTTCAGCCACAAATGAGCAGGAGGACTGCACAACTGTGACGGATTTGTCGATTACTGGGAGGGCGGGGCGATTATTATTATCGATTTGTTTTTAGCGGACCCGGGTGATGTGCTCTCCTTACAATAGTAACATGACAGCGTGGCAAATATTCCAATAGCAACATCAATGTTGCCATTCCCTTGGTAAAAACATGGCAAAACATTTATGCATATGAAAGCAGTGATTTAACTGCAGAATAAAGCAGATTAACCCATTATTTTCATCAACATCAGGGTGGAGACATTTTGACATGTACCACCCTCTGTTGTCAATTATAGCAATTGCTCAATCCGAATTAGTGGTTGATGGTTACCCACCGGACCATGCCAGAGGACGCATTGCCCATGGTAGTGTCTTTGGGTTTGATGAATTTCTGGTAGTTGTTGATGCCGCGGTAGATCTTATCGTCCTCCTTTCCCGTCAGCTCCTGGGAAGGACACAAGGGGGGTTCATCCGGAAGCAATCATGAGAAATATAGTCAGACAATAAACTGAACCACCCTTGGCTAAGTCAATATCTGCACATTTTGATGTGTGATTTACCTCTTGGATTTTCTGGCTCCTCTCAAAGATGGCCTGAGCGTCCTTGTCGCGCTCTGTGTCCAGTTGGTACGTTGCCGTGGCCCCCATGTCCTCTGGGCCCTCTGGTTTCTTTTAGTAGGTGCACAGTACAAGTGAATGGTGTGGTGCTACATTTAGATACCGAGTGGTGCCTATCTGCTATTAATAATCATGATCAAACGTCTAATAGTGATCATATCAACTCACAGCTGAACGTGTTGACTTGTAGGAAACGGTTATCTTCTTGCCCTCCTTATCATCGTCGCTTTCACTTGAGGATACAGCCTCTTTCTCCACTTTCTTGGACTGCATACAAATGACACATGAAGCTACTATCTTGAGATTTTGTTGTTGTTTTTTTAACCAAAAGTGCTTTCAATTAAATATACAGTATTATTTTCAGGTAAAGGTATGGCTGGGAAGTGCAATATGGGCCGAAAAACCACAAACATCCCATTTCTGATTTTAATAGATTTCCCCCCATTTTGACATCAAATCATGTTTCAGTTTTGGTTTGCTAAACAGGCTGCTCTCAGTCATGTTCGTGGAATCAGTGCACGTCAGCGAGGACGCACAAAATAGTCATCACAAAAAACACATAGAAAGAGTCACCGGTCCTAATTAGCAGTTGTACTTTAATTGATTATGATACCTTTTGAATCATCGGGTTTACTCGCGTCTCTCTCTTATCCTTTCTGATCACAGAGCTGAGTTCTTCATCACTGTTTCCATCTGAGCATGGGATCGTAACGTAGAAACACATTAACACATTACAATTACTTAACCGTAAAAATATAATTTCAATCAGCGCCGGTACCTTTATCGCTGTCACTGGCCTTTCTTTTTCTCCCAGAAAATTTCTTGTTAGATTTTTTGAACAAGAAAGTGCAAGAACCTTCTTTTAACTTGTCCGCCTCCGCCATCTTGTCCGCTGAGTTTGTAAACAATACAGAACTCTTTCCCTACAGCGCCCTCTACGGACTTGGAAGCATTGGGACCGAATTACTGAATGAAAATTTGATTAGCTTGCGTAAACTAAACACAAATGAATATCGACTAATTCCACTGGACATGATGTTTGACCAGTGCTTTTAAGTTTTGGTTGATTGGTAAAGTATTCATGAAGACGTCATTGCGTAAAACCGGAAATGAACCTCTGAAGCTTTTACGCGAGAGCGCCCTCTACAAACACGGACGTATTATCACTGAATTACGCCACAGAAAACATGATTAAAATCGGCCAACAAAACAAATACATTACCGGTACCTTAAGACTTAATGTAGCCACGATTTTGACTAATACGCTACAATGTTTTCATAGTACACGTGAAGGCATCTTTTGCGTGAGGTGGAACCAGAAGCACACTTCTGCAAAGCGAGCACGACTCAAGTGAAGTAAACGCAATTTACCGGGGTAAACAAAACTAAATTAATCACACATTGGATTTGATTTAGCTACGAATAAGTTAAAACTAAAATATTCTCTTTAAATGTGAAACAGAGCTAGAATAGTACTCCTGTGAGTGTCTTGGTTTTATTTCGAAGCACAAAACCGGAACCAATGTGTTTCTATTTTGTACTTTAAGATTGTCGACCTCTAACCTAAGCAGCAATAGCATGCGATATTTGCCTAAGAAATTCAATATGGTACAGCATGGACCTAAAGCTTTATCTTGCGTGAAGCCGTAAAAATAGCCGGAAGTAACAGGACGTCTTCGTTTATTTTATTTTGAAGGGCTTAACCGGAAATATCGGATTTAAACCTTGTGTGCTTCATGATTTCGACCTCCAGCCTCAGCAGCAGAATCCGCACCGCTCTCCGCTGCGTCGGCGACCGCCTTCCCCCACAGGACAGCGGCTGCACGTCGGACACAGAGCCTGCCTGAGGGTAGGCGGGGGCTGGTGTGGGGTGCGGACAGCTCCCGGCGCCGCCGCTGCTGGATGGACGAATGGAGTCCGGCTGCATGCACACAGCAATGGCTATGGGTCTGATGTCGAAGAAGGCGTCCGTCCGGAGCGTCGGTGTGGAAAGAAAGAACCTCATCACGGTGTGCAGGTACAGTATATCACGACATGCGACCAGGAGCGCCCCCCTCCCCCTTAATGTGCATGCGCTGCGCAGTAAAGAGCACATTTAGTTGGTTATCAAAAATAATTGACAAGTACCAAGTGCCCGAGGACAAGTACAGTACTTCACTTCAATATTTGTCTAATATTTGCTTTTACCCTATAATGCTACCTTTCCTTCTAAACAGACATTCTAAATAGTATAGCATGGATGGGAAGTTGTGCTCCTAAAGCGCATACATTCGCTTTAATCCTCCCTAAATATCTTGACCCTTTTCCTTTATTGTCACCCAGTGAATCATGCCTATATATTTTTAATAAACAATCTATGAACAAGTAAAGGAAATAACAAGTAAAGGAAATAAAAGCTCCTACATCATAGTGAGTGATGTCAAGTGCTTAGATGGGACAAGGGCGTGCAAAATCTCCTCCTCCCCCATTTTCCCTTTTGATGTGTCCCATATATCATCATCATGAATGAGCACAGGAGGTCATGGTTGTACTGTGCACGCGTCTCGTTATACGGCCGTCGCAAACGGAGCTTTCCCACTCGGCGTATGACGAGGCCTGCTTTGCGGCCATGATGTCTTCTAAAAATATGTCTAAATACAAAAAAATTCTAATTATTTTCTCAGCCGCCTATGTATCGTTCAAGCCCCCCTTTAGCCATGGGAGAGAAAAGAAATCCTGGAGCCGTGGCTGAACAAACACATAAAAAATGGCAGAAAAATGAGAGACACGTGGACGAACCTTTTAGCATACTGGAAGGTGATTGGCTAAGATGCTGCAGGGCGTGGTCAGAGAGTCAATCGGTGTCTAGCGAATAGCGGGGGCACCACTTTCATGTTTTGCCTACCCTACCCAGTTCGAGAACGTAATTTGAATAATCATTAACCTTGCAATCTTGTGTCATAAGTAGTGTTAAAAATAAATATACCCTCCACAAGAACAACAAAGACACAGTCAAAAATAGACACATCATCAAGAGTTTTTATTCCAGTAATCCAACTTTCCTGCTTTTTTTTTTTAGTGCCACAAACAGTGAAGCACACTAGGTCATAGGTCGCAAAAAAAAAGGAAAGAAAAGAAACCTCTTTTGGGAAATTAGCAAGCTCACGAAAAAAGACGTGGGACTGTTGTCAGATCAGTTAGAGTGCTTTTTTTTCAGTAACCAATATGAAAACGGTGGACAAGGACAAGACACATCTAAAAGGCAAGCACACGCACATTTCTATCAGTATTGTTGACACGTTTGTTTTTTTTAACCTCTTCCCATTTTCTCATTAATGAGCGGCAGTCATGAGTCCCGCTACCTCCTCGCACATGCCGGTCATGGAAGCCATTCAAGTAGTTGTCACAGGTTGGTCAGTGGCGATGGGGCGGCGGTCCCCACATCAGCTGGCTGGAGTGGCGACGTGGCCTATTTGCTGCCGTACTTGCTAAGCGGATGTTAGTGATATTTTAATTCCCAAACTGTGGTGCCTGCCAGGTTAGAACTGTAACGACATTGCGGTATAACACAGAGTTTTTGTATGAGTTGAAATACTTTTTTGGTGTCGGTATAAGGCTTGGTTTTACCTCCTCCAAGGAGGTTATGTTTTCGTCGACTGCGTTATTTGTTAGCTACAGAGGGTAGGCAAAAACCGTTGAACAGACCCAAACCCACTGGCCCTGGAACCCTTAACCAAATCGCCGGGTCTAATACTTACTTTAAACCTAATCCACATCATTATAAATGTTTTGTTCTATGCCGGCGCGGGCACCCGCGGCGGCTCCTCTTGTTGTCTGTTTAAGAGGGAGGAAATTTCATCTGTGCAGCACATTTGACAATAAAGTTGTACTTGACTTGAACAACCTAATTGAAATACAAATATATTTATATTTTTTGCGAGGGTCTTTGTGTCGCTCTAACGAGTGCCCTCATTGTTTATTCCAGGGCCTATTTGGTCCGTTTGCATGGAATTGAAGGGAAAACAGACCAAACCTCAAAACATGAAGTCCTTGTCGGGGGCATTAAAAGCCACGATGAAGACGTTGGGTGATGACATCTTGGGGGAAAAAAACAGGAAGAACCGAGTGCAGCGAAGCCTTGCCAGGGAAGACGACGGAAGAATTGATGTACACTGTCACTGGGCTCCGCTGCTGTTGCTGCTAGCAACCGGTCAGGGGGCCGTTTATGCCATTTTTAACAAGAGGTTTTGGATGCTTTGTTTACGGTGTTGGCACCGGCGGCAAGGGAATCGGTGAACCTAGGAAAAAAAAATGACAGTAGTGAGACCAAAAGGGGATGGCGGAGAGAATACTCGTGGCTCGATTTCTCCCCTCTTCGGTATAAGACGTAAAGACAGCAGAGGCATGTAAAGATTCTCCATTCGCTTTCATCTAACCAATTTCCAACATTCCCGACCACCTTGTCTGTTTGTTCCTTCCGCACATCCACCGACAGTCAAACACTTGCCAAGACACTCTGTAATATGGCAGAAGGGGAACGGGAGACACACCCGACCGGAGTTAGACTTTTCGAATTTGGCTTTGTTTCAAAAGCTCTTGAATTATTCATCATCGGCCATTCATTCTCTCGGAACATCTCCTCAGACTGTCCACCAGACGGGTGGGCCTTGCTTCATCATAGTGTGCTGCAAATGCGACTGAAAAATAGAGAGAGAGAGAAAAAAGAGGTAGAGAGAAAGAGGGAGAGAGAGAGAGATCAGGGGAGTTTGTTCTTCGTAGGCTGGAAATAATTGGTTTGGATCAAAAAGCTATCGTTTTAATAAGTACAGCAGAACCTTTAAATTCATTGCCCTCAAAACGTACCTAGTACGATTTAGACCCCATCGGGCTATCATCACCTCTTAATGCGATACTTAAAGGATAAATTGGTGCCGCAATGACGAATCGACCGAATGAGCCACCAGCAGTGGTCTATGCCACCTGGTTGAGACCACTTGAAACTCCGACTGACCAGTTAATGTCAAGCGATGGAGAACGGGGTTGTGGAAAAAAAAGTATTGTAACACTGCACAAGAGCTCCAGTTGGTGAGCACCTAATCGTTTTTCTTTGGCTTTTTTAGTTTTAAAGCCACCGCCCCAACGAGAAAAGGAGAAAAGTTCTACCGAGGTTCCAGAAGCGATCGTGTTTGACCTCAAGGGTTCCAGTGTACAGTAAAAGGGCGCGGCGGGAGAACAAGAGGTTCATTTAAAGTGAGCCGTGAGTGGGCCAGGCGCCGCTCCAATTAGTAGTGAGAGTGGGTTGTGTATGTTGAAGGGCTTGAACACAAAAGAAGCTTTTCAGGAGGACAAGCTGTTGTTTTTCTGTGTCGAATGGTACCAAGGGCATGCTGCTAGGCTACACCAGCAGGTTCCCTTTGGAGTCTTCAGGAAGGTGAAATCTGGTCAATGAGGTCACTTAGAACAGTAGCCCTTCCCCCTTGCCTATTTAAATTACTGATATTTTATGATGAGTACAAAAGCTCTTCCTCACGCTGGTCCAAGGGCCGCCAGGGATGCCGGTTTCTGGATACTGACAGAAGCCATGCTCAACTCATTCACCCCCAAAGACGTTTTTAAACGTCTTTTCAGACTTGGTCCAGAATTGGATGGTGCTGAATGAGTTAACCCCTGAAATCACTTTTCTTGGTTCTGGATGTTGACAGGAAACAGACTTAGCTCACTAATCCACTTTTGTCGGTTGCGACTTGAATACTGACAGAAACCATGCTCGGCACTCTGAAGCAGTGATTCAAGGCACATGAGTGTCCGTCCGCTGTATATCTTATAAATATGTCTTGCTATATCCTGTATGACAGCAACATGTCACGACGTTGAAAGCTTTCCATTAGACGGCAGAAGGTGCAGTAAACCTGTGTTGTCCGCTTGTTGCCGTTCATACAACAGTCGGGGAGCTTTGTCTTCGATTCAGCAGGCCCACATTCTGCGCCACGAAATTTCGTGCTTAGCTTAAAACTCAGTCACTCCCAAAGACGTTTTTAAACGTCTTTTCAGACTTAGTATAGAATTGGCTGATACTGAATGTTCAAAAAACAGTTTCTTACCGTAGAATTAAGACACCACTGACCTGTTTGACTTATCCGATATGCTCCAGAAAACAGTCAAAGCCCCAAAAGTGAATTCAATCCAGCTCTCGTTTACGGTTGGAGAAGGTCCGTCGCAGATGTTTGTGGTCTTTTGCTCCTGTCCCCCGAGGTCGGAATGAGGTTCCCCCACCCTGCCTAGAGCGTCTTGCGTTTGGGGAACATGGCTTTTCGAAAGGAGGTGGTAGTGGTACCCCGGCTGAAGGAGGCACCGCCCAAGGAGATCTTGGTCTTGCCGCTGGTAATAGTGGAGGAGCCCAGCGAGGTGGTGCTCTTGCCCCGGGAGATGGACGAGTTGCCCAGGGCCAGCTTGCTCTTGCCCCTCTTGATGCTGGTGTTGCCCAGCGTCAGGGCTGTCTTGCCCTCGGTGAAGCTGGTGTTGCCCATTGAGGTCGAGCTCTCCGCCGTGCGGACCCAGAATTGAAGGCAGATGTTGGATCTCACTCCAGGTTGAGCATGGCACGCTCATGCAGCTCAAACGCCTCGCTCTGCAAGTCCTCAAACGCAGCAGTAACGCCAGCCACGATCCGGAGCCCACCGGAATGCCGAGAGACCCTCGACCGGCATAAAGCCTTCGTTGAGCTGCCGGACGTGGGCTCGGGAAGGCCGCATACCACCCGGGAGTGGCTGTGAATGGACAGAGGCAGCCCGTAGGTGGGAGACTGCCTATCGAGAGGGTGAGGGGCTGGGGGTTGCCACTCAGGACAGATGCACAATTGTCCCATGGACTCGACGACACCGGGAACATTGTTAAGAGTCGTGGTGGGGGGTGAAGGGCTGTGCAATCTCACAGTGACATCACTTTGATCTGCACCATTGTTCCATGTCTAAATGTTTGAAATAACTCGAAAGCAACTTCAAATGTCTTTCCGTGCAGTTCATTGAAATGGATTTTATTATCCATTCACAAGTCATTACAGATTGGGTGGTGTCACACAAACAAGACTAGCAGAGTTAGAAAACGTTATAAATAGTATGGTGGTTCAAAGTTTTTAAATCCGACAACCAAACTAACGATAAACATTGAATTGTACATTAAAAGGTTGTTGATGAAAGCGCGCACTTATCTTTTCACACGTCCCTCGCCCCCCCCGGTTAAACCTCTCAGTGATTACACACAATTCTTTCAACTTACTGATACACCATCAAACCCCGCCTCACTCTAAAAAACGAGCACCGTGACAGACTTGACGAAAACAGACCACAGCGACATGTCCATGTTTTATCTTCGATTTTCTTTTGGGTGTACATGCTGGATTGAGACATGCATCTCCCCGTTTTTCCTTTTTTTTTTTTTTTTTTAATGTGCTGGATTCACGGCCGGTAATTCCAGTAGACATGACTGTGGGTCTTGTCGCCCCTGCTGAGGGTGGTCCTGACCACGGATGCGCACTTGGTCCCGTGGGTGAAGCTCAGCGTGGTGATGGTGCTGGTGGTCCCACCCCGCGTGACCGAGGTCTTGCCCACGGCTACTCCGCTCTTCCCCAAAGTTAGCGTGCTTCTGCTCCAGGAGATGGAGAATTGGCCCCAGGAGATGGCGTACTTGGTGCCCAGCAGGGAAAGTTTCCCTTTGCTGAAGGAAGTTCTGCTGGATGAATAGCTCGTCTTCCACTCGTTCTCAGAGTCGATTTTGGACTTCTTCTTATGTGCTGCGGCGCCGGCTCCCGGGGTCCGCTCCATCTAGGTGTTCCTGCGCTTGGGCATGAGCGCCTTGCGGAAGGAGGTGGTCGTGGTCCCTCGGCTGAAGCTGGCTCGTCCGAGAGCCACGGTGGTTTTCTGCCTCTGGATGGTGGAGTCTCCCATGGAGGTGGTGGTCACTCCGCGGAAGATGGAGGAGTTGCCCATGGCGACGGTGGTCTTCCCCCTGGCGATGGAAGTGCTTCCCACAGCCAGGGCGGTCTTGCCCTCGGTGATGCTGGTGTTGCCCATCGCCCCGGAAGAGGGTGGCTGCTGACTCCTAGCATGCACGCTGCGAGGCCATTGCCCGTTTCGGGACCTTTGCGATCCGGAGCTAAAGCTCTAAATAGTTGCGATCTGGGGGAGGGAAGGATTTGATCTTTTTTTTTTTTTTTTTTGGATACACGGAGCACAAAAGGACCTGGAAGCTCAGTGCGTGCACAAAGACCGCAAGGACAGGGGGTTAATTGTATTGTTGTCATGATAACGCTGAAGGGAGCTTTGTGTGGCACACAAGACAATTGGGGTGACCTCAGGGATAAAATGGCGTGCCCCCCTCCACCACTCGCACCATCAAAAAAAAAAAAAAACTGCCAACCACCACCACGGCCTCATCGCAGTGCTCACATACAGTAGTACGTTTGTCCACTGAGTACAGGACTCGGCTAAAGAAGAGTCTTCTGTTTTTTTTTTTGTCAAGGTTCTCGGTCAAGACTCTCTTGGAAAAGTACACGGCTGAGCCCATCGACGACTCAGCCGAAGAGTTCGTCAACTTTGCTGCCATCTTGGAACACATCCTCAGTCACCGCTTTAAAGGTAACAAAAAGCACCCGCAAGGATGCTGAGCAAGTTTTGAAGTTCCCGCTGGGAAGTGGTGGTGGGAAGGACAGTAATGAAATACAAATACTTCATTACGCAGTACTTTGTCATTGTGCTTCAGTAGATTTTTCAATTATTGTACTTTTAAGTATTTATTTACTGATGACTTTTTACTTGTACTTTTACATTTGAAACTATATTTGGGTATGAAGACATGATGTCAAAAAATGGGTCAACTCCACAACCAAAAAAACAACAACACAAAAGGGACAGCAGCGACAAAAGAGAAACGTGATTGAGTTAACGATAATGGCAACGGAACTTTTCTTCTTTTTAAGAACACTATAAATGTTTAAAAAATAGAGGGAAACTGTTTGCAGATATCATCTGTCATCTCTGCTCATCAGGCTCAGCCAGCTGGTTCAGCTCAGATGGACAGCGCAGCTTCTGGGAGTACATCCGGCTGGCCTGTAGTAAGGTGCAGAACAACTGCATCAGCAGCATCGAGAACATCGAGAACATCAGCACGTCTCGAGCCAAGGCAAGGATTCGTCATTTTGTGTACCTGTGGTTTTGTGCCTGACATCTTTTTTATTTTTTTTTTAACGCAGGGTCGGGCATGGATTCGAGTGGCGCTAATGGAGAAACGCCTTTCGGAATACGTGTCCACTGCCCTGAGGGACACCAGAACAACCAGGTCATGCTCACGCTCAGATCTTGAGTCAAATTTCAATTCGTTTGAATTAAAGTCTGCATTTTCATGATCGTTTAACTGTGAATCGAGCTCCAGGAAGAGACACTTTTTTTTTCTTCAAAAAAACTTTATTTGTGTTGACAGGAGGTTCTACGACGACGGCGCCATCATGCTGAGGGAAGAGGCCACGGTGCTGACCGGCATGCTCATTGGCCTCAGCGCCATCGACTTCAGGTGAATTCTGGTCACAAAATTAGGGACAAATTATGGTGATTCGATGAGTTATCAGCATGATCGGATTCTAAAACCTTTTTTATTTTTTGTTATTTTTTTAAATACAATGTCACATTCACAGAGCAAATGAAATAATACTCAAAACTTATGACACTTTTTCTGTGTAGTTTCTGCCTGAAGGGTGAAACATTGGACGGCAAGTCCCCGGCGGTGATTGACTACACTCCCTACTTGAAGTTCACTCAGAGGTAAGCCTTTTTGGACATTAGCTCCTCATTAGCATGTGCCTCGAACACAAACTCCGCCCCCGCCGCAGCTACGACTGCTTGAGCGACGACGAGGACCGGCGCAGCGTAGACAGCAGCAACAGTGAGGAGAGCGTGCCCGAGCATCCTTACATCCCGCTAGTCACCGATGAGGAGAGCTGGAGTAACAAGTGTCGCAAGATGGAGCAGCGATTTAAGATCGTGTACGCCCAGAAGGTAATAAATAAAACAGCATTTTGGGCTGTTACAGAAAAGAAAATCCGGCGAGAATTTAAAAAATAAATCACGTGCCTTTCCCGTGTGCTGTTCAGGGCTACTTGGAGGAGCTGGTTCGCCTTCGTGAGTCACAGCTAAAGAACATCGAGACGGACAACAAGCGTCTGAGGGCAAAAGTGGACGAGCTGACCTTGCAGAGTCAGCGCGAGAAGAAGGAGCTGGAGGCCGTTGTGCTGGAGCTGCAGGCTCAGCTGTGAGTCCCCCCAACCCCACGGGAATGCATCGTGATGGATGCACCCCCTGGTTTAGAAAATCAATCATGAATGATTATTTTTGTCCGTGTCTCTTTCAGCTCCTCCCTCATGCCCTGCGACCCTTCCCACCTGGGAAAAAACTTTTCCATCCCTCTCATCAACCAGTGGACCGCCATCAATGACCACCGGAGAGACGTCAAACTCTTCCGCAGGTAAGCACAATTATATATATAATACACAGGGGCAAACGAATATGCGCACGAGCGCTTCACATTAAAAAAATATATTATACTGTACTCACCTCATGGCATTTACACCCAATAATAAATGCTAAGAAAGACGCCAATACAGACAGAGCGTAATCGACAACAACACCAAGATGCCTAAAGATGGTGCCAAAGTACTACTTTTATTGCTTTGCTTGTTTTCACCATATTCTATGAAGACATTATTGTGATTCCTCCAGGAGGAGTTTCCACAGTTTGGAGCAACTTTCTGCCAAGAACAGCCTCAACTCGGACTCTCAGAGGACCGACGAGAGGCAGAACGGAGACGCTGATTGGACCTCAGCAGGTATCACATGATTATGACATCATGGTCACTTCAATTGTTCCATGTACAGTAGCTTGATCAGTAATAACAATCCGACGCGTGTTCGCCTGATTGGCATATCACTAGATGCAGTTCATTCCAGTCCACTAGGTGGCAGTTATGCGCCTGACAAAGTGGTTGTGGTGCTGTTTCAGGAAAGGACAACACGCCATCAATGTTGGGCCTCTGCGGCTCTTTGGCGTCGCTGCCGAGCTCCAAGTCGCTGACCAGCCTCAAGTCCAGCGAGTGTCTGGTCAACATCAGCACCGAGCCCAGCCCCGCGCTCTCCCCCAGCTAGGACACACCACCCGACAACCCCTCCTCGCCTTTCAATTTCCTCCCTCTCACCCTGGACCACCCGCCAACGTCTCCACGAATGTACAGCAGGAATTCTGGTCGTTATTATCTTTGCCTCTTTCGGTCTTTTTCTCACCCGCAGCCATTCTGTTGTCTCTCGGACATCACAACAACACAAACCAGATGTCAATACTGTCGAACCAAAACAAACACGCAGCATTGGATGTGACGCAGCACCTCCTGTTTCAACCTACTTACTTCTTTGTGCGATTTAAACCTGAGATTATTGTTATTATTACTATTGTTTTGTGTTGCAATAAACTGCCTTTTACATGATTGCATGATTGATATACAGGACTGACTGCGTGAAAGTTAAAGAAGGAATCATCAATTTAACCGGAACATGCGAACTTTGGCTCCATCTACCGGCAATCAATAAAAATAAACTCCTATAGGCCACTTTATTAGGTACATCTGCCAATGAAATGGAATGCAAAATAAATCTGCGTATCAATTACAAAATTGTAATTTAGCTCAACAACAGTCCAAAGACAAACAACACCCCGGACTGGTTGCCAGTCAGTCACAGGGCACGATATAAACATGTATCACGATATTTTATGAGAAGATTATTTTCTTTAATCAGAACCCCCGAATAAAAAAATAGTTCATCCTTTTAAAAATGTATATTAGTTTTCATCGTTCCATTTATTATTTTTTGGGGGGCGGCACCATTTCATGACTGCATCTGTCATTTGTTATCCGTTATTAAACCTGAATATTTTGTACAAACGAACTTTTTTTTCCAATCAAGTACATCAATTGACTAGACTCATCCGCGCACACACATACAAAGGATATCCAACCGTGAAAGAAAAAAAAGTGGGTTGGACCTCCAAACTTTTGGGGGTGCAGATGACGACCAATGGGAGCTCGCTTTTCCTTCACCAACCAACCAGATGCCAGACGACCCAAAACTTTTGCATGGTGTCGCCACTTCTTGTCACTCGTGTTGAGAGCAAGCAGCACACCAACAAGAAGAAAAAGATAAACATCTGACAGCAGGCCACGATGGGACTTTGGGAGCATCGGTGCGCGTGAACGGAAGAGCTGAGCGTGCGCGTGCCAGTGTGTTTCGTACGTGAGCTTGAGTTCCTTCGAACCGGACCTGTGAGGGATGTCGGGCCGAAGTGTAGCAGCTCCTCGCGGGTGCAGCAACCCCAACTTGCCGCCGCTGCCGCTGCGGGCCACGGTGCCTTACCAGCTGCTCCTCAAGACGGGTAATCACACGCGCGCGCGCACGCACGCGCATGCACACGCCAACCTCATCTCGTCATAAGTATGCGTTAATATGTTTAGCTGTAATTACGATTAAAAAAAAAAGATGGTAGGTAACTCTTAATGGCAAAGTATCTCTATAATAATGAAAATATTATGGTGATATCATATTAAATTGAATCTATAATAATTAAAATATTATGGTGATGTCATATTAAATTCAAATGGTCAATCACGTTCGCAGGATGTAATTTAATATCTGATTTGTTGTCACAAAAACTGGACGAAATGCTATAATATCGCTATTGGAACTGTCTGATTGCAATTTTTGGACTTTTGTGGGATTCATCATCCCTCGTTTTCGTCCAATATGCACGTTTGCTATATCGTGATATAACTACTATTGCAATTACAACACATACATAAATTATGCTACAATTCAATCTATGCTATCATGTAGTTGCTGCATTGTGATATCATTTTATTGTGAACATTTCCTATGACTCACACAGCAATTCATAAGATATGATAAGAGAAGCTTTAATTGTCTCACAATGGAGAAATTCCAAATTTACAGCAGCACAATTATGAAAGGGAGAAAGTAGAAGACAAAAACTATATAAATTCCCACGCCAAGTAGATGTCATGATTTATCAGATGTGTTTTTTGTCAAATCTTACTCAGAATTGCTTTATTGTGATACCAACATCGATGTACAAACATTGTGATAGCACCTTCAAGTGACCCACGTTGTGATTCTCACCTATTTTGATTGCACTGCTTCTCAACAAACAATATGCAATCAGTTTTCAGAGCAAAATGAAACTCTGAAAGAATAAATGAGAAATAATAATACTAATTAAAAAACAAACCACTAGATGTCATTTAAATTTCGCAAATGGCTAACTGGATACATTTGCTACATTGTTCCCATTTGAAGCACTAGTTCCTCAGCATGATGCTCCTCATCTCCAATTTTTGCTGTCCTTTCTTGACATGACCCGCTCTCATCAGTACACCGATTGATTTTAGGCTTCGCTTTTTTGCCCCAGTGGTTGGCTGAATACTATTTGAGAAAAGTATGTTATTACTTATGCAGAAGAGCCTGCATTTGAAATCTAAATATCGTTGATGATCAGGATTATTCACTTCCGGCAGTCAAAATGACCTCAAATATTGATTATCGCTGTATCCCACAGAATGCTTTGTGCATGTGGCGCTCCTTGTGAGTCAGCTTGGTTCACAAATGTGCATGTGTGTCTTTTCAGACCCATGCAACGCCTGGGATCAATTTAGCAAATAACCCCGTCTTAAGAGTCTTTTCATGCTTTTTTTTTTTTTTTTTGGTCTCCCTCCTCCCCCCCAAAAAGCAGAGCGGACCTTTGCTCGCCCGCCCAAGCCCACCATGCGGCGGACCCTCTCTTTGGATGCAATCCTTGCGCCGTACCTGCAGGGGCAATGGCCCAAAGAACCCACAGAGGGCCGGCGGGGAGCTGTGTCAGCGATAAGGCCACACAGGTGAGCGTCACTAAAATGAGAGTTGGTTTCTCCCAAAAAATTAAAATAAAAAATTTATTCCCCAAAGCCTGTTTCACTCTGCAGCATGAAATTTGCCGTCTGTCATAAGTAGACCCACAATAGTCTCAGGTCGACAGAGGAAGTCTGACATTTTGTTTTGAAGTAACTATTTTATTGTGATTATGGAAGTAAGCATGGTTCAAGTCCCACTAAGGATAAAATGTAAAAATGACAACTTTTTGTTTCCAGAAATTAGGCCTGAAAACTCATAGGAAGTCAGCCATTTTGTTTTAACGTGGACATTTTATGCTCATTTTGGCTATTTTTGACTCGCCATAAAATGGAATATAAATAGATAAATACATTCGGCCGCTTTTTCCATTTTCACTTAGCAACATTAACTTGGGGAGCCACGTTTGCCATGAGTAGGCCCACAAAAAAGACTCAAGAAATTTTACCTGAAATTTTGAAATTTTGGTTTCAAGTGACCAGTTTATGCAGATTTTGACCATTTTCAACTTGCTACAATACACAATAGTTTCACTGAGCCCCTTCAAATTTGTCTTCTGTAAATAGAGCCACCAAAAAGTCTCAAGAAGCCATCCCTAAAAAGAAGAAAGACACAAGAAGTCTTCCACTTGTGTTTGAAGCAACTGTTGTAGCATCATTTGGCCATTTGCAGGGATTCAAACTAGTCCAAGAGATTTGTTCTGACTGCTACCAAAGCCATGACTAAAAAGACAAAAAAAAAGACATACTGTACACTCCAGAATCAATATGCCAATCATTTTATGTTATCTGGTGACACTCAGACAACTTGTGTGATGTTCCAGGTGTTTTGTTTTTTTAACACAAGCCAACCAACTGAAAATTGATTGTTTTTTTTGTCTCAAGCATGCATCAAAATGGTGCACACACACAAAAAAATGGTGCACAAAGCCCCACACCCCTCTACGCTCCCCTCTAGCCGCCCAAGCTGGAGGAACTTCGTCAACTCTTCCAAGGTTTCAGGGCTCCTGACACAGTTTAAAGGCGAAGGAACCCCCTCAGCCTCCATTGTGAGGAGCGTCAGACCCCTCCTGACCTCATTATACGCACACCCCATCCCCCTCCACGCACGCACGCACACACACACACCAGTCAGCGTCTGCCACACAACCACCCCCCAGCCTTGTAGGCATCCCATCATACAACTTATTGTTGCACCGATTTCATCCTTCACTCGCCTTCTTTACAAACTGCATCTTCGGACTTGATTATTTTAACATTATGTGAGACTCGGATGCTTGTGAAGTAATGTGCGTCTTGTTACAATTTTTTTTTTAAACGTATGGACAAAAGGTAGAAAAAGTTTGGCTTTTAATACTACTTCTGAAGGTGGAAAATTGCCAAGGTGATTTTGTTGCCCCCTTTTTTTCTGTCAATAACATTTATACTGAGCAGTAATGTGGAAGCTGTTGTAAAAGTTCTGGGTTTTTATGGGTAGTAGGAAGAACGCTATTTTTTTGGAGCTGTGTCTCCAGTCAAAGCCTCTGGTGGTTAGAATATTTCCCACCTAGTCCTTTTTCATGCCACGACAACGACGTTCTCTAAAGCAGCCACGCCAGTGCAAAGTCCCTGTCCACATGCTGGCTGTCACATCAAACTGAAAAAAATTGCCTCGCTTTTTCGTCTGCTCTCATGCCCAACAATGAGGCACTCTAAAACTGACAGGCCAGTGGAACTTCCGAAGACAACATACATTTTCGGGGTCGGGACATATGGTCGCTGGCTAATCGCACATCACAATTGTGGCAGGTAACCGCTAATGCGAAGAAGGAGCTCAAGCTTTTACATAGTAGGGGAGGGACAACTCATGCCCTTTAAGCTTCGCCCGAAAAATCATGAAAACAGATTTACACAATTATCTTCTAATCTCTATAATCTACTTATAAACAAACCCATAAACATTCCTTACAGGGTCTTTAATAGGCAGTGGAAAAAGGACCTTCTGATTCCACCAAGTCCACACTGATCCCTCTATTCCATTGCCTTTGGACAAAATCCAATTTAGTATCGCTCAATTTCTGGATGTGACATGGCGGTGCCATTTTGGTGGTCTTTTTATAGTTGCATGTCCCATGATCCCCCTGCCGGCAGAGGGTGCGAGGTGTTGAGGTGTCGGCTGTAATTTTATCCGGCAAAGTCACGGGCATGACTCACTCAGACTTATTTAGCCACTGGACGCCACACCGAGAACGACGACAGCCTTTTTCTCTTTTGTGTGTTGTGACGGCGACGGGATAGTTTGCAAGGGTCTCACAAGGTGCGGGGTGGGGGGGGCTCTGAACCAGCAAAGTTGGAACTTGGGGGCCAGCGATGGACAGCAGGGCGTCTGCTAGAAAATCGAGAGTCCATGTGAAGAAAACGGTACCGTGTGTGTGTGTGTGTGTGTGTGTGTGTGTGTGCTGAATGCCAATCGTCGCTTGGTTGTAGCTATTCATAGAGATGTTGTCTCGACTGTATCATGGGAGGAAGTGGTTTTGTTGAGTGGTTTCTCTCGTGTTCCTCTGTGCAGGTGCATCCTGGCAGGTGGACCACACACACCTGTTTTGTTTGTTTGTCATACTGGTTGGGAGAAAAAACACGTCCTTTTTTTTTTTTTTGGAGGGTGTTCATGGAGGGGAAGCACAAGCAAAGGATTGGCTTGGAGCAACCGTGCAGAGAAATGTATTTGTGTTTGTGCGTTGGAGGATACCCCAGTTATTTATTTAGTCACTTAGTCGGTCAGTCAGTTGATAAGTTAGTCACTGACTTAGTCAGTCAGTGAGTTTGATAGTCATGCAGTCATTCGGTTATTTAGCGCGCAAGCTAGCTAGTCAGCTAGTTCCTTAATGTCTTAGTCAATCCTCCAAACACCCAGTTAGTTAAACAGTTAATTAGTCTGTAGTATTCATCACTAAGTTTGTCATTCAATAGCCGGTTAGTTAGTCAGTTAGTTATTTAGTCAGGCACTTGTTGGTTATGTAGTCAATCTCTATAAGTCTGTCTATAGTCTATAAGTCTGTCTCTATAAGAAGCCGCTCTAGCACAACTCTAATTGCCCCACGGGGATAAATAAAGTTTTCTGAATATGAATCTGAATCTGAATCAGTTAGATAGTAATTCAAATTGTCAGTGATGACAGGTGGCCTGCTGTAATGTGCATGACTGCCACCTATGGGACTGGAATAGAACAATCATGATTTTTTTTCAGACAAGCAGAAAGATTGTTGGGCCGTGGTGGAATTTCCTGTGCTGTAAAATAAAAACATGATCTTCCATTTTGTCATCCTGCATCTAGACGCCATCTTGTTGGGCGGAGGAGACGCAGGCCAGGAGAAGTTTCGGTGGTCACAAGCGCTCAGCATCGTGGGGCAGCGCTGAGCACCTGAAGGAGGCAAGCATCTTCATAATTTCCTCATCAACCATCGTCATCACCATCATCATCTTCACGCTCTCTCTCTCCCCACACTGCCTCCAGGTGGCCAAGCTGAGGCAGCAGCTGCAGAAGCGATCCCGCCATGCTGCTCCCTCCGCGCCAGGGTACGAACCGTCACACCACCCGCTGACCGCGGGCGCCACCCAGGTACGAATGCTGATGGCATCTTTGGTTCTTCTATGAAAAGACATAATTATTGCACAATTATTTTTTTATTTGTTCATAGGTTTCCGACAGATACTTTTAGTTCATGGGAATAAAAGTTTCGGGTTAAATATTCCCTCATTAAAAGGTTCCAGAAAAGCGAGTTTTTTTAGGCCCAAATAAATTCATATTAGTCATTTATTATTATTATTATTATTATTATTATTATTATTATTATTATCCAAAACTGAAAGTTGGATACCCGATTCTCTGCTCCCCACTTTGCACACTCTTGCTGCTAGGTATAGTAAGACGCTTGAAACCTGATTTGGAAAGTGCAAGACCAGAAAAGTGTTTTATAAGTGGTGGTGTTTTTTGTTTGTTTTTTTTGTTTTGCTCCAGACATCGCCTCTGGTGCCGCTGAGCAGACTGACCTCGCGCCTGCGGCGCAGCGTCGAGGGCCTCAACTTGGAGCTGGAGGAGGTGTTTGTGTCAGAAAAACGGGACGAAGAGCATGAGGTGCTGATCGGGATCAGTCGCCATGAAAATGGGGATTCTTGCAGTGGCGAGAAATCCAAAACACGTTACTTTGTGTTGCAGCTTTTGGACATCCCGGACGGACACAGGGCTCCCGCTCCGGTCCAGAGGTGCAGCAGTGGTTCCCAGAGCGAGTCGTCGCCAGGGCCCTTGGATCTTTCCCTGCTGTCTCCTTCTCAGTCACCGTGTCCCCTGGACCCTGCCTTGCTGTCTCCGTCCACCTCGCCCTGTCCTTTGAACCCTTCGCTCTTCTCCCCTGCCCAGTCACCAGGTCAGGCGCTCGCTTTCAGGGGTTTATCGTAATATTTTTCAGAAGTGGTAACCGGCATTTGTCCATGTAACAGAGTCGACCACTCGAGAGGTCTTTTGTCCGTCTCCTTCCACGCTATTGCCTTCATATGCAGTGGATCCTCCCACGTTGCCACTGTGCTCGTTGCCTCCCTCCTCGTCACCGCTGCGGCTGCCATGTCCCGACCAAAGCTGTTCCTTTCAGCGACAGCCGCCAGAAGGCTGTGAGCCGCTTCAAGTGTGCCAGGACACAATGTAAGTTCCCTCTTTAATGTGTTGCAGCAATGTAGACTCTGGGAAAATGGTGGCGTTTGACATGACGATGTCCCAAAACAATGGAGAATTGGTGGAGTTTCACATTCAAATTTCTAAAAACTGTGGAAAATGTGGTTTGTCTTTAAAAGAACAGTTAGATCTTAATATGTCTAAGAGCTTTGACATGAACATCTTTCTCCGCAGGTCCGCCTGTCCCGACGAGGCTGCCCACCTCCAGCCGTCCTGCCCCGACCTCAACAAGGTGAACTTCACACCACACGGAGGCTCTGCTTTCTGCCGCGTCAGCGTCCTCAAGCCCCTCCTGCCCTCCATGGACCTGCTCTTCCGTGGCCTGTCCGTCTCGCCTGTCACTAGCTGTCCGGGCCAGGCGTCTCCCACCAGGCAGCTAGGCATGCAGTGAGGGTGACGACCACCTCGCTGGACTAAATTGCTCTGGGTTTACTCCGGGCTTTACTGCCTCGTCACAGTAGCCTTGATCACACGGACTTGTGGATGAATACCAACTTGTTTTGTGACTTTGTTACTGTAATATGATCAAGCTAATTGTTTTTGACTAGGTACTTTTCTACCAATTCCTTGCCAAGAAAATTTAAAGTATATTTTTGTAGCTTACGTAGTGACGTTATTTGTATCAGGCAGGAGAAATCAACTCTTTTCTAGGTTTATCGTGCATTCAACATTATAAACAGGAAACTTTAATTTCCTACAGAGGGTTTCTTTCTAATCAAAACATTGCAAATGCAAGATTGTTACATTGAATTGATATTTATGTGTACCGGTAATTTGTTTCCCATTCAACCTATGACACCCATGCTTCAATATTGTGACAAGAAAACGTTCCATTTTATTCTCAGTGATGTGGAAGAGCTTGATTTTTTTTTGCCCTAGTTAATGTTATCGTACAGCCATGCTCATAAATGTACGTACCCTGGCAGAATTAATAAACAAAAAATAAAACATAAAGTAATTAATGAGATATTATTAAACGTTCTTTTTACCAAAGAAAATGTCCTAAATTCTGCTTGGGTATGTAAATTTACAAGCATAACTGTACAGTATGTAGATTAAACAATTGCTGATTTGGGGGCGTGGGGGGACGGCATTGTTTTCATTTTTTTCCGTGAAGACTAAATGAGCGAAATAGATTGTATTCTTAAAATCCAATTTCTCATTCATCGGATCTACTACAGTACGACACGTGGATTAGAAGTTTTTAAATATCTAAATCCCAGCCTGCTCCACCAGAGCCGCTATGATTGGCCAAACAGAATTGTTTCTTTCGTGTATTGACCAATACGTACGATCCACATTATCTGACGTCAAAATACGCGACGTTTTTAAAGAAAAGACCGTTTTTTTTAAACAGAGTAGCTGCCTTTTATATTGAATAGGTACAAATATGTGGTTGAGTATAAAACATAACTAACCTCAATATAAATGTATTTTTATCGGGTTCGTTAATGTGTTAAAAATTAATTTATCTCAGTTACTAGATTAAACCAGAAAATGGAGCGAATACAATCAGGCGAATTTACGGACACCATTTCTGAGGTCCTTTCACAACAGCGAATTTTCAGACGTGATTTAACGAAACCTGTAATTACTTCATCAGAACAGCATTCCTCTGCAGCGAAAATAAATACTTAGACAACGCAAGTGTAAAACGATAAATAAACAGTAATGACATCTCCTGTGCAAAAGTGAAAACATAATACCCTGAGCATCCACTTCGGCTCGGGACTGCGGCTATAGTGGAGCGGGACGTCAGTGTCGGGGGCACCGGGAGCGCGGCGGTGTCGGTTTCCATACCTGCACTGGTGGCGGACGGCATGGCTTCGGGCAAAGGAGCATCCAGGGGTCCATCGATGTGGGACAACATGCGGTTGCGCTTCATCGTCTGTTTCCTGGGCGTCTTCGTGTGTTATTTCTATTATGGAATTCTACAAGAAACCATGTAAGTAACCAGGACTTTAGTTTGGGTTTCCACGACAGCTGGTGGGATTGCTCCATTGATCATTGACGTTACAGCTGCCATTCACCTTAATTTTACCTCACGGACTTAGTAATGTATGGAAATATAGTTTGTATCCCTTCTGAATGTTTTGGAACCGACATAATGTCTCCTCAGTTGAGTTTTGTATCCAACATTACAAGATACTGCTATGTTTGTTTCCCAGTTACAGTAGTGAATAGCTTGTTACAAGTAAACGGCGGTAACACTACCATTTGTGGTATGATAGATAAGATATTATTGTATTCGGTAGAAGTGGGTCACGACACTGATGGAATGCTGTTGCCCAAGTGGCATGGAGAGGGTGGAGGGATCATATCTGGTTACTCCAACGTGACGATCTCACGCAGTGTTTATCCAACAATAAATTGTGTGAACTTGAAGGTATCACGGCCACACCGCCAACTGAAGTGTATAACTTTTGCTTGACCGCAGTACAAGAGGTGATTATGGCCATGGCGACCAAAAAGAAAAGTTTCGATTTGCCAGGACCTTGGTTTTCATCCAGTGCATCATCAACGCTATGTTTGCCAGGATATGTAAGTATTTACACCTTCAAGGTCCAGCACAGTTCGAAGTGAGAGCCTGGTTTCAAGCTCATTTATCACAGCAGGAAATATTGTATAGGAAAGCAAAATAATCAAAATGTAACCATCACAAATCTCTTCCCAACATGGACAGGTAATATTTAAAGTCAAAGTTCAACATTCTTAAATGATGTAAGCGTAAGGTATTAAAAATAACACGTCAAATTTTCTTTTTTTTTTCGTCAGCGGATGTACCAATCATAAGTGACATACTATGAATTCTGCCAATCAACACGTTTCAAATATTTGGGCATGACGAGATAAAGATTTTTTTTTCTAATTGTCTTATGGGGCAGTCATAATTGTGCCCCTCAGAGTTCTGTTTAGCAATAACTTCCAAAATGTGTCATTTGTTAAAGGCAAATATTGATTGAACCCAATAATTCTGTCAAGCAACAGCATAGACACAAAGTCGTAGGAAAAAAATATATGAACAGTCTTTGAGCTCATGGCACTACTCTGTCATTGGTTACATTTCTATGTCACATAATTTACGAACACCATATTGTCAATCAGGTTCTCCACTGGGTATTGCCTTGCATTAGGCTTTGTTTCTTCTTTTTTCCTCTTCTTCTCCAGTGATTCAATTTTTCGAGGGTCCCAAGCCGGACTTCACCAGGAGCTGGTTATATGGCCTGTGTTCCCTCTCGTATGTGGGAGCCATGGTGTCCAGTAACTCTGCCCTACAGTATGTCAACTACCCCACACAGGTCAGTCCAAAGTCCCTTTAATGTCCAGGAAATATGCATTAGTTGATAAACATGTACATGGTTCCTAAAACAATACCCTGTTTTTAGGTGCTGGGAAAATCTTGCAAGCCAATCCCAGGTAGGTTAACTTTCATTTGCATGACTTCAGAGTGAGAAATTAGTCACATACTGATCACCATTTTTTTTCCTAATTGACCCATAGGGCCATCAACATTGTGCTTAAAGTATGCTTTATTTTGCACTTAGGCATGCATGCACCCGTTGTCTGCCTTGAGTTTTTTTTCCTGCTCAAAAAGTCGTTCCATCAAGTTCATGTTTATCGCTGCAGTGATGATCCTGGGGGTGACCATCCTGAGGAAGCGCTACCCGATGGCCAAATACTTGTGTGTGCTTCTGATCGTGAGCGGCGTGGCGCTCTTTCTCTACAAGCCCAACAAGAGCTCAGCAATGGCGGACGACCACGTCTTCGGCTTTGGGGAGATCCTCTTGGTGAGTATTTGTACCTATAAAGTAAAAAAAAAAAAATGCCCGAGGCCTAAACATTTCTTGTCACTATCCTATTTTTACAGCTGGCGTCTTTGACGCTGGATGGCCTGACAGGCGTGGCCCAGGACCACATGAGGTCCCGCTTCCAAACGAGTGCCAACCACATGATGCTCAACATCAACCTGTGGTCCACTGTGCTCCTGGGACTGGGTGAGACACATTAGCGATATTACAAATAGAGGAATTCAGATCCACTTATCTGATTTAGTGAGGTGTTGCCTTCAAGGGACGGTTTTAAATCATAGCGTCCGTTTTGTTCCAATGTCCGTCAACATTTTTTTTGTTTTTGATGGCGGCGCGGACACCCGCAGCGGCTCCTCTTGTTTCATGTTAAGAGGGAAGAAATTTCCAATCCAATCCAATCCATCCGTCTCATCCTATTGTATGTCATATTACCACACACCACTTGGTGGCGCCATAGACGCAGCATTTATCCTGCCAGCGCAAGCGATATTTGAGGCCCTTGATAATGTATTATGATTTACACTTAAAATCAAAATGTGTTTGAGGGGAGCGTTTAATCATCTTTTATTTTCTTAATAGTTTGAAACCGGGACCGGTTAGGACAATCAAGGTTAAATTCTGAATGTGTATGCCCTGTGCAGCTGTGCTGTGGACCGGTGAGGTGTGGGAGTTCCTGAGTTTTACGGAACGTTACCCGAGCATCTTGTACAACATCCTCCTCTTTGGATTGACTAGCGCTTTGGGCCAGGTGAGCCAACGTAAAAAAAAAAAAAAAAGATTGAAAAGCCAGCAGGACGTATTCAAAATAAATGACATGGTTCCCTGTTTGATGCCAGACCTTCATTTTCATGACGGTGGTTTACTTTGGACCGCTGACCTGCTCCATCGTCACCACCACCAGGAAGTTCTTCACTATCCTGGGCTCCGTCCTTCTCTTTGGGAACCAAATGAGCAACATGCAGTGGTTTGGTACCATTCTGGTATTCCTTGGTGAGAGAGATTGGGAATTTAGTTGGATGTAAGGTGGTACCTTGACTTACAAGTTAAACTTTTTTTACCACGTTTGTATCTCAAATCACTCTCAAATCATTTTTCCCCAATTACATGAATAGAAATGCCATTAATTTGGAAAGGTACCAAAACCGAGGAATGGCTAGTACTGTATCTCCAAAACTCATAAATTGAGTCACTAATAAGTTGAGGTACCACTTCGGTTTTTTTGTTGTTGTTTTTTTTTTACAATTACTCAGCTGCTTCTTCACACCTCTATTTTTGACCTTTCAGGCCTCGGATTGGACGCAAAATTTGGAAAAGGACCCAAGAAGACAGTACATTAAGATACCGGAACACAATCCACAAGCCGGAACCTTACTTCTCGTGCAGGATGCAACTTCTATGACCTCATTTTTAATCAATACAAACTCTTCAGTTTTAATACATTCATCAAGGACAAAACAATTGCAGGATTTAAAGTCATGAATTTAACAAACCATGACATCATGTTGCTTGCTAAATGTTTCAGTATCACATGTTCTTGGCCAATAATTAGCCAAGTAACTTGTACATTATGAAACATACGTTTTTTTGTCGTTGTTTTTTTCTACAAATTATCAATTACTTTTATTAAAGGGAAAATGTCACCTTTGATCATAACTTTTGTTTTACTTCATTCAATTTGTGTTGGCAGAGAACACACACTCCCAAACAAGCACTGTGTGGAATATGTAGCAATTTACTGGTAAATTCATATTCTTTCAATGAGAAACTCAAAAAACCTGATTATGTGGCATATTCATGTTTTGGGGATCTTGTAAATTTCTGGTTCCTCTCGTACCGAGCAAAACAGCGACTCCTGCTGCCACTTTACAGGAACAGCTGATACTTTTGCGGCCTCGCATCATGAAGATACTAATCATGTTTTCAGAGACGACGTAAACCATTGTATAAACGTCACTTAGTTAACATTAATAATGGCATTTGTGTGTGGTCGTGACGTCACTATAATAGCAATACAAGAACTGACACATTTTAAGGAAAAAAAGAACAGTAACAGTATCAACTTTACGGCTGTTGTACATATGCCAGTGCTAAAAAATAACCTATCAATGAAGTCTGAAGCAGCACAAATTGAAACTTTCAAATTATACACATTTTACTCCCTATTGTTTTGAGAAGATAGAAAATATAATCAAATGATAATTATTAATCATACGTTTTTGCCACTTTTTCTCAGGCAATCACCTCGAACTCCTATTTTAGTGTCCGTCTGCGTTTCTTCGACTCAAACTGGCGGATTAAATAACGCACCTTTTGGCCAGACTGCATTTAATCCTTTTATTTGTGTACAAATTGGGAGAAAGCACACCGAACTACCTGTCACGATGTTGGCTACAGTCCGCAAGCAACTGAGGAGCCACCCGGCTGTGAGTTAATTCAGGATTATCAGACAAAAACAGCCATGTTGCAATGTTTGCTTCGGAATTCTGTGGATATTCGTGGTTAGCTTAGCAACGCTAGCACTGACACTGGCTCAATTTATTTCGTCGAACTTTTCGTCCAATGAACAAAATAAGACATTTTGTCTTCCGTTGTTATTGCGTGACATGTGTTGTGACACCTTTGAAGTTGTTTCAACGTCTGTCTGGGGATGCTTTGGAGTCAAATCGGGTCAGACGGCGCACAGACTGATAAGGCGGCCAAGTAGGTGCTAGGTCGTAAATGGCAGCTGCTTAGCCATTTCACAAATAACTCTTTCAACGAAGCAGCTTTGCCATTCTGGAAAATCAAACAGTCATAACCCCAAAGAATAACATGTTAAAAACACGTGTCTTTACAGCAAATATTAAACGTCGGTATTTATTATTAATTTCACCAATCAAAAAAGATTACTGAACGTACACGTTATTGATAGCCGTAGTGCTTATATTTGAACACAAATAGTAATCTTTTTTGTTCTTATTTGAACTCGAATTTATAAAGTTATTTTCTTGCTTCAGGCGTCCATGGTTGACTTTGTGACTAACTTGTTTGTGGTCAAACAGAAGGGCTGTTATTTTTTTTTCTCATGCTGCTGCCTTGCTTCTTGCAGCTGATCCCACTCTTCTTCTTCATTGGCGGCGGCACAGTCATGTCCTTGATGTACCTGGCTCGCCTGGGACTGAGGAACCCAGATGTCTGGTAAATATGCTCCCCAAATTACAATGCATTTTAAACCCACTGACATGTCCTACTAGCCCTATTGTTACTTTACCAATTTAGATTCTATATAGAGCCTTTCAAGGGATAAAAGGTTCCTTCACATGGACTCATGGGGTAATTAAACATTGAGCCTGTTCGGAGCTTATAGGAAGTGTCCAAAGTTTAGTCGTTTTAACAATAATAAATACTAACTCCAAAACAGTTATCGAATAAACCTATATTCATCTGGTAATGGGTGGAAAATAAGGGTTTACAGTCTGAAGTCTTAACTCCCCAAATGTGGTATGATTTAAGAGTCTGAGCATGATGTTTTGGAAAAATATACCAAGGGCAATTTATAGTATGCATCGTCTTGAGATTTCAGCTCAGCTAGCCTCATAGGACAAAACTATCTACAAGTTGCAAACAACTGTGTAGTGTACCAGTGTTGACGAAATGAAAGTGTATTGATAAACTCTGGCATGTATTTTGTGCAATAAGTATTTCATGCACAAATTAATTTTCCAAATAGATGCTTACGTAAAGACGCTTGAAAATTCCAGCAATACTTTAAAAACGAGACAAGTTGACAGTATCGCTACACAAACATTTTACATTTTTAAAATTTTGGTCATGTGTAGATTGTACTGGCAATAGATTTTAAAAATCATTTTAAATTTGACTTGTGCAGCTGGGATCGCAAGAACAACCCTGAGCCCTGGAACAAGATGGCCCCGACTGATCAGTACAAGGTTGGTTTGAAAAAAGATGTTGTATATTAATTGCGCATAGATGTATAAAAAAGGAAGGTTTCAGTGCAGTTATTCTCATTGGTTGTTCGGCATGTGATATATGGCGGACCGTTTGAAATTGCTTTGTCTTATTTTATAACTCAAAAATCAGTGTGAAGTTTGCCACTTCGTGTCAGGTTGGTTTTGAATTAAATTACAGGGGATCTGTGTGTCTGATGAGAATGATGAGACAACAGGTTAATGTTTCGATCATGAAAATGAATACATGAAACAAGGTGACACCAGCCAAGGATGGCAGAAAATATTCTTCGACAGATCCAAAAATGTCAGATTTCCTAATTCAGTGGTTCTTCGTGAACCTCACTGCCACCATCAGGACCAAAGTGGAACTGTAGCCACCTCCATTTGAAATTGTCACATGAAAAGGAAGGAAAGGGAGCAGGTTGAGAGCTTTTGAGCCCACCCGTCTTCTCCGTTATGCTCTTCAGTTCTACGCAGTCAACATCGACTACAGCAAACTGAAGAAGCAAGGGCCCGACTTCTAAAGCGTCTCTCATCTGCCGGACCAAACGCACAAGCACACTGTTGGACGCGTCGGGGTGCCAGCGGCGAAACCCGCACAATGTTTCATAATTTAAACTTCCTCATTGCATACCCCTTTTTTGTTTAAAACACCGCTCGTCTTCAGTTTTGGCTGTGAGTCAATAAAGTGAAAGGAGTCTTTTCTCCTCCTGACAAGAGAAAAGAATCTGTTTCTTTTTTAAAAAATTATTTTTCTTTGTCCCTATGCAGCATGTTGAGTCTTGTTTGCCTTTTATTTGCTGGGTTTAATTTCATAATCCCTTCTCCTCATTTCACCTGCATCCTGCTCACTTCATTTGGCCACCATCCAGAAGCTTATCAGTCGAATGGGGTCACAAACGAACGGGGAGCGCTCTCTACCAAAATTGTCGCCAAGCATGTCGACAAAGGACGACTTACTTTTTATTTCTTTTTTTTTTCATAGTAATAATTAAGTGGAGGAAAGAACACGAGTGCTGTACCATTTCTTCTCCAGTCTGATAAGTTTGTAAATGTCAACATGTCGCCGTGTCTGAGGCCTTGCAGGGTGCGAGAAAGAGGCGACAAGCATGAGCAACTAACACGGCCGCCGCAAAATGTCAAGAAGACCTTTTGTGTTTGAACAGAAGCAGTCTGCTAAATCCGCCACCACCCTCTTCACTGACTTTTGGTAGCGCCTGTGCACAATATGGATTTTTATTATTTTTTATAATGTAAGATAAGTGCTTTTTAATGGTGCTGAGTCACACAAAAAAGGGCTTCTCCACCATGAATAGACCTGCAAAAAAAGATCAAGAAGCCATGCCTGGAATTGCACAGGGAATCTGCTTTTTTGTTGTTTTTTGCCATCACCTGGGATCTTTTCAAAAGCAACTGCTCATAAAGATTTTCTTTGTATGACAGTGCGGCGTCCAAAATACAAAGTGGTGCCAATTTGTATTCGGTGGTCTGTATTTTAGCAGCCAGCGCCATATCTTAACAATTCTTAACAATAGCATTTAAGAGGGGGGGGGGGTACTGTGGAAAGTGTGAAAACTACTGCCACCAATAATAAACTGGTTTTTATGTGTGTGTTAAAAAAAAGTATATATATGTATATATATATATATATATATATATATATATATATATATATATATATATATATATATATATATGTGAGAGAAACCGTTATTGACACGTTTGTCCTAAAATTGGGCACCGGAAAATAAAGTGCTTCTTAAGTTGCTTGTCTTTTTTTTTTTTCTTCTAATCACAAAGACTCTGGAAAGAAATGAAAGGAGTTGTCTTGTAACCACTTGACTCACCTCATGCTTTCCCACACAGGTAAACAGGAAGTTCCCATGAATATAATTGACCTTGAAAGAAGGGAAGGTGCACTTAGAGCTATGCTGCCATCCACCAATTCTTCGAGTCATTGGTTTTGTTCGTCACTCAGCCCATACAGTAAATAATATTGAAAGAATCACGTTACAGCTCACCTGTGTTTTGGGTGTGGTCACGAGACATTTTTAATGCGAGCCCGAAGTTGGAGAAAAGCCACACTTTAACGGGTGCAGCATGGAATTTCACACAAAAGACTTATGAGCCGCCAACTTTTCATCCATGATGTTTAAATTCACCATATAATCTCTCAAAGGGCTTTTTTTTATCAGCACTAATGATGATGATGATGGTGATGATGTTTGATGTTGCCTTAAACAGGGGAGACAAAGAAGCATTCAAACATGCACACAAGCGCACACACACGAGAGAGGAACAGGGGAGTTTGTCAAGGAACTTTCATCCCGACAAACTCTTATTGATCCTCGCGCATTGTCACGCGGGATGACAAAGTACCATTTTGCACGGCACGCAGCGAAAGGTCACGGCTGTCGTATTTTCCTCATGAGGGATCACGGCAGAACGCAGCCGTTTAGCAACTGTTTCGATGGGAAACGGCGCCGGGATGAATCACCGACGTCTCAGGGACACTGAAGTTGGAGCGAGGAGGCGGTGTTTTATGTAGCGTGTAGGGACGAGACGTGTCGAGGCCGCGGGTTTGATCCCGGAAACAATCAGTGCTGCATGAATAGTGTCCTCAGGCAAAAGCGCAGATGGTAGGTGTTTTGTGTTTTATGCGGCAGAGGGTAAATGTTCACTGGGAAAACAGGCAAGTCAAGAACAAAAAAAAAGGAACAGATCATACTCCTTGTCATGGTGTCTGTTTTGACGATTTTCTTTTTTCTAGGCCAATGGACCCTAACCCATGATTATGATCTGATCTAAAATTGTGTTTATTAATGATGTACCATCCTTGGTTGGGTTATGCTAAATTGGGAAAAGTGAGGTTTTGGGGTTGTATGTGGGGTAGCAAAGCGACGAATTTTGATAAATCGCCTTGAACTCAAAACTAGTCATAATTTGAACCATGAATCCTGAATCAATGGCTGACATGAAATTGCAATGAGGTTGAGATCTTTTCTACTTGTGTGGGTGGAGCATGATGGTGACATTTGATCAATCAACATCAACACACAATTCTTGAAAGGACTCATCATTTATTGCACCCCTGGCCTGAATGTTCAAATTAATCACCAGTTTCAATTGGTAGTATCACTTTCGGTTGGATATGAGTGAACCCACAAAAATGTTTCAAAAAGTGTTTTGGTTTTTGGTGGCCTGTCTGTGCCCTTTCATTGACTGGCGACCGGTCTAGGGTGTAGTGTAGTGATAGGCTTAAGATTTCTGCCACCCTAAACAGGATAAAACGAAGAAAAAGAAAGGATGGGGGGCAATATCCCCACCGCCCCCCACCACCACCACTCGAAAGCAGGTCAGAATTTAAATAGCTGAAAATAGAACATCTGCTTGGGCCTTGTCAGTCAACGACGTGTAATGAAATATGGAAATTCGGCACTCTTCAAAGAGAAGACACGGGGCCTCTTGGTGGCAAGGTCTCCAACAACCTCCCCGCCCCCCTTTACCCACCACTACCCTGCTAAGCCCCGCCCTCTTGCAAAAAGAAAAAAAGTGCTACTCCAGGTGTGGCCGCCGCGACTCAGTCCGCCGCCGGTGCCAGCTCGTTAGCACTCGCAGCCTGGCGGAGTTGGCAGCTGGCATCATTAAACTTCAAACCTGCTTTCGACCCGGGGCGCCGCCGCGGGGACAGACCACACCCCCACCCCCTCCCCGCATCCTATGTACACCCATTCTGCATATACCCACTACCACCCTCCTGGCTGCTGACAGCTGAATTAGCGACACAACAGACGAACCAAAACATGACAATTCAAACACCAGGTGGAGTCTTGATGTCTGTTTTCTGTATCAGTCACTACAGAATGTACAGCGATTTCATTACTCTTTTCTGTATGTGTAGAAAGTTGATGACAGGCATACTTCTGGCAGTAATTTGAAAGCCGTTTTCTTCCATATGCACAAATCTTGAAAGTTTTGCATCAGTTGCTGCAGTGGAGAGCTTTTTAAAAGCTGTTCCTTTCCAGCTACAAAGAGTCTTTATCTCAAAAGTCGTACCAGAAAAAACAATGTCTTCCATCGGCATGCATCCTAATGGCAAGCCTCAAGATAACAAGTGCTGACCAGTGGGTGGCAGTGGACACTCATGCATATCGAAGCAAAACATCCTCGAATAGTAGTACACTGTAGTGACTGATGACATTAACCATCAAGACTGTATATTTGAAGAGTTTTTCTTTATCCTGAAACTAGGATTTTTGTCTAATCGCCATAATGATTAGATAATGTTAAACTTAAGCTCTATATTTGCATTGTGATGACAAGTCAGTTCATACACAAAACTCGTCTCTGTTGCGGCCTGGGTTTTATTCCCAGACGGGAAACTTTGTTTGGAGTGGCAGTGGTTGATCTGTAAGGACTTGGCTCTTTGAAATGAAGTCCAACCGCGGACAAATGGCAAAAGTAACTAGTTGTCTGCTTCCTGACTACTGTATGTCCCCTTGGGCATGCAAGTCAATGACCTACCTCACTCCTGAGAGTTGACGATGGAAGTTCTTGTTGCTTTGAATGTGAACTCCCTCTTTTAGTGTTCCAAACATTATCCAAGAACTCCTTTGATGCATGTTGAACAGAGGTCCCCCTTGATCAATTCCGCCCTTGTCTGACTTCATGGACATTAGAGGTGAGAAACGTTCTCTTTGGGGTTCATCGGAGGACACCTCAAGGCTTGTTCGGTGGATGAACGGAGAGCGCGGCTTCACACTCGAAAGGAGTTTCTTTTTTTGAAGATGTCGCCGCCGCCAGTTGACTGTCCCCGAGAACAAAAGCGTCAGGGGTGCCCTTGGGAGCTCGTAATTCAGTGGCGCGCTTAACACATAAGCTGCGGTGGCAACGGACTCAGGTGATGGAATTTATTCAGGCTCGGAAAATATAACGGAGAAGGCCTTCAATGAGGTGTGGAGGGAACATTTACCGGCGCCAGCATTTTCAAACCTAACTGGCTTTTTTTTGTGTGTGTTTGTTTGGGAGCTACTTTTAACGAGCGCCTGTTGGATCGTTGCAGCTAAATGAGCGGGAGGTTAATAGGAGGTCCAATGGAGAAAACCGGAGTGGGTGTCCGGCTCCTTCAAGGATTCCTAATGATCTCGCTGGGCTTGCATTGATCGGCAAAGCGCTGACGTGGAGGTCACAGAGCTGTGTTCTCTTGACGCTTTGGGGTTACGACACCGTCCCAGGAGAGAGGACCGCTCGTCGCCTCAATTAAAAAACGCAGATGAAGACGAGCGTCGTCTTTGGCATGCTGTTGCTGCAATCTCCACTGGGGGGCAGCAGAGTGTAGTGAAGCTGTTGAAAGCGAGTGAGGCCTGTTGGACCAATGGGGAAATGAACCAAAGGCCTGGAAACTGCTGGCGTTGAGGTCTAAAATGCGCATCAGTCACTACATGAACCACTGTTAAAAACTTTTTTTTTTTAATAGGTGTGGAGTCTTGATATCGATATTGCACATCAGTGACTACAGTACAAAACTGTTGAAACACAGTTTTCGTCAGTGTTCCACATCAGACACCCCAGTGAACACCCATTCTTCTATATGCACGGTGAGTTACACATTAGTCACTACCGAAAGGCTGTTTTCTGTGTTGGTTCGAATTTATGTATCAGCCACTACAGTGGCGCACTGTTGAAAAAGTCGCTTTCTATCTCTTCTGGTCTGACCACAAATTAGAGAGTGCCATAAGGGAGCCACACATTCCACGTTCAAACGTCTGTGTTGAACTGCTCACGGCTTTCGGCAAGACTGCGTGAGGCCGCGCAGCTTGCACATACCAAAAAAATGCCACTGCTTTTGACACCTGGAATCTGTTTTTTCCGACTCCATATTTCCTCTTTATTCAGCATCTGCTCATCTGTCACATGTCAACGATTGCTAGTACATCCAGGCGATGATTATGATTAATGGGGGACATGAACAAAACAATCAGAGTCCTTAATTTCTATCCCATGTTTGCAATTTCGAACTCGGTAATGTAGCGGACGCGGTCTCATTTTCCTTATGTAGCCAGGCGTCCGCTTCATTACACCTTATTGCAGAGGCAGGCCACACAATCAGAGATATTTAAATATAGATTGCGTGCAAAACAAGTCTTCCGCGCACGCTTTGAAGACGTCGCGGAGAACGCGCGGGCTCATTGCGACCTTAATGCATCTCATAAGCGAAGCCGAGCCGAAGCGCGGCATGTCTATTAGGTCTAATGACAGCCGACGGATGGACGCCGACGTCGGCTCGGAGGCGAGATGAGGCCCAGCAGGCTAAATGCCGCCCCGCCGCTAATATGCAGACGGAAAACAAATTCGCGGGGAATATTTCCGTTCTGATCGCCCGCTCGTCTCATTACGTGGTGTTTTGTTGCTCCGCGCGAGCGTAATTGTTTGTCGTGCAACGTGGGCGAACTGGGAAAGTTTAGTCAGAGTTCTCATTTTTGAGTCTTCTGATTGATACAGTCAGGAGTGTAAGTACTGCTACAACAGTCTTTCTTTTTCTTTTAACCTTTTCATGCACCAACGGTGATAACCTGTAACCTGATAACATGATAAGCTGTCCACAGTAGTGACCGCTGTCCCTGAAAGGGTTAAAAAAATATTGCGACAAGGGCCTGAAGACAAAAAAAAAATACAGTGACATTTGTGTGAATGAAGTCAGATTTTTTCATTCATTCATTCATCTTCCGAACCGCTCGATCTTCACTAGGGTCGCGGAGGGTGCTGGAGCCTATCCCAGCTGTCTCCGGGCAGTAGGCGGGGGATACCCTGAATCGGTTGCCAGCCAATCGCAGGGCACACAGAGACGAACAAGTCAGATTTTGTTCACAAAAAAATATATATATCACAAAGATAATTATTTTATTTTTCAGGAATAACATTTACATTTTTTTGATGAATTCAGCTATTTTTCAAGAAAAAAGTTAAAATATTACAACAAGTCTCTGTTTTCACACACACACACACACACACACAAAAAAGGAAATTGCTCCAGCAGTCCGAATTTTTCCCAGAAATCTGGAGCTAGAGAAAAAGGTTAACATTGTGAGAGTAAAGTTTAGTTTTTGTAAATTTGTAAAATCCAAGAATCTGTACTAATTTTTACAAGACGAATCGTAATTTGCGAATCGGCATATTATGGGATTGATTGTGACATTAGGAGAATAAACTACAGTATTGTTTTCTAGAAAAAAAATATATATTAGAATAAAAAAACAAGGTATCATTATGAAGTCTTTTTCCCCCATGAAAAAACACTTTAATTTCTTTCATATCGCAACAACAAAGTGCTTTTCTTTAGAACTCAAAAAAAAGAAAGAAAAAAGAAAAGTCAAACCAACTACTGAAAAGCAGTCCAATTACAACATCACAAAGGAAAGTTTGTTGTCGTTGTTCCTGCTCATGAGCTCATTTGCATGTTATTAGAGCTTTTCATTAAGGCCAGTCAAAGCGTGTTGTTCATCACGGAAAGGGCGCCGACGCAAAGGGGCATTAATGTGAGCGAACGTGCTCATAATGATGTCACGGCGAGGACAAAAAGCCCTCCGGTCGCCCTAATGCTCCCACCCGCCCGACTCGCTCGTCCGCACTTCTGACGAACGCCGGTGGGCCTAATTGGCAACATGCGGCCTTATCAGAGGGGACGCCATTGTCCCGCTCACTTTTTTTAACCCCCTACCCCAACCCCCCCACCCTCAAACCACTTTCAAGTCAATTAGGCCGCGAGCACGAGCGATCATGCGCTGCAGGCCGCAGTCAAGCGCCCTGGAATATGCACAAAGCACATTACTTTGAACCCCTTTCACGCTGCTTGGGAAAGACGACAACAGTGGAAATAACTTTTGGATTAAGATTTGGGGGGGCTCATATCAGAAGCCTCTTTCAGGCAGCTGAAAGTTGTTGTCGTCCGAGTTTTTCCCATTTCGATGTTCCGTGTTAATGACACCAACTTTGGGTTGTCAAACTTGATTTAGGAGTTTTCCGCCTTCAGATGTACTGTACTATTTGAAGCCCCATTGAAACTGCCTGTTTGAAAAGATGGCATTTTCCACCTTTTCATACTTTTGTTATAATTTCAGGACACTTATTTTACGCTGGCTGGGTGAAAAATGGTCAATTGGAAAATGTCTTGGGAATTTTTATGACTAAAAATGGTCACCTTTTGTATTCCGGCCTTATGGAAGGAGACAAATGTCAGAAAAATGTCCTTCTCTCGCCACTTATTAGATCTGAAGCCATTGCTGTTTATTGCCTCCATCCGTCTGCTTGTTTGTTATTGGCAGTCCCGCCAGATCGCGGGACGGCGCTTTGGCTGTCCTGATGGAGGCGCCGCTGCCTATCTCCTCGGATCATCTGTTACCACTGACGGAACATATTGGACTATCGATTTTGTCAGGGAACGCGACTTTGTAGGCGTTCCAAAGGTCCGGATCGGCTGACAAAAACACACACAGACACACACACATTCCGGTGCCTTTTGGATCTTCGCCAGAGTGAAGATGTCGCTGACGGAGTGTTGTGGAAATACCGTCCAACAAAGTGTTGTTATGTGGTCCATTCGCATGAGTAGAATTCATCGCCAGCCTGGTAAAGTGCTCTAAATGATCAACGAGGCAACCCAGATAAATGAAAGTGACGTGTAAAACTATGCGGATGTATGCATCATTTTTGAATTTTCTTTTTTTAAATAAAGCTATGTGGTCATCCTAATGCAGGGGTGGGCAAACTTTTTGGCTCGGGGGCCACATTGATTTCTAAATTTGACAGGTGGGCCGTGTCAGGACGTATGTTGACAGTCCAGACCAAACATCAACAGAACAAAAGCATGAAAGTATTACCATACTTTTTTAAATGTGAACAGTGAAACAACTATGGTATATGTCCTGTATGAAGGTTCAAGTATGTGAGCAACATACATGTGTGACAACACAAGCAACAAAGTGCAACAATATATTGGCCAAAAACTGCAGCATACAGTACAGGTATATAACAAAATATAACAAAGTTAGGACTATTTGCTCCAAAATGAGACGTGTAAGAGACCTGGTGGCTTTTCTTTCGACTCACTCATTGTCTCTGACTTGACCTCTCCTCGATCACCACACATGACAGCGTTGCTCAGCTGATGTCGCGCAGCGAACTTTTGAAGCCAGACACGGGATGCTTCGAAGTCTTCTATGCTCATAGTTAGCGCTCTGGGACTCGCTTCCTCTCTTTTTAGCGGTCCAATTTGCGTAAAGTTTTTAGCACTATAGCAGTCAAACCATTCCAGGAAACGTTTATTTACTCGACTGTCCGTCGAGCCGCAAGCAATTCACTCTGGGCATGGAAATAGCCAGAATCGGACTGAGCACAAATCACTTTCTCATTTTTCAAAGTCTTGTAGATTTCAGTCTTTCAGACTCCAAGCGTCTCTTGAATGTTCCGTATTTTGTAACCCGCTTCGTTTAATCAGATACACTTCACTTTCTCTACCGTGGCCATTACTGTTCCTTTTCATTGATCATGCCATGATCGACAGGACGTGAAAATGTTCGCAATTGCAGTAAAACTCACTGCAACAAAGAGTCACTTGCATGTCGCTGTTTTGGATCCAATGATAGAAAATAGCGGCGCGGACACACTTATTCCGTCGTATCGAGCGGGAGTTGCTTGAGTTGGCGCTACTGCTGGCTTCCGTATCGTCTCCCCCTCCCTCCCTGTGCTCTGCAACTTCAAGTAACTGCGCCACCTGGCGTTGAAATGCCTGTCATTATAAGTCCAAATTAAATTAATGCAATCATTTATATCGAACCTTAATTGTGTTGTGTACCAACCTTCAGCGGGCCGGATTAAAAAGCCCAACGGGCCGGATCCGGCCCGCGGGCCGTAGTTTGCCTATCTCTGTCCTAATGGATGGTTGAAGCCATCAATAATCAACATGAATGCCTAAACAAATATATAAAATAATAATAATATAAAATAATACCGTTCATTTTCACAGGTCACGATTGATGTTTTGAATGACCAATCACAGTGCAGTACTGATCAGGCTCCGCCTATAGGTCCAGCTCTTTAGTTTGCCCAGACAGCCCGTTGATTTAAACCTTGTATCATCTTCTTCGAGGTAACTTGATTTTCACAGTTTTCGATGTGGTTACACATGTACCACAATCAATGGCCACCAGATAGAGAGCTCATGTTTATGCATGAGGTGGGAATAGGTTGCACCGATTGATACAATAAGACACGTGGAGGTTGAAGCTCATCAGCAGCGGTGTCAGCGCCGAGACCAAGAAAGCTCATTGAGTCGAAGGGAATGTCATTTACACAAACTCGCAATTAGTGCGGGGATAACCCACAGACTGGCTGGCAGTCAACTGGTCTGAAACTGGTCTCACTCCGGTTTGCTTTCATGCTCTTGATTGAGGGCCGTTTCACCTTAAAGAGAATGAGATAGTTTTCTATTGGGTCATAGTTGTCGTCCACTTAATGACCGATTTGCAGTTTTTAAAAGGGATCCCATCGGCTTCAGAAGTGGTCTCACTCTGGTTTGCTTCTTGCTCATTTGGCTTACAGTTTCTTAATCTATTAATTGTATTGATTTAAGTATACTTTCATCAGGTAAAGAAACCAATTTCTGCTGGGTCACTAGTTTTCACTGTTTTTGATTCACGTTAAGGAGCCGGTCCTGTGTTTGTGAACTTGTGCCGTGTAAACAGAAATCTGCTCCAGATTTACTTTGCAACCGAACAGGGTGGCGACTAAGGGTGTAATCAAGTACCACAAACTATGGCAGCTGGTGTGAAGGATTTTATTCAGGGGACTCACGACCAAAGGATTCGTGTCTACTTCATGTTATTCCAGGTTGATGTCAAGATTTTGCAGCTGTCATGCAAGACCAGGAGCACCGTGATTGTAAAGACTTCATTCTTGGATGCAAATATCTGGAAATTATTGTCCAGTTGGTTTTCATCACCAAGGTAAATCCACTCTGTCTATAATTTCCATGTAGCACAACCCCCAAAATCCTTTAAGTGCCTTATTTAGTTATTTTTAAAACCTGGACAAACAAAGTCAACGTCACTTTTTTTTCCCTCAAACTCAAGGACGTCCTCTGACTCCAAAAACATCACAGCCTTGTCTGCAAAGGCAACGCCAACCGCTCTTTTAAAACGTTTGGATTAGCATTTTTGGTTGTTGTTGCAGAATAACGACCAAGAATGCTCCACTCTCAGCACTTCAGGCACTATGTTGTTTGATAACTTAAGACTGTGAAGAGGAAACCAGTGTTAAGGAAGCAGTGTGAGGATAGAATATTTTGTGTGTGTGTGTGTGTGTGTTTGTGCTCCCAAGTGTCCAAGAAAGGGTTAGCCAAAGTTTAGCTCATCACACATAATTTAATGCATTTAAACAAACTGGGATGAAAATTGAAGGCAGGCAACGAAGTTTACGGCCTCGTATCCCCCCCCTCCCCCCCTCAAGCATCCCTTCAGCGGTGGTCCTCGAACCTCCCCAAGGCTAGGTCCCAATGCGGACATTTGGAGACGAATCCAGGTCTGAATTCCAAATGATTTGTGGACTTGACAGGTGACTCAGAGGGAATGCTAATTACACGTTGGCTTGGCACCCGTAAAAGTGAGAGCTCCTGGCACAAAAAAAAAACTAGCCTGCATGTCGTTAACTCCTCGTTTGATGGTATAGAATCTCGATGTCGGTCATAACCTCTGACCTCTGCAGCTTATTAAAGACGGCCCGCTTCTTTGTAGAGTATGTAAATGGTTTCCCAGTGCTTTGATTGTTAATAAGCTCTCTTTAATGCATAAAAAGTAAGTCACCGCTTGGGTGAAGCAGAAAAACGTCCACATTGAGACACATTTTGACAAATGTGTGTTTTTATGCATGGAAGTGCCATTGTTGTGGCAAAACATAAAAAAAACGGCCGTGTTTTGATGCACATTTTAATGCCATAATTGTAAGTGTCCCCATTGATCCATTTAAAAAGAAAAATCTCAAATTAAAAATGCTGTTGCTAAGCAAAAAACAAAACAAACCGACCCGAATGGATGTTTTTAAAATGTTGAAATACATTTTCAGTTAAAACAGACTCTTGTGCATCATGTTTTGAAGAACAGCGTACTTTATTAAAATATGTACAGTACATGAAATTGTTTAATTTAATAATGAGATCATTCATGCTCATTTTTAAATTGGCATTATTCTTTCATTGAATTATTCGTGAATACCGTAATTCAAATCTCTGAAATGTGTCTGCAATCATTTATATTTTCCCAATGTACTTTTTTTTTTTTACTATTAGCAATAAATCAATTCACACAAGATTAAGAGGGAGGAATGAGTACAAAAAAAGTTTTAATATATTGATCCAATTTTAGAAAACAATGGCTAAATGAATGCAGCTACTTTTACAGGATTCTTGATGACGTCAACGGTGCGTGGGCCATTCTTCACCCTTCCATGATATAAAATGTTAATGTCGGTTTCGGCTTCTGATATTTGCGGCTTATTAACGGAGGCCCGCTCCTTTGTAGAGTATGTTAATCAATTGTTAATAAGTTCTTTAACGCATAAAAAGTAAGTCACTCGCTTGGCTCATCAAAGAGCTCCAGGACCACGCTTCTCCACTTCATCCATGTACAGTTAACCCAAACGAGGAAAAAAATCTCTCATAGCTCCGGTAATGCGGGCCGACGTTTGATTGTCAGCTGTTGCCTTAATTGTGGATCGAGCAGGCACGTTGGCTCTCATTTGCATATGTAAATCCATGAGAAGGCCAGCATGGCTGGCAACGGCAATCCCTCTGTGGCAGAAAAAGAGGAAGCGAGATAAATAAACAGATGGAGGGCAGAATGGAATATTGCGATGGAAGGGGACGTTTAAGAAGTGATGAGCGGTGAGCCAGGCTGAGCCAAAGGGACCCAAAGTGTGATACTCTCAACCAAGAGGGTCCCCCGCAAGGATACTTCAAGAGGCCTTTGGCCAGGAGTGGAATTAAAATTTAGAGTCCCTGTCATGCAGATTTAGGAGGAAAGTATCATGAGATCCGGTGAGGATTCTGAAACCAGATTGGAGCAGATTTAGCACTGGGGTTTGAGGAATTGGCCCCACGAAGCTCTCCTGAAGTATGAAGACCCTGCATAAGTGCATTAACAATTGTTGAAGTGAATCTAAATATGAAAAAAAAGGGATTCAATGTGCTTTGCACTGTTCACACGTGCCCAGTAGACTGGATTGGATTTCTGCTTTGAACCACTTGGTGGCTTTTGGTTTCGAGGTGAATCCAGAGCAATTCGTCTGCATTTTCAAACAAATTCAGATCGAATGTTGCCTCAGTTAATACAGTGGAAAGAAGTACACGAATTGCGTTATTCAGATCTGAAGCAAACCAAAGTCAAACCACTTCTAGGTGTGTTGGAATGGCTGACTTTGTTGAGTTAGAACCTTGTTCTAACTCAACAAACGGCCAATCCTGAAGTACACCAAGAAAAAAGGGATTTGGTTCTCTGCATTTTCTTGTCATTTGAAAACCCTTGCCGAGTTCTCTTCTAAGTCCACTTTCAGTCAAGAGAGTCCTAAATGCATTCATCTCCTACAACAGTCACCGACTGCATTATGAATCCCTCATTTAAGCCATCCCAATGAATTCAGAGCAGTTAGTCAGCAATTTTCTGTGCAAATATGCACCCGTCAAACAAAATCAGATGCCCTACTGGAAAAAAAACGAAGTCCTAAAGAGTGAACTAACAGACAATTTAATGCGTCTTAAATCAATCCAGTGGGCATAAGCAAACCGTAGTGAGACCACTTCCGGTTGTTGACGCTGTGGCTCAGTCGGACCGTTTTGTCATACTTTTGCTCAAATTTTACTCTACCCAAGAGCAAAAAGTGAACAAACAGATGAGATTCAGCTCGTTGCCTTTTGAGTTAATTGGAAAATGGGAGTGATTTCTCTTCCTGACCTACTTTCAGGTCAATAGTGCCGTATTCATTTCTGTCGTAATTCGCCACAAAGTCAAGCCCGGGAAGTGCGTCCTGGTTCTTTGTCACGACGGGACAAAAGAGCACAATGCCAGCGGACGATGATGCGTGACACTGGTGAGATGTGAGATGTTACTCGTGTGGTGCTTTAATGGTGCGAGCGGGCCCGGTAAAGGCTTCAAATCCACACTAAATGAGATGGGAACGACTTTGCTGGCCTCCATCATGTTAGGAGACTTAATTAAAAAGTCGGTGTGCCATTTTAATGGCCGCAGCGGAGCTTGTTTTTGTGCGCTTTTTAAAAGCTCGGCTTCCCTAATGAGCGGCGGGGTTGAAGAAAAATGCTAGGACCTGTGGCGCCGGGGTCGCCGCGTCCCGCCCGCGTCAGGAGAGGACGGATAACTGCGGCTGCGACCGCTCGTTTTATTGAAAGATGTTTACAGCGGCCAGGCGCAGATGAAGCGAAATGACAAATAAGAGCGTCCGCTTGCGGCCATGTTTTGCCCCCACGTGTCCTTGTCTCTGCCTGGACTGCTCGTATTTCACCAGCCAAGCACAACCTCGCCTTGAAAGACAAGACAGCCTCAGTCTGTCTGCCTCGCTACAGTTTGACATATGGACCACTTTGTTTGCCCGCTGTCAAATATGCCGCGTTCTTTCTCATCAAGGAAACATGTACCGTATTTTCCGCACTAAAAGGCCCACCTAAAAGCCTTCCATTTTCTTAAAAGCTCACAGCGCCTTAAACTCCGATGCGCCTTGTGTATGGTCATTACGGTAATATTTCGACCCCCAAAACGGCTCTTTGCTCGACACATGCTGACAACGCAGAGTTCAAACTTAAGGCGATCGGTTGCGCAGTTGAACACGGAAACAGAGCAGCGGCAAGAGAGTTCAACGTTAACGAGTCAGTGTCATAACTTGCTGTTGGTTAAGTGAATTAAATAAGTTTTACTGACATCTGATCGTTCTGTCTGCGTTTCCTTGGGCATAGCTCCATCTAGTGGATGCATTGTAGATTGCGTCTTATAAGGCGGTGTGCCCAATGTATGAAAACAATTACAAAATAGGCCATCATTGTAGGTGCGCCTCATAATCCAGCACGACTTTTAGTGTGGAAACTACGGTATTTGACTAAAGGGACGACGTGAAGGGCGTGATCAATCCTGCCCTATTAAACCCGTCAAAAGTGAATAAAAGAACCTTGTTTAAGGGTATATAGTTCACAAACATAAACGGCACATGTTAAACCTTGTAGGTATCCCATTCGTGTACTACTGCGCCATTGTGCACCGTTGTGTATATTTCACGCACTTTGAGTGTAATTAGACGGCAGTAAGAACCCTTGAGCTCCGACGCCAGCCTTTACTATGCAAATGTTCCCCGCCGGAGTCGCGCTGGAGGCTGCATCGGCTTCCCCAAGTCCGTCAAAGTGGGTTCAAACTTTGACAGCGGGCCAAAGTCGGCGTCGCTTCCTTGTTGATTAAGATATCTTTTTTTTCTTTTTCTCTGCCGCCGGCACACAGTAAAAAAAAAAAAGAAAAAAAAAGAAAAAGCGCTCCTGGCAAGCGTATGCTACTTTGCACGTAACAAATTACCGGCTCGCTAAGAGCACATCTGCAGCCGTTGACTTTTGCAACATGATTAACTAGCCATAGTGTGTTCCAAAATGGGCGGGGCAAAAATGACGCCAAAAAAAAGGAAGGAGTGGAGAAGAGCAAGGCTTTTGCTAGCATAAATGGGCGGTAGAATTGTGATTCTTGAGGGCGGGATGCTTCCAATGATGTCATCCAAACGTTGAAAACGATTTCTTTACCCAGATCCTCACCAACATGTAAGTGACGACACTGGTTCCATTAACTACGCTTCTTCTTCTTCTCCTCGGCCTGCAGCTCGGCTCCCAGGGGAAATGTCGGTCTAAACCGGCAGGTCTGAAGTGATTATGTGAGAGCGGTCGGAAGAGAGCGATGCCCTTTGGGTCCTGTGAGAGGCTTGAACGTTCTTTGTTGACAGTACAAATGCGAAGTGAGAGGAGCAGGAGGAGATGACAAGTAGGAAAGAGGAGGTGATCTAAACGTGCACAGTTAATAAGGAAAAAGTTGCATTTTTTTTCTTTATGGAAGCTTACTTAAACACATCGACTAATATAAAAATTATGTGTGATGTTTCATAATTTCTGGTATTCATTGATGTGTAGACGCTGATCATCGTAATCATTTCTCACAATAATTTGGAAACCAAGAAATGTCAATATGCAACACAGGCACCACCCGATCTGCCGTTGAGTAAATTAATGCCAACCCTTGGCCACAATTTGTGGTAATTCGCCCCCCCCCCCCCCCAAAAGTCATTCACATTCCGCCATCTTGGTGGCGCCTCGACTCCAAAGTCCTTGGCCTGAATGAGCTGAGTCGTCCTTTTATCGGCGCCTTGCAGACGTTCAGTCATCGCCGCAGTAATCCATCAGAGAATTTACATTGTTGGTTTTTTCCCCTTCTTTTTCTTCTTCTTCTTCTGAACAATGCGTTTCTCTTTTGCGCTCTGAAGGAGGCTCAATAACACACACGCATCAGACGGTGTGAATTAGCAGCAAGCTGTCTTGCGTCCTTGTTGGAGTGCTCACATGTCCTCCGTAAATGTCACAAGGAAAGCACTAATGGATTAAAAAAAAAAAAAGATCCGATAAGTGAATAAGAAAATGTAAATAAATGCAGAACAAAACAATGAATGCCAAGTGCTTGAATAAAAAACGAAAACAACAACAAAATATATGCCGCATTGACAAAAAAAAAGGAAAAAAATTTAAGTACAAAAAAAATAAGTAAAGGATGATTACAGACTGAAGATGTAAAATTAAGTACCTTAATTAAATACATTGAAAAATAATTAAATGGAAACATTTGAATACTGTACTTTCTAAAATATCAAAATAACTGAAATTCGAAGAACCACAAATATTTTCAGCTCCAGGGTTTTGATCAGCTCCATGTACAGTACATTCATGCTTACATTGTACTGCCCCCAGGTGGTTAAGGCATGTATGTACACCAGAAGGAGCAAGACAATGTCCATTGGACTGAAGCAAAAATGTTGCAAATTGAAGGTCATTAAATTATGTTTTTGATGCATGTTTTTATGAAGCTTATTATCAAGTGTTCCTTTTTTTTAAATTAAAAAAACTAATTTTTGGTTGTTTTTGTCAGGGAGAGGGGGGCTGGAATGTAAGAATGAGTTTTCGGACAAACAAATTCAACTTGTATCTTAAAGCACCATTGTTTAGTGTACTTTGCTCCGGTTGACTCGGTGATTATACCGACTAACAAATGTTCGCTGTCATGCCTTCAGTCACCACCTTCCCCGGCTGCACCCACTCACCCTGCACCCCTCCAGACACCAGCACCGCCATGGTGCAGCCAGTGTAGTAATTGAGTGTGAGCCTTGTGTAATCTACACTTGATAAGAACTCTAATTGAAGTGCAAATTCAATAGTCCCTCAGCCTTTCCAAGGGCTGCGGCTAATTAAAAACACCACCGCACCCAGGGCCGCGTCATTTGTCCGCTGCAGGTGACATGCTTGCACGCAGCGGGCGGCATTCTAAACAATACAGAGCGAGTCACTTCAATAAAACATGGTTGCAATATTTTGCTTTAATATCATGAAACAGCCATGATGCGACAACCCAAAATTGGTCGCATTGTCACTGCAAAAGGCAGACGCTGCATCTTTTAAAACAAAACTATTGGTCCTCAATTGTGACTCTTTGCGCTTTGCTCTTACTAAAAAAATAAATAAAATAAAATAAAGGAACATAAAGTAACCAGAGTCCTCAAAACATACAAATGAAAATTAAAACTAAAATATTTTAAACATTAATGATACAACTATAAATTAAAACATTTAATTAAATTAAATATTTAAAATAATCTTAGTGTATTTCAATTAAAACGGAACTTTGGCGAACACCTGTGTGATTCCTGTCATGTATGCGCGCGATGTGAATTTGTCTACAAAATAAAATTGAAATCAGACAATCTGAGATATACATTCATTTAAACATGTATACATATTACTTAAACACAAAAATGCAAGAAAAAAATGAACTTGAGATCAGCTCAGTCACGTGCAAGGCGGCAGTATTAATGTGGTGAGTGCGCGCGTGGGAGGGTGAGTGGGACTTTGCAGCTTTCATTAAACTTTCTGTGTTTGCTCTCTTGGTAGAGCCGCACATGCTTATTTATTTCTTGATAATTGCATTGGAGTGATGAGCCAAGCATGGAACGCCTTCCCAAACGACCCGGCGCTTGTCGACCGTGGCCAAATGAAGACAATATGAGGCAATACGTGCATTTAATGGGAGGAAAAAATGTCCATCTCGTGAATATTGTTGTGCGCACAGATGAAAGGCGGCGCGGATGAAAACAATCCAGGTGTCACAACAAGCTTCTTCCTTTCTTCAGCTGCCAGATTTCCTCCTCTGCCTTTTTTCTCCCCCCCGTTCGCCTTAAATGAAAGATCCCGCAAGGGCAACTTTTGGACGAACATCACAGTCAAGGCTCGCTTCATCCCCCAAGTGTTTTTGTTCTCGTCGGATGATCTCGATCTTCAAAAGGGGGGGCGGAGGAGTTGGGGTAGAAATCGCATTAGCCTTCTTCTCTGGTGGAATTTGCCAAGACAGCCGACATGGGCAGCGTCCCACATGCGGCGACTTGATGCCGACTCACATCTGCCGCACAAATAAACAAACAAACCTGCCTTCTCCTCGCAGCCCAATTAAGATGCTGGCACCGCATTAAAAAAAAAAAAACACCTCTTCTTCTTCTACACTTGATGATGATGGTTTCATTCCAAGGCCCACTGTTTTTCTTACGCCTCCTGCAGGTGGTACTGTGCCTTGTGTTGCCTTGTTGAGCTCATGGGAGAACCGCAGCAGTGGTTCTCAAAATTTCGACACTTTCTTTACAAGTAACACCAGATTGATCTACGTTAAAATAGTAGCACACTAACACTTCAATGTTAAATACACCTGAACTGAACTTGGGCAGGGATTGTTTTACCTATCACTAAAGGGAGCCCTGAGAGCTACTCGTGGTACTCGTACTGGACTGAGTTTATCTTATGGCTAGCATCATTGCCAATCACATTGAAAAAAAAAACAAACTAGCTAACAAAATAAATACATGAATAAATACAGACTACCGTAATTGTTATATTTCTTCCCAAAAATAATTAGACAAGTCAGCTTTTGGAAGCGGCAGGACTTAAAAAAAACATGCCACATTGAACCCATCATGAGAATGACCACATCTGTATATTTTTTCTGGCAGGATATGAAAGTATTAGTAGGTGTTTTCCTCTCTCTCTTTCTCTGAAATTGTGTTATCACTTTTCTGTAAGACAATGCAAGATGTCTGTAGTTGGGGTGGAGGGTATGGGGGGGGGCAGTTTCTCGTAGCAGATTATAATTGCCCATTCATGTGTAATCTCACCTAATGAGAAGGAGGCAGACACTTGTTCCAAAGCCGCGTTGGAATTTCCTTGTTTTCTTGCATGAATATTTTACTGAAATTGTATCTGCCATTATTCTCAAAGCGCTCCTCCTGTCTCTTGTCTACTACAGTTAACATTTTTCCCTTCACAACTAATCAGCTTTTCCAAGTGGGAGAACTGTGAAAAACACCACATCATCAAAACACATCATCCTGAAAATACAAAATCCCCCAAAAAATCATATCTGCAAAAATTTATTTGGCCCACTCTAGTTGTCACTCGATTTCAGTTTTAAGAATGCTACTGATGGCGCTATTGCTCACTTTGCTTTTCTGGCCATCGACTTTAATTTGCAAGAAAGCGGTGGGAGCTCAAATGCAAATCACCAAGTGACATTTATGGACATGCGCGCACACACACGCAAGCAGCAAACAAGCACATACACACACACACAAGCAACAAACAAAGGTTGATGGAGTTAATTCCAGAGAACAATGGTGTGATTGGAACCAACAGCTGTGCGCTCATCTCCTCGTGGAAGTGACCGTCAAGCAAACAATCTCACTCAAGCCTATTACCTGAGAAATAATATGCAACAAGTGCAATGTTAATTCGGTAGAACAAAGACACATCGTAGCCAGTTACTTTGCCTCTTCTTAGCAATAGATCGTTTGCATCTCTATGCATGTGGAAATTGTAATCCTGTGAAATAACCCCCATTTTTAATACATACCTGTAATCAGATTTTTTTCCTGAAACTATAATGGATCTACAATTAAATTTTTGGATTTAGAATATGTAACGCCGGTACTGTATTCTGTTATCCCCAAGCTTGCTTGCTTGCCTGCCTACCTACCTACCTACCTACCTACCTACCTACCTACCTACCTACCTACCTACCTACCTACCTACCTACCTACCTAGCTAGCTAGCTAGCTAGCTGCTACCTACCTACCTACCTACCTACCTACCTACCTACCTACTAGCTAGCTAGCTGCTTAGCTACCTACCTAGCTAGCTGCTTAGCTACTTAACAAGCTAAACAAGCCCATCTACCAACTGTCCTATTAGCTAGCTACCTACCTCAAAATACACTTACCAACCACATGCTATCTGACCAACCAGTTTCAAACACAACCTCTCCCTGCACACCACATTCACTAGCCTGCGATAAATCTCAAGCGAAATACTTTTTTTTTTTTTAAATTGATGACTTTAATAAAAAAAAAGTGAGGAGGAAACCAACCCCCTGTAACCTTTCGACTCTTGGTTGTGTGGATGTGAGAGGAGCACCTGCACTTAAGAAGAAGGGAACAGATGTTGAAAACAGTAATTAGACTGATGGCCTTTTCTTCTGCCGCCCCTTGGCAACTGCCGAAAGACGCAACCTTTTCTTATGTGTGTGTGTGTGTGTGTGTGTGTGTGTGTGTGTGTGTGTGTGTGTGTGTGTGTGTGTGTGTGTGCATGTCTGTCTGTGTGTGTTGAAGCATTTACATCAAAGCGTTTACACAGGTGTCATTGCATAAGTCAAACTTAAACTTGGCGGCTGATGAAGGACGAGCCAAGCCGGGCGCATTCGTCTCGCTCCTGTAGGTTAAATTATCCGGAGCAATGTTTTTTACACACAAGCACCCGCGTGCCCACACAGTCCCCAGTCTTCATTTACTACACGACGCGGCCATTTGCTTTATTTACGGGAGGAGGCTCCCGGTGAAGCCGCCGGGGAATAGGAGGCGAGCCAATGGAAGTGGGGCGAGCTAATAGAATGTGACAGGCGGCGAGTCGTGGAGGCCACTCAGGCGTCGTAAAGCTGTCGCCAGTCAAACCTCCAAATTTGTGGCAATAACCTGCTGACTTTTTCCCGCTGCTCGTGAGCTCCACTCCAGTCGACCGGGCTCAAGGGTCACTGTCGCAAATAAACCGATACAGTGAAAGAAAGGGCTAATTACTGGACGCCAGGGTAACCGTTTGTACCTTTACAAAACGCAATGTTCAGTCCCCATGAAAAATAGTCATAATTTGTAAAACGCAATTATTGAAGAAAATGTTGCCATGACGATATCTCCTTGCGAAAAGGTGGCTTCACTGACAGAGTACAGAGTTTTGGCCAAGATACTGTACAGTGTGATGTATGAACATCCATCCACCCATTTTCTGATCCGCTTCTCCTCACAAGGGTCGCAGGGGGTGCCGGAGCCTATCCCAGCTGCCTTCGGGCAGTAGGCGGGGCACACCCTGAACTGGTTTGACATGCCACTCACATTACCCAGAGTGGAGGAGGAAGACAGAGGGCCAAGACAGGGGGTGGGGGGTGGCTTGTTTGCACCATGGGTCAGCGTGGGGCACAATTCTCACAAGAACTCAAACAAAAGCATGTCAGCTATTAAAAACGCTCGGGAGGGAATTTAGGACAGAGAGGGATGTATGTATTTATTTATTAAGCGGTTCAGAAAATGGATGGATGGGTGGAGAATATTGATGAATGAAGGGAAAAAATGGGCTTGAGTAGAAATGCCATTTTTCTCTTCCAGGGCAAAACGGCAGGGGATGGAGCACCAGGATGGGTCAACCAACCAACCTAGTGACCTACCAACCAACTGACCAACTTCTCAAACTGGATGGAAAGGTAACGGTCCCATTCCAAAATGAAATAACAAACTGGGTAACGCGATTAATTTCCCTCACGATCAACCAGACAGCCCACTGAGCAAACTTAACGACCGACCAGCCCAGCGACTCACTTCCCAATCACGTTGGCGCTAAAATGTCGTCGTTGTTTCTGTATTGAATAGTACTTGCCGCTTTGCCTTTCAGTGGCTTTAAATATCTTGATAAGAGCTGACATGGGAAAAAAAAGATGTACTGTAAAAGGTTGTCTGATTTTCCCCCAATTTCCCTGCACGAGCCAAACAAATGCAGCTATATTGTGGGAAATGAGAGATGGAACCGGACCGGTGGGCGCTAATGGGCTCTTTCAGTTATGGATGCCGAAATGTTTTTTTTTTTCCTTTGTACCACAGCGTGTGTGTGTGACTAAAAGAGTTGTGTAGCGTTCTGGGATCCAATAATGCTCGAGGAGGCGGAGGCGGAGCAATCACAGATGAAAGTGAGTCTTTTAAGAGCGCAAGTAATCTGGAAGGGGAGCCGAGGCTCGTTCAGAGTTTGGACCAGTGCGCTCAACTGCCAGGCCGAATGTGAGTTCAATGTGAGCCCAAAAGTCACGCGCAATTGGACTGATATGAATCTGCCATTTAAGCAGGGGGGGGGATAGTGGCCGGCCATCTTAATGGCGGGATTATCGAGTGGAGCGCTGTCACGGTGGAGAGATATGGTCTGATTTGGCATTTGAGAGGGATGTCATTCATCAGAAATGTGAGGGGCTTTTGGACTCACATCATACATTTTGGGAACTGGTGAGAAAGTGAAACCATGGAGTCTTCAGGTTTTAATTACAAAGAAGTGGCATCTGTGCGCCTGATTCCCTTTTAAAAAGTGACAGATTTGACTGCGCCTTTTTGCAAAACTCATGAAAAAAAAAGACTGAGCTGCGATCGAAGACACAAGATGGAATGAGTTGCCACATTTGTAGTGTTAGTAACGGAGTCACAGGTCCAAAATTTATCAAAGATGTTGAGAATGAATGGTCGGCTTCTGCTGTCTGCGCTATTCTTGTCAGATTTGAACAAACTTCTCCGATCGGCACCTTTTTTTTGTTGATCTGCAACAAAATGTATTTGTTTCTTCCTCGGCCCATGGAAAATGGCGACGTATTGTTTTGGATAATCCTGATTGACCGACAATTAAACGACTAGACAATGCGGCTCAGAAGAAGCTTAGTAACGCGCATCAGAGCGGCTCCTCTGACTGGATGGCAAAAGGCGGAGCTTTGTGTTCTCGCGCTCTGGCTCGACTCTGACGAAATGTAAAATTCGCAAGTGAGGACTGCTCCGTTCTCCCACATTCCAATCAGAAAACAACTTTTCCTGAGAGATGAGGGGTGAGGGGGACGCGGGAGGGGGAACAGGCAGAGGACAATGAAGGTGCGCCTGCAAAATCGATAGTTCATACGCTTGTGAAATTGAAGTTTTGTACCAAAGCGAGCGTCCAAGTTGGAACATGAAATGGTTTTGGCGTTGGGCCTGTGAACAGCGGCATATTGATTCCCCTGAGCGCTCCCTGCTTCGGTTTCCTCTGGACAATCTTTGACCTTTGAAAGCACCACGCACACACACACACACACACACACACACACACACACACACACACACACACACACACACGACCACTGGTGGGACGGCTTTTGGCATCCGCCTGCTTTGTTTTGCATGCTCAGATGCCCTTAATATTGTTCAATAATGTCATATGACTCCAAATGTCCTGGAGTGGGCTCAGATGCAACCTCAAACTCTAACGTGCGCACATTTCGTCTCCCATGCTCTCCCAAATGTTTTTTCATAACCTCAACTGCCCTGGCGCATCCTTAAATATCCTCAAATGACCTGAAATGTCTGTCTTTAAATGTCCCCAAAAGCTTCCGAACGTCCCTCACGTCCCCAAATACCTTGTTGTCCACAAATGTCCCCACATTTATTGCAATATCCCGCTTTGGTAGGCCCTGTGTGAAAGGCACAGGCAAATGCTGATAAGTTATTTTGCAGAACATCTGCGTGAAAGGGGGTTGCTGTTTGGCATCCATGGTAACCAGGCTCTGGAATTCCATCACGGCTTCACAGGGGAGCAGTACAACCCCCCCATCCTCCCCTTAAACCTCGTCCCACTGATCTCTGCTTCCCTTCCTCACTCGCCCTCCCTCAGCTCTTTTTTTTTGTTTGTTTGTTTTTTTTCTCCCTGGCACAATAAGCAACACAAGCGTCCCCCGCTCGAGTTTTAATGGCGCGTATGAATATCCATGAGGCGGCTGACATCACTGTTCTGCGGGTGAGAGGAGACATTAGAAGACCGAGGGGACGCGACGCTAATAATGACACAAATAAACGCCTCCCACAAGTAGATGCCTCCAATTTCCTACTTTTTCAGCTTTTTCCATTCACACTCCTGGATCGGCTTTCCGCAATTTAGCACCGGTGCCGTCCCGTCTCTGTTATACTCCAGATACTACAGTTGAAGTTGGGGGGAAAAAGCTAATGAGGCGACCCTACATTCCCTCACCTGCTCAAAAGTTCCCACAAAAAAGCCAGGTGACAAACTGGCTTTGGAATCCCCAAATGTCCTCAATTGCCCTCAAATATCCCCAAATATGTCCATAGATGTCCCCATTTGGCATCTACACCTTTCACATTGACCAGTAAAACGTTCAAAAGCAGTAAAAAAGGACGATGTCCTCAAATGTCAGCAATTCTCTTCGCATATCCTCAAACGTTCCCATCGGTCCCCGTTCTGTATAATCAGAGCAGCGGCGCGGGAACCTCCAATGTCCCTGCATGTCCTCAAATGTCCACACCTAGTCCACACATGTCTCCACATACCCTCAAATGAACCCAAATGTCCAAAGTCTGTTTCACAACAACAACCACAGCAAGGCCCAAGACCTCCACAATGCAGACAGCACATCCAATTCGCATTCTATGGAAAGCTTGAAATAAAAAATTTACATTTACATGAAGTTATTACAGCAGCCTCTTCGGGGTAGAAATATACGTATTTTTTTATAGATACGTTTTTTTGTGTGTTTTTTTTTTTTACTGTACATGGATGGACAAATGCAATGTCTCCCAGCCAACCAGGTAAAGAAATCGAATTCTATTAGCACACGCATATAATTTGGGTTCATGTTAACAAAGCCCTTTGAGATGACACACCAGACGTGACGCACTTTTTTATGAATGCATTTTTAAAAAATCAGTTTGTTTCCCTTGCAGCCAATTATCAGTGCTTATGTTATATGTCAAAATTCCAGCTTGAAGTTTAACACTAATTGCACTGACATATATTGTGTGTGTGTGTGTGTGTGTGTGCGCGCGGTGCTCTATACAGCATGGTGTTTATTTTGTTGTTATTTGTATGAGTGTACATAGGAGACAATACTTAAAGCATTTATTTTCCAATATTTTCCTGTTTGGCAAGACACGGTTAGCCTTGGAGTGAGCGCGAGTGAGCGTCTGTAAAAGACAGTCGCTATAGCACCGAGGGTAGCGAGGCGCTTCGTTAAAAACCCCTTTGGTCTGCGAGGTCACGGCCCTGAATTATTTTATTTTTTTTTACCTTTTGTGAGGGTTCTCGCTTCAATGCGCGCACACATACACACACCTTTTAAGTTGGGGGGGGGCAACTTTCTTACACTTTTCTGCCATGTTGAATGAGGCCGTTATTCTTCCTTCCGGGGAGACGTTCCGAGAAGCAGTGGTATCCAAACCAGGTTTGAATCCAGATTCGTCAGCAAAATAAATGCAGTATTGGAAAAACTAGTTGAGATATTTCTGTGTGTCAAACGGCATCGGAATAAGTCAGGGCTCAACTTTTTTTTTTCAATGCAGGCAACTGCCAAAATGTACTTCAGGTCTGTATTTTGCCTCCTGTATGTCCAAATAATTGCTGCATGTGCACCGTGCTGTATAGATCTACTCTATATGTCTCGAGACAATGTGAGAGCTCGTAGTAATCTAGCTTGGCCTTGGCACTTCTTGGCACTCATTGAGGAAGATTGATGGCTCTCCAGACACAATGGCTGCAGGAGACAAAGATGGAGGCCGAGGGAGGATTTACAAGAAGGAAGGCGCGGAAAAAGAGCAATAGAGTGTCAGTGAATGATCGTCGTAAAAGATGGAGAAATTAGAGAGTAAATGTCACCGTGTGGAGGAGCCGATGTGATTGCTTCCTCCGCTTTTCGCTGGGGCGGAATACTTGGCGTGTCGACTGAGATGGAGGCGAGATTATAAGAAATGTCAGTTGTTTGTCATCGGCACGCAAATAATTCAGAATCGCGTTTGGACATTTAATCTGGTACGCTGTCGGAATGGTTTTGTGGAGTAAATAAAACGCCATCGCAGGGCTTTTCCGTCGTCAAACATCCAGCTGGAAATTGACGTAATTTTTTTTTTTTTGGTTGAAAACTCAGCTCTCAAAGTCTGTAACACTTAGCGACTTGAAATTTGGTGATCAGGTTTAAGGGTCATTTTGACCTTTTCCACTGGTAGAGATTTTGTCTGACTACCTACCGACCGGCTCCCAAACTTGCAATTGGACGATGCTAATTCGCGACGGATTTGAGTTTTTGTCTTTGCATTGTGCCGAGTTTTGCGGTGAAGCTTGATGAAAATTCAGCCTTTGATGACATTTGGTAGGGATGCCTATCTTAGACAGACACCCCCCACCCCAAAAAAAAAATCAAGAAGCAATGCCTAATAAGACACGGGAAGTCTGTCACATTAGTGAATGGATTTGCCATTGTCGACACATTTTGGCCATTTCTGGGAGTCCGTGTCTGTGTGTGTGTGTGTGTGTGTGTGTGTGTGTGTGTGTGTGTGTGTGTGTGAGCTTAATGCGCTGCATTAAAGGCCCGCAGAGATCTCGCCATAAAGCTGTCTGCCCGAGCAGACCCGCGGCGACGATCGAAGCGTCAAAATCATTTAAGCCCAATTCCCTTTCACGTCGGAGCTGCTTCCAAATAAGTGCCAAACGCACTAAACCAAACGGTCCTGAAGCTTTGCATTTGGCCCAATGTCTCCAAAATGCTCGTATTAAAACGCATAAAGTAGTCATTTATTTTAAAAGCAGGCCATAACGGTCAAAATGGAGATCTAAGCAGTGTGTTTGTGTGGTAAACACACACACACACACACACACACACACACACACACACATACACTCTTTGTATTCCCAACCACTGCTCCTCTCTGAGAGTGAATAAATGTCATTTCTAAACTTACGCGTGTTTACACGCACATGCCAAAGAAATGTCAATCAGATGCCAGAAACGTCAAAAAGCTAGCCAGTCAGCCTATGCTGTGTGTGCGCGCGCGTGCGTGTGTGAGAGAGAGGGTGAGAGAAGCCTCGTCAATACCTGCATTAAATATGCGATCGGCACTGGTTTTGCATTTAGACGCGCAACAAGCTGCTACATGACCCCCAAAAAGTATCATCAATTAAATGAGTCTTGAAAGTCAATTGTGACCTAGCAACTAGTGTGACATGTTCACGTTACCTTGACCAAGTGTTTTGTTAAAATACCTACGCAACAATGATTTTTTTTCCTGTTCTCATGAGCAGTGGTGCATTGAGATAGAAGTTTAATTTCTTATGTGATCATGACCCTAACTCAACACAGGTGCTTCTCAAATCATCATTCCCCCATTGAAAGCAATTGAATTGCCATTAATCTGTTCCAACCGCCGCAGGAAAATGCGACAAAACTTTTTGGAATGTTTTTTTTGCCTTTTTTAAATAAGAAAAATAGCACTATAATGTTTACTTCATATGTGATACCATCATTAAAGAGAATCTAAACAATGAAACCGTTATTGATATTTAAATGACTGCGACTCCTGCTGGTGTGCATGACTTGGCCACCGGGGGCAGTAATATGCTAATTTAGCCTTTGAATGTTGTTGTCTTTCTATGCGTTGACACCCTGTTTGTGTTCAAATACTGTATTCATTCCTTGAAGTGTGAAAATAACGGAATGCTTGTTTGTCTGTATGTGCCCCGCAATTGTTTGGATGGACCCTGACTCATGTCAGCTGGGTGGGCAGGTTCCAGCGCACCCGTGACCCGAGTCAGGTTAAGCGATGTAGAAGACGAATGGATGAAAAAGCAGCACCGGTCACGCTCCATGTCCAAAACAGTTCTTTTCCCTCGCCAAACAGATGCAAAGCTGCCGTCTGGTCCGCCCACACTCGCTCTCAACTCGCCAAGAAGCCTCGGCGGCGCACGCGGGGGAAAGATCGGACGGAGAGTCCAGCTGGTCCGACGGCGTCAGCCAGCGGAACAGATGCGCGAGCGACTTTGATGTAGGTAAGGCTTCTTCTGGGCGTAGTCAGTTGTCGCACATTTTAATGAAGGCTCCGGAGCAGGTGAGGAAGTTGCTGAGAGCTTCGGAGTTACACAGATACAAGGGAGTTGACGAAAACCCAAAAGTGGAATTAAAATACGACCCAAAAACTCCTACAAGAATCCAGCCTCGATAAATCTGACTTGACCCCCACAAACAGCACCGGAAGCAGTGCAGCTGAGAAAAAATGCTACAAGTTTGACCATGATCTGAAATGGACCAATCAAAGACAAGGATCAATGTGGATGCAACTGTTGGGCAGAGTTGGGAGGAGCAGTTGAAAGCTTTCATGACACGGTGTCGAAATCGATCAAAAACGAGATTGCGGTATGACAGGAATCACGATTGCTCCGGTTTGTTTTGCAATGGCCGGAAGAGAGAGTGTGTTCCGGCGATGAAGTTGAGAAAGTGTCGAAAGACACACACAAATGATGTTTGAAGTGAGAAGAAGAGTGAAGGTGACAGATGACGTCGGGGCGACCCCGCGGCAGGATCACGACCAAAGTGACAGCAAACCAGTTTTTTCCTGCCGCCTTTTCAACTGTCACTTAAGTGCAAGCGTCACCATCAAGAACGCATTTTTTGTGGAGGAACAAAAAGGTTGTTTTGCCAGACGGGGTGAACACCCCCCCCCTCCCATCAGCCCAACAATCGTATCTCTCTACCCTATCTATGTCATCTATGTATCTATCTCTAGATGTAATCGATCTCTCCTCGAGACTTTCTGTGCATCCTGACATGACGCACACCGATCCAATTTTGTGTCCATTGGTGAAACTGATGTCAGAGGCTTCGTTTTCAGACTTTCCATTGATAGGAGAAAATTCACTCGAAATGGAGAACCTTCTGTTCAATTTTGGGCAATTCCGTGTCGATGTGTGAAACTGGTGGCGCGGGCTCCTTTTTTCTAACTTTCCAGGGGGCGCGACAGAGGAATTGAACCCAAAATGGCTGACTTCCTGTTTCAATTTATAAGGTTGTGATAGACACGTCCACTCAATTCTGTGTCGGTCTGCGAAAGTGGCGCCTGGGGGCTTATTTTGTCCCATTTCCTATGGGATGCTAATGAGGAAATTTGCCCCAAATGGCCCCATTGATGAAAAATGGCGGACTTTGTGTTTCATTTCTGGCTCGTGCAACACATTGATGCCTTGATTGATAAATCTGGTGTTGGAGGCAGGTTATGATAATGTTTTTTCCCCTCAAACTTTCCAAGTGGTGCTACTGATGGAATTTGCAACAGCCCAACTTTCCTTTTAAACTCAGGCATGGGTCTTTGGGAATTTTCCTGCCTTAAATTACTGCAATGGACATGCACACTAAACCAAATTCTAGCTTTATCGGGAGTACCAGAGACTGATTTTTCTTTTGTACGTGACTTTCCTTTATTCTCACGGTAGATTAAAATCAGGCTTCAAACTTTAATAACCTGAACAGGATGCATGACTTGATTCCTAGGTAAAGGCCACATGTCCATACCGGGCAGAGCTGGAGGCGACCAAGGCGAGCCAGGAATTGTTTTTAGGCCGCACTCCGCGCAACATTGTCGTTTGTAATTAAAATGCAAATTGAACAACCTTGTTTTGAATCTCAGGGGAGGGGGAGGGGGAGAAGGCTTGCGTCTACGTCGCCCCGGCTGGCCAAATCGATTTTCAAACCACACGCTGAAATCAATTTGAAAATTTACACTCCGCCCACACAAATAGAAAAGGTGGCCTACAAGAGCGTCGAAACATTGTGGTGAGTTTGAAGAGCTCACAGCATTTACTCGTTGCCTCAAAGCAATTATTGACACTTGGAAAAAAAAACCCACACACGATCTGCCAACGCCCAAGTGTTCCAACTTGATCCTTGTAGAGCAAGCAAACATACTTTAAGCTTCAATTTACTAACAATGTGTGTGTGTGTGTGTGTGTGTGTGTGTGTGTGTGTGTGTGTGTGTCCTTCAGCATGACATTGTCGTGCAACACATCTCCAGCTCAATTATCTCCATCCAGCGGATTTCAAACACGTCGAGCAGGGGGAGCGCGGCGCTCGCTAATTAGCCGCCGTCGCGACAACAAAGTCTCCCTTTAGCTCCCCCCTTGACGCCTCGCCTCATGCAAAAGTGTATGTGCGCACGCGTGCGAGTGTGTGTGTGTGTGTGTGCATGTGTCAGTCAACACCTTCGGTTGTCAACAGGTTGGTGCAAAACAAAGCCTTTTATAGGTGCTTGCTTTAAGGAGGGACTTTGTTTTTTTTTAGACCTACATGAAGACCAGTTTCAAAACAACATCAAATTATAACAGGAAAATGTTTCACGTGCCAATGCCTGAGTTTGAACGAGAGGCCATCGATTTTGTTTGAAACGGCCTTCCATTGGCTAGACAGGTCAATCATAACAGGACGTACGAAGAAGTCTCAAGGATCCGTGACTGAAATTGAACAATAAGGAGACATTTTGTTTTTAAGAGACCATTTTGCATGAAGTCCCTTAGACGTGCTACCCCCCCTGAAACCAGTTTTTCCCTACCAGCAAGAAATTTGGTGAGCAGGTCGATCAAAACAGGACTAATGACAATCTTTCGAGGACCAAACATTTTGAAAGTCGGATAATTCTGACATTCTGTGCAAATTCCCTGGACAAGTCCCCCACATTATCGATAACCATGAAATTGGAGTGCACATGTCTCACGAGAGGAAGCACAAAAACATCGGAAGGACGCACGCATCAAACTAAACAGGAAGTGAGGCATTTTTGTAGCAACTTAAGTTGCTGCCTGTGGAAAGCTTGAAAAAAATCTGCCCCCGCGCTTGTTTGACCAACGGACATGAAATTGGGTGAATATGTCTCTCGTAACAGCACCTATGAAAAAGTCTCAAGGACTTTTTCACCCAAAAAAAAAAGAACAGCAAGTCCAACAATTGGGTTATGTAGTAGTGCCCTTCGAGAGACACCACTTGAATTAACTTCAAAATAACCAGTTGCACAAAAAAAAAAAAAACAACAACTCAAGGACCCATGCTCGAAATTGAATAGGAAGTCATCCATTTTAGTCTTCCGCAGCCAGTTTGGGACAAATTCCAGAGCTCCGACGAGGGAATTTCACCCATCGCAAATGGGGAGAGCGGACAGATGGCTGACACTCGCTTGCAAATTTGGGCAATCATTTTAAAAGTCCTTCCACGCTCTTAATCTGACAGCGCCTAGCGGGAGTACAAGGAGCGCTGTGGCTGCACACGCCGCCTTGCTTGGCCGTTGCTCTTTTCAGCAGCGGGAGGACGGGAGAAGAAGATTTGCCAGGAGAAACTCGCCGCGCTAATAAGTTCACTTCTCTCCACTGGTTGCACTCCTGTACGACAAGGGCGGCTCCCGCGTGTGCCCCCGACGTCACTCCGCTTCCCAATTACCACCTTGCATTCACGCACGTGCGCATGCACGCTCACACACACGCTCACACACACTCAGTGGGAGCGTTTAAAATGGTCCCCATTAAATTGCTAAAAGCTTCTTTTTCCACTCACCTTTTCCATATTTTCGAACACGCGACGTACATGGCAACACTTTATACACGCTGGGCGGCAAATGAGGCATCTCGCTGGGAAAAGTGTCAAAGCAGGGCAAAAAAAACCAGCGAAACAAGTACTAATGATTCACTGCGCAAGAATAGCGCCTGCCTGGGTTCGGTAATTATGCGTAGTTAAAAAAGCAAAAGTAAATTCCCTGGGTGTTAAATATCCTTCTGTGGGGGTTGTCGGGGGGGCGTCTTTTGGAGAACACTCTTTTTAATTGTATACATTACATACAAGGAGTTTGAGATTTTAGTCGTAGTCTTGCGTTGTTGAAATTGGACATTTTGTCGATAAGTCGTATATTTCAAGAAAAGAAACAAGTATATTTAAGAATTGTTTTTTTCCCCGACAGATTTTTAGAAAACGTTGCATATACTATAGAATTTTTGTTGTATTTTTGAGAAAAAATATTTACCATCAAGAAAAAAAAGTTACATTTTTAAAGGGGAACTCAACCCCCAAATTTTCTTGACAATAACATGTTCTCTGCATCCCCACTCGTCTTAACACGGCATTCTGATGAATATTACGTTTCAAGAAGAAAAAAAGGAATCCGATCATTTTTGAGAAAACGGATTTCAGACACGTGAACAAAAGGTCATATTTTTCAGAAAATACGTTGAGAGCTTTTGAAATAAAAATCAGAGAGTTGAGAGAAAAAAAAACAATTTCAGCCAATTGAGGCAAAAAGTGTATTTACAAGCGAAAATGTCATATTTTTAAGAACATTGGATATTATCGAATTTAAAAAAGTTGCATGTTTTTGGGGCGAGACAACAAAAATTCATTTTGGTGGAAAAAAAAGTCTGATACTTTCAAGACAAAAATCTAGATATTTTCAACAAAAAAGTCAAACTGGGGGAAAAGAAAAAAAATCACAATAAAATGTGAGCGTTTTTATCTAAAAGGGACCCTATTCATAACGGGAAATAGCTAAAAACACCCGTGTGTTATCCTGGAAAGCCTTTCTGCTTTCTGTTAAGGTCATGCATGTACTGCAGTGTCGGCGAGGTCATCAGATGGCTTCTTCTTATGCTTATGTCTCAGAGCAGGAAATGCCAGACTGATAAAACTGCACTATAAACACACACACACACACACACACGCACGCACGGACGGGCACGCGGCGGCAGTGACATTAAGCGTCGCCGCAGTGAATCTGGGAGCATCGGGGGCTCAAGTGACCCCCGACGTGCCTCCTTCCTATAACTCATCCGCTCGTCTTCCTCGCCGGTGGCATTATCAAACCGGAGGCTTCTCCCCACCGCCTCTTTTGCCATTTTCGAGGGGGCTCGCCTTGGCGCGCGCGCACCTTTTGTCTAATTGGCCGTGGTAATCACTCCTTAACCCTTTAAAGGGCAGGCAGTGAGAAACGCTTTGTCGTTTACTCGCATCATTTCTTTACAACACGTGAATGGCCTTTTTTTGGATGGGGGGGCTCAACATTGATAAGAACTCACCAATTTTGGCAAACTATTTGTGTTCTAGGGGTCCCCAACAAAACAACTCAAATCTCACCTACTTGCTCGGGGCAAAGAAAAAAAATGAGCGTCTGGTTCAATTAAAGTTCACTCACCGAGTCGTGATTGAATGGACATTTTTGAAAATAGAATGGACAGAAAAGTCTCAAGGACCTCTGCCTGAAATTGAACAAAAAGTCAGCCATTTTAATTCAGAGAGGCCATTTTGGGGCGAATCTCAGTAGGGCACATTGGTAGGTTGAGTAAATGATCCCGCGGCATTGGTACCCCGGATCTAACGCGCTATTGGGAGAGACATGTCTAGCATGAGAGGACACACAAAAATGTCTCAAGGACCCATGCCTACAATTGGAGGCAGAGTCCGCCATTTTGGTTCGAAACAGCCATTTTAGGTGAAACCTCTCAGTTATGCACCCGGCAAATGAAGGAGAAAAAAAAAATATCCGTTTCACTGATTGAAACAAAACTGGATAGACGGGTCTATCATGACAGGACACAAAATAAAAGTCTCATGTTGAATCGGAAGTCCCCCATTTTGCAGTTTGAAGAAGCCGTTTGAGGTGATTGCACCCCATCTGGCGCCCTTTGATTGTTTATGATCATGCGAATACATACATCGTAGAGTGCAGTGATTAAATTGATGTGTTGAGCCTCAAAGGGATTGTCCCCACAATGATAAAAATCCCAAATAAAATAAACAGACCTTGCCGCCAGAGCCAATGAGTCAGCTTCGTGTCTTTAAACTGGCTTGATGCGCTGCGATGTAACCTGTCGGCATCGTGCCTGTTACGGGTCTCCCGGCAACTTTGTAGGGTGCGCGCGCTCCAAAGAGCTGAAATGTCAATATTGCGCCCGCGGGAGGGCATAATTAAGGAGTAAGGATTTAAAAGCCTTGTCGCATATGGCCCGGCAGCTGTTGCATCTGTCTGCCGCTGCAAGTCAGCGTGCAGGAGAATGCTAACGCCTCAACGTGAAAATGCCAGCTGACGCGCCCGAAAGGGGAGGTATTGCGTTTAAAGCAAGGCCACATGAAATCCACAAAATGGTTTTGCTTTGGCTGTTTGTTGACAATGTACATTTCAAGGATCATATTAAAAAACAGCCAGCTGTGAAATATCCAAAAACCTTGTGGTGAGCAGAAGCAGATGTGATCGGGTGGAAAAAGAAAGATTGGTTTTCTAATTTTCCTCACATTTAAAGGTCACAAAGCTACAAAATAATCAAAACGTGTGAATATCTTTCCAAGTGCGTCGCTTAGCTTTATCTTTCACAATTCTTTTATTTATTTTTTTAGTGCGATGCCATTAGCGTGACACGCACGCACACCTACAGACGCGTCCCCTCCGCTGCACGCAGCTCGAGCCCCACCCTGAATCCCCGGCGCTTGGTCTTTGCGCTGGTGAACATGAAAGCGTCTTCTCCGGAATGGAAAGTGACTGCAGTCGATGGCATCATTTACTTTGGGGTCACTTCCCGTAAGGCGCGGCGTTGCCGTAATCAACCCGAGCTAATTCCCCGAGCGTTCTGCTCTTTCTCTTCGCGTCCATCATGACTGATGTGAAGTGGCGTCAATTAAGTGGATCAGCCAGGTGTGATGTGTCGGGTGGGGGGTAGGGAGTGGGGGCGCTTTCTGACAGATACCCTTTTATTTTCGCTCGCATTTTTTTATGCGCGTGACGAATCGCGTAGCACCGGCGTCAACCTTGCAGACCTAATGACGAGGTGCCTGTCAACGGCGTTGCGGCAAATTAGCGGCAACTGGAGGGTCAGGAAAGAACGCATACGAACATGATCAGCCCATTAAATGATGCTTATGAGCTGTAAAGGTGCGTGATGTGTGTTAATTTGTGAGTGCCGTGTTTTTCAAACTTTATTGAACTAAATCGCATAGTGTATGTTTCATCGGGAAAAATGTCAAGGCAACAGCAAACGAGGGCTGGATGATAGGACTTTAAAACAAAATCCCAAGGAAAAGAAAGTTTGTTTGTTTTTGTTGCTGCACTTGTGTGTTGACATCTGTTTGCTATTCATTGTGTCATTTGGCCAAGCAGCACCTACATTGGCAGCGTGATGCTTTCTCCAAAATGGGGGTCAGGCTCGCTAATCCTCAAGTGCTCCCCCGTGCAGCACTCTTGTCCGCTTTTAATGGAACCTTCACAACCTGGCCACATTTAACATCGTTCACAGAAGAGCCGGAGGGAAAGTGCCACGGGTTTGTTTTGATTTATCTACGCGTTTGCCATCTCGGGTGCAAACCTCGGTGACGTCGCCTCAGCGTGTTGTCGAGCTGTCATGGTTCAAGGTGACCCGGAAGTTGACATTGTTGTGCATTGTGCCTCGTGAATGTTTGTGTGTTGTTACCAGAGATGGGCACTTTAGTGTGTGTGTGTGTGTGTGTGTGTGTGTGTGTGTGTGTGTGTGTGTCTTCTATAAATTAGAAGACAAAAAAAATGCTTTGACAACAGTTTCAGCGATTGTGAATTTCCAAGGCCCAAAATTGAACAGGAAGTCAGCCACTTTGATTTGAAGTAACCGCTTTGTTTTATTTCCGCTCAGATTTGTGCTCGAATATTTCATCTAACCTCACATTCAAAAGCAAGTCTCAATTCGTACTCACGTTGATCTAAATTAGCATTTTCGTCGTCTTCAATTCGCACTCACATTTTCGTATCTAAATTTACGCTCACAGTTTTGATACGTAAACTTCCGCGGCTCGCAAGCGAGGCGGTTGAAATCTGACTGGCTCCTCCTCCTAACATCGTCCAATCACCGTCAGGGACTATTTGGTGTGCCCACCCTTTTCTAAACTGTTTCACGCTGCACGCCGACGACGTGTCATTGCTGCAAGCTCTAATTAAGAGCCAGGTGGGACAGATCATTTTACTTGCAAATCAGCGCTACCGCTCTGATTCATATTTGATTGTCGGACTCGGTGCAAATGCCACCAGTGAAGCGTTTCGCCTTGCTCTCCTTTCCACAGATCTTCTAATCAAGACAGAGGTCTCACTCGATGTTTAGCCGCACTCCTCATACTGTCACTTTTTTTTTACGGTCTGTGAACTTTCCTCTCTCTCTCTCTCTCTCTCTCTCTCTCTCTCTCTCTCTCTTAGTCCATTAATTAGGCAGCCACGTGGAAGTGTGGAATGTGTATTTTCTATAGAGAAGGAAGCCGTAAACTGATACCTCGTGAATGACTGAAAGGCTGCAGAGCATGAGAGATTTAGGCTGCTTTGAAATGCTTGTTCGCATGTGTGTGTGTGTGTGTGTGTGTGTGTGTGTGTGTGTGTGTGTGTGTGTGTGTGTGTGTGTGTGTGTGTGTGTAGCCTTAATGTGTGTTTGTTCCAACCGGATTTTCGCTCCTACAATGCCGCCGGTGTCGTCAAGGATACCAAATGAGGGGAAAATAATAAGGGATTTTGCAATTGTTGCGATGAAAATATTTCAAGGATGTAGGCTTATATAGAAACATGTCCGATTCTTGTGTGCACTCGTGCGTGTGTGTGCGCGCGTGCGCCCCTCGAACAAAAACACGAGACAGGCGTGTTTGTGTCGGTCGTCAGCAATACGGGTGTCAGTCGCTGACGAGGTCCGTCGGCACCTGACCTGGTTCGAGGTGGAACGAAATATTACACTGACGGATGAAAACCCACTGTACAACTATATTCTACAAAACACCAAAAATCCAATCTAAGTATTTAAGAACCATTTTCTGGTCTTTATTTAATCTAATGTATTTATCATCATTTATTCTCATATTTGTATTGTAATTTCCCCCCCAAAGTCCTATAAATACGGGCATGTAAATTGATTATGGTCAAGCCTCGCTTAATCAAATTTACATGATATCAAATTTGATTCTATATGTATTAATTAGAGGTTTCCATAGCCAGGACTATTTGGATGTGGTGCGGAAATACTCCAGGTACGATGGCCTTCAGCATAGCTTGTCATTTTCTCTTTTTAAGATCTTATAAACTCATTAACCTGCCGCGAAGTCACTTGGGATTAGACATCCCTTGGTGGGAGATATTTGTATTTGCAATATTGTTGTTTGTACAGGCATAGCATTTGTTTTGATTGACTGTAGCAGTTTTTCAGTGTTCAAGGTCGTTTGTTTATAGAACGCCATGTCGCGGCTGTAAAGAGTGGCAGCGTGTAAAACGCTGTTGTCATTCGCCGGGTTTTCATCTCAGGCTCGGCCCCGTGAAATTGTTCTCTCTGTTGTTGTTTTTTTTTTGGTGTTCTTTGTGCTTTATTTATGGGCTTTTATTAAGAGGAAAGGCCAGTTTGAAGCAAACAGCACTTAGGAAAATATAAAAAAAAGCGGAAAAAATTTATATAATAAATATAGAATATAAATATCGAAAGACACGTCTCTTTGCTTTTCTCGCCTGCCTGTGAAGTCTGTCCTCCCAGGTCGTCACAAGATGGCTTGTTTACCAAAACAATCACATCTAGGCTGGTTATGAGGAAGGCAACCTATTGATTTTGACGCGTCGCTCCTTCTTTTTTAGCTCCTTTCACGGATGATTGTGGTGTGGGCCTTATTGATTTGGAATGACCCGTTACGAGATGGCAGCCTGGAGCCAAGACGATCATCTGTATAATTTCCAGTGGGCTGATCTCTCCATCCATATTCTTAACTCATCGATGAAGAGTCATAAAGAGTTTTAATCTGACCCAATGACTAGGTTACGAGAATGATCTATCCATCTATCTATCTATCTATCTATCTATCTATCTATCTATCTATCTATCTATCTATCTATCTATCTATCTATCTATCTATCTATCTATCTATCTATCTATCTATCTATCTATCTATCTATCTATCTATCTATCTATCTATCTATCTATCTATCTATCTATCTATCTATCTATCTATCTATCTATCTATCTATTGATTTATTTACTTTTTTATTTGAAACGCTAATCAACATATGATGGCTAAGGTTGCTGAGGTGAAATGTCTGCAGTATTTCTCCTCAGTCCTTTGCAGCCGTAACTGATCGATCTACTGCTCCAAAGCAATATTTATTGTAAAGTTTGGCTCTGGATCGGGGGTAAGGGCAATTTTTGTGCTCAGCGTCCACAGTTGTTTTTTTTTTTTTTTTTAACATATCAACCTCCCTCTCTTTTGTTTCTTTGGTCCACGAAAAAAAAAACATTCTCTACCTTATAACAAGACGCACACTTTAGAAACGACTCTCGTATTTCTTTAAACGTTCTTTTTTTTTTTTTCAGTTTTAATCATTTCGCCCTTTGCCGCTAGATTGTACCTCAAACACCGAGTTGTGGAGTATTTGTCAAAGTTTCCGAATGGAAAAAGTGTCATCACACCTGAGTCCTGAACTCTATAAATATTGGAGGTGAGGCGCGTGTCTAATTCCCCCGCCAGTGTGTCTAATAATGTGAGCAGTTGATTGCCATATGGGCTCGCTGGCTGTAAATATATCATTCCATGTAGTGTCGGAATAGGACAATTTTCATTTTTAATTAAAAGAAAATAAATTAAAAATCCCAGCCTTTTTTTTTTTCCAGGGCTCTCTCGGTCGGCTTGATGAATGTGAAATGAGCGGCGCCTTCCCCCAAATTCTTGCGTTTTGCTTTTAATTAGGTTATGTAGCGAGCAGGGGGAAAGTAAACTTGTGTGGGATTGAATTAGCGAGGAGCAGATGTGACTTCTCGCCGGCTATCGGGCTTTTCTGAGGAGAAGGAGGTGTTTAATAAATGTATTTAAATGGGGGTGGTGCGCGCTGGAGAAAGGAAGAAATAATTTCCTCCTTAACAAACTCGACACTAACGCTTGAGGAGAACATTTGTGTCCGAGACTATTTTCACGTCGAGCAGACTCACCCGCTAAGAACACTTTGAGTCTTTGATGTTCATGTTTTTGTAAATGTCGAGGCAATTTAGTCTTTGACCACCCTCATGGATGTGTTTTCTAAATATCAAAGTCAACGTTGTGTCTTTGATGGCCTCAACAGTTCCAATTGTAAATATCAAGGAAGTTCGAGTCTGACAAACCCCTTCTGCAAATTCCAACATCAATGACAATTCTATGTCTTTGATGACCCAAATATACAAAATTACCAACAGCCGGGAAAAAAATAGATTCTGACAAGCCTTACCTATGCGACTTGTTAACATTAAACACAGGTTAGTCTTTGATGACTGAATGATATACAGTATAATTGTAACCATCCAGAGCGTTTTTTTTAGTCTGTAAACATTGTAGTGTCTTTAGTGACCCCAACATACCGTATTTTCTGCACTAAAAGGCGCACCCATAAACCTTCCATTTTCTTAAAAGCTCACAGCGCGCCTTAAAATCCGATGCGCCTTGTGTATAGTAATTAGGGTAATATTTCGACCCCAAAATGGCTCCTTGCTGGAGACATGCCGACAACGCAGAGTTCAAACTTAAGGCGATCGGTTACGCAGTTGAACACGAAAATAGAGCAGCGGCAAGAGAGTTCAACGTTAACGAGTCAATGTTACAACTTGTGTGTTGGTTAAGTGAACTGTGTCGCTGCTTTTTAAATAAGTTTTACTGACATCCGATCGTTCCGTTGGTGTTTCCTTGAGCGTAGCTCCATCTAGTGGATGCATTGTAGATTGCGTCTTATAATGTGGTGCGCCCAATGTATGAAAAAAATGACAAAATAGGCCATTCATTGAAGGTGCGCCTCATAATCCAGTGCGCCTTTTAGTGTGGAACATACAGTATTCAATTGTAAACATCAAAACAATTTACAGCTAATGGACACTTTAGTCTCTTTGATGACCCGTACATGTGCAGTTATAAACTTCAAGACACTGAGTGTGATGAACCTAACCCATGTTATTTGTTACCATGGGCAATTTAGTGTCTTTGTTCACCCTAATGTGCAATTAAATATCAAGACAAATTGAATCGGATGACACTCACGTGTGATTTCCAACATCAATGACAATGCGATGTCATTGATGTCCCGACCTATGCATCGAGCATACGAATCAAAACAATTTGAACAGTGTGACAAAGCTAACATTGTGTGATTTGTAAACATTCCTGGCAACGTAAATCTTTGCGAGTTGAAACACCAACGGTAATTTGGCGTCTTTGATGATCAACTCAATCAATGGCAAATCCATTTGAAAGAAAATCTAAAGCCTCCACACGGGTCGTACATGTTTTGCGAGGATCCGAGATGAGGTTTAGTCATTCTTCTCTCCAGAGAGGAGGAGGAGGAGGAAGTGCTGTTTGATAAATGCCCTTAACTGTTGGGAGGTGCGAGCTGGTGCAGCTCAAGTACGGGAAGAAATAATTTCCTCACGCTAACAAACTTGACACCTCGCCGCGGCTCTTCATCCCACCAGCACCGGTGATGAACTATGCCGACCGCGTTGATGGTGTAATGCGGAGGAGGGGCGTGCGCAATAAACAGACATTGGCGATGTTTGACTTCCCCGCTCGGCCGTTTGCACGCGCCTCGCCTCCGCTAAACGAGCGAGGGAGAGCTCCGGCTCTCCGAGTGAAATGAAGAGGATCCCATTTCCTTCATCTTCTCGCCGCTCGCGTCTTGAGGGGGCTCTCAGCCATAAATGTCGTGCGCCGTGTCGCTCCAATCTTCCCACAATCCCCTTTGGGGCCGGCAGCGGGGGAACGCCGGGCCCCCCGACTCGACTGGCGGCACGTCGGAGGCGCTTTTAGTAAAGATTGCTCTCTTGGTTATGGATCATTTAGAATCCAATTTCATTTAGGGCTGTGGCAAAGGAAAGAGGGAGGACAAATAAAAACAAAGTGTCTTAATTAAGAAAAGCCGGCTGGCAGGGCGGCGTATGCGCTGGCAGCTTGCGATGCCTCGCGATAGCAGACTGCAGCCTACGGGGGGGAGACGCGGCGGTTTCACACTGTAGGTCGTTTCGCTCTCAAGAGATTAAGGGAAGGATGAGCTGGATGGTACAGAGATGACATCCAGTACGTGAAAGTCTGAATGCACACCTCCACTGCATTGCGCTTCACTGTGCAGTGCAGGCCGCTACTGTATTCCATTTACGATACCGCTTCACCAGACGAAGTGGGTGGGTAGTTAGGTAGCTTGTAATGTTATTTTAGTTCACGAAAACGAAGTACAATCGAGAAGAAAAACAACTTTTGTTCATGAAATAACATTAAAACAAAAATGCTTTGAGGAAAAATTTTTAAAAACTTCTTTTTACAAATAGATTTTTTTTTAATTGTTGGTCCTTGGCAGTTGATTTAATACAACTTAACTCAGCCCAAAGTGTGACGCAAATTTTGTCGAGACCATCCTAGCATAACTCGTTCATGTTGCGATGCATCTAACTTTTGAAACAGTATCATACACTGCGCTTATTGAACTTCAAAGTCAGTGGACTGTCCTACATACCTGTATAGGATTTCTGGATGCTTTTTAAAAAATATGTTTTTCAAGAAACATTTTTGTTGAGTTTTTACTCCACAATAGTTCCTTTGAAGTTTTTCGACATGTGACCCAGCGAGCTTGTAGATTGTACGACTTGTTTGAAATTTAGTACAGCACCACGAACCACACTAAAACCCTTGCATGCTGGACACGACACTTGCGCCCAACACAGGACACTGCCCTCCATCCCGCCACCCTTAACTGCACCGCGCCCTCGCCGAACTCTCGACGCTGCGTAGCAACACGCTTTGCTGCGCTGCACTTCACCACACTGTCAACACGATGCGCTACACTGCACTATCATGCAAAACAGCATCGTCGTTGAGCACACAGAGCGCATTGTTGACGGAGCGAAATAACGCAGTAATGGTTGTACAACAATGGCAGCTTTGTCAAAGGAAGCTAATGATCCCGTGTGTGTGTGTGTGTGTGTGTGTGTGTGTGTGTGTGTGTGTGTGCACGCACGCGCGCGCATCACTCACTGCTGATTGGGAGCTGTGTGAGAATCTTGTGACGCTAGCTCCTTGCTAATGGAGACAGATTCCAGAAGAAGCCCACAAACCCGATACCCCACACCCTTCCAATTACGCACGTGCACACACACACACACACACACACACACACACACACACACACACACACACACACACACACGTACACACACAGGAACGTCCTTGCATCCTCTCAGCAGGGCCACATCATTTCTCCTCCCATGTTTAATGCGCTACTCCCGTGCCCCTGAGATGAAAAGTCATCTTTTGCCGCGAGGTTGTTTGTATCCTACACCTTCCTTGTGAAGATCCCACTGGACCACGCCTTGTGTTTGTATTTTTAGCACTAGTGATTTTTCGACGTTGCCTCCGCAGTAGCTCGGGAAGAAGTGATTAGGCTAATAGACACAAGCTACGTCTTGACATTATCAGATGCTATTGATGCTAGCAGAAAGCCTGTCAATAGCCATCTTTGTGCTGACACCAGTACATAGAGCTCCGTCTTCAATACCCTTCAGGTCTGAGAGCGGGAGAGAGAGAGAGAGATGCCAAGCGAGTGCGCATTGCAAACTGGACGACCGCATCAATCGCTTTTTGGGGGCAGCGGCGATGGAAGAGGGGGATGCGGATGCAAGTGTGGTGCGTTTGCTTTAAAGTGTTAGAGGGATGACAGCCAGATGTGTGACAGGAAGCCAGGAGCCCATCTTGTGATGGGCTTCTGGCAACTGCGCACCTCTAACTGGGATATGGATGCTCTGCTGGCTTTCGACGCGCTGGCAGCGCTCCCGCTGTCTGCAACCCCCCCTCCGCCCTTCCCCCCACCAATATTGGCAGCGCGGGCCTCGTTTTTCTCACTTTCGCTCATCACCTTCACTCCTTCTTGAGAAGGGTGAGAAAGCAGGTTCCTGGAAGCCTCAAAGTGCAACTCGGAGACCTGCAAATCTCCACTCTGAATTGATTGTGTGTATGCATCGATGCTACAAGGCTGCACAGATTCATCCACCCATCCATTATTTTTTAATTGCGCTCTTCCTTATTCGGGTAGCTGACATTCTACATTCAAGGAATGTTTAGTGCACATCAAATGCCCCACGATCGTCACTCTCACACTGCGAGACACTGTGAAAAACATGCGGCACTGAAGACATCAGTTGCAACAAAACACACTAACAACAGGAAAACACTTTTAAGGCTTAACGTTTTTAAAAAGCCCCCCGCTTCCTCTCCACCCCCCCCACACACACACATCCCACATTTTGCTCACGTCACGTTGTTGGTATTCTGTCGGCGTGGTTGCACTCCTGCTATCTTGGCCCGACTCACTGCCAGAGTGAGCGCCGGCGTTTCCGATCCTGAGCTTGATTCTCTGCCAGTGGCCTCGCTTCCTGATGACATGCTGGAGATCACACACACACACACACACACACACACACACACACACACACACACACACACATCACCCATTTTTGCATACCTGTTCATATGTACACATTACGCGCGCACACGCAAGTCAACACATTCGTGCGCAGGTATAGGCACATCCAGTGAATACAGCATAGAGACACACACACACTCACACGTCAGTGTGACAGGTGAGCTTGCTGTCAAAGTCCCAGCTGAGTCTCCAGTTAGCCCGGAGAAGGCTCCTCATTTTGGCAAGTCTTCTCTTGCCCCGTCGAGTCACAGTCAAGCTCACGTTGGCGCAGCTCCTGTCTCGATCGCTGCCTTTCAAATGCCTTTTAAAAGATGTCTTAAAGCAGCGGTTCTCAAACTTTTTGGCTCCAGGGATACCTAACTCAAATCTTTTTTTTTTTCCCTCCACCAACCTGCTCATAATCCAAGTGACCTCTAAATTCCTTTGGAGTGAACAAGCCACCTGTTTTTGAGGAAAAGAGTAATTAAGACAGGGTAACAAATTCACATTTGTACTGAATAAAAATTGTAATGTGATGAGAAAAACATTATTTTTTCCCACTAGCAAATTTTGCCATGACGAAAAATCTTAATCTTATGAGAAAAATGTATTTGACCACGAGAAAGTCACAATATGATATAAGAGCCCAAGGGAAGTCAAATTTTAACACCAGAATATTATTTTTGTAATATTATCTTTTTTAAAAATGGAAACTATGCCTTTCTGCCTTTAAAAAAATGAAACCACAAAACCGTCCCCGCTTTCAAATATTTTGTTTGTTTAGCCTGCAACGTGTTTTATCTACCGGGCCACTGGGGGCAGCAACGAGTTATGACCTTTCAAACTTGCTCAGATTTGACTCAGATCTTTTGTTTGAAAATGTTTTATTTTTTGCTATTCCTAACAGTGTCAACAAATGAACCACTACCGACCGAGCAAAGCGCACACGCGTATGTGTCGGTGTGTGTGCACGGCGCCAGCCTGCCAGCGAGGGGATTACACGGAGGACCTCCCGCAATCAGGACACTCGCACCGCACTCCAACGTCAATCCTCCTCTTTTGCCGGTGAGCTCACAGCCTTGCAGGAGATTTCGATGCTGCTCACACTGAGATGCGCATGTCGGGATCCCTGCGCGCGCGCGCGCGTGTGTGTGTGTGTGTGTGTGTGTGTGTGTGTGTGTGTGTGTGTGTGTGTGTGTAATTTATAGCAATCACATTTTAGGGGAAAAAAAAAACACCCGTTGCTGAACCCAACCCGAAAATCGTAATCATCAAGTTTACTTGCAACTCTGATTAAAAAATTAAAAAAAGAGTAAACTTTTAATAGTATTAAATTCAAGTCTAATGACTTTATAATAAAACACACATTTCAATTTAGCTCCCCCTTTACAATTTTTACACAAAACTGAGACGTCAGTGCTGAAGAGTTGTAAGCAGTAATGAGAACAACAGTAAATAACATCTTACGTATTTTTAACACTTGCATAGCATGTTGTTGTGTGCCACTATGAGGGATAATTGGCATTCCATGAAAGCCTGATAATTGGGCCTGCTTTTATCCCGCCAATTCCTCACTTATTCCTCACTGAGAACGAGAGGCAAAGAGAGAAAGTGAGAGAGATTTTTTTTTTCCTTTCCCTCCTTCCTGTGAAGTGTTAAAAGCTCCCAGCGGGCTCCACTTCCTGTTTCCATAGCCGTGACTCACAACAAACTTTTTTGGGGAAAAGCATCCTCGTGAGTCGCATGCTGCCAATTAGCGTGAGTGTCAATATTGATTGATATCAACATACCAGCACAGTGTGGTAGTGGTTAGAATGACTGTCTCACATTTCTGAGGTTTGGGGTTTTAAATTTTGGCTACGGCCTTCTTGTGTGGAATTTGCATCTTCTTCCTGTGTGCGTGTGTGTGTGTCTGCGTGCGTACATGAGTGTATAAAAGTGTGCATACTCTATGTTTATGTTTGTGTATATCAATGTGTGTATATAGGAATGTGTGTGTGTGGACCTAATGTTACGTCCTGAGAGTTTCCACCTGTCCTTAGCATGTCCGTCACCATCATCATCAGCCATACTGTAACGCCTCACCGTGCCGTGTGCCTGATTATTATTCCGCTCACTTCTGTTTTCTTGCCGTTCCTCATCGTTGGACATTCCCCTGCTGTTTGCCGGCGGTAACACACGGGGCGGCAGAGGTCAAGCGGTTCTTTGTCTCATTGCCGAGGTGAAGGGCCGGCGGCCATGTTAATGCCCGGTTCACCACGCGGGCGACCATTAATGTTTGAAAAGCTGTTTAAAACAATCCTAATGAAGCCGGCGGGAGAAACGTGACTTGAAATTCTAACGTTTTTATCTTTCAACTGCTTCCAACCGCTGTGTGTGTGTGTGTGTGTGTGTGTGTGTGTGTGTGTGTGTGTGTGTGTGTGTGTGTGTGTGTGTGTGTGTGTGTGTGTGTGTGTGTGTGTGTGTTTTGCGGAGGTGTGTCTCGTCGGGACGTGAATTTGAGGCTGAGCTGGCGGGAATGGGCGGTGGGAGACATGGCGAGAACTCCTGGGGGCCCCGCCCCCTCGCCTGTAAATACATATCTGTTGTGTTGATGAGAACATTTGGATGTTTTTTTAAAGATTCTAGTATAAATAGACATCAATGGATTTTGGGAAGAATTGGCTTTTGTCAAGCTGGACTATCCAGCCACTACAATGGATTTGAAAAAAATGGACTTTGCAGCCGCATGAATGACTGAGTCTGAATGACTGTGGCAATTTGGGCGTTGCAGGCGCACGGGCTGAACATTTACCCTTTCATGCACCAATTATGACAACCTGTAACTTGATAACATGATAGGCGGTCCACTGTAGTAACAGCTGTCCATGAAAGGGTGAATTTAAAGAGGACAAATTGGATTTTACAGTCGCATGGCACTCTTATGACTCTGGCATGCATTTGCAGCTACATGGCACTTATATGAATGTGATAAGTGGACCTTCCAGTCACACGGCTCTCGTATGAATCCAACGGGATTAGCTTTGCTGCCGCATGGCTCTATCTTTTGCAGTTTGCAAATGCAGTCTCCCATTAAAGCTATGTGGTCATCTGCATATGTTGTTGAATGCCTGAAAAATCAAGTGTGTATGTAGAGCAGACACACAGTAAATGCCATCGCCGTAGTTATGTTTTCATCAATGCTAATACATCACAAATCTATTGAATCCTCCGCAGCCGACGCGAACGTAGCCATACACGGCACCAAGGTGACACAACGCTCGGGTGCAGTAGTGACCACCACAAGCGTTATCCCGCATCCTGTTTGCTGACGCTCCGATCCGAAAAAGTCTGTGGGAATCCGTCGGAGGCCTAGTGTTTACTGTGGGAGACCTGGCGCCGATCTCGTCCAGATGGTCCCGTCCTGCATCTGAGAACCCCGCCGCCCACCCACTCCCCTCCCTCGTTCTTCTCTATCCTCTGTCATCTCCTCCACTTCCTCTCTTCTGCCTCCCTTCATCTCCCATTCAAACCCAAATCGCTTTCATCTCCCGCTGCCGCCCACTTCTGACTTCAACTGGCTGCTCGCTCAGCTGTCTGCCTGCCTCAGTGCCCTCCATACACCCCCCCGCCCTGCTCTCTGTTACTGCCTTCTCTTCTCTCCTCACACTACATGAGGACCATGATATTGTTGGGCAATATCTAAATTAGCATATTCATATAATCTGTATTTTCATCTGTATTTGATGTTTATCCTCTTTTTAAAAAATTGGTTATGCAGTATTTGTTTCATTTAATAATTACACACTCTTATTTTGGAGGAGTACTTTTTACTTTTACATGAGTCATATTTTCACTGATTGATACAAGGCGCGCCAGTGGTTAGCATGTTCGCCTCGCAGTACAGAGGTGCAGAGTTCGGCTCCAGCCTCCCTGTGTGGAGTTTGCATGTTCTTCCCGGGCCTGCGTGGGTTTTCTGCGGGTACTTCAGTTTCCTTCCACATTCAAAAACATGCATGGCAGGCTGATTGAACACTCAAAATTGTCCCTAGTTGTGAGTGTGAGCGCGGATGGCAACCGGTTCAGGGTGTCCCCCGCCTACTGCCCGAAGATGGCTGGGATAGGCCCCAGCACCCCCCGCAACCCTTGTGAGGATAAGCGGATCGGAAAATGGATGGATGGATGAATCATATTTTCAAAGTAGCATTACTCTGGAATCCCATTTTTGTCGACGCTACCCACCTCTGGTGCCAAAGTGCAGCTTGTCAGACTGTTCCTCGTGCCTTGCAAGTGCAAATAGCTGTGTGTTATTGTGCTGGTGCATGAAGCATGCATGGGGGAGCATCTGGAACGTGCGCGCTGCTCTTCTGGGTGACAGCCATGCAGCATATGGTGAAGCCTGGTGAAGGATGGCCGCTGTCAGCTTCCAAAGTGCTTACCAGCGAGCGAACGGAGGAAACAGATGAACGCCGGCGTCTCCCCGGGAGGCGGCGAGGGTGCGCGGAGGGTGTGTGTTTGGCGAGCGCCGTGAAGAAAAGCGCCGGCGATGCATTACGTTAAACTGCATCGATGTTGGGGAGATAAACCAATAAGAAAGACAGTACGAGTTTTCAGCGCGATGCTCACAACAGTCTGAGATACTTTTTTCACCACTCGGTCACACAGTGTGCAGATCAGGGGAAGAGAAAGGCTCCTTTTAGAATGTTTACACAGGCCAACATGTTGGAGTCATACCAGTGCTATGTAGCTATGGATGCATACAAGTGCCATCCGGCTACAAAGCCAATCTTGTCAGATTTATTAGTACTCTTCCTGAATCCAGTTTGTTGACTTTATACGAGTGCCAGGTGGATGCAGAGTTCAACTTGTTGGATTCCCACTTGTGTCATGTCCAACTTGGCAGATTCCTACTGGTGTCCTGCAGCTACAAAGTCGAGTTTGTTGGATTTATACCTGTGCCATACAGCGATACATTGTTACTGTGCCCTGTGTCATCAAAATCCAATTTGACAGCTTCACACTAGTGCCATGCAGATACAAAAGTTCATCTTATTGGATTCCTACCAGCATCATGTTCAACTTGGCAGATTACAACCAGTGCCAAGCGGCTACAAAGTCCAACAGAGTTAACACTAGTGCCACACAGCTGTAAAATCTCACGCTATTTATGCTAGTGGCATGCGGCTGAAATATTCAACTTGTTCGGATTCTTTCAAGCGCTATTTGGCTAAAAAGTCCCACTTGGACTTGTACTAGTGCCACTGGAATTCAAAGTCAAATGTATAATATTTCAATTACTAACGTGCGGCTGCAAAGATTTATCGTATCACCTTCATACTGCTGCCATGTGGCGGTAAACTTGATTCAGGCTCATGCCATGCAATGACATTTCTTACTAGTGTCACGCAGCTGAAAATTTCAACTTGTAAGATTCATACTCGTGCCATGCGGCTGAAAAATACAACCTGCCGAATTACGACTAGTGCCATGCGGGTACAATATCCTACTTTTCCTACCGCTCGTGTACTTTTCATCAGTCATTTCCACTCATAACTGACAGATGAGATTCTCTCTCCTCTCTTCTTGTGTTCCCCGGAGTCCTCTGTAACTATGCGACCTCTTCATGTCTCTCTGCCCGGCAGGCAAAGCGCGGGGACTCAAACTGGCTGAGATTTCCCAAGATGCAACTGGATCCCTACGGGTGTTCCCGCAGATATAGCAACGCTGTCACCTCACAGCAGAGGTTAGCTGCGCGCTGGAAGGCAAAACACGGAAGAGATAATTCCACCGAAACTTAACGACATTTACTATTTCGTAGGGAAACACTTCACGCAACTCAAACTAAAAAAGGGACCTCGGTTTTTGTCATGAATTCTTTTGGGAAGCTGGATTGTGCGAAAACCAAAGCAATATTTCCCATTGGAAATAATGCGTGGTTAAACTGAATGCTTTTATTTTGACGGCGTCGACTTTATACAGGATGTTACGTTGAGGTTGCCCTAACATGTTCATCTGCCTCGCGTTCTGTTGAACCCACTTACAAAATATTTAGTATGCATTGATTCCGAGACTGAACGACTGAGTCACACTTTTTTTCTTTTTTTTTTTTTTTTTAACCATTAGTTGTATGATGTACAAAGCCAAAATTTAGCTGGGGAAAAACCCCGAATGAAAACAGAGCTTCCACTGTACTAGTTGTGCCAGTATGAATTTACCAAGTATTATTTCAGAGCAGCGTGACATTAGTATGAGCAAGTTGGACTTTGCAGTCATGAAGAAAAAAAACTATTGCGCTGTTAGGTAAATAAAACTTTTTTGTTGAGGTACAAATGCATGTTAAAATCATCTTCAGCTTGTAAGATGCCAGCCAGTCGAATCAAACTGGACAGGGAGAAGACCAACAAAACTCAATGTGGTCAGTACTGCATACTACTACTACTACTACTACTACTACAACTACTACTAATAATAACAATAATACAAGAGGCTGTGTTTAACTCTTTGGAACAGCACAAAGGAGAGCACAGCGTGTCAGTAATGAATTCATCTTTTCTTAATGATTATTTATTGTCCTCGGAGGACAATGTGGGACTATTTTCATATTCATATCTTTTCTCAGCCTTTGGGACTCAGAGTTTGTTTATCTGTGACGGGGAAGAAATGAGTTTTGACTTTAATTACTCTCAGCTTCTAATCAGTCATCATTAAATACATCATGGCAGGTTCATACAAGTGCCGCGGAGCTGTGAAATGAAATTTGTCAGAGTCCTACTTGTGCCATGCAACTGCCATTCACATTTTTTTGGGATCCGTATTGGTTCTATGGGGGCACCTAAGTTCAGTTGGGCAGTTACATCCTTGTGCCATGAGACTACAAAGTCCAACAATTCATATTCATACTCATGACACGTGGCGGCCAACTTCGACATGATCAGATTCATACTTGTGCCATGCATCTGACTTATTTCCTACCAGTGCTATGCGGCTGCAGCAACCCAATTTGTTGGATTAATCCCAGTGTCATGCGGCCTCTCGTGCCTTCAACCGACGAGCATTGCAAAGCTTCACCAAAGCGGAGCGTGCGGGATCAAAAAGCATGACGAAAACTCGGGCTTGGGGGTCCGTCTGCCTCGAGCAAAGAGTGTTTGATGATAAGCGAGTGTAACCAAATGCGAAAGCGTTAATAGGAAAGAAAGTGAATAATAGAAGTGAGTCTTGCAGGAGCACCTGCTCTGAGCAGGGAAGATGCAGAGTAAGTAACTAAGATGGATGAAGGATGAATGTGAGCAGATGGCGAGGAGGGTGGGGGGGGAGCGGTCAGGTGCATTGTGGGAAATCCCCCCAGCAGCCTCCTCACCCTGTAGCAGCACAAGGCGAGAAGTCAAAACAAAAGTGCGCACTGACGCCATTAAACGGAACCGAAAATGAATAGTGAGCATGCAAAAAGATAAAGATCTTTGGGCACAGTTCGAAGCAATTTGTTAGCCCTTAGCAGTCAGATGTTAGCCATTAGCCACTATTAAAAGAGAACTTTTTACATTCTTACCTCTGTCATGTGGCGATAAGTTCCACTCGTCAGATTCCTGCTGTGCGGCTACATTTAGCATCTACTAAGTTGGCTACGGGGATTTCTCCAAATGCAAGCAAATTACTAGTGTATATGTGTGTGTGTGTGTCTGCCGGCCGCATGGCATGATTACAACAGCTGCATGACAATAGCATCAATCAAAGCAGTTGGACTTTTTCCATCCACATGACACTCGCATGGGTATGGCAGTTGGACTGTACAACCATGTGGCACTTCTTTAAATGCGACAAGCTTGACTGAGCAGCCACATGGCACGAGCTGGAATTTCACAGATTGGATTTTGCGGCCGCATGGCACTTGTAGGACTCCGACGAGTTGGATTTTGTAGCTGCATGGCATTCGTATCACTGTGACAAGCTTGACTTTGCAGCCGCACGGCACGAGTATGAATGTGACAAGTTGTTCTTTGTAGCCACATAGTTAGTTAGTATCAACGTGAGAGGCTTTACATCTATTAGCTATTGCTATTGCAGCACCGGGGAATGCTCCAATTCCATGCGGGTGCTTATTATTTTCTGAGCGTGTTTTGTAAGTATCAGTTTTCCGTAATTAATTTACTCGGACTTGTTTTTCGTTGCCGCTAAACCCACACGTGGCTAAACACAACGCCATCCATAAACAAATGCACAAGCAGATGGAAAAAAGATTGATGTAATACAATAAATCATGCAAAAAAAAAAAAAAGCCAATCTGCGAGCGCCCTAGAGGGAAGAGCATGAGAGCTTTAGCACCGATCCATCTTTTTTTCCCGCCCGGTAACCGTCAGGCTCCGGTCCGCACTCATCCCGCTGAATGTAATTAGCACAACAAAAGCGCGATTGCCGTGATAGAGGGACCATAATTCTTCATTATGCTTGTGATTTACTTCAGGTTGGATGTGCTCGTCATCATCAGCATCATCGTGATTATCATCAAACTTCAGCTAATTGGCCCTTGTTGGAAGAAAAACATACATCATCCGCACTTTTCTTTCAGCCGCGCGAGTGCATACAAAGGCGAGGATGAAGATGCGGCGGTGACAGTGAGCCACGATGTGAAGATGCAACTGTAGCGGGAAGGTTGAGAGAGAGAGAGAGAGAGAGAGTTGAGGAAATGAGGTTGCAATGAAGTGATATCAGGATGTGATTATACAACGATTTAAGGAGATATAAGCAGACAAGGAGGGGGCAAGCCAATAATTTAGATAAGAGGCCGCGATGTATGTGAATATGAGGGAGCAAACATGGGAGGATGTTTGGATTCAAGGCGATGAGAATGGGAAGGTGGAATGAGATCATGATGCGATGGGCTTGAGGTCGAATGAGATGAGGATGTGTGGATGTGACAATGAGTATGGAAGGACCTGAGGATAAAATAATTCGGGCCCAACTGATTGATTGGCCAGCTGATTAATTCAATCGATTATGACCCTTCAAAGAGTGCCCAAATGGCCACAGTTTGCCGATTAGTTTCACCTTTATGTCCCCTGTAACTGGTCAGAAATCTGTAGCATCACCTTGTATCCTTTAATGCATACAATGAAATGTGTTGATGAGGTCATTCTAAGGACCTGAGGAATGAGATGAAGATGCAAGAACACGATGGTGGTGGAACGTGAGAGGTGGAAAAAGAATGAAAATGCCCAAAATGGAGCGGGTCCCCTTCACGTACTTAATTCCTGCTCGTGCGTGCATCTATCTGCGTGTGCGCGCGTGAGGAGATGGGATTTATGTCCATCCATCAACTTTGCATCCTCCTGGAGTGTGACTAATAGAGGCAGATGTAGATACAACACGCACAAATACACACACACACACACGCCTAAAGTGGACGACTGAGAATGCTGCTGGCTTGACAAAAGTCAAAATGTGACACGAGAATGCGTCTGGTATTCTTCCTCTGTCGCTCCATCTGTATTTATTATCCATTCATCTTCCCCCTTTTCCACTTTTGATCATCCTCCCTTTTGTTTGCGCGTCGCCTTCAGGCAAACACTCCCCCAGCATCTCCGTCAGGAGCAAACAAGAGTCCTTGACATTCAATTTCCTGCTTGCCTCGCACTTCTCCATTGTGCTTCCTTTCTCTCTTTTTGTGTGCCGGATGGATGGACGCACTGTTGGGGAGTGTCTTTGATGTTTCATGTTTAAACATTGTTTTTATTAAATATCTTTTTTTTTTGGGTGGGATAGGGGGTCATCATTTTAGAGGTTTCTTGCTCATTGCACTTTAAGTATGTCGTCGTTTTGCCAGTGCATCCTCGTGTCCTCAACTCATGCCATCCCTGCTACCCTCGTGACCTCATACTTCCACCCCAATTGAGTCGGCTCCTCGTATCGTTCCGTCATCCCATCCTCATCTCATTGCATCCAAAACACCATCGATTCCTCATCTTATTACATCTTCGTACTGTTCCTCCTCATATCCTGATTTCATTCATCCTCATCTACTTATAACCTCGTACCTTCACCCACGCATCCTCATTTCCTGATCTCCTTCCATCCTCCCATCATCCTTGAAGCCTTTATCAATGACCATCTGACGCCTTGCACGATGGAAATGAACAGAATCGGTGCAAATATGCCACACGCACAACAGTAGTGCATTCCACTTCGTTAGCCAGGCAATGTGTGTGTGTGTGTGTGTGTGTGTGTGTGTGTGTGTGTGTGTGTGTGTGTGTGTGTGTGTGTGTGTGTGTGTGTGTGTCCTGTGGTGAGATAAATGAGTCTAGTTGATGTTGTCTGGAGCAGGTGGTGAAGACAGTGGGGAAGATCACACACACACACACACACACACACACACACACACACACACACACACACACTCGCACTTTAGGTTTATCGAGTGTCCGTTGTCAATGGTGTGTTGGTGTTTTATGCAGAATCATCACGCACAATGCATGGTTTATATCACGGGGAAAATGATAAGTGACAAAAAGGATGGCGTGTCTAGAAAGTCACGGAAGCTCCCCGCTGATGTCCTGTTCCCACTCGCCATGTGGCACGTTGCTAACGTGCTAACACGCTAACGGGAGTGACGCACGTGGACAACAACAAACCAGGCGAGAGTCTGACCCGGTGAAAGTTTCACGGATGGCTGGGCGTTTGCCTTTGTCGTAGATTTGTGGCTGTGTAGGGTAGCGATAATTTTAGCGAAAAGTAAAAGAAAACATTTTACTTATTTTTCTTATCTCCAGCTTTAACCAATTTATCATCTCAGTATTTGGGATTTTTTTACCAATACTATTCATTTGGAATTGCACAGGTAGTAAAACAAATCTTGATTTGTCACACTTTTTATCCTACAAAAGACGCCCGGCTCCCCATTGTGTGACACATTACCTCCGCCAAGCCTTTTTTTGTGTGGCTGTTCCGTCTCTCTGATGCTCCCCTTTATTCAGAACCCCCCTCACTTTCCACTCACCCCCCCAACCACCCCACCTCCCCTTCTTTTGGTTGCTGCAGTATGAGCTCACCAGGAGAGAGCTGCATCCCGTAGATCTGCGGTTACCTCTGATTATAACACGAGACTTTAGCAAGAGACTCTTTCGTTCAACTTGAATTAGCATCAATTAGCCATTCGTTTGCGCTAATTGGTAAATGCTAACTCATTTGTGACCTCTGGATGAGCAATCAAGCAATTTGGGATTGGACGTAGTATTCATCATTTATATGTGTGTGTATAGAGAGAGATTGTGTGTATGTGTGTGTGTGTGTGTGTGTGTGTGTGTGTGTGTGTGTGTGTGTGTGTGTGTGTGTGTGTGTGTGTGTGTGTGTGTGTGTGTGTGTGTGTGTGTGTGTGCGTGCGTGTGCGTGTGTGTGTGTGAGGCTGAAATAACGAGCCTCCAATACTCTCGTATTTCCTCCCTACTTCCCTCTTTTTACCCAGAACTTTCCCCACGGGCCGATAAAAATTCCCAGGAAGCAACAGCGAAGGACTAAAGACACAGTAAATAGAAAGTTCTCATAGCTTTGACCACGCTAAATAATCTCCACTGTCTTTTTTCCCCTTTAAACTCAGCAAAAATATTACATGATGCCTGTCAAGTCAGGTGTTGCCTTCAGGAACAATCTGATATCATAGTTTTCCTCACTTAAATGATCTTATTGGACCTTAGTTCCTTTTTGTTTTGTCTTATCTATCGTCCGTCCATTTATCCAGCCATCCGAAGTGTTGCCTTTAGGGACAGTATGAAATCCTTGTATGCATCTAACGCGCACACGCACGCTCACGCACGCGCACGTACGCATGCACACGCAGAGCCCTTCATCTGATGGGAGATTGAGCCGTCACGTCAGCGGAATATTGATGCTCATGCGGCTCAAACGGGAAATTATAATACGGCGGGCCCGGGAAATGCATCTTAATTGCTGTTTAAGTGGGCGTCTTCATCAGAAAGACAGACAGCGAGCCTGGCCAGCCGTGTCCCAATATGACGCCGAAGGAGGCAGCTCGACGACTGATCGGTCGTCGGGCAATGATCGGTATAAATAATGAGCTCATAAAGCCCCGTGTCTCATCGAGGCCTGCTCTGCAGCTCCAACACTAGTGTTGCCTTTTATGAGACTCGATCGCGATGCCATTTCGTCGCGCCGTGACGCCACCTCCTTCGTTTGTGATTTCAGGCAGTCCCTGAAGGCAACAACCGACGTCAAATGGAAGCTTTGTTGTTGTTTAACGCGACCAAACAAAAGGAAGTAGTGTGTTCTTGTGGCTCAGGGACCTACTTTTTATACAACTGCCGGAAATAACTATTTTTTTATTTGAAGGTCTATTTGAGAGGAGGTGAAACATGTAAAAAAAAAAAAATAAGACCATAAATGTATGACTTTGGAAACAATTTGAGTCACCAGTCAACCTAAGGTGTGTTGTAAACTTCAAATCCTTTTTTTGTCTGGTCTTGACTTTCATGTAGCACAATTCAGAAAGCTTTTCATATCTACCACTCAAGAGAGTTTACAAAACTAAAAGCACAACCGCTGCTTTGTAGTGAGTTTGTAATTTCGTCAAGCACAGCTCCCTGCTTTTCAATCAGTTTCCAAATGATCAACACACGCGGCTCGCAAAACAATCCACCATTTCTGGCTCGTCTTCACACGATTCTGCCAACAGGTGAAAACTGTTTTATTAGTTCACTTTGCAATCAGCCCGAGCACCATAAATAAAGTCACAGGTCAGATATTGGGTGCGGAGTACAGTGGGGGGAGAATTAGAAGAGGCCGAGGAAGAAGACATGAAGTTGAAGGAGGCTTGTGTTCATAGTTTGATACAAAAATACAATTTTTACAAAGGTTTGAAAAGTCAAGACTAATTTGCTTTTTTTGCTTTGTTTTTTGTTTTGGCAATTTGCTGGAAAGTTGTATTTGTGTGAAGGGTTTTGGAAAAACGGCATAAAGTTACAAAAACGCAGTTTTGTCTCCAGTGAACTGAGTCGGTCTTCTTGGGAATGCCAGTGACAATTTGATTCTGCGGTGAACCAAGCTTATGTTTTAGGAAACAACATTTTGTGACTGTTATGAACCTCGCGTATGTGTTTTTGGAAACATCAACAATTATTGAGAAGTGAACTTAACCCTTTCATGCCCCAATAATGATAACCTGATAACATGATAGGCCGTCCACTGTCGTGACCGCTGTGCCTGAAAGGGTTAATGTCAATGAATTGAAACATCTAAAGCTAGCTGTACATGCGAAGCTTTGAGCAAGGCCGTTGGGGAAACTCACACCTGCTCACGTTTAAAGACAAATTCTAAAGTTTTTAGTCACATCCTCGTCATCTTCGAGTGGAATTTTCCAAAGGCTGTGAGTGAAATTGCAGGGTCATGAAAATATCTTCAATGAATGTAACTTCAGCAAAGGCAAGTTAGTCTTCAAACAACATACAGTATATGTTTTACAAACATCAAAGACAAACAAGGGCTTCAAACAACATACATGTTTTTGTGAAGATCACAGGCAAATTTGTTTTGAACATCAAAGACAGTCTCGTCTTTGACGACAATTTGTAAACGTCGGACGATTTAGAGGCGAACGCATCTTTTCCTCTTTGTTGTCGTCAGGCTTGTACTACTCAGTGAGGCTTTTAAGGCCGAGTGTTTATCGCCACTCATCTTCCATCTGCTGTTAAAAAAAAAATGTTTGGCTGCTAGCAGACTTCACAACCTCCGAGTTGATACAAGAAAATTGAACGAAACTCCCAGTTATCTGGCCAAATCATCTCCATATTTGTTTTGCATTGTTTGGTGGCCAGAGCGACAAACCCAAAGCCGCTGCTTTATCTGAAAAAAGACTGGCCCAACTCCTCCTCAGACTCTGCCGCCATTATGTCGCCGTGTTTACGTGCGCTAAGCCGCCTGTGCACTGGGGGGCGGACCGACCGACCCGCCGCCGGTCACCGTGGAGACGATAAAGCGCCGTCATAATTGCTTTAGCGCTTTTGTTGTGCCCGCCAGGCGCTCGCCGGGGAGGTTTGCGGGTTAGTGCAGATAAAGCCGACTCGGCGGGATTCGCTCTCGTGCCGCTCATCTGGAAAGAATCAAATAAATGTAATAGAATGTCGTTCTGGCCCGGGCAGGCGACGTGTTGCGACTGTTCACCAGCCTGCCCCGCGGCTTGTCCCTGAGCAAGTTGATGGCTCCGCATAAACAGCAAGTGACATTTTTCATCATGTAAAAATGTGGCTTGACTTTCTGTTTCTTTGAGCAGCTGTAACCTTCGAGGACAGTCTTGAGTTTGAAGCAAGTGTGCTGTTCAGTCAGATGTTGCCTTCGCAGCATGACAGCCGTCGTCCTATCCGTGCATCCATCTAATTGAGTCTGGCACGTAGCCTTCAGGAACAGTGCGAGCCGTATGAAGCCATCCATTCATCCAACCGAATCAGGTGTAGCCTTCAGGCCCGGTCCGAAATTGAATTTCCTCACGCAGCCGACTGATAGTTCCAAATCTCCGTGTTGTTTCCATCCATCCATCCATCCAATACAATAGACTCCAGTGTTGCCTTCAGGGACAGTCCGAATTCATAACTTCCATCTCTATACCCATGCCGTCCGTCCTGACTTTGCCAACTTTATAGGCGCAGGTGTGTGCGCGTGTGTCGTCCAGACAAATGACGAGGAGCCAGATGTCCAGAATGCCGACGACGCCCCGCAACCTGGACAAGATGGCTGACAACCCGCAGGCAGAAGCTGGCAAGCTCTCAGGTGTGCCATTTCATGAGATCTAGTAAAAAATGCCTTTTTCGGGTATAAAAAGAAAGCAATACATCCTATTATGCTTGCAATTTGCAGTGGGCTGATGTGCCTTTTATTTTGGTGGCCTCGTTTAGCATACTTGAAAAGAGCAAAACATTAAAAACACCTTTCAAGGTGTAATTCGATGTTATGGGAAAATACTCCAGATGAATGCAAATTCTGGATACAGTTATGCAATCATCTGCAGAGTCGTTGAAATTCCTGTGTAAATCAATTATTTTGTTATGGGTGAAAAAGCATTTAAAGGCTTGCAAGATGGTATGATAACTTGCTTGAAATTTTGCGGGAACTTGAATTGACTTTCTTTTCCCTGGTAACTTGGGACTCGCATGAAAAGGTGACAACTTGAGACCTTGTGACCTGCACGTACGTGACGCTCTGCCACCTCTCTTACCTAACACAACGTAGACTTCATCAAGTGGCAATGTGCTGATATCATTCGTCTTCACAAGGAGTCACTTGGGCAAACTTCTTCTCCCACACACACACGCACGTTGCGCCATAAAAGGAAGTCATTAATTTTCAGTGGGAGCCATTTTTGTCTCCGGAGGAAATCTAATTAAATCCCGCGATCAGAGTGTGTCTTGGCCATGTTCTACGGAGCCATTTAGCATTACAGTACACCTCGCGTTAATCACCATTCCGGCTAATGCTCAACTTATTTGTACTCCTGTCAGCGGCGGTGTCGTGCAGCTCAACTGGAAAGAAGGAATGGGCAACTTTTCAACCGTTACAGGGAGTTAGAATCAATGGCCATGTTTTTCCCAAACATCCAAGACAATGTTGAGTTTTAAAAGAATCGAAAGAGGATTTTTGAGTCTTATGAAAGTCAATAATAGTCTTTGGGAACCAGTGAAAGTGTAATTGCTATCATTCAAGCACACTGAGTTTAATTGGTTGGACCTAATGTACAGTTGTGTAAAAATGACATTTAACATTTGTGACCCCTAATGGACAAGATTTTTTGGAGTAAACATGAAACAAATTCAGGGTCTTCAAGCTTGATGATACATCCCCCAAGGAGGAAGCATATTCACCATTTGCTTCACTTTGCCACATCCAACATGGCTGCGGCATCAACGTACTCATGAAGCCACCTTTGTGCATGTCATATGAATCCTGCTTGTGGTTGTCGCAAAAGGCGCCGCTCAAGATGGCATCGGCAGTGCTACACGAATGTATATAACATTTTTTTTTTGTGATCAGATACATTCAATCCAATTTTAGTCCCCCAAACGATTCGATCAATTTGTCAACATCAAAGGAAAAGTGGTGTGTTTAACCCGAACGGACATGTCTTTGTTGCCGGGAGGCAGCTGCGATCACTACAGTCACACCGTGTTACAAGAAGGCTGAATTGATCATCAAAAATCACACGCTCCCGCTCTCTGCTTGAGAGCCTGAAGGTGCTCGCCCATGCAGATTCCAGCGCCTGATCCCGCTCATTAATTGTCGTTATGGCCGTTATGACAGTTTAATTTGTGGCGGCGAAATTGGCCACGGGGGAACCGGCAAGCCCCAGCGAAAGCGTCATCCAGACGATCGCCGGCAATGAGATCAACAAAGACAAAATCATTGTTGGAGGACAAATACAGTAAGCGGGGGAGAGGGAGCAAACTCTCAGTAGAGACAGACTTCCTTGACACCAATTACTACAGTAATGACTGGAAATACAAGTTTGTTTGTTTTTTGTGACCACACTGAGAAGTTGACACATACTCAAATCGTCTCTCCCCAATGAAAATGAATGGGAGTACCATTAATCCGTTCCAGCCTGCTTCTCGAGAATCTACAGTAGTTGTTTCTCACAGAGGATAAAACAATATCTCCAGAAAAAAAACATGAATAGGTGAATTTGTGAATAGTGAACCACAAACCAGCATGGGGTTGGGGGGGGTCACTGTTTGCATAGAAAAATTCAAGACAATTCTGTCTTCGTAGGAATCTGTGTTTGGCCTTTGAGGAGGCCCTTTCTGCTTCTCATTATTCTCGCTGAACAGAGGTCAAAAGACACACACGTACACAAGCACTGTTGTTTGCTTACACTGGATAAACATGACAAATGTCACTAAAGGCCAGCCCGGCGGTGCGCAGTCCAGCACCCCGAGGGCGTCGGGACGGTGACCAGCACCGCGGGGGTCGCCCGGTGGATGCCGAAAAGAACACCGCCGAGAGCGTGATGCATCAGCAGTTCCTCAAATAATGCACAGTCCGTGTGCTTCACAGTAGTTGCAGGCGGATCGATCCACATATCGATTTTGTATGGGTATTGATATGCGCTTTCATCAAATTCTGTAATGAGCAAATATTTATGTGGACTCACTTCTTTATACTTTTTCTCAAAGCTTCGAAAGCTTTCTTTCAAAAGCCGGAAACCGAATGCGCTGAAGTAGAGCCATTTTGGTTTCCATCCATTCATTTTCCACGCAGATTATCTTTTTTAAGGTTAGGCGTGATTTGGAGCCAGTTGACTTTTATGTGGAGTGATCATTCTGTAGTCTGTAAAAAAAAAAAAAAAATTGCAATTAAGTGGGAGATTTCACAACTTTTTGGGCAATTTCAAAAAAATGTTTGTTTTAATTTGCTCTTGAGTGATGCTTTATGCAATTATGTCTGTTTAAAGGGGAAGTCAAGTCAAACATGTTATGTACAGTATGTATCCAATGCAGCCACACTCGTATAAACACAATTCTAGTCTGAACACTCGGCTTGCAAAAATGTTAATTATCTTCTACAGTACATGTAAAGTTCCTCATAAAAATGTTTAAAAGCAACGCAGGTTTTTTCCTTCCTATGTTACTGATGCTCAGTACTTTTGTCGATGATGTCACGCGACATGAGGCCGTGTGCTACAGGGATGAATCACAATCCGGCCAACTTGTTGCTGCGTGTAGTGTTATTGTGCGCGCCAAGTCAATAGCGCCTCGGCCAGCTGGTATCGATGAGTAAGCCTTAGTGTATCGCGCAGATGGACATTTCCAAAGATGCTTTATCTATTTGTTTCCCGCGTTCTTATTGAAAATGTATAGTCGGCTGTATGTATCGTGGTGTCAAGCATTAGGAAAATACGGTTTTAATTTAATGATGATGATAATAATAATTACTAATCTTCTTGTTAGTCCCAATAATTTACACAGAACATTGTGATAATATTGTACCACTACGAGCTATCGTGATGCTCTTCATTCAGTTTAGTAACCGCCATTTTGCGCTGACTGTTATCTTTAAAAAATATCATATTGTGCACTACGTACCACCCTTTAATAGATATTGTGATGTGTGGTGGATGTTTTTCCTTCCACCAAATGATGCTTGTCACGTCATGGCTGTATGATGATACTGTCTCTATCGGAGGAAAATAAATTGTAATGTCAGGTCCTCTGCGATTCCTATCCTTATTAAATAAACTCACAATAAGAAGAATGGATTATACAACGTTATCACTGTATCGTGATACTATCTTTTGGACCAATGCTTTGTTAACTTGAGTCAGACTGTCTGTCTGTCTGACCTTCCTCACACACTAGATAGAATGTGAATTTGATAGTCAACACGTGTGTGTGTGTGTGTGTGTGTGTGTGTGTGCGTGCGTGCGTGTGCGCGTGTGTGTGTGTGTGTGTGCGCGCACACTGGCCTTGTTTTGCATGCTGTACAAGCCTGTCGCTGCCTCTCTCCTCCTCGCCTCAGCTCCCCATCATTCACTTGAGGCGCTGGGCCGGCGGCGTGACGAGCCCCCTGTCTCATTGTGAAGGAAGAGGAGGAGAAAGAGCTGGGGGTGTCAAGATCTCAGATTTCACAGTTTATTTTTTGGGGGGGGGCAGAACTATGAAATATTGGTCGTCTTTATTTATCCAGTTATTTTTAGGTGTTTACTTTTTTTCCAAGCGGGACCGAGGATAGACTGCAAAAGGGGTGGACAAAATTGTGCTCAAGAGCCACAAATATTTTTGGGAATAATCAATAAACAACGAATGCTTTATTTTATTCATAGTATGATTAATAATCTCCGATTTACATTTTATTTGACTCCAAACCATATACCCTCCGACAGAGAAACGTGATTGTCCTGCCTCTCCAAGTGTGGAGCATGCTATTGTCAACAGGGGGCGCTACGTTCAATTTCTGTGACAAACGTGACTGATAAAAACAATCGAATTGTGCCTGCACTCAATTGAGCGGTTCTTCCAAACGTTTCTTTCTCCAGGTAAACGTTTCAACCAAATACATACAGTTAAATTATATTTAGAAAATATATCAGTGACATAGGTTGCTAATGTGTGACGTTTGGCAGACTTGAGGTTTGGTTCGCACCGTTCTAATACAGCGTATCGATGGAAAAATGTCAGTCTGTTTCCATTGCGGTGTGTTGTGAAGAATGTGCGGTGCTGTTTTGGATCGGGCTGCCGTAAATACTGCAACAAAATCGCAAGGAAATGGACCGAACGAGATTAACTGCCTTTATGCAAAGTTTATCAAATCAATGCTTCGCATTCGTTAATACACAGAGTAGACCGAATTTAAGTATACTGTCCACTTTTTAAAACCCAGCCTCAACTCATAAATGCTCGGAAAGTCTACCTTCAACATTACGTTTCATATTTTATCTGCATTTAACAACAACATACAGTATTGAAAATTATTTTTTAAGCGCACGTTTGATTGTTTTTATATTCAGCGATTTAGATCCATTTAACGACAGGGAATCTTGGTTTCCGAATTTAATCTCTTCCTCAAAAGTATGGATTGTTAAACAAGATTACACTGTGCTATTACTAGAGATGGATTTACAGATACACTTATTTATATTTGTTCACCTATTGCCTAAATATGAGGAAATTTATATGAAAATTAAAAAGGATGAATGGATGAGGTTTTGAAAAGGTCGACTTTTTTAAAAACACATTTACTCAGATTTATTCCATATTTGTTGTTGTTGTTTTTTGCCCAATAGGATGAAGCAATGACATTTCTGTTGATAAGGTCAAAGACCCCTGCCTTGCTGCTAATAAAATGTCTATTTGTGCACCAGGTCAATTGCTTTGAATTGAGTGTGGGCAAACTGTACACTCTGGTGTTGAGATGTTTCTTTATTGGTGTAATTAAACAGGAGACTTTATAGCCCTGATTGGTAGTAGTACAAGAAATAAAGCACATTTCATTCAAAGCATTGTTATTTTACAGGAATAGACATTCTACTGCCCCCTAATGGCCAAGGCACACGCCAGAAAAAGCACGTTGTCAATAGAACAGATTACAGTAATGGCATTTCAATTGGGAAAGAATTTGGATGTTTTCGTTTCCAGTGGTTATGGAGCAAATTAAACATGGAAGGCGAGCAAATTGAGTGACCATCTTGTTCACCAAACGCATTCGACGCCACATCGTGTAGCGATTTTGCCTGCTATGTGGAATGACTAAATGTTACAATTTCAAGTCTATTTATCATCCTCAGAGTGAGAGACTATTACAGATACGTGGCCCACACATCCGTCACGCTAACCCCAGTCATCCTCTCGCAATTTGACAGGTGAAGGGTGCTCGGGCCTCCGGGGCGGATGGATAGCGGCGTGAAGAGCGATCGGGCGTCACAGAGGCGGCGACAGATAGCAAGCCAAGGCGCGCCAACGTGGGGAGATCGGTCTCGATCGGACTCCATTTGTCACGACCGAGTGAGTTATACATTTTTTAAAATTTCTTTTTTAATCCTGACTGATTTAGAGGCCATACTGTAACCTGCTTGCGGACGCCATTTTGTGGCGCTTCATCCCTTTGCTTGAGGATTGTCATAGCGATTAGGGGAGCAAGGCACAAACAAACAAACAAACAGTAATCCACAGTGAACAGTGTGCTAATAACATCGGATGCTGATATTAGTGGAGGAAAAGACACACACACGCACACACGCACACACACTCAGTCAGTCAGTCTGCTAATTGCTTTGTGTGCTGAAAAGGCGCCCGAGTGATATTGCCATGCTGCGGGTGTTTGGCCGCCTCGTAACTGCCGTGCAGCGTGGCGGAGACAAGCTCGTATATTAAGATAACCTCCAAATGGAATGGAATTGTATTTCCCTGGCGGTTCAAGCCGCGTCCGCGCTTGTAAAAGAGTGCGGATGAAATTTGGCTTTAATGAAGCGCGACTTATTACGCACAGTGCGACCACAGGACAGCATGCACGTGGATCGGGTGTGTGCGCTGTTATCTTATTTGTAATCCAGCTAAAAAAAAAAAAAATCTTTAAAAAATGTGAATATTAGCTACTGTACATGAAAACGTCTTTATAGTAATAAAATTGGAGTAGTTTTATAATAATTTTTTAAATGTACAAGAATTGAAGCTATAATTTTTCAGAGAAAAAACATCCTATATACTTAATTGTTTTTGAAGTTTTACATTTTACCAGCAATTAAGGCATACATTTTCAAGAATAAAGTTATAATCTCATAAACATACAATTTTAATTTGTTTTATATTTTAATTTCACAACTTGTGAAACTCACAAGGATAAAGTCACAAGAAGTCCTTTTGTTGCCGAAAGAAATTTAGATGCTGCAAGGTTATTAATCCGTCGTTATTTTCCCTCCAGCTCTGAGGTTACGGTCTGTGAAATCTTGATTTATTTGGGCCAAAATAATTTGGCCTCCTCAAGGTTGCGCGTGTTTACGCGGAAGCTCGCCGTCTTGGTCTGTTTATTAAAACACAGCCCGGACGGCCTTCCTGTAATGAGTCTGTGATGGACTCGCATTGGGATGATGCTCATTAACAGATGCGAGGTGGTGAGGGGGGGAGGAGGATGATGATGTGAGAAGGTCAGGTCGTAAAAATAAAAAAATATATACCTTCATTTCATCTTAAGGGCAGCTGCTAGCCCCTCCATAACAGTTTGATGCGATTATCGCTTGTACTTTTCGACTAAGGAATAAATGTCACGTATCGATGAAAGTCGCCATAAAGCACTTGCTGTTAAGAAACATATTGAAGCAGTGGAAAATAATTCCGTCTTTGAGTGACAAACGGGGTCACGGAAAGAATTGTGTTTGAAACCTGAGTTTTTAACCGTACACGAGTAGCAACTCACTGCCCCCTTTTGTAAATGTTGCACCCCTATTTGAGAGCCCTTTAACTCTTGCAATTCATCGTTATTGACAATATCTCGAGCTGCTCTCAACATTGCGGTGAATGAGAGCCTCGTTAAGTGCTATGCACGTCCTCGCTCGATTAAAATTCACCCTTTGGACTTTGGAGTAGCGGCTAGCTTAGGCCGCGCTGTCTGAGCAAAAGAGCATGACCGTGGCTTATTTAGTCAGTCTTCGACCTGGTTGATCTCATAGAATATTCACGTCATGTTGGATTTAACTGTGTCTGAAAGGGAACATTTTTGATAAAAAAAAAATAAATATTGATTTGCCGTTAACAGCCATGATTTTGCGAGACTGTTGTTTCAGTGTTAGCGGTTTTTGTTGTTGTTGTTTTTCATCTACCCCGCAAGCAGAAAGTTCTTCAAAAGCAAATTTGACCGAGAGGTTTTGCCCACTTGCCACCAAAATTGAAACCAGATGGATGCGGGACGCTAATTTGCAAAGGAATTTAGTTTTTGTCATAGCGTGTACTGTACGGACAGCTTGGCGGTTAAGTTTGGATCAACCTCACAAAACACAAACGTTTTGTAATAAGTCTTGACATGGTGTCTTTTTTTTCTGCCCTCAAAAGCCACCTCCAAATTTGCAACAAAACTTTTGGTAAGCATTCCTGTTAGAGTAGAACTTCCCAAAAGTCTCAAGAACCAATATGTCGCACTGGGCGCCTCCCAGTAATTGACCAGGATTTTGACCATTTCATTTTCAATTCATTATTTCGTTTTTTTAAAATTGAGTTTTGGGGAAAAAATGAAAATGCCAAATTGGTGATTTCATTTTTTGGAATTTGCCAACAGCATTGTGCAAGTGTATCGGTGGAGAAAACACTCAGTTGAGTTATTGTTGATGTCGTGTTAGCAACACCGAGCAATTAAGGCCGAACAGTGCAGTAGGTTGCCTTTTATTAGTAAACTGGAGTGTTTTGTTGACTCGGCCTCGACCTTGGCGTGCTTCCTTGCTCTCGCACCCCAAGGTTTCCGCACAGTTGTGGCGCTCGGAGTCGTCGCACGTCGTCACCGAAGCGTCTCAGCTTTTTTCCCCCGGGGAGGTGTCTGACATTGGATTCCTCTCGCCTCTGATAAATCCAATCTCCCCCCCAACCCCACCCCGCTCTCTTTCTCTTAACACCTTCGTTTGCGTCGCATCCATCCGTACAATCGCCTCAACCCCACCCCACCCCGCGCACCCTCGCACCTCGGAGACAATCTCTCCTTCTCCGTCCTTTTGCCGTCTGTCGTCGGCGGCCTTTTCTCTGCGACTGAGCTCCCTAAGCCTCCTTCATCTTCATTCTGCAGTCTTATTATTTTTTTTTTTGCTCTTTCGATGTCAGTGCAGGTCCGGCGAGGTGTAATTGGCTTGCACCACCACTTTAATCCGTAGTCTTCTTGTAAATGTAAAGCGAAGCCCCGAGGCTCTTCATTCTCCCCACTTAGGCACACATTTGAATATGAAACCTTCCTTCTAGTCACATATTTTCATCCGAATGCGCAATTGGCCCAACGCGGTGTGTGTGTGTGTGGCATCCTACAAGTCTGTCCACACCGAGCAAGTGGCTTCAGTGCTCTCCAGGTAGCGTGTCGACTAGATAATGAGCCTTGAACTAATTGATTGGGGCTTGAATTAGGCTTTAGCTGTCCCTGATTAATCACACTCTGCTACTTGCGCACTTATCATCGATGGCGACCGCCCTCCTGCCGTTTGGTTCACATGCCTCGGCTGGAAATCTTGACGCTTCTGAAACAATATATTTTAATGCAGTCATCATCAATCCGTCCGTTTTGTCGACTGTTAATTCACCTGTTCGCCAATCAATTAAAAGCCACACCCAGTCACGGAGTGAGAACTGAAGTCCGGCGGGTCCCATTAATGGATTTCGCAACGATAATCATATTCCACAAACGCAGTATTTATCAGAATGCAGTCCATTGACCTATATCTGCAAAACATTGGTTGCAGGCTGCTGTCATACAAGGTCTGTTGATGATCCATCCCATGGCGAAACATGCCAGGGGGAGTAGAGAAGCTTCAATGTGTGTGATGTCGGCTCACATTTGAGGTGAGGTGGGAGTGGGCCACCAAATCCCTCATTTTGCCACCGTGCACAGGATCGCAAGCGTGATGTATGAGGTGGCTCGCCCTTCAACAAGCTTTTCCCGAGCTGTTCTCATCAATGGAAGCACGCACACACACACCCGAAAGGCCACTGTGAGGACAGCCAGTCCCCTCGCTTAAGCCAGCGACTTCATGAAATCGCCGTTAGCCGGCAGACGCATTCTTCCTTTCCCGATGTCTTCTTCAAAAGTCATCCGCAATTCTCATCACACCTGATCCCCTGGTCAGATTGCACATCTTCTTTACTGAGCGTGCTACACACAGCCACAGGCACAGATCTATATGCACACACACGCACATATATACAGAGATGAGAATCAAAAAACAAAACAAAAAAAATCTCTCAAAAGCCCGAAGTGACACCATGCTGTTGCGCGGACCTCTTTTTTTTCTTTCCTGCATTCCCCCCAACCTCCTTCTGTTTATTCTCCAATTACACACCTCGTGAGAATTGTCCTCAACTTTTCTCTGATTTTTTTGTTTTTATTTTCCTCTCTTTTGCTGCTGCCAACCTCGGGGTGGGGGGGGGGCATAGAGGTCCAGTTATGTCTCCACAGGCGGTAAATAAAAAAATAGCACTAATTAGTCAACTATGTCTGTGAACTTTTATGGCCCTGTTTCACCTTTCACCAGGTAAAAAAATGAAAGCCAAACAGTGTTTCATCGATGGAAAAGTATTGCAACAATAAAGTCATATCTATTAAATAGCCGGAGCTTTTTGTTCAATCCCACAACATTTGGCACAAATAGTGAATATGGCTTCTAAAATATTGTCCGTAGAAATAGGTAAGGCAAGTGATAACTATCTCGTTGCGTTTGACGTTAGCATTGATTTAGTTAGCATTAGCTTTAAAAGGCGAACAGATTTCGCAATCGGTATTCAAAGTCGGTAAATTGACTCTACGGACATCTACAGTGGTTTACAATCAAACAGCGCGTTGGTGTTGTAATTCTAATATTATCGTTTCTGTCCATTTTAAAACATTTTTTTTATTATTACAAACGCTCTTTTGGCATGCGCAATCCACAAAGTGCCATAAAGGGAGAAAAGTAGGTTGAACGCTGGCGGTCGTCGCGTAGTTGTGTCTTGCTGCTCCACTGGGAATCCATTTCAGCTGACGACGTGAGGCGCATGATAAACAAGCGTCGCTGGAAGTGGTGACGTGGCGGCAGTCTGCGGTTGATTATAATGAAAGACTTGATGAAAGACACTTGTGAAACACTTGTGGTGATGGCGCGTTTCCAAAAGAAGAATTCACACTGTGATTTGGAGAACTGGTCATCAGCCACCAATTCTGTTTGTCTGTCTGCTTTGGACATATGAGGTAAACATGACAAAAATAACCAGATACGCTCACTGTTGATGAGCAAAGAACTTTTAAAAGTTTCTAGCTGTACAATATACACGTCTAAATCTGTCTTTTTATTAGGGAAGGCTAAATCCTTTTTCAATTTGGTGGAATTTGTTCTGTAACAGGTTCAGACTTGGAATCATCTTTAATGTTACTCCAGAGTATCGATACAAGTTACACCAATCAAGAAATGCATTAAGATGAAGAAAAACACAGATTTAAGTCGCTTCAGACTGTAAGTCGCATTTTTGGGGGAAAAATTCAGACAAGAAAAGTAGATCTTGGACTCGCAGCCCAAATCCTTATTCCCTCATCGTAGGTGCATTCCGAAACGCACTCTGAGCACGCCCTGCTTCACTCTGACTGCTCAGAAACTAATCAGAGCATTGTTTAAATGTGCCATTTGATTATTCAAACTGCCCCAAAAAGGAGCTCAGTGTGTCCGGGAGTACACATGGAAACAGTTCAAGCACAAGCTGCTGAATGGTTTATAACAATAGGCTGTGTTTGAAAATTAATGGGAGGGGAGCTCGCTCTGCCTATCTCGGTCTCGAAAGTGGTGTCCGGGCTTCGGAGTGAATTTACCATTGAACGCCATGTTAACGGCAGCGAGCTTCCACTTATAACTGTGGAAAAGTTTTTCTTTTTAGTTTAAAATGGCTTACCTTCACTAGAATCCCACATTGTATTATGGTCATAGGTCGAACCCTGTTCGGTTACGGTGGGTGTATTTTTGTGCTGCTCGACTACTTGCAACTACTATTATTAATATAAATAAATTTGACTTGATTTGACATCATGAGGAGAATAGAAAATACATGGCCGAACAATGTCCACTTTAATTGAAAGCTTTCATGTCTCTGCTTGCATTTCAAATTCACTGGTGTGGTGATTACTTTGAAAATTGGTAAAAAGTAATTGTCATTGCCCAATTATTGATGCATCTCTCTGGGGAAATACTTTCTTGCACTAGTCTTAAGGAGTACCTTGTGTGTGTGTGGTCCATGCAATATTTTGTGGATAGAAAGCGCTGGGTGGCCTTCAAGCCCAAACAATACTGGTTTCAGACTGCGGGGGTTCTCATGGGTTTTTAATAAATTAAAGATGAGAATGGGCCCGTGCTATTTACACGTGGAGCGGGCGATTAAGTGCTGAATGCTGCTTTCGCCGCTCACGAGGAGGAGGATATTAAACTTGAAGCGTTTTGTAAGAAGTTGGCCTTTTCTGGCCTCTGCCGCTCCCCTTTGCTGTCAATAAGAAAGCGGGATGATGAGAAAGTGAGGGAAGGTAAGAAGAAAGTCCGTCTGTGAAATATATGAAGCGGGGGGGCGGAAATGAAGGATGAAGGACGGTATATTGAGAGGGCCTGCCGCTCTGTATTCACTATGCATGTTGGGTCGGTCAAGTGACGCTCAGCTGGCTCGCATGCACGCGCAACAAATGAATTCCACTTTGCTTTAAAGACGGAGCCTCTCAAAATGAAAGAAAAAAAAAAGACGACGAATGAGACCGCATCGGGCCAATTCTTTCTTGTCGGATGTATTATCCGTTAAGGGTTTATGCTCTGAAAGCTTGAAGACTTTTAATCATCCAAATGGAGGCGGGTGATAATAAAACAACAATACAAGAGCCCAGAATGGCTGCCGTAATATGTTCACCTACGCCAATCCCCCTCGATGCTTAAATGGATGAAGAAGCCTTGTGCTTATAGCTCAAGAACCCTCGTATGAAAATTAAAATCATTCTGGCTATGTGCAGCTGTACAGGGGCGGAAAAAAAAAACATTTAAAGAGGGTTTTCCATAACCGAGATTCAAACTCAGGAACTCGGTCAAGGACAGTGAGGTTGGTCTGCTAACTTTTATTCTGCTGTGCTGCACGAGAGTGTAACGTTATAAGATGAACAATATTCCCGCTATGATGGCCGTTGTTTGTGTTTTCCCTCTGTTATGTGAAGTATGCAGCTTTCTGTTTATAGTTTCAAAAAGAAAGGTGTTCTCGATCATTTTTATTTTGGATTCATGACAGGGTTACATTTTGTTTTATTCAACTTCTGCAAGTAAAAGAAAAAAAATATATATTTTCTGTTGTACTAAAGCACATTTTTGTTTTGAGCATTACAGAATTATCATATGGCCTTGACTTCACTAAATGGATCTATGACCAACTTGTCGCCAACACCGCTGTCGCAGTTGCAGCGACAGAGCCGAGCCACTAAGCGCTTCCAAACACACACAACCTAACAGCCTCTTGGCTTCCTCCCTCCATCCGTCCCGTCACTGCAGACGCACGCGCCATTCCAAGCAGCGGTCGCCTGGCAACATGGCTCAGCCTCCGAAGCATATTTCCCAGTTCGCCGGAGGTATACACTTCCAGCTCCCCCTGTTATTTCATTACAGCTGAGAGCGGACGCGTGCGTGGGTTTGAGGTTTGGGTTTCTGCATTTTTTTTGGTCTCCAGCCACCTGCTTTTATTGTAGCCTCATCCCAAGTAGTGTTTGCCGGGGGAATATTAAAGAGATCGCTGCCGCTGAATGGGACATTAGAAACGTAATTAGCAAAGGGTTCAGAGCTAGGACATAGCCCCAAAAACAGATGGCCCCGCTAATTTCTATTTGCCATGCATAGTTGACCGGGCGCCACGTTTAGCACCCGTAGGATGCCGTGGCTTTTGCCTCGTGCGTGGGCCAAGGATCTCACTTTGAACCCTTGACGACGGGGAAGCCTGGATTGATGGCATCACCTCATGTTGGGTGTCTATGAATGCAACCAAACTGCTTTTTTTCTGCTGCAGACATGCCCAAGTACATTCCAATCAAACCTACACATCAAAACATACACAGTAATTTTTGTGGATTGAAAAATTTCAGTTGCAAATGTATCTTCATTGTTTTATCACTCATATATCTACGCCAGTCACGTATAGTGACAGGGAGTAAACAATGAAATGCTCTCCCGCCAGACGGCAGAGGAAGATTTTAATTCTCAAGCAACGTATCTTAAAGTAACAATTTATTGTACTTGTCGTCATACGTAGTAAGAAGAAATGAAAATAGTAGCGTTCCTAAAAAAAAAAAAATCATTCTTTGATCTTAGCTACTTCCCTTGGGGTCTGTTCCTTCTTTTGGAAGAAGTGGCGCATTGTTCATCCTTTGATGTGAACGCGGAGGTGTCATTATACCTCGGCATCATTAGGAAACGATCTGACTCCAAAATTTGTGTGAATTATTATTACTATTTTTTTAATGGGGGTATTTTTCTCCATAAGTACTGGTCGGAGTCCAAACTTGCTAACGACTACGACTCTCGTCGCAATTGGAGAAAGGACAGTTGGTCGTCATCAAACATAACAACAATGAAGCGCATGTCAAGTAAGCATGTTAGCGAATAATTCTGTTCGTCGTTTACAAACTCGGGCATTGGAAATTCCGAAGTCTTGCAATCATATTTACAGGACAGCTACTTATAGAGAGAGTAGCAACCGAGTCATTAGCATCGGGATTCACATGCTTGTCCTCCTTTGCACGACGGATGTTTGCATCTTATTTAAAGCACAATTATTATTTTTTTGTCCGACGATGATTAGATCGCACTCTAATTTATGCAGAAATGCAGGTACTATAATTCCAAAGAATTTTTTTTAATTTTTATCTTGCAGCCTTTAACTGGTAACACTGCAGGATAAACGGGCCTAATGTTGTCCTTATCCTCATTTTTCTACCCTTCCCCATGAGCAGCACATTTCTTGAAAGGTGCCAAGAGAGTAGCTCGACTTTATTTTATCTCCTCAAACATCCGCCTGATTAAACCTGAACAAACTACGCGCCGATTAGCACATCAGGAAAGTGTGGCTACGCTGTCAACTCGCCGGGAGCTTAGCGGCGGCTGGAGAAGGGGAAAAAAAAAGTGAAAATGACGATTTCTTTTAAAATGAAAGTGTGGAGATGGTTTTTACCCTTGTTGCATTTGGACGTTTTCTCCCACTGAGGAGAGAGCGCCGCTTGACTGGATTTTGAAGCTTTCGCCTTCCATCTGATGCCTGTCAGTAACTGGGGGAGTATTGTGGATTAATTCGCTTGATTGATTCCTGAACATTTGCATATTAATGAGAAAGAGTGTTTGCAGCAGGTAGCACAAGGAAAAGAGCGGACAAAAAGTTGCGTTTCGGCATATCACTTTGTGTGCGTGCGTGTGTGTGTGTGTGTGTGTGTGTGTGTGTGTGTGTGTGTGTGTGTGTGTGTGTGTGTGTGTGTGTAGCGTGTGCGTAGCGACTCGAGGTCAGTGTCTTCTTTTGCATGCATTTACATATTTTTACATGTGAATTTTGAGGCTCCTTATCATGACTCCCTTTCACTTCTTATTACACCTTCAACTGGCTGCGGTTTGATTTTTTTAGTCTGAGGCTTAATAGAAACTCCGAGACGGCTTAATAGAAATACCACCGTATGAATGACAAATGGAAATGGCTCGCGGCCTTTGGATTTCCATGAAAAACAGGAAACAAAGTGGAAAAAGTTGACCGATTAGCCGACTCAACTCTCCTGTGGGGTTTTGCTGTCGTAGCCTGAGGATATTGAATAAAATATTCCCAATTAAGCAAGGCAATTTTCGGACGCCCTCCCCTCCCATCTACCTACAGTATTTAAAGTATGATTTCAAATCAATTGAATCTCATACAGAGCAGTCAGAATTTAAGCTTTTTTTTGGATGTGTTCTCATGATGATAGAAATGACCGCCCCATGTTGTTGTTGTTTTGGAAACCGGTGTCGATGTCAAGGTGTATTTTGAACGTTGATCAAAGTCGCGGCTCAGTTTACTTTCTGAATGACCTTTGAGACGCAAGATATGGGCCGTTAGCTCGCGGAATCATCCAGAAAACACCGCCCAAGATTGCTGCGATTTCTGACACTTTTGATGACGGACCGACAGACTGGCGCAAAGCAAAGTCTCAGCGCCGCTGTTTGTTCTCGCCGTGGGCCTCGACTAAATCACCGCCACTTTAAAGAGGCACACGGACAGAACATTAAGCCCGGCGCTTTTTTTTTTTTTTTTGTAAAGGTTGTCTGCCTCTTAAACTCCGTCGGCCTTTATTGATGTCTCTCTCAGCTCATCTCGTGTGCGGAGATTTGCGACGCGGCCCTGCTTTAAATTCACTTCTTCAGCATAAGCTGTTTGTTATGTCGGAGAGGAGCGGGAATGAGGATGTGCAGGGGTGGACTCGGCCGTATCTCGCCACCAAATGACACAGCAGATGAATGTGTCACTGTCTCAGATGGCGGACGGCTACAACGCGGAAATCCACTTTGAACGATGCCATTTCGCATTTTATTTTAGGATTTGATTGATTGGTCAGTTTTCTTTAGATTCAAGTACGTAATGACTGTTATCAGAACATATATGATATCAAAACAAGCTGGTTCTCTTAATCTTCTATCCTAAACAAAGTGCATCAGAACAAACTAATTATCTTTTTATCCACTACCATATTGCACCTTATTTTGACGGTAAGCCGGTTCTTTTTCCTGCATTCAAACACGAATGTAAACAAACATGGCAGCGAGAGACTTTTTTCTGTCTTCTCTCTATGGACCCCATTTACTCGCCGTGCTCGCGCACCAATTTGTGAACAACGCGTGCAGACTCGATAAGAAGTCATTCTTTGAGAATGGGGAGATTTATGATCGAGTTTTTGAATAAATAAAACAGCGGCACCTTTGTAGTCTGCCTCGCTACTTTTCATGGAAGCCGCCACTGTTGATTCATTCAGGCTTGTTACCGTTTTGTGATGCCGGTCGGGATGCGTCGACAAAACCCTGTTACATTTCACTCTGTGTTTGAAAAGACAAAGCAATCTCACTTTCTTACAAATCTGTTGTGTTTCCAGGCGAGCGGAGGCAATGTGTCATCTTCAAAATCGACCCTAACTAACTGCCATCATCTACGTTGCGTGCTTGACGTAAATTCCCACGGCCGACTGAAGATGCGTAAGAATGAAGGAATACTACCGGTAGTTGATTCAAACTTGAGTTCCCCCAAAAAAAATCGAAAGTGGAATTTTGAGTAACAAATGATCTTGATGAAATTGATCAACAACTTCTAGCTAGCTAGCTATTAGCATCGATGTAAACTAGTCCAGTGCCAATCACTGTAGCTGGATCGCAGGGCAGACACATCGATCCATAATTAAATACATCATTAAACCTCTATCGAAAACTCTTATCCTCAGAGTCGCTTGTCTGAAGAGAGTGTCCCACTTTCTTCATGACAGACAACACAATCAACAACATTTCCGTATTTGCAACTGACAACACAGACAAATTTGTGGCTTGTCTCCATTCACAAAAAAAACAAATGCCATCCTTGATAAAAAATATTTTTGCAAATGGGCACGGGCAGTGAAGTGTCTGGCGAGCGTGGAATAGAACACGAATGACCACAGGCAGGCCTTCATATGTCCCCCTTTTGTCCATCCTCACTTCCCCCTTTGTTCCCTAGAGCTCGCTGCTAAGCGCTAATTGTAGCACGGTAGGGGTGTGCGGGGTACATGCAAAAAAAAAAAAAAAGCGGATAGAAGTCGCCATGCTGGGCTGGCACTGCTCCTCTTGACCTGTCATCTGTGAAATCAGTCTGGCAGGAAGTTGGCTGAACATTACACAGCACGGCAAAGAAAAACATAACTCGATGTTTGTCAGAACTGATTAAATAACAATCATGATAGGAATTAAAGCATCGCTGTTAATATTAAACCTGGCTTTATTATCGTTCATAAATATATATATCAGTTTGACACAGCTATTTTGGAGGCGATTCCTGCACACTGACTTTGACGGAATTTGTTGAAATGAGCCCCATTTGGAGACATATGTTAGAAAGAAGTCTGATGCCAAGTGATTATTTGGTGAGTCTGTGCCATAAAAGTGTTTCGTCACTATTAATAATGACTAACAGCCACCTGCAAATCTCCTCTTTTGTGGGTCACTTATCGGGTATCCGTTCTCGGTTGACTTCCTGTAACTTTGAACATGTCTTTCCCCGACTCAAAAAGTCTTCTCAGTGTCCGCGGGGCAGAAAGCGGAAGCCTATAACCCTTTTTCTAAATTTCAACTCACTTACCGCCAGCCGCCACCGTAAATCCCCTGTTAAGCTCTATCCTTCATCCGACAGCCACACTTTCACCTTCCCAAATCCTTTTCCCAGAGCTTGACTGGACCTATGGATCTACGTGGTCTCTGTCCTGGGGCATGAACCCCGACAATTATAATGTCACCGTATGAGAGATCAGACGTCACGCAGGCTAGTGGAATGGGAGGACTTTTTTTACTTCTTCATTTTATTCCAAATGGGCAGGATTAGCGCAGGAAGGAAATAGATGAACTGTTTCATTTGCGGTCACTTTTTTCCATCCATCCACCCATCCATTTTCTGATCCGCTTTATCCTCATGAGGGTCGCGTGAGCGCTGGAGCCAATCCCAACTGTATTTGGGCAGTTGGCAGGGTGCCCCCCCCTAACTTGTTGCCAGCCAATCGCAGGGCACACGCAGATGAACAACCACAATCACACCTAAGGACAATTTAGAGTGCTCCATTAACCTGCCATGCAGGTTTTTTGGAATGTGTGAGGAAACCGGTGTACCCGGAGAAAACCCACGCAGTCACAGGAAGAACATGCAAACTCCACCCAGGAAGGCCAGAGCTGGAATCAAACCCTGCACTTCTGTACTGGGAGGCGGGCATATGAACAGATTTAGGGGTTTGACAGTTTTAAGGTCCAGCTTTCTCCTCCTCTGAAGCAGATGGTTTTGTCAGAGGTGTGCAGGCAACAGATGGTAATCCCCACACACCTGCCCTCCATCGCCCTCTCTAACCTGCCTTCCACCCATTCAACCCCTCCTGGACCCTTCCTGCTCCTCCATCAGCTCCCAAACACAAAACCTTCATTCTGTGCTTGCTCTTTGGTGTCTTCTCCTCCATGCTGCGATTGAGCTGGTCCGAGCCGGGTTGAGGCTCTCCGTCTTGGAGCCCAGCGGTGGAGCGGACCTTCTGGATGGAGCAGATGGTAAGAGAGAGAGATGGGCCAGGAGGAGACTGACCTTAGAACAAGGCCAGACTCCCATCAGATAACCCTGGACTGGACCCTCAAAATGTCTCCCTGTAACGTAACGGTATATGTGAGGAAATGTTGAGGACACCAGTAATATCACGATACAGTGATTGCATGATTCTTGATATGCGAAGAAGGCCGAATATTACCCTATCTGTAGTAGTTGGCAGACAAGCAGCAATTACTTACTCACACCTTGGTCCCGGCAACCTGTTGATTCCTTTCACACAGGTGTCGTAACACCTTTTAAAAAAGACTTTTGGACAGCCTTTGCTGTAGGTTGTACATTATAACGATAACAAAAATGTTTCTGTATCCAATTCATAAGCAATGAAACGCGTTTTCATTGGCCATTTGGACAGAATGAGATTTGCCTCGTAATTGGTCCAAAATCGTGAAAGTACTTTCTTGATGCAAAATGTCGCTTTGATGTGCAGCGTTATATGCACCTTCTATTTTGATCCAGGCCCAAACAAGCTTTGTCTCTAGTGCCCCGAAAGCGGCATAATTACTGCTCGGCTTAGGTTACACTTTCATGTAATTAGAAAAGTATTGCATCTGTTTCCATAGCAACCACCCAAGACTCCACGCACCCGCCTATTTTGTATGTGGGTGCTCGTGTACACAAACGCAAAGCCAATCTCGGCGCAAGGCTTAGCTTGATCCTTGTAAGTGCACAATATGATGGATGTGTCGGACGGAGAAAGAGATTGAGATGAAAGTACGCCGCGCGTGTCCCGCAGGAGGAGAATTTTCCACCTTAGCAGCCGGAGAATTAATGTCTCCATCAAATCTTCCTCGGAGAGTTTCGCCATCCTGATGAAGTCTGCGTGTCTGTTCTGCAACATGCGGTGTTGTAGTTTCGGGGCACCCTCGTTGTTTTGCTATTTTGCTAGCATATTAATGGCTAGTTGGTCAAAAAGAAGAGAAAAAAACATTTAAAATTCATGAATACCACAGGGAGCCACTCAATGAGCTCAGCGTTCTGGTTTCCTTCATTGTTGTCGTTCCCCCAACGCCTCTCCCGCCGATATTAAATATTCAAATCTCAGCCGCAACCGCTCTGTTTCGGCAACACTCAGGGGAGCTCCCCCGATCTATTCAGGCGGAGATTATTGCCCCGGTTTGTTTTCCAGGGGTCCCCGACACGGCCAACGTGCTAATTGCTAAAGGTCTCCTCGTTATGCGCATCCATTCCTTGTATTCTGATCACCGGAATGGATATTGTTTGTGTGTTTGTGTCAGAGTATTGCTTCCCGGCTCCTTACCGGGCCATCACATTTGTGCACGTGGGCATGAGAGTTTGATGCTAATGGGAGATTTTTGCCTACGTTTTCCCTTGGTTCCTTCCTCACCTCCTGGCGCTGCAGATATGAGCCCTGAGCGTACACAGGGCACTCTCATTAAGACACCAGCGCTGGTATTAAATTCGCTGTTATTAGAGAGGCCTGCTTTCATTTCACTGGCACAGCAAACCACAGACACCCACAGGAGACTCAGGGCAAAGACTGGATTACACTCTGATTTTGGTGCGTGTGTGTGTGCGTGCGTGTGTGCGTGTGCGTGTGTGTGTGTGCATGCGCGTACCTTTGTGGGTTTTTTAAGAGATAAAAGTGTTGTTTAGGAGAATGGCTTCCTTTTCTCAGACCACGCTTCTAGAAGGATGGATTCCTGTTGATTGATTGTTGTCCTAATCATCAGTATTCCAAGTAGACGGGGGCAGATGAATGGATGGATGGTGAAGAGAACGGTGGCCAGACAAATGGATGAATCGGGAAATGTGGTGATGTAACAGCATAGCGATGATTTGGAGGAAACCTGAAATTGGAATGACATCATTTATCAAAGCTCGCTGACACAAAGCAATCGCCTATTTACGCCGGTCTTCATACTTGAAATTAATGAGCAATCGGACAGTAACTGAAGGACACGTTTTCTTTGAAGCATCCCGGGGGTTTTAGTGGTGCGACACAGAACTATTCCGCGGCTAAAGCACGCGGCCAATGTGAGTCCGTTTTGGCTTGAAATGGACCGGCCACGTGGGACTTTTTTTCCGAACTCCCCAATGGCCAAAAGACAGACAGTACATAATTCCCCTGTCTATGCACTTTTTGTGAATCGTTTTGCTAAGTGGTATGCCGTGAGATTTTTCCGGTGTGAAATAAGTACCTTTGCTCAATACAAGTTGGGAAACACTGCTCTAATATTTCTCTTTTGTTTGGTAGCAGTTCAACAAAATCTACAGGAAGGGTTTGTTTGTTTGACGCACCTCTGGCAAAATGACTGCTTCCAACCAAAATGGCAGACTTCCTCCATCTTTTTGGCATGTCTTCACTCCTTGACAGATGTGACTACCAATGTCAGTTTGCCGTGTGAACCAGGCTTTTGGTGCTGAATTGTTCCGAAAGGTTGGAGAAGAACATTGAAATTGGGAGAGTTGAATAATGCAGATCCACATGACAAAAACAAGGAAACTCGGATAGGCATGACTGATGCTCGCGTGTCGCTCGGGTGGTTTTGGCGCGGGAATGTTACACGGCACCTCCGAGAGACTCACGCGGGCAGATAATAGCTGGGATAGGCCGCGTAGGTCAGCAACGATAGCTCCTCTGATAAGCATCAATCAATCCAGCAAGCCTCGAGAGCGGCCCCATGTTGTTGTTGTCGAGAGGCCGGCCCGGAGATGGAGGACGATGGGGATCCGATAATGGGCTCTGGCGAATCAGCACTGATGAACCCCCGTCGAGAGATGGACGGATGGGGGGGTGGAGGAGGGGGTTGTTTTACGACAAGTCATCAAACTTTGCTCCTATTCTCCACTCACATGTAATGACCGAAACCCAAGTGCTGAACAATTTAGTGCCAGCCTTCTGTCTAGCATATGTCGTGGGCCAAATTTTAGTTACCATTTCCCTCGGAGGGCCATTAGGACTGTGAAACCATATAAAGAAGTCAAAAATAATGGTTGAGTCAACTCTCATTGAAATTACTGTCATGAGGGGTTTGGCAACAAGAAAATGCTCACGATCTCTGGCGCATTTATGACAATTTCAAATTTTGGTATAGATTTTAGCAAAGCATCACAGAAGTTGACACGTTTGATTCGCTTTTTGCGGCCCGCATAAAATGATGTGGCGGGCCCGATCTGGCCCCGGGGCCTGGGGTTTGACACCACAGCTTTAGACCATCTCTGGAAGATACCTAAAATTGAGCAAAAAGACCCTAAAATGGTTGCTTTGAACCAACATGGCATCTTATCAAAGATCACGTTGCTGAATGACACCATCAAGACCATGGCTGCAACAAAACAAAACATTCAGCCCAAAAATATCTCAACTACTTTCTCTGCGAGGAATAGTGTGGTGTGCTATTAATTTGAAACCCAGAACGATAGCTGATTGTGTTGTCATCATTCCACAGGTTTCTTATCAAAGCTTTGAACCTGTCCAGAGCTCACCAAATACCCGAGTGTGTGCTTGCGTCAGTTATCTATGTTGTCTGGGGACAGAGGGGAGGGGGCGGGGACGCCTTTGGGAGCAAATGGAGTTGATAAATATGAGTTAATTATCAGTTGGTGACACGCGGTTAAGAGGTTGAGCCTAATCTGAGCCCAGGAGGAGCCTAGCCGCTTGGCCGTGATGCGACTTTTAAACAGGCCCAGGGTTTAATGCGCTCCCCAACACTTAGCTTGCTTAACATGGCTGCAAGTCTTGACAACTTCTGTTGTCCAAATGCAGCGTCCACAAAATCTCTCTCTCGTTCCATTAGTCTGTCCACCCGCCATTCTTCTCCTCGTCGCTTATACATGCATCGCCCTCTATGAGCTACTCTTGAGCACAAGCGCCTCCAAAGCCTGCTTCACTTGAATTCATGTGACATTTTTGTTAGCCTTATCTCAAGAAGCCATGCCTGAAAAGATAAAAAAAAGTCTACTGTTTTACTTAGTAGCGGCCGTTTTAGCTCCATTTTGAGCATTTTTCTTTAGTGTCCTTAAAAGACAAAGTACTCCTGCTGATTTTATCCCATTGCGACAAAATGTAACCTCCCTAAACAAAAGAAATGGCCATTGACAAATTGTGACGAATCTAAACCCGAGGACGGCACGACTCGACTCAGTTCTCGAGTTTAACGTGCTCTCCAGCACTTGGCCTGCACCGCTGAGCCCAGATCGCAAGGAGAGACGAGAGCACGTGACAAAATAAATATGGTTAACCCACAATTAAAACCCTGTTCTGTGTCCTGACACCCTTTATTGTTCTCATATCTCTGCCCAATTACAGCAGGCGGCAGTAATTACGCCGGGCATTAAAAAGTAATGAAGTTATACGAGCTCAGGCCGACCTGACAGGAGGCTGGCGAGCGGGTAGGAAATCGCAGGAAGGGGGAGGAGGGGAGCGGGCGGTCGATGCGCCGCTCATCTGTGCCCGTGAGGTGAAATGTCAACGAGATGTCTCTGCAACTCAACGCCGCTCTCCCTCGCGACCCGAGCTGGCCGATCAATCACCATGCCTGCCGGGCGGCCATTATTTTGCGTCTGGTCAACGCGCCGTTGTAGCCATGGAGACAGGATCCCGCCCGCGGGGCAGGGAATATAAACGGCTAACCCCTCTTTGTAATGGCTGTTAACAGATTTAAGTCGGGCACTCCGCTCAAGGCCGTGTAAGACAGCTGCATTAAAACAACATGTTTACGGTGTTGTTGTCACATTGTGTGTGTGTGTGTGTGTGTGTGTGTGTGTGTGTGTGTGTGTGTGTGTGTGTGTGTGTGTGTGTGTGTGTGTGCAGGCTGGCCATGAACAGCCTCAATAAGGCTACAAAACGCGGGGTCAGAAATGAGAGCAAGGCAATTTGAGCTTGGAAATGAGCGATGTCCTTTCTCGTTTGAGCGCCGTGCGGGCCCCTTGGCCTCTCAGATGCCACGTTCTCTTTAACGTGTCGCTATCAGGCCCTTTGTGTTCCGCCGTCCCCTCCTGTCGTTGTGTTTGTCTCGGACGGCAACGCGCGAGCTGCAGAGATTTTGGGAAAGAAAAGATCGGTGGCCGCCGAGGAGGGATCCACAATTTATCTGCTAGATGAATTTAGATAACACGTGGATGGTTGAATTAATTTAGCGATACAGTGGGCGGAAGGGTGAATTTATCAATAATGGACACATGACTATACAAATCACGTCCGACCAGCGGAAGGATTGCGATCGATGGATTGATGAATTACGGTGACGTATACCCGAGGCCGAAGCATGAATCCATCACTGTATTGATAGATGAATATAATAAATATACGACAAGATTGCGTCAATGAACGGATGGGTTATTTTCGGTGTGTGCCCCTCTAAGGTCTGCATCTCATTGGATGAACAATAGGCTAAATATATCACCAATTTATCGAGGTATGAAACCGGCAGAAGAATGATTTTAATCAATGACGGATGAATTTAAGTTGTCAGTTGGGGAGAAGAACTGAATTCATCGACTCCATGGATGACTGAATGGATACGTGGGAGCATATGACCGGCAGAAGGATGCCGATATCAGTGATAAGAGGGGGAATATATTTGCCAATGGATTGGCAGATGAATTCAAGTGTTCATGATCTTCAGAAAGATGATTGTATCCGTCGGCGGATAGAAGATTTACGCTGGTCGCTAATCCGATCGGCGCAGATAGCGTTTTCAGACTTCGAAATCCCGAGTAGGTAGCCTCCAGGTCGCTTTTGTGCTCTTATCAGATGCCCCAAGGGGACACTGAATCCTGACGGGGGCTCGCATCACATTCCGTGACAGCCACCTCACCACGCGACACGCCACACGACAAGATTATTGAATGTTACTGGATGGATTTACCGGACGTTAAAAGGAATTTTCCTGTCACTTCCATACGGGCCAAAAGGAAGTAACACGTGTGATACGTTTTGGCATTCTGCAACACGAGAAAACGTTTGGCGAAGCCAGCCAGGCTGTGAAGGCACCGCAGGTGTCTTGTGCTGAAATATTGACACAAACAAACACAGTGAGGCCCTCTTGAAAATGTGTATTTTCCCTCGCTGTTGTTCTTAAATAAAGCACCGTTCTGGGGCGGAGGACTCCACTACTTAAATATTCAGTGTTGAAAATGCAGCCCCCGATGCCAGTTTGACTGAGGAACATTAAATTTAATTGACATGTCCCTCAAGGGCCTGCCTGAAAAGGGCACAGCAAGTCTGCCATTTTGGTTCGGACCCAGCATTCTCCGGCCATTTTGGCAGAAACATCATTTCCATGAGTCCTTCAAGGACTGACTCATCTGTGGAATTTTGTCCTTTTGGCCGGAAATGTGTATACTTTGTATATGAGACAAATGGGCACGAGACATGACATTTCCGGACTGTTCATGATTTGCCGTAAAACACAGATTGACTTTTAGGGTTATTTGGACTATTTTTAGGGGTCCTACGCATTTTGTCTCATTACGACCAAATATTTGTGGGAGTGAAGATCGCTATCCAGCTTCACCAAGTCAACGCTAAACCAAACGGCTCGTGTGTGACAGCGGTCAAACCCTGAAGAAATGCAACAAAGGCATTCCTGATGAATTAGTTCAATTCTGGCTTTGACAAAAAAAAAAAAGTTTGAATAAAATTGGTGAAACATTGTGACTGGAGCAAAGATGACCTGAAACATCCTCAGGTTTGCCTTCAATAAACTGAGTGCTGGTGTTAACATCATACACTCAGCTTTGGCTACACCTCTGCCTTTTTATTTTATTTTTGTTATGTTATGAAAAATTTACAGAGACCATTATTTTTTGTACTGAGAGGGAAGTTTGAAAATTCCAGTTTTCACGGCACTGCCTTCCCACCTGTAGTGTGCATACATCTGTGGATGATGATCGAGAATAGACAGCTCCATTAATATCCTGCCAGAGGAGACGTTAATATCCTCCTAACTGCCTCTAAAAAAGACGAAAAAAGTCATATGCATCCTAGTTATTGCCCCGGCCTCGACGTGTCTTCTTGGTTCACCGCAAATTGCAGATGGACGAGACGAATCCACCCTGCAACCTTGTGTTCTGTTCCTTGTTTGCCGCAAGTGTGATGGATTGGAGCCGTGGGTGTTTGTGCCACGGGTGTATGTGCGGAGATTGAAGCGCGCGTGTGCGCACGCAATGACACGCTTCTGGATTTGATTAAACGAGAGCTCTGCCGCCGCTGCCGCCAATGAGGAAGATGATCTGGCTCCCGCGTCGGCGTTATTAGGAAAGCATATGAGTATTACGAAGGCGTCTTCGGATCGGAGACGCCGTGTCGCTGAATATTTGCCGCAACCTCACGGGAGATTTGGGAGATGAGGAAGCAACTGGACTGTGTTGGATGAGCTCCCCCCCACACTCAATTGAAAGGGTGAATGATTCCGACGCCGTCGCTCATTTGTTTAATGGATTTCAAGTTATGATAAAACCTAATATGACATAAGGGACACATGGAATTCCAATTCAAAGCATTTCCGGGTTCTTTTTGTGAAAATGTCATGATAGGTGTATGAAGCATCCATCAACGTCCATCTCATTTGCGTCATTTGGCTTTCACGCTCTCTAAAATGCTTTATTCTCCCAGCATGCCGCGGTGATTCCCCGGGAGTGGGCTGGCCATTCCGCTGGCGCTCGCTTATTAGTGAGCTGCCATTGTGAATCTTCTCCTTGATTAGGGATGCGGGAGGCTGGCCCCACTCCCTGGTGGCAAACTCTATCAAAGCTCGCCCCGATTGATCGGGCCCTCACTGTGCTCCCGCTCGGACCTCGGGAATCTGCTCCCAACATCGGTGCCGTGCCCGCACGACGGTGTCGCTCTAATGTCACTGGTAAACGAGGCCTCCGCTGTCCTCCGCCTTTGTAACGACCTCTCTTCAACCGCGCGTTTCCATCTTTACAACCCTCCTGCAAGGATCACGCAAGGCATCGTGTTTCCATTGCTGCCCGGCTGCAAGGATGGCTCACCTTCATCCACAGGGGAATGGGGAAGGTGCACCGAGCCCTTTAAAACAAATCCAAGCCATCAATTAAGCCGGTGATTTGTGTCGGACAGAAAGGACTTTGCGCGCCGGCTTGCTCACTAGCACCGCTCCGTCCAGCAATGCCGCGAGTACTCAACAAGCCATTGATTGGTTGAGCTCAGACAGATCGATGATCGCTGTGCCACTGGGCCAGGATGGGCAGACGCTCATTTGGCAGTTCCCATGGGAACGCTTCTGATCCCCACGAGGGATGAACACCTCCAAATCCCTCTCGAAAATCTCTGCATCAACCTTTAAAGATGTGTAATTTCGTCTGGAAAAAATAAGCACTTTATTTGAGGAAGAGGGTTTTAGTTATTATTGGCGAACTTTTTTTTAATTTGAGACTCAACAACAAAATAATGAATTTCTTTTGATTCAAGCTTTCTATTCGAGAAAGCTCCATCCAAAGCTATTGATTTCCACTAAAATTCATCAAACTTCTAGTGGTGGTGGAAGGTTTTTTTTTCCCCCCTCTCTTTCTCTCTGGGTTTTGAAATTACCAACCAATCCGGGGCGAAGAGCCGAAGAGTCGTCACATTCATCAATCAACCCTTAGCGCCACGGTATCAGCTGCTAATAGTCTGAAGCATCGGCGGGCGTATTGCCGGAGCCGCGAAAAGTTTAGAGACGCATCTTCTGATTCATCAATCTCTCAGCCCCATAGCTCTGTTGTTCCCTGCGCCGCAGCCCTTGAATTGTTTGAACCATCAATCTCGCCTCTATTAGATCTGCGCTGTCTGCTCGATGGCCGTGTCGACGCCTCGGAGTTATGGCCGAGGCGGGAGCTGATGGAGACACGTGGAGGAGTGGGGGAGTGGGGTGGGGTTGGGAGGGTGGAGTTTAGAGATGCGCCGGGCACGTGGACCAGGGGGATGGCTGCGCGTGTCATTTCGGAGTCACCGTCGGTCCACACCATCCAGTCGGCCGTAAAGAGTCCTGCGAGGCCCTATGTTCAGGCCGTAAAACCAAATTAAAATATTAAATCTGTCAGGGCTCGTCTCATAAATACAACCATATATTACTCCCCCCTACCCCCATCCATAAAAGTGAAAAAGGGTCGAGGCATTTTACAAGAGGGGGAGAGAACTCGGGACGATGCATCACGGCCCTCCACCTGCGGACGAAAGTAATTATTCAGCGGGCAGAGTGATGGCGAGCGAAGATGGGTCGATGCCGAGCAGCAGATGCAACGCGCTATTGATGGGAAGCGTCGAGGCACACGGACTCGATTTCTGATGGCACGCCGATGCGGTTCGGAGAAAAGTCATTCATTTGCGAGACGAGTAACACTTGTAGTACTGAAATGAACAATCTTCCGATAAAGCTTATGGGATCGCCAAGACCCCCATGAAGCACACCTGAAACATCGTCGAACAGTTGATCGCAAACTTTTAAGTAAATTACGTTGTCGTTTTAGACAGTTGCAGACGTATCGGGATGTGATAATAAAATACAGCAACTACACATCCAACCTTGGATCTGCGGCAATTAGGAACATTGATATGATTGATTATGAACATTGATTATGAACTATTATTATTTATTTTTACTATTTTTTTCCAACAATAAATTTGTTTTGGTAAAATGACGCCCTGATCTTAAAAGGAGGCAAGTTTTCAGTTTTGGTGTCATTGAGTGACACAAGGTAGTTGAGGCTAAGAGACGCTTTAGAGGGGCTTCGTCCTAATTTACAAGCACATTTTCCCCCGGCTGTCTGGTTGCGCGCTCCCTGAGATCAGAGCCATTAGCTTTAGCAGATGCTAAGAATTTTGGGACAGGCGTCCAGCTGCTCCTTCTGCGCTCAGCTAATTGGCTGGCAGGTGGCCGTAACATGGCCAGCGAAAAGAAGAAAAGAGGCACTCGGAATGTTGGACAGAAAAGAAGAAAATGTCCGTGCATGGATTCCGTGTTTCTGCTTCAGATATCTTCTTTTCCCGGTGACTCTATTTTTTATCCCCCCTTTTATTAACATACCTAGCTTATGCTATTGTGCTCTCCTTACCTGAGTCACGAGTTTACTTCTTTCTTTCCTTTACAACACTGGCAATACAGGATAAATCCATGAGGAAACAGTCTCAGACAGGCCGTGCGAAAGGGGCTACAGAACCCAAAAGAAAACGGATATTGTTGACTTGAAGGAGATGTCGTTTGTGTGCGGCGATGTCATTAACAGTTTCGGGCTTGGCTTTACGCTACTTGTGTTCCACACACTCGGTTACATCTCGCAATACGTCCTCTCTAGCTGCAAAATTCATGCATCGATTTTTGTGTAGTTCCCCTTTCACATAGAAACGAGAAATGCGAACAAGCTTTGTCGAGGGCATCTTTGACAAGCAGGATAAAAGTAGCAGAGTAACAAGATTTACCGGTACCTCAAATTGCTCTCTCTGGTTGGAACTACTTCAAGTACAACACACTTTATTCTTGATAAAAATGTGTTTTCATTTCAGCTTGAACGGATAATATAAACGGGGCTTGTTTCCTTGGGATTAGTCAAGGTAGTTAGTCCCCCCTTGAGATAAGTGACGCACACAAATTACATTTTGTTATGTTTACAACATGTAAAATCCCCACGTCAACACGATTATAGCAAGTCCACTTTAATCTGGTGAGGGAAGTTCCCCGAGCAAGTGTCTGTAGGATCACCTTGGCATCAGCGTGGAGTCTTGAGACGGGATGGGCCTCACCACTACCCGGCAACGGACTTCTCCGCACCGATCTGCAGGAGCTCGGCATTGAAATTCGGATTCCCCGTCCTTCCCTGCTTGTTTACCGCTCTTTGCTGTTTCTCCCCGAGCCTTCTCTTCCTCTCCCAGCTTAATTAGGATATGGGGGAGATACTTGTCGCTTGAGTAAGCTCGCTATCAGATGATTAATTGCAATGGGGGTTGGGGGGCGGGGTTGTGGACTGGGGTGTACAGGGTGGCCGGGAGAAGACAAGGTTGCCGGTTTTGTACAAAGAACCCTCTTTCCTCCCCTTTCCTCCTCGCTGTTCATCTCTGTCTCGTTCACCCTCTTCTTCTGCCCTCTCTCCTTGTAAATAAACAAAAGAAAAAAAGCCACCGCGTTTCCTTGCCTGACCCGCGCCGTTTGCGGTTGAGGGTTCTCCTCGCCCCGCGTTAATGAAGACAAACAGCGGGGCGAGTGGACACCATCGCCAAGCAGCTGTTCATCGCCGCAATAATCACTGCCTACACGCAAGTCATTAACGTTGCAGCAAATGGGCGCTCTGATCTGAGGCGCTCGCGCCTTGGCTGCTATCGGACTGCGGCCGTGATTAGCTCGCAGATAGCGGACCTCGTCTGCGGTCGACCAGAGGGCAAAAAAATCTATTACGCGAGTGCTTGCCGTCCAGCCTTGGCTTTGTCGGGACTGCTTGATTTAGATTAATGGCTAGCTAGCTGGAAAAGTTGATCATCAGTCGCCATGTTCTGCCAAAGCCTGAATGCGGGTGCGCATCTTCTTGACCAAACGCACTCCGACCTCGTCTGTTGTACTTGGGCGGCGACCACTCATACACTCAAATGACTTGGATTTGTCGCCAGTCATATACACTTTAAGAGTCTTCCGTTCAGTTTCTGGTGCTTGTCCCGTTGAGAGCCCTGGATAAGATGGCGTTTGTATACCGGCTGATTGGGCGAGAGGCGGGGTGCGCCTTCGATTGGTCGCTGGATCATGTCGAGGACATCCAATCACATCTCAACTGTTAGACTAGTCTGCCTAACAAGGAAGACTTGACTGCGTTTATTTTATCAAGGGTCCGAATGAATCCAGAGTATTCCTACTGATTCGCGGCGAGATACAGGATAAACCCTCAAATTTGTACCGATAGACAATCTAGAATGTTTGTGGAATGTGGGAGGAAATTAGAGGATTTGAAGAAAACCCACAGAAGCATGAGTCTGCCGAGCCGAGATGAGAATGTGCATCCTTCGACCGCGGCAACTGAATTTTTCCATTGTCATTGATCAGCATACTTGCCCCTCAAAGAATGTCATTTCTGACAGGTGCCCAATTTAATATGTTTATTTATTTTTACTTTTCCGCTACTTTGCCGGTTTGACAGGAAGTGAGTGTTCCGTTGGGGTCGTGCTGTGCCTGTGAAGGCAGGTGAGGTGGTCCAGGTGCGAACAATGAAGTGCTGCTTCGACTCAGCTCCTTGTCCTCCACCGTTTCTGTTTGTGCCTCTTCCTTTCCTGTCTCCCGGATGATCACACTCTTGAGACCCCCCCCCCCCCCTTCCATACCTCCCGAGGCTGACCTTCCCTCCCTCCATCACAGCGAGATGTCTGCCTATGTGGTAGTTGCCGTCGCTTTGTCTTTGATGGATGGCCGACACACGGGAGGAGCAGCCACCCTTAATAGACACGGCGGATTGAAATGTAGAGGAAGTAAATGTTAAGGGCCTCATAAAACATCCATTCCCCGCCCCTTTTGCACTCTGCAGCCCCCCTTTAACCGCCCTCCACCACCACCATCCTCACCACTCCTCCACTCATACTCACTGCCACATCTTCATCTTTGTGTCTATCAGTTTACCCCCTTTCACACTGCCCGTCAAATCTGCCCTTTCCCTTTTTTTCAGTGTGAAAGGTAGAAATCGAGGGACAATGGCAACCTTTGATTTTCCTGCCCAGAGAGGGAGAATCAGAGGCTTAACTTTATGTGGACTGACAACTGTGTAGCCCCCTCTAACGCTGGCTATCAGTCATCCTTCCCGCATCACTTACATGGAATGGCGGAACCCATACGTAACATGGCTTATTAAGTACTAGTGGGGGCGGAACAGAGGCCTTACAACAGCTGTGTGGCCCCTTTCAGCCGGGCTCTCAACTGACGCTGCTCTATGTGGAAGGAACTAAACGAGAATAGGCGCTGGGTTGACAGCGAGTGGTTTTTGAAGATAAGGCAAAAATATATTTATTATATTCTGAGGTCAGACCAGAGGTCGAATGACAGGTTCGTAGTCTATTTCTTACTCCGCGTAAAAGCCGACTTTCTCACACTTGTTCCCCGCGTCGCTGTTTTGTATGAAAAGGATGACATTGAGCTGGAGGGGGAAGGTGTCTCCTGAATATCACAGCTTCCAAGGTAGTGTCATAGGCCTATTACTGAGGCATAATGGTGACTGTGTAAGCCCCTTTCACACTGCCCGTCACTATTTTTTTTTTTGTGTGTTGCTAGTTGGTGTTAAAAGGACCTGCAATGTGCCTAGTTGTTAGTTCATATGAGGAACTGAGCGAAAGCAGATAGGTGATCTGAATAGCCCCTTTCACACTGTTCATCAAAGCTGGCTTTTCCTTATGTCTTTTGTCTGTGAGAAGGGGGCTGACAGGAGTGGAAAGTGGACAAGAAAGGATGGAGAGACAAAGGCCACTCGTGAATTGACACATTATATAGCAGCTAGCCCCTTTCACACACATTTTCTGTATATAGGTGGATCAGCAACATTCCGGTAGAGCCGACATTTCATTCATTCAACTGTGCCTTTCACACAGCCCATGAGACCAAAGATATGCTGTGATATAATTTACTTGTCGTACAGGAGCAATTGATTGTCGGATGTTCAAATTTACAGCACCATTGTTATGCCTTTGTGGTTATCTCTCAACCCCTCATTCTGTCCAGTACCTTTCCTACATAGCTGCAAGACCCAAAAAAAGCCTGTTTAACCAATTTAGCGTGAATTCTTTGAGAAGGAAGCCTTTGATACAGCAGTTATCAACTTTCTAACCGTCCACGGGCAGCTTCCTGGAGTGGCTTGTGGTTTTCTCAAAGCGCGCGTGGCAGCCCCCTTTTTGCCCTGACACTGGATAACATCCCTCTCCGGCTGGCTTGCACAGATGTAGGGAAGAGATTAGGCGGATTTATTTCCTGCCGGAACCTCCGGGCAGGAGACAAATGCTAAAACAGTCACCATTAATAAGTCCACGCTCTACGGCTGGCATGTTTTGTGAGGTAAGCTTTTAAAACCTAGCCTCGGAATCACTCAATTTCCCCAAGGTGGTCCGGTCAAGTGGAGTCAAGGATGGCCGAGGGTGAAAAGTGGATCGACAAGGCGGACTGACGTTTTATCTGGAGCCTTGACACTGGTCGTTATTCCAATTGCCTGACTTGTTTGATGCCCAGACAGGTTTCTCCCTGCGCCCTCACATCTTCAAAGCACGACCCTAAATTGAAAATACCTCGCAGAGAAGCAACATCAGCGGTGCATGAGACAACCGCTATCCCATCACGGCAACTGAGCGCATTCTGCCGTTTTTCGTTGGTGGCCTCCATCCGGCCCATGAACCCTCAATGGGGTAATTGAAAGGCAAAATACGAACCGTCGCACTACAGTAGAATCATGAAGTTGACGGTCGACAATGAGTTATGGGCCTGCTAAGTCAAATGGCATCTGTTCCCCAATGCACTTTTATTCCCCTTCATTTCATTACACCACTACCTGTACAAGCAGGCTGGTTTCTTTTTTTTTTCTCAAGACAATTTGTCGTATTTTTTGTACCGCAAACCTCTCAAATCAAATATGGTCGGGTGATTCCGCTCATCCTGTGAATTCACAAAAAAATTTAAAAGTAACAATGGCGACATTGTTGTGTCTGTTTCATTTTAATAAGTTTTTATATTGCGCATTTCAGTTACATGAAAGATGAATTTGTAAGGCTTATAAAATCTTATAGAACCCATGTTGGATAAATAAGTCAAGAATAGCCACTATGACCGCCTACCAATGTTGTATTTCTCAGTCATTTCCTGTTTTTTTTGTTTAGTTTTTTGTTTTGTTATTCATACTTAACAAAGCACTGAAATATCCAACATCTATTTGGGGCGTATACTTTTCAACATCAGCATCTCCTTTTATTAAAGTTGATATAAGTCTTACAGAATAAAAAGGGCGTAATTGGAAACCCCCAACCATAAATGGTGTAGAATTATAACAAAATAATTCTATTTGTTTAATATTGTAACTATATATTTTTTTTAAATTAAGACTACATGTCAGGTCATGTAATACAGTATGTGTCGTTACAAATGTATGCTCCGCGTCGTCTCGCTCAGACTTAATGTTCGTCAGCACTGTGCAAAGAAACACTTCAATGCAGAGCCATATAATCGCTGCAAAGAGTTTCTTTTCATGTCAAAGTGAAACGGCGGCCGGGCTTTGTGCCACTTAACAGCTCTGTAAAAAGACAAAACTGCGCCGCCGGCCAGAGTGATGACTACAGGGAAGGTAATTACAGGAGCACACTTCACCGTGACCTTTCAATGACAATGGATTTCAACATGGACACTTAGAAAAAAAAATCAGTCTGGGGTAGATTAATGCACTTCTGACATGTAAGACGAAATAAGGACAAGTTTGTCTTTGTTAGGTGGCTCGCTGCACTTTTTTTTTTCCCAGTCCCTGAGGCCAGTATCCCATGGCAACATGAAATCTGGTAGTCACATTCATCATGATTAGACCCACGAAAAAACTCAAGAAACTATGACCTGAACCCAACAGGAAGTGTGCCATTTTGTTCAAAAACAGTCATTTTGCAGCAATGTCGGCCATTATCCAGTCAACATGAACGTCTAGTAGTGCCGTAATAATATATAGCCACTTGATTTTTTTTCCGTTTGTGGGGGTGGATGGGAATTTGGCCCCAAAGCTGCCATACAAAATATCTGTCGGGATGCCTATCATGAGGAGACGCACAAAAAAAAGTCTCAAACTCAACATGCCCAAAAAGGTGCGATAAAAATGTAAAATTGGCAAACAGTCTGCAATTTTACGCAGCCATCGTAGTGTATTCTTGACTTTTTGAAGGGGTAATTCATAAACTCATAGATGCCCCCAAAAAGTTACATTGCTGTCAAATTTGCGCCACGCATACAAGATGTTTGCAAATTGCAGCAAATTTAGTATTTCGTCATTGTGTGTGTCTATCCTGGTGGACAAGTTTGATGAGCCTCCCCATGAGAGACAAGCCATTAGGAAGTCCAATCCACAAGAGCTTGAACATTCTGAAGAGATTCATATGCATCCCTCCTGGCAGTGTATACAGATGCAAACTTCATCTTGCTTCTTTCTGTCGGACAGTTATGAGGATTCTCCCAGCAGGGTTCAAGTCTCTGGTGCCTCCGCCAACCATTAAGTGGGATCATTTTTTTTTTTTGGTTGAAAAATGACTGGTCTAAGCGTCTCTCCCTCGCAACATTGTCCTTGTTTGCCGCTCTCCAGCCGAGAGGAAACAAACGATGGGAGTTTGACAAGGAAGCGAGGGAGCAAATGAAGACTAATACGTTTGTGTGGAGCTGAGTCGGCACACGTTTGGATCTCCTGATAATGACTAGGAAGCGAAAGGCTTCAGACGGAGGAGGGAAGACTGTAACTGCTCTGTGTGCTTGTTTCCTGGCATTTTGCAGCTGTAATTTCACCCTGTAAATTATTACCTCTGCCAAGCTTAAGTGAGCAAAGCCGAGAGGTAGTCTTTTCACCCCGGTTGGTAGTTAGCAAGCATGATAAGCAAAAACGATCTCCAACTTTCCAGAACTTAATTCATAAGTGTCTTTTAAATAATGGGATCGCCGCTCCTACTAATGACTGATCATGACTGACACTTAATAAACACGGCCACTTGAAATAGAGCCCCCATAAATCGGAAAAAACCCCCCCATCCTCCCACCAATAATGTATTTTTTTTTTGTCCACAAAAATTGCCATTTTTAGTGATTTTATTCACTCAATGCACTTGAATACAAACAAAATGTATCCTTATTTACTGGACTTTTTGCAGAAGCTTCCAGAAAGGTGTCTTTGTGTGATTCGCAGCCCCTCTGGGAGGGAGGCGAAGCAGTGGCGCGAGGAACTTGCAGGGGGTGGGGGGAGGGGGTGGTTTAGAAGGGTGCGCAGAATCCATCAGACATTTTTGATGGACAACTTCCCGCGACGGGTGTCTCATCCCGTCGACCCCGAGGGCGTCGCCCCTCCAGTGGGGACCGCCACTCTGCTTTGAAGGTTCTCAAAATGGAGGCAACATGGCGGCCTTTTGTTTTTGTGCGTGGTTCCTTCTCCCCTTCATCTAACGCGTTTCTCACTCTTCCCCCTCTGAGACGCTCGGAATCAACACTTCTCAGGTGCATGAAAAAGAGAAGCTGTTACAATTGCGAGGAAAACAAGGAATCTCTGAAGGGTAGTAGAGACAAAGTTGTTTAAGTTGGGTTCAGATCACAGTTTTTTGTTGTTTTTATTGGCAAAATTACAAATTAATCATATTTTCCAGTTTTGGACACCCTACTCTTGGGGCTTGTCGCTCATTGTAAGATTTGAGAATACTTGGTTAAAAGTGACCAGAAGTAAAACATTCCTGCGTTGTGTGTTGAAGTCACATGCAAATGAATGCCATTTATACCCTCAGTGCGCGTCTCTGATGCCCCATCCGGGGTCATTGTTGTCCTCCAAGACTGTGACCGCACCATCAAGGCTCTCCCGAGTAAAAACACACGCATTTGGATGCCGGGCCACGCGAGCACTTAAGTTACCCATACGGGCTGATTTTTGTGTGTTGAAATATATATTCCAGGCGTGGCTGCAGCACAATTTGCATTTCAACATTTTCGCCCGTAGTAACGAGGTATGACTGTGAACCCCGCAACGCGGAATATCAAAGAAGTGCATCAGAATGCTGCAGCGGTGGTGGTGAGGGTGAGCGATGATAATAAATTGCATCTGGATGGACGTGGTATCTAGGTAACCAAAAGCCCATCAGCACTTTCTGTGTCGCCGCCGTTGTGTGTCCGTTGTGTGTGAGCTGAAAGGAGATTGACTGACGTCAGTGAGATTGTTTTCTAAATTGCCTGTGAGCTTTTCGCCTTGCTTGAAACACACACGCACGCTCACACTCACACACTTGCAGTAAATATGATGGAAATGTATTTATGCTCAGGGTAAACTCAAACAGTAGCGAACCTGGAAAGTTGAAAAAAAACATTTTCAACATCAGTTTCAACGATCAACTCAAAATTGTGTGGTCAAAAAAGACAAGCAGCCATTTTGGCAGTACTGCCTGAAATAATAGCCACCGACCATAGGTGTTGAACTGATGAGTTGATGAGTGGAAGTGTCGACTTTACCACTTCACAGTGGCAATTATGGCTGGAAGTCAATTAATCACCAATCATTCGTTTTGTCATTAACTTGGATGCCCTATCGATAGCTACACGTAATGGATCCACACAGCAAATTAGCATCAGCTTCAGAATTGTGGAACCCAATTCAAGAATTTAAGAACCCAAGCCGTAAAATGAACACAAAGTTTGGTTTGAGTTCTGCAGAGCCCCATGGACAGTTACAAAAAAAAACCCAAACCCATCAAACCAGTTTCTCTGATCGACAAAACTTTGGTGCCCATATTTATTATGACAAGACACACACAAAAGGCTCAAAAAGTCTCAGCCCATGCCTGATATTGAACAGGATGGTGGACATGTTAAGAAAAATTGCCTATGTTGTGCCCCCTCAGCCCGATATAACCAATTTTACACGTGTGTGTAAGTGGGATGAGATATGAATACTGTATTAATTGGCTGTCCAATATGCTTTGATGCCCTCCAGTATTCATTTAATTCCCAGAATTAAAATTTTCAAAGGTGAGCAAAAGTCCCCGGGAGTTGCTTTCATGCAATAATAAGTTAGCAGGACCTCATACAAGGTAGAACTAATGAAGTGTCAGACGCAGGCCGACCGACCCATCACACCTTGGTATTATTAAAAATGCAGAGAATTGAGCCCTAGAATTTAAGGAAATAGATTAAAAACGTAATCATTGTCATGGGGATGAGGTAAAAGCAGCATCTTGTTCTTCAGACGGCTGTCCGAGCTAACAGTGAGTCAGCCTTGTCCCTTCTGTCTTCTCCCACTCGTCCTCTCTCCTCACACATTTTGTCCACTTGCTTCGCCAACAATTGCTGGCCTCCACTTTTGCATGGTTCCCACCTGAGCAGCCAAGTTCAAGTCATGTGGACAGGTCAAGAAGTTCAATACGGGACTGAATTCGAGCGATGCGACACATGTAACGTTTGTCATATTGATTTGAGTCATTCTACAGCTAAACATAAGCTTCTATACGGTATCCCTCAAGGCTCCTATTTAGGGCTGTCGCATTCGGGTGATCATCTCCCCACATCCTTAGGTAAACAGATCACCCAATTCTACCCTTGAAATGAAATGATTAATACATGTAATAGTCATCTTTTTCTGTTTTGTAAAAAAAAATGGACGCTGACAAAATAACACCGAAAGAGAAAAAGCTCCGATATATAGTGAACACGATTCCTAATGAGCTTCCCTTTTCTCTCCCGTGTTTTGTTTTTTTGTCAATCCAAGCCCTCCACTCCCACCCCCCGTCGCTTTATGGCCTAACTGACATTGAATTCAATTTACTTCTTAATTAAATCCCAGACTGGAGTTCAGCTCGGCTTTAAACAAGATCGATTAAGGCGTGGCTGGCAGCGGCGGTCCCAATCTATCTCCCCCCCAGCCTCGCATCCCCTTGTTTGTGAACAGCAGGCCCGTCTGGGGATAACTTCATGATGAAAGGGGAGCAAAAAAAGATGCAGAGCCGCCATCTAATTGGAGAGGAGAACGGCCAAGTCGAAGGCTTTCTAGCCGGCTCTCGCTGCAGGGAAAGAGCATTTCGGTTTGAGCAATGGTGAATTGGAGCACAGTCACTTGAGAAAATAACCAGTCGTGGCGTACTGGGGGAAGTGAGAGACGGTGTGCCGGGAGCTTGAAACGGTGAAAAAGTGACCTTCTTGCAGGCAGGCTGGTTGATCGTCTGGCGCACATTAAAAGGGGAAAACTCATATTTAATAGTTTGACATTTATCTTTTGTGACACCAGCACTGGAAGATTTCAAATGCACTATAATATCGAAGTCAGGATAACAATGAAAGCGTGTGTGACAGGCCCCAATTTCTGCTTGTTATATCAAACAACTGCCTTTCTGCTTTCATACACATTCTGCTACGCAGTCTTTTTTTTCACCTTTTTATGGGAGATGCAACAAGAAAAGGAAAGGAGGGGGGGTCTAATTAGGAAAAAGTGTTCTCTCTCCTCTTCATTTGAAGTGTTCACTGCTTGCTAACAACATACCCACATCCAGTCCCTTCATGTTTTCCTGCGAGTGGTGGAGTGAGGCTCAAAGTACGATATGGTATTGAGCCTTTTTCACTCTTTGGGGGTGATGTAACATGAAAGGGAGGAATAGGAAAGCTAATTGCTGCTGTAAATTGGTCATTTCTCCATTGTGAAACAAATAAAGGTCTTCTTATCTGATCTTCTTATCTTAATGGGACCATTCACGCTGTCACTGAGTGGCAACGAAACTGCGTGGAAGTCAAGCGAATGAACCACTTACACCATCGGTGACTTAAGTTTTTCAGCACTTTAATGTGAATGTTTAAAAAAAAAAGCACAGTAAATGCCATTTCATCTGCACATTATACTTGATCATCCACTTGACAAACAAAACAAAAAGCTCACATTTAAATACCACTTTATTCAAATCTGAGTCTTTTCATTTATTTTATATATATATATATATATCTATATTTATATATGTATACTCATACGTGTGTGTGTTTATAAATTTTCTGTTGCTGTCCCTTTGTTGAGGTGTTGCAGTCTCGAAGGCAAGTCGTTCTGCCAAGCGTGGCGGTCGCCACTGATGTCTCTTAGTCTCACCACCGGAGGTCTGGCGGGTGCCTATTGCTGCTAATCTGAGCAGGTAGCTCCAGGGGCCCCATTCAAGATGCGTTTACTACCCGGCATTTCTCCAGTGTGTGTGGGTGGGTGTGATGTCAGCTTTGTTGGCGGAGAGGGCGGGGTCGAATTTCCAGGTTACAGAGGCGTACGTACCACATCCTCACAATCCAGTATTACTGAAGATACTTTGAACACAGGACAAGACGGGAGCGCTTTCATGATGGGATAGATAGCAGAAAAGGTGGAAAAGGATGAGCTCTTAGTGCTAAGCTCACCGGGGGATTAGCCGGATCGGCTGCAGTGATCGCGGGCGGCTGGGCTGGATAGTTGCGAGGCAAAGCGCGGCAGGGGGGGTTCACGGTCGGGTTACGCCAGGCACCGGGAGGTCACGGGAGGAATATGGTTTGAGGAACATGCCGACGTCTGGTAGGGGTAAGAAGGCTAAAATTGTGCATGTGCACGAGGCTTTGGCTTCTTCCCCGGCATTTGATGGGGACTATCTTTAGCTCGGCAGAAGTGTCGCTTTGCGCAAAGGGGGCTCCACGTGGTGCCACAAGGCCCTCGTTCTCTATCCCTTCACCCTCCTTAGTCTCTAACCCTAAATCTGGCTAATCCCAACCCAAACTCCTCATCTCACCAATTTCCTCAACTTCCATATTCTTTACCCCAAAGCTCTTTAATCCTAACTTTTCCTTAATTCTAAATTCTTCCAAACCATGACCCCTAACCCTGAATCCTTCCTAACACTAACTCTCACTAATCTTGACCCTAACCCGAATCACCTCTCACCCTAACTCTGAACTCACTTCTCTCTCACCCCAAACTGCACCCAACGATTTCCTTTCCTCTAAATGCCCCTTACCCTCCCTAACACGAACCCTCTGTTAACAAACATTCAAATGTCTATTTTATATTACATTCTTAATGAATGAATAAGAGTTAATTCCAGGCAAAACCCATTTTTTATCGCTGGGGTATACAGATGGTATGTCTTAGATTGCAATGCCAGCAATGCATTTTAAGGGAGCAAGCCTCTGCAAAGGACAATCGTCTTTTTTTTTTTTGTATTTATTTTTTTTCCTAAGGAAAAAAAAAAGCTCCAGTCAGCAGATATACACCATAATTTATTAGGTTCTTTCTCGGCCAATGCGGCATACTTTGCCCCGATGTCTTTTTTTTTTTTTTTTCCTGCTGATTCTGCTTCAACACCACAAAGCAAACAGGCGTAATTGTCAACAAAGTTGGACTAATAAACACAAAGCAAGCAGTAACATGTCGAGTCAGGGTGCGATTTTTCTGGTAATTGGATTACATTTGATATATTTTCCCTGTAAGTTTATTATTTTGGTCATGGTTATTGAATGGAGCCAATCAGACAATTCCTCACCTTGCAGACGATTTTTTCCCTTTCATGTTCGAATTAAAACCCAAATGGTTAGCAGACGGTAAATCGAAAGTAGCCGAAAGTCCATCCTAACTCATTGCTCCGTTGCGCGTTGCCCTCTGCCATTGTTTATGACACCCGTCAGCCGCTGGCCATTTATCTTAATGAGAGCATTTAACTCACAGCTGAACTTGGACCCAAAACATCCCCGGCGTAAACGTCCCGCCAGCCATCGAGGAATACTTCCGGGCCCAACGGTGAAAGCTTAATTAGTTCGAAGGGAGATTAAATTATACGCAATTATTATGATAATATTTTCATTTTCTGGCCGATAACGGGAGTGAGCGTTGTGAGCGAGTGTGTTTGTCGGGAGAGAGCAATCTCACTGGGAACAGTCAAAGTTATCTAGGCGTGAAATCACAAATCCTGACGGCAACGTTCTCCGTGACATCCTTCTTTAATTATAAGAGCTGTTTGCGGTGGATTTCCTGTGCCTGTCGCCACATTTGCACCAAATGGTCTGGTTTGTTTACGGAACATCCGTGCTATAAAATGGCCCAAAATAGCCAGCCAGTGTTCTGTTGACCTGCCCAGAAAGAAATACAGGGGACAGGTGGGCCCTATCATTTGTCAAGGAGGTAAAAATCAATCAATCAATAAATAAATAACGTCGATGTCAAATGAAATGAAATTACACATTTTAAATATTTGTGTATTATATTAATTCAATTTGAATTAGTGAACCAATATTTAATCAAATGAATACAAAACATATGTAAATATATACATATTGTTTTTGGAAATTTTTCATCTTATTAAAATGTTCAACAAATTATTGAATGAAATAAATTAATTTAAAAAAAGTATATTAATGCAACAGTAAGTGCTTGGTGGGCTGCTTCCTTCTGACTGGAGAGCCAGCGGCAAGTCACCTTTCAAGATATTACCACGCGTTTAACACCGGGAGTGACTAGAACGGGTCGGTTTCCTCTCAAGAATGCTTCCAGAAAGAGTATTTTTGCACGATACATTCAACCGGAGGGAACTAAATGCTCAAATTGTTCTGTTGGCACACGACTTTTTGTCTTTTTGACACAATTTCATAGATATTCAGTGTGAAAGGTTCAGGAGCAATGAGGGCTGGGGTTCGAGGGAGCTCTCATGTCAGAGGCAGGACAGCGGTTGTGTGAAAGGAGATAGCCGAAAAATCCGGGGGCTAGGATGATACGTTTCGACTTCTTGGAGCATCCAATGTCCCGCTTCTTTAAGAAAGGCACAGGCTGATAAATCCCAGGGATCTACTGTGCTACGCCAATTTTGCAGAAGCTCCTTACGTGATAGGGGCTTGTGGTAAAGCCAAACTCTTCATGCGGTGGACGGCGCAATGTTTTTGAGGGACGGTGACGGGACTTAATGGAGACTAACGAGGGTTGAGGTAAGAACTTGTGTGCCGACGCTGACGTTCTCTACCATTTTGGGAATGCCCCTACCCGACTGCCACGTGATGTGCATATGTATATTGTTTGAGTTTTGCATATATTACTCCAGTCAGGCTACACAGTGGCATCGAAAAACAACCCGTGAACCCTCCCGCCCCTCCCCACCCACACAAGTCCCCTACCCTGAGGGCAAATAGGGCATCTCGTTGTGGTAGTTGTAGTCCGGGCAGACTTTCTGAACCAGGCGATAGTCCGTGCTGTAAAACGAAATGTAGATGCAGATGACTTTGAAAGGCTTTGAGCAAATCCAGGATACGTGGCTCTGGATCTGCTCCTGGAAGCAGGTCTTGGACGGGTCATAGTTGCACAGCGAGGTGCGCTTGCTGCGGTCCACCTTCTCATAGTCCACGCGGCAGTTGAAGATCTTGGAGTCCTTGGGGTAGACCACACTCTGGCGCTCCAGGTCGAACTCCACCGCTTTGACAGGCGGCACCAAGCTCACTGAGATGTTGCCCTGGCCCGTGGAGTTGTGGCGGAAGTAGACGCTGAAGGTGCCGTTGCCGTGGTCCACAATCTTGCCAGTGATGAGCAGATTCAGCCGCACCGTCTTGATGTTGGAGTAGAAATCCCCCCAGCCGAACATCTTTTTGAACTTGCCCGTCTTGACGATGGGCCGCCGCTTGACCCGGGAGCCCGAGGTATCTTGTTTGAGCAGGTCACTGCCCAGCATCTCCCAGAACTCCTGCTTGGAAAACTCCTGCTTGGAGAAGGCGGCCGGCGTGCGGTAGGGCAGTTCGAGCGAGGTGGCGTTGGCGGCCCGCCCTCTGCCATGAAGCATCCAGCGGCTCAGTGGCGAGAGGGTCGCCTGGCTGCTCAGGAGGCCCACCGTCTTGGAGGAGTCTCCCGAGGTGCTCTTGGCGCTCGAGGAGTCGTCCTCCTGACTCAGGGCCACCTGGAACCAAGCGGGACAACGGACGGAGAAACGCGGTTAGAGCAAAGTCGGGCGACTTAAGTCGCAAAATGTGACTTGAGTCCGACTCTCGCTAGCAAATTTAGGACCTGCTTGATTTGTGTAAAGCTCGACTTGAGTTTGATTGAATTTGCCTGTTTACATTTGAAAATGTGAATTTTCGACATCGTGTGCCCTTGAGTTTTTTTTTTTTTTTTTGTACTGTGCGCAACCCTGGTGGGTCGCCAGCTATGATGCTGAGTGCCACCTCATGAAAGGGATATTTTGTGTGGCCCAGGAAGATGAGCTGGCGTATGACTTGAATTGATTTTTCACATTTTGTGGCGTTTTGACGAGTTTTATTTCTCCCACAGTAACTTGGGACGATTTTCAAACTTGAAATCTTGAAGCTTTACTATGTGTCACGGCCTGCATGTTTGTCTTGTCAATTTAATTTAACTTCACTTTGTCTCGTCGGCCTCGCTCCTTGCATCACCTTCAGCCACTTGTCATGTTCAGGTGTTCCTTACGTTGCCTCGTCAGCCTGTTTGCATTCAGTTCCCTGTTTTCGACTCGTCACGTGTCCTGACACGAGTCAGCTGTCGTCCGTGGTTTGCTTCTCGTGTTTTTTTGTCACTTTGTATTTCAATTGGTTGGCACGTTGCGTTATACAGTTATGCTCTGCCCCATTACTTTTTATTTGCCCGTGTCTTATGATATTCCCCTGTAGTCCTGCCTTCCTTGCCTGCTTCCTTGCACTTGGGTCCACCTACCTCGTTTACCTGCGCACCACTCGGGCAAACACCCCCTTTACCCAAAGCGTGACAATGTGACTTACCTGCGGTTATTAGCAATAGGCTAAGGAATGCGGCACGAAAATAAATTACAGATTTAATCAATATTTAATTTACCGTTCTCACCTCCCATGGAGGTATCGGTGACATTTGATCAATGTGATACTGTATAACGTGTATAAATGGTACAAACTTCGTGGGTATTGCATTCTTTTGTTTAGATCGGCTGCAAGACGGGGAAAAAAAACAATCTCTGGTGTGAGTTATTCCCAGAACACTCCTGCAATGGAATGCCGGCGATGCCCTGAGGGATCCTGCAATTGATTCAGAGACCCAAAAAAAAAATCTGAAATTCAAGGTCCGTTAGCCTCGCGGTCTTTGGCGGTTGGGTCGATATATACGCCAGGGTGGGTTATAATCCTGTTAAACAATAAAGCTGTGCTATTAAGAAACGCTCTCCAAAGGTGTTTCTCACACGTCGATGAGCCCCGTCCGCAGGCGCATTTACAAATCTTCATCTGAGGCAGCGCAGTAAAATGCTCATAAAATTGATCTTTCAGGCCCCCCCCCCCACCTCTCGTATGTTGCAGTCTTTAGCATACACCCGTTTGCAGTGTTGATGACCTATCACGTATACAGTGAAGCTCTTGGTTGCCCGCGCTATTTACGAGTTAGCCTGTTAGCTCAGTTTTGCAGCCTAGTTTCAATTTATCTGAATGGAAGTTTGATGAGATGAAATCAGACTATGTTAAAACTCCAGTGGGGCCATTTATTTTTTTTGGGTTGTACCACAACAACCAGAATTAAAATGCTCACTTAATATCGCTAAGCGCTCTCTTGCATAAAAATTACAATTCAAGGACGTCACCAAACTGCTGAACAGCAAACCGCCAGTCTAAGTGCAAGAACTCATTCATTCATTCATCTTCCGAACCGCTTGATCCTCACTAGGGTCGCGGGGGGAGCTGGAGCCTATCCCAGCTGTGTCCGGGCAGTAGGCGGGGGACACCCTGAATCGGTTGCCAGCCAATCGCAGGGCACACAGAGACGAACAACCATCCACGCTCATACTCACACTTAGGGACAATTTAGAGTGCTCAATCAGCCTGCCATGCATGTCTTTGGAATGTGGGAGGAAACCGGAGCACCCGGAGAAAACCCACGCAAGCCCGGGGAGAACATGCCAACTCCACACAGGGAGGCCGGAGCTGGAATTGAACCCGGTACCTCTGCACTGTGAAACCGACGTGCTAACCACTGGACTACCGGGCCGCCCATGCAAGAACTCGCTTTGTGCAATTTTTTTCCACAAAAAATAAGTATGTATAAAAATAATTCAAATCTTCATTCTCCATCAAGGGGCCACTTGAGGCTGCCAGTTGCCCCTCCATGATCCAAAACGACATGTAGGAAAAAGTATCTTGCAGTGAACAGTAGTTGGAATCACTGTGTGTATTCTGGATCGGAGTAACATTAAAAAAACAAAACAAAAACAAAAACGCATCAATTAAACTTAATCCCGCTTCCTTAAAGTCTGCTTCCTGGTTTTGTTCTTTTCGCAACCACAAAATCCCATCTGTATGTGTGAATTTAACAACGGAAGAACCCCCAACACTTTGTAAGTGGCAATGGGCAAGCTAGAAAAGGTCACTCGAAGATCATCCTTTCTTCCTTGAACTAAAATCCGAAAAGAACAAACTCGCAGTTTCATACGATGCGCACGGGAAGCCGTTTATCGCCTCAAAATATTTGGGTTTGGAGCATCAAAGTGTTGGAAGACGGGCAAGGGGGTACAAAGGGACAAAGCCTTCATATCCAATTAGCGCATGCAGTCTTTTAATTAAAAGAGGAAAAGTGGCGGCCGAGAGATAGCGTTGCTGTCTGCGCGAGTGTGAACGCCCCAGCAGAGTAATGGTGGATTATTCCACCGTAATGATCCATATTAGCAGGTCATTTGCGTCGAAAGCTGCTGTGATGACGCCGTCCTCTGGGAGCGGGTTGCGCGTTTTCTCACTAAAATGTTAAGTGATGCAAATACAAACAGGTGCGTGTGGTAAAAGAGTGTTGGGGGGGCGAGCAATTCAAACGCACAGATGGGCCATTTTTAGAAAAACGTAATTTTATGTAAAAAGCTTTCAAAATTGCATTCTATTTAAAAAAATAACAATTATTTAAAGTTAACGTTCGAATGTAACATACACGTTCAGCAGTGCTGTGAGATACAAGTGACCCAACTTAAACGTTTTTTGAGAGTTGTCGATCGTTTCCCGGCTAAACTTGAGATACAAGCGCTGTATGATAGCGAGCGACTCAAGTCAATTCACAACAAGCAGCACTTTGGCAGATGATAGTAAATAGTCTTCTAAAAAAAGAGGCGTCGAGGTGTTTATTGCCACTCTTAGCTGGAGGCTCCTGTCAAACTCAACATAAAACAAAGAGAATTACATGTTTATTTCGCACAGCTACAGTACGTAGCCTTCGCTAGGCCACCGTTAGCTGAAAGCTAATGACTTGACACAGCCCCAATCGCACCTCGTTCTAATCAAGCCATATCAGCGGTGAGAAACGAGTTTCATTGCCAAAATATGTCCATAAATGCGTCGACAAGTATTGTGTGCTCACAACAACTTCATCCATCACGGAATAACAAGTGCCATTACGATGCACTGCGTATGTGTGGGCCATATCCAGCCCGCGGGCCATGTTTTTCTCACCACGGGGATGAGCAGGTAGTTTGCATGTAATGCGCCACCGGCCACGATAATGGCGTCCTATGGGACACGTTTTGTGAGTCCTCACCTAAATGATAAGCGATGCAAATATAAGGCGTGCGTGTGTGTATATGATGCCGCAATATATTATGCATGCGTCTCCGTATGGGCTCCGCTTCCATCTACTATCTTGAAAGCAGCAGCTTCCTCAGGGATGATTAACTCAGAGTCGTTTCTATTCCGCCGATCCGAGGCGGCCGGCCGGATTTGTTCCGACGCGCCGCGGACGGCGGGCTGCTATCGATTTTCTGTCTTGCCGAAAAGAAAAAAAACCTCAGGATTTCCTCTCATAACAACAGCGAGGAATTCCCGCCGTTTTGCTCTTTGGTCACAGATGAGAGGATTCCCACTTTTTTTTTCTCCCCCTATATTCTTCTGTAATCTCAATTTCCGGGAGGCGTGGCCTGTCCTCTTAATACCTGTCAATCAAATGGCTCTGACATGTAGTCATAATGAGGCTTTGGTAAAAAAAATTGTAGTTCCTTGTCTTAGGTGGGCCCTGTTTTGTTTTTTGTTTTTGTCGTGCGAGGTGTAAAATATCCTACTCCGGTGATCAAATTCCAACGTGGACAAAAAAACTAGCTCCTTATGTGTGTGAAAGTAACAAGTGTAATCTTTTCTTTTATGTTGCAGGGCATAATATCATTTAAAGGCAATGCAGCATCTGCGTGCACAAATTTCAGTGTGTTAAAAAAGAAAATGCCCGTAAATCTGTTTTCCTTTCATGTTCAGCATTCACAGCTTGCCGTCAGACTGCTGTGGAAGCCCGTTTGGCATTGATTTCCACTGAAGTCGCAGCATTCTGAGGTCCGTTTCCGAGTCTGAAATTTCCCACTCGGGGAAGCCAAAACAAAAACAGCGGTTGCGATTACCTTTTTTGTGCGTGAGGACTACAAATGTAATCTTGGTTGAGAGTTAAGCAATGTTTTACAGCATCACGTCTTTTAAAAGTGAATATTTATATCAGTTTGACTTGATGTCTGTTGTAAAAATTGCCTTGATTGATTCTCACGTATCACTCCCAATTTTGTGAAAGGTGGGTTTTCGTTATCCGTAACCAATCATCGTCAAAATTGTAAAGAATAAAGACATGAAATATTTCACTCTCAACACTCAAATTAAATTTTCCATCCATATTCAAATTTCTCACAATGTACCAGTATATAATTTTTCTTCTGAACGTCATTTTGCTCCGAGCTGTTTTTTGTAGCATTTTTCAAAGGGACTGTGCCGACATTTTTAGACTTCCTCGATTTCTGGAGTACAGTGTCATCATTCCTCGTGGAGTCTCCGAGGAAGAAGCAGAATAATGGGCTTTGTGTGAGGACAGCCGTATTTTTCCTCTAAGTAGAGTTTAATTCGCCTCCCGTGCTTTTGTCTTTCATTTGCATGTGTTTGAAGAGTTTCCATCCCAGCGGAATGCTGAATCATCTTAAAAAAGGGTCGCCGCTGTGGCTCGACACCTATTTTTTTTATTGTTGAATATTACAACGGGCATTACTTTTATGCTTTTACATCCTTCCGTAAAGAATGCACACGGCTACAACTTTGTCGCCACTTTGCATTTAAGCGTGGCAGGGGGAGTATATGAGGTGTTAAGATTTAACCATCAGCAGCACGCTTTCCAACTTTCACTTGTGCACTGTAAGCAAAATGGGATGGGACGGATTGCTTCATGTAGGAATGCAAATAGTGGAGAGCAGACCTCTAACCCGGCCCGAACAATACTCATCAACCTGTCTGATTTGTATTGTTTTTTTAACATTTCCGATTTAAAAAAAAAAAAAAAAAGTCGTGTGGCATGAACATTAACTCCGATGATATCCAAGAGGCTTTTCTTTGTTAGCTAGCTAGCCTATCTTCTCCCCTTTTCCCTTTTTTGGTGGTGTGGAAGCCCTGTGGCACATTGTTGCCACTCACAGGTCAATCTGGGTACTGCACCAAGTTGTTGTTTTTTTTTTTTTTTTAACTGGTGTGTTTGAATGTGCTGTGCTTTGGTGGTCACCTCGACCAGTGTTACGTACATGTTTGTTTATTACATATTACACAACTCTCCACCAAACAAAATACGAAGGACCTCGTCACACTTTACCCACAGATTTACTTCGAATGAAACTGGGCCTGTTTAGTTGGCAGTGAAAAATTCTCTTGTATGAATGAAAACAGCTTGTCACGCTTGGCTCACCTGAAAATAACGGTTACAAACAGTACATTTACCACTCACTAAATTGGTGAGTCACTGTCAAAAGACCATTTTCTACAAGTAAATCCCACTTTTCACTGGAGATAGGACAGCGTCCTGCTTTGGCTCACAAAAGTGTGATATTTCAAATGTGCCTTGACTAACACTCCCTCGACTACGCGAAAACACATTGTTGTTTGTGTCTGTGGGCTACGGTTTTGCCATTTGTCACATGCCTTCCCTCGAAAGACGCGAGGCAGGCGGCGACGTGTCCGTTGCTGGCGGTAATTGCGAGTCATTCAGCCTGAGTGATCGGCGGCCGTCGGGCCCCTATACTCTCTGCGGGGAGCGCAATCTCCCCCGGCCCTCCCCCAGCTGCGGCTGGCGATTACCAGCCTGTTACTGTGACAGCAACAGCGCTTTAACGCCACATCCCGCGGCTTGCGGGGTCACGCTCGGCATAAAATAGCACGGGCGGGAGAGGAAACGTTTAAGTGGGATCTGAGCCATCATTTCTGCTCAAGCAGGTGATGGCTGACAAGCCAGAGTGTCAACCCGTCAAACATGCGCCGTAATTATCACATTATTTGGCAATTAACTATAACTGTCGTGCAATTTAGTTTCATACAGGGTGGGAGTTCGTTTCAGCTGTTCGAGCCCACTTTGGGCTTGTCTCATCTTTTTTCACCTCGTTGGTGTGTACTGTATTTCTGAACCTCAGTGTGTCTCTTCTACTGTCTAAACATGGACACGGATGCTCCAGTTCGTACTGGCTCGGAGCCACGGCTCCTTTTTATAGTTGAAATCGGCTGGTAGCGCTACATGCTAACACTACGGTAGCTACCAGAGCGTGACCAGAAGGTGAGCTGAAGATGACGGGTGATGGGCTGCGACCGAGTGTTGAGCAAGAAGGAGTTCATGTCAAACCCGTCTTTGCGTCCATCGTTGGGTCTGTCCCCAATAAGATGGACAAGCTCACGGGGCTGTCATGAGAGGGAACTTCCCGACGCGAGCCTGCCACTGTTTGCGGAATCGTGGCTGGCAGCGCGGTCACTGGCCAAGTTTTGAAACCAATGTTGTTGTTTAAACAATGTAAATTTCACCATTGCGGGACTAGGGTAGGGTGTTGGGATTGCTATTTAATAGCTGAGTTAGCTGAGCAGTAGTTTAGTTAATGATTTCCAGTCTGTATGTCGCTTCACATGTCCATCAAAGGAGCAAATGAAGTGATGGAGGCTGACAGTGTGCCTGGTGAGAGCCGAAAAGCTTGATCTGATCCCCCGGTCCCGGGGAGCTGAATAAGTGCTCGCTTGTCGTCGCGCTCAAATCTTCATCTCTAATACGACATCAATTTTTAATTAAAGAGCGGCGCAGCTCAGATGTCTTAAGTGTCGTCCTGGCCGCTTTATTCGCTTTTCTCCCGCGCGTCTAATAAGCTCGCCATGGGAGATCTCCCATGTTGCACGATTAAAAGTCTGAAAACGGCTTTTGCCCTTCGAACTAATTATTCCTCTGCATTGTGTGCAGGAGAAAAAGGTAATTTCAGTCGAAACATTTGACTCCTGATGAATCATTCATTTCTCCTTACTCAGGGGGGGTTGGGGGTTAACACACCTTGTCATTTTCAACTCTTCACCCGCTGCGTTCCGCCATTGTGTGGTCCCCGAAGACCGAGTCGTTTTGCATGCTCGGCAGGGCGACCGCTTCTGAATTGGCTATCACGGTGATACGATATCGATCAGTCGTCGGAGATCGGGAAGGGACGACAGCGGGGTCTGTCCCCTGATGGGAAGCGGTTTTCAGCGACACTACGTCTGCCTGCTGACTTCTAAAATTCAACATATTTTAGAAGTCATATAGATGTCTTGTTTTCTTCATTCCTTTGTTTTGCAATTTTGAGACAAACTCATCTGAGAGATTTTTGTCCACTGGCAGAGTCAATTGTGTGCGTGTGTGTGTGTGTGTGTGTGCGCTTCACAAAATGCTGAGACGGAAGCCCAAAAACAGAAGTGAACCGTACTATAGCAGAATAGTAACTCTGTATGTCGCACAGCACTATCACACAAGCACTTAACCAATTGACATGAACCTTATTTTTTCTTGCAATTGAAAATATCGATAGGAAATTGATTCATATCAGGCGATACATGCATATTATCCCACTTTCCTCACCCTCAGTGCACTTAGTGTACACGTCTTCCTTTTGAATCCCATTGAGTCATGCAGCAGGTGAACACAACTGCTGCTAATGGAGATGTCCTGCCCGGCGGCTAAAACCGTCTGATTCATGCACAAGCACCGACTTGATGCTGACCAAATCGCACAGAGTAGATCAGGCGCCAGCCGACTGCTTGCACCCCCCCGGCCTTCCGCAAGCTGAGGTGTCACCACATAAGCAGAGTAGCTTTTGAAAGTCACATTTACACCCGGTTGGCCTGTTGAGTTCAGTTCCACACGCTGCTCCATATTGTGTTGACATCATAGCTTAGCTCGGAAACCTTATTCCAATTGTGGAATTCCTGAGTGGGACTTTGTCAATGTACAAGCCATGGAATTTGTCTCAAAATAAAATGCCACCCAGTTTCATTTCATTCAGGAAGCCTGATATCGTTGAGCTATTTTTTTTCTTCTTGTCACCTGGTTCTCTACTGAGGAATTTGCCCAACATTGTTGCCATCCATCCATCCATCCATCCATTTTCAAATGTGCTTATCCAAGGGTTGGAGCCTACCACAGCCGCCAGCCAATCGCAGACAACATTGTTGCTGTCGCCCAAAATCGACTTCATGTTCCTGAACATTTCCTGAACATAGATCCTTGTGGCTTTTTTGTGCTTCCTTTAATTAATAAATATGCCCACTCAATTTTGTGTAGATCTATGAAACTGGTGTTGGGGACTTTTTTTCTTCTGGGGAGTGCAGGTGTGATAGAATTGTTGCATTTAGAGCGTGAAGGGTGCACCACAGTGCATCGCCTCGTAGCCTCAAGGGGAACTCAAGTGGGTGTAACTTCCACCAGGGAATCGTAATTAAAACCGCTCTCTCCTCGAGGATATCATAAAAATCCACAGAAGACCTTCGATGTGGAAGTTGTGCACACACGACCTCTTACTGCCCTCCTCGTGTTTGGACAGAAAGTAGACTGCTGTCAGCACCATTTAACGGCCAAAGACCGACCTCCTCATCTTTTGAGTTGATCAGGCCTGCCTCAAAGCAAGCCTTGCCAATTAAAGCGGCGGCGCTCAGTTGGATGGATGACTTTTAAGAGGTGCTCTCTGATTCCTGTGGGCGGAATTGAGGATATATGGAGCGGCGACAACAATTATTTTGAAAAGACCATTTGAGCCGTCTTCCGCGGTCCACATGACAGCGGCCGCTCTGGGTCGTAACGTATGTGCATAAAGAATAGGTACGGATATATAGTTCACGCATCAAGCTCTCAGAGCACTCTGGTTGGAAATAACTGACATATACTGTAAATATGTGTGGACTGAGTAGCACTGTGGACTGTGGATTGCCACTCGTTTTCTACTGTAGCGGCAAGTAATTGTGACATTTCCGCAAAGTATAATGCAAAATCTGGTGGACATGGTATACAGCCTTGTGGAACACCACCACTTGTCTACTGTAGCAGCAAATGCTATTGACATTTGTAGATCATAAATGTTTTTTTTTCCATTCTTTTTTTTAATGAGTCTTGTAAGATTGAGTTTGCTGCCTGATTTGCAGTCGAGACCTAAAATATATGAAACATATTCACACAGAGTTTCTGGGAATATTATTGAATGCTGATTGGCCATCTTGATTGTTTCATGTATTTATTTAATTATGTATTTATTTTAATTCCGCTAGTTCCTCAAAGTCAGGATTTATTTGTTTTAAATTATGGCTTCATTAAAAATAACTCTGGCTGCAATTTGCGATAGAGTCAAACAAGCACATTAAATTGCTTTTTGGTTCTGGTACAAACTGTTCTGTTTACACTGAGCTCAAAACCAGCAGCTTTAATTAAGGACGGAAAGTAGAAATATAAAAATAAATACAGTCTCTCTCCATGAGCTTCCTTCTGAACAAACTTGCTGATTGAAATATTTCAACATTGAATACCCACTTTGGTGAAGTAACATCCTTGATGAAGGACAATTCCTTTTTCAAAGAGGATTTTAACAGACACATTGAAACTGGGTAGGAACTGTGTAGACGTAATCCATTGGCCACTTAGCTGAATATTTAGCATACACGACAATATCGGTTTCAAACTTGTCACTGCTTTGCCAATGATATTTGTAACAAAAATAATAAAATACAGATAGAATCCATGTGTGACAAGAAAATAGGAGGTTTTCTGCGCAACAGTATATTTTATGATGTTAAGTGGCATTATTTGCAGCTGTGTCGATATTTTGGATGTTTATCGTTTTGGATCCTTTCGTGTGGCTAAATAAGAAGTCTATTTTCTGAAATTGTGATATTGTCCACTTGTACTAGCGCAATGTCCCTGGCATCAGTGTTGTTGTTGTTGTTGTTGTGCGGAGGAATTCTTCAATTGAATCTCAGTGCAGGTGTACCTAATAAAGTGTCTGCCAAGTATGTATTTTGCGACCATTTGCAGAAGGTCCCGAGCGAGTCACGTTTTCCCTTTCTCTCTCTCGGGGGAATTGCACACCATTGCGACAGAAAAGATTGAATTTTAAATCATCCGCTTTTTAATTACACTTTTTTTTCCTTAACTGACTCAATTCATTAATTGCTCCATAATTCATCAATGTCATGGAGCTAATGAATTGCTCATGATCCCCTGCTGATGTGTTCTTTTTTTTACCCCTCTTGCATGCATGGAAAAAAGGGGCACAAACAATGAGTGATAATCTTATTATCACGTGAATGTGTTTGTGTGTAGTCTTCCATTTTTTCTTTTAATACCTGAATATTCACACCCCTCCTTCTTCTGAGTCTTCCTTGCCCCCTCCCCCTTTCCCCTTGGTTTTCCGTAATGAGGCAGCTGAGCCCGCGGGCTTCCGTGCAAGAAGAGGAGGAGGATGTTTTCAACTTCCCTCGTGTGACTAAAGAGCTGATTTCTCATTAAAGGCAAACTTTATTTATTTATTTATTGCTTTTTGTGCGTGCATGTGTGTGTGTGTGTGTGTGTGTGTGTGAAAGGCGAGTGCGTGAGCCCGATTTAAAAGAAGTAAGGGGGGGTAGAAAAACATTTGTGACATATTTCCAATTGTACCACACAGACACAATTTCGAACCAACCAAATTTTGCCAAAAAATTGTGTCGCACCTCAACCCCCACATCAATTCCACGCAGCAGCAATCAAGTTGGTAGGCTTTTTTATCACGAGTACCCCCACCCCCCCACCCCCACCCAAGTCTCAAGAAGTCATGCCCGAAAAGGCAGAGGAAGTTGGCCTTTTTGGTGGCTAAGTTTGACTTTCACTTGGCAATATAAAATTTGGTGGGCATGTCTATGATGAGTGGACCAACAAAAAGTCCCAAGAAATTAAAGTTCATTTTGGCCATCCGAGGAACCTTGAAAGACAAAGTCATCCTCGAGAGTTTGTCAGGTAACTGACAAATTTGAAGTCAGTGCATTAAACGGGCAGGCGACACTTGATTGTGAGGCATTTGAGTTTGGGTCAAAGCATGTAGGCGAAGCTTTTCATCACGCGTCATTCAGGGCATAATGTTTTTCAAATACAGCACCCCAACTTCAAGTGATGTTGGCATCTCTATCATAAATAGATCCAGCTACGTTCAAGCCTGAAAACACACAGAAAATCTGTCATTTTGATTTGAAGCCACTATTCTCGATTTGGAAACCATTTTCTTTCTGAAAGTCCTTCAAAGGTGAACTTATTCCCTAGACTTTGTCTGCTGGCTACCTAAATTCAATTTAGCCTTCCAAACAGATGGGCGATGCTAAATAATGAAGAATCTGAGTGTTGGCCATAGCGTGTGGGCGTTGTGGCGTACGGGTGACTCGCCATAAAACATGGAAGTGGAATCATCAACTCCCAAGTTGTTCTGCGTTGGAAGCTGATGAGAGTCATTGGCGCCCTCTGGTGGCAGTAAGTGGCAGAGCATCAATTCAGTCCTATGTTGCTTAAGATCAGAAGTGCGATCGCAGATAAACAGGAGCACCCCGAGTGCCCTTTTGAATATGAATTTGAAGTCAATTCAATTCGCCATGCGTTTAGGTTGATGTATCATGCAAGAAGTGTCAGGGAAAAAAAAGGTCTGATAGGGTCACATTGAACCTCATTCATAAGTAATGCAGAGTGTGACTAAAAGGAGACGATGTGGCAAAAACGAGCAGAGTCACACACTTCTTTGTGTGGCATCCTGTCACGTTTCTTGACTTTATCAGTGCGATTTGAGTCATTTTTCTTCCTTTTTTGATAGTCTTCAAACTTTTTTCTTTAGGTAAATTTTGTTTGTACAATTTTTTTTTCATTTTCAGCTTCATACAAGAACCCACACTTTTTCACATCCCATCCATCTATTTTCCTGCCTGTCCTTCATGACTTTTGCAACTAATCGTCAACTAATCAATTTGTTTTGAGCCGTTGCTTAAATTAAATGTGTCCAAATCCTCCGATTTCAGCCTCTCTGCAGTCATTACGTTCGGATTTCTGTCGTGCTTCATGAAAGCTTGAAGGCTTTTGCAAGCATCTGCTTTTACTTGGGAACATTTGAATACGAAATAAAATGATATCCAGTGATGTGATATTTATTTGATGGAATATTTGATGAATAATCGCTAGTGACAGCTCGACTCTAGACTGATTGCAGACCAATCTCTGGAATGGATCTCGCATTTCTGATTGGCTGCTACAGCTGCGACTTTGCATTGGTGTTCACCTGCGATCCAGCGGGCCAAACGTGCTTATTTTTGTAATGTGAGAGGAAAGCTGCGGTGCCCTGGGAAAACTCAGGACACGCAAGATTCCACTAAGCAAGGTTGCATTTGAGCCGCCGGACTTCAGAAATGTGAGGCAGACATGCTCACCATATCTTAAAGTTATTTTATTAGTTTATTTGGTTTTTTTTAAACATTATCCGTCCATTCATTTTTAAAAATAGTTCTTGTTTTCATTCGCGTGGCAGCTGACCTGGAGCCTGTCACAGCTGACTTGGGAGGTGACGGTGGGGAGCCGTCGTACATAATCGACAAATGACCTTTCACGCTCACGATCATACCTCCAAACAAAATGTAGCAGGAAACCAGCAAAAAGCACCAGAACATGCAGACTCGCTACAGAAATGTGCCCAGATTCGAAACCGGGATCCTTTTGACTGCGTGACAGACGTACTTGCCATCTCCAGTTCACCCAATAGGCATGTTTTTTGGAGCTGAAGATGAAAACTCCAAACCCATAAACTCTGCGCTGTGAGGCAAACGTACTAACCACTACATCACCGTGTTGGCTGTTTCCGATCATTTGTTTATTGCGACGTGGCGTTGGGAACTAATTTCAGGATAGAATAGATATTTGAATGTGGTCAAGGTTCAAATATGTCTACTTGTGTGCAGTGATTTTTGTGTGTGAAACGGACAGTTCTCGAAGTCTTTGGCATGTATTCTGCCCTCGTGGTGATTGTGATTGATCCACACAGAACTTTTTAGTCAATTTCAAGCAGGCACGTTTTTGTGTGCATCATTAGGACCCCGTTAAATGCCCCCCCTGAGTGTGACTTTGTCTTCCTTACCAAACAAGCGGTTCCGTTGAGGAGCAGCAGGATGAAACCGCGCATTGTTCCGCCACGCTTGAAAAGCCACAACTCTTCCCTCCTAATTATTTTGACAAATCAATCAAATTTTTAAAAAAGAAAATCAACTCCCGCTTCCTCCTCCTGCCCGTCGACTCGTTCTTCTTCACGAGCCTTCGACGCGGGGTCCGTCCCGGCCGGCGCGCCGTCCCGTCATGTCCGGTTTTCGTTGGGACTCGCTCTCGCAGGCTTTCTTTTAGTCTTTTTGGCTGTCAAAAGTCCAGTTACCTGTGACTGAGGAATTCCGTGCCGTTATCATCCATGGCAAGAGATTCCAGAGTCGTGTGCATCCCTGGGAAGGCTGCGAATGACGATGGGTTGACACGCAGCCTCCGACACCGACTGAGCCGTGTGCTGAGCTTGAGAGGAGCCGACACTGGTTTTAACACCTCTCTCTCTCTCACTCTCTCTCTCTCCCTCCCACTTCCTCTCTCTCACTTTCTCGCTGCTTTCCCACCACTCTGATCCTAAGACCGCCGCTTTTTTTTCTCCCTTCTCTCTCTCTCATGATCTGTTTTTGTCTGTCTCAGTCTCGGTAACGCACTTTCTCACGTTCATTAGGAATGTAACACACTCCTCCCCGTGTTGTCAAACGTGCGCGACACCTGCGATACCCGAGACGACGGAGGCATTTGGGCAGAAGTATTGGGACACGAACAGGAAATGGGAAGAAGTGTGGACAAAAGTGTTGAAAGTAAAGGGAGGAAAAAGTTTTCGGTCCGCTCTATCGGGACATCAAGGTGAATTCTTTTTTGTTGTATACCGGTGGCATTAGCGACCTCACACTGCAGAGGTCGTGGGTTCAATCCCGGCTCTGGCCTCCCTGTGTGGAGTTTGCATGTTCTCCCCGGGCCTGCGTGGGTTTTCTCCGGGTACGCTGGTTGCATCCCACATGGCAGGCTAATGGAGCACTTTAAATTGTCCCTAGGTGTGAGTGTGAGCGCGAATGGTTGTTTGCCTCTGTGTGCCCTGCGATTGGCTGGCAACCGGTTCAGGGTGTCCCCGCCTACTGCCTGAAGACGGCTGGGATAGGCCCCAGGATAAAGCGAATCGGAAAATGGATGCATGGACGAAGAGAAAGTACGGTGTAAGCACTTGACTGGAAAAACAAATAATCGTGCCAAGAAAATGTGCATGACATGCTGTGGCGTATTAGCCACGTATCACTTCTTGTAGCTTGAAAACCGAACCATTGTAGTCACTTTAATTTCAACTGAAATGAAGATCTTTGACATATGGTGGAATACTGCACGTGTCGGGTTCTTTCCGGAGATGGTAAGCTCTCCCAGAGAGTGTCGTATTTCCTCCCAACAGGTCTATGATGGAGAAAGACGGCAACCTAATGCCGCGGTTCATTAACGGCAGGTTATCCGCTGTCTACGACTCAATTCCGCCTTAATTACAACCACGGACTGTCTTTTGTTTTGTCTTGTACTGCCCGAGAGGGAGGTCGTGACACGGTCGGAGAAGGTTGGTTTTTTTTTCCCCCTTCAGAATAACCTTCTCGCACCCGACCAAACGCAGCAGCGCAGGGTTAACTGAGGCTAGGACACGGGTTAATTGGCTCAGCTTAGCAAACATCGAGAGATGCCACCTCGGGAGATCGAAGGCGAGAGGGGGGCCGTTTGTGAGCTGTAGCCAAAACGGATGTCTGTGCCATTCAAGGTGTCCACAAACCCCCCAAAATATTGTCAATTTTGCTTAATTTCCAGTCGTCATCATGACCCAGGAAATCTTGGCGGTCGGTGCCTGACGGCTTTCTTCGCCCTAATTCCACAATGTCTTGTCGCGGTGCCGTCATGCAAAAGTGCAACTTTTAGTTCTCAACCTGCCATTTATTATCACATCAATCAATCAATCCATCACTCAATCAATCAAAAGACAATTAACCACTGGGTTAGGTTGGACAAACTTTACAAAAAGTAAAAGCGAAAATATTGTGCCGTCATATTGAGCCCCTTTATAGTTTAGTGAAAGCGAAGTCTCACATTTGACGGAAGCGGATTGAAAATTGTCTCCCTGATATCCAGTCATTACGACGCGGGCGCGGGATGCCAATCATCTCCATTTTCTCTTTCGTCTCCCTGGGGGGATCCTTCCGGAGGCTAAACGTGTGTGGGAATAATTCCAAGACGGGGAATGGGGGAGCTATTTGAGAGAGGAAAACATTGAGCCCCCATAAAGGGAGATGGAGCTCCCCGGCCCGCGATTGTCGGCGAAAGCGAGCCTAATAAAAGGCATCCTAAAATGCCTCACGTTCACGCCACCCATTTTCACTTTGGCACATAATTGCCGGGCCTTAACTCACTTTACACAGCCTCCTGGGAACGAACCCTGGCTTTCCACTCACTCGCAAGAAAATCATTTGGCGTGTGGGTTTGTGGATGCTTGCGTCCCCCCCGCCCCCACTCCCCACCCCCCCCGGATGACATCGACGTATCTTAATCTTGTCCCATTGCGGAAGGCGTGTTTTGTTTTGTCAATTCCCTTTAAATGATTGTTGCTCGCTGCGTAATCCGATTGGACACACTCATTTGATTTTGAATGGGAAGCTGCAGGCCAGCGAGATGTGGCGGACAGGGAGCGAGCGCCACAGTCTTATTGGTGAGCGTAGGCTGCCATCTAGTGAGATTTTTGAAAATTCAGCCCGGAAGCCGGTTTGAATGAGTGACAGGAAATGTTATTGGCATATTTTTCATAAGCAAACCAATAAAATATATATTTTTAAAAACCTGAATAAATAATAATTTTTAAAATGCCATTTTGATGAAACCAGTTCCATTTAGATGCATTTTTTTTCCTTTTCTGGGGATCCTTCAAAGACAAACTTGTCTGAGATTCAACTAGTTGACAGGTGGGTGATGCGAAACTGTGAAGCGTTACCGTTTTTGGCACATGTGGATGAAGAATGACTGCAAAGTTTGACGTAGAATAAACCACAAAACGTATCATAATAACAATGTTAAAAAAGGGGCGGCTAACTTTGTGGACTCGGAGAGAGCACTTCAAACAATTTTGAAAAATTATCGAAAAAAATGATAAAAATCAAGACAAATGAACCATAAATTGGGATAAAAGACATCTTATTTATCGCATGTTATTTTACTTTTTTAATACTTTTGAACACAATTAACTAATTTATTAACAACCAAACCACATGAAAAAAATTAAATAAAAATATAAATACATACCTGGGATTGAATGTCTCAATTCCTAAAAGACAAAAAAATGTATAGCCAGTGAATGAGTTAATAAGGCACATTAACCCCCCCCATATTCAATTGCATTGTTTAATTTCAAACTGTGCAGAATGTTACTTGCAATCAAATTAAATGTATCTTTTTTTAGGGAGAAAAAAACTTAGGCCTACTCCTCTACTATATCTTAAAGTTGGCCCAAGCAGAGAGCCCAATTTTTTTTTTGTATGGCGCTTAGTGTAGAAAGACGGAGAACCACAACATGCCAAATGTTGTGGTCGTCCAGTGTGCGGCGTCCGAGCAGCCACAAGGGGAAGCCGTAACCCAGCGAATTCCACACACAGCGATGTGAAACACTTTTCTTTCCCCAGTCATGCCAAATGCATTCATTCCCAGCCGCATTCGCTCTGACTGCGCCGACATGAAAAATAATGTAAGATATAGATATATAATGAGGCTAACACATTTCTTTATTGTCTTCCAAATTTGAACCGCAAAGGGTAAATGCAGTCGCAAGAATGCAGCATAAAGGATACACATTGTGTTTTCTTCTTGTTTTGAAGAATAGGAGGGAGTGGATTACTTCCAGACGCGCAGGGGCAGGTTTCATCCAATTGTTGCTCCGAATCTGTTTAGCTACGCTCGTGTTGTCGGTAGTAGGGTTCAGGAATTCACCATATACCTGAACGACTCATCTGCATCAATGCTGACTTCAAACAGGAAAAAAAAATAATGGACACAGAATTCTGCATCTGTTTTGGATTAATTCCAGTTCCTTCTCTTGCTTCGGTCTATCACAACATTTTTCTCGGCGGCTGTGGGTGGTTAAACATGTCAGAGAGGCAGCGGTTGATATAGCCAAGCATCACAATCGCGTAACCCAACATAGCGGCCAGGAATCCCGAGAGCCGATTGTTGTCGACGTCTTTCTCACGGGAAACAAAAAGAAAGTGACACTTGTGGAGAAGAAGCCATTGGAATGTGTCAAGCGTTGCCCTTAAAACGGCCCCTCCCCTTCCCCAGATTAAAAACAGGCAGCCAAATATAACTTTTCACTCACGCTCACCTCTTCCTGAACCCCAGGAATTAGCCACATCCTAGCGATCTCCCCGCATTGTCCCTGTGGGGATAATGATGGAGAACTTTATGGATGCAATTAATGCAGAACAAGAAAAACCTGCCATCAGACTGTTCAACATAAGGGCAGCTAAGGAGCTGATAGATGGACAAAAACCACGCAGGAACCAAAACAACCAAGAAGGGCCGCCACAATTATTCGGCTAGTCATGACGACATCGACGATCCAAATCGCCTAGCCCTCAATGGCAACTCATAACTATAAATTTTATATATTATATTAAATATTTCTAATCACCTCCATCCGAAACAAGTTGCCCGTTTCACATAGATTCTGTAAAAAAAAAAAAAAAGGCACAAATTCGATTCTTTCGGGAGCCTACCAAAGTGGGAACTCGCCCCAAATGTGCGCACTTTTCACACGCCAGCACAACATCCCAATGACATGAAATACCTGTCGGGAGATATGCGTGTCAGGTGTTAAACTCCACGCGGTGTAACAAGAAAAAAAAATATTTGGCCCCAATACAAGCGGACTGTAACTCAGGTTTTTCCTTGATTTCTGACTTTATCACAAGGAAAAACGTCTTGGCGGAGGTAACAGCAGAAGATTTTTCCGCAGAGCAGCCTCAGGCATGTTTGCAATTTGTGGACCGGTGGACTTCTCTCGAGGTGTTAGCTGCTTATTTGGTTACACGGAAGAGGGGAACGGTGCCAATGACCCACCTCTCCGTTGTAACACCCTCGACACCTTCTCCATGCTTGCAATGTCCCGCACCCCACGCCCCCATCCACACTGAAAATAAACACATCCCAGGGGTTCCCAGGTTCATCGCCGAGAGGCATGATGGAGCTCTCCGGCTCACCCCTCCGATGTCAATCAAACAACAATGTTATATTTCAACCTCTAACCTCCAGCAGGTCTGCCTGTAAACATTTAGTGGACCTTTGACAAAAGGCTAGCTAAGGGGTTGCTCCGGCTCGGCGGCTCCGGAGGATCACATTTAATTTGTAGAGCAGTGACTGACAAACATTTTACACCCCCCCCCTCAAAAAAAAAATGCTTAGCTCTCCAAGTTTTGCTTAGCTTAGTGCTTAGCTTAGCTTAGCTCTTCAAGCTCTCCATCATGATCTACATGACTCGTAGTAGAAGCCAGTTTTCTCTGTACCGTGAGATGCGAACTACTTCACGACGCCGCTGCATTATATTGGACATGTAGGTGCCCCCCCCCCCAAAAAAAAGGATAACTGTACATTTTAAACGTAGAGGACAGCATCCCGAAAGTTGCAAGTGAGGTCGTGATGTACGCGTCGTGCCGGCGTCCCACTTCGTGACTTGCTCGACTCGGGGTCGTGAGCACTTCGCCTCCACTCAACGTCGAGTGCCCCCCTGCTGCTGCCAGCAGCATATTAGTCAGACGCAGAGTGGGGAGGATTAATCAAATAATATGGAGAGGAAAAAAATCGAAGGTGGCCATTAGGGAGTTTCCCTGACCTACTTGATTTGATTGTTTTATAATCCAAGAAAGACAGCTTTCATTTTCGGGCTTTTTTTTTTCTTGGCAGGTGACTTGTTTTTCGTCTAATCACTTTCAGCATTTCCTGAGCAGGAAGACTCGTTTTGAACATGATTTCCCCCTTTTTCTTTTGTCATTCTTAATGACAATTGAAAGTAACTTGCCCAACACGACATGACGATGGCTTGCAGCGTCCATGACCCGGTCGTGACCCGCCATTAGCAAGCAGGTGTTGTCAGACTGCGCATGTGCGGAAGACGCAGTGATTTCTCATCCTGGAAGGCGGCAATGATGCTGCTATTAATACTCTTGCTAGTTAATGGTGGCCATCATCGTGCATGATGAGCAGAGGCCCGGGGGATGGGGGTTCGTTCTTCTCCAAGCCGCCCGTCGCCTGGACCGTTCCGCAAAGGGAAAACAAAAGGATGAAGTGGAATCAGGATCAAATGGCCCTCATCATTTTACTGTCGGTAGGGTTTTTTTTTTTCTCCCCCCAACAATGAATCATCGCTTTCGTCACATATCGGTATTTCTTTTCATCAAGCGCGTGAGGGATTAGTTTCATGCTGTCTGCGCTTTAAGAAGTTTGATTGTGTCACTTTGAAGCATGCGGCGCAAGTCCAGCCTCACACTGAAAAAATTGAAACACATCAAAGGCAGCCATGTCATTCCAGTTCACATCAGTCGTTATTTATTTTCATTTTTATTTTTTGCAAAGCATTCTATAGTTGTGCGAACGAGCAATCCATTTCCTTGGCTAAGCTTTCATCAGGCTCTTTGTTTAGAGCGACCTGTCCATGTAATCATGCTGCCTGACGGCGTCGCTGCCTGTGATGGAGCGTTGGGCAAAGCTTGTTTATATTCCGTCGGCAGCTGTGAAGCAGCACCTGTCCTTGCTCCGTAAAAATAAACCAACCCCCTTTGTGCCCGACCACCGCCGAACCATGTCGGACCCTGAGCCGGACGCCTCCGTCCTCCTCCACAGCGTGCTACGGTGCTGAAAACGTCTTTCCCAGATTGCAATTGAGTCGGATCAGCCGGCGCATAAATCACGCTCCAGGAGACTGGGAACAACGGGCAAGTGCAAAGGCGGATAACCCGAACCCCTCCTCTTGTTTTTTTTAAAAGTCAATCGACTTCCTCACTGTAAATCAACGACGAAGAAATGAGCTCCGCCCACCAATCCAATCCCTGATGCTTGCAATCATCATGAAAGGGAGGTCAAAGGCAGGTTTTCCGCGTGGAGGAGCAGGATAATGTAACTCGGCAGGGTTGGGGGACCTGAGTCACTGTTTTGCTTATGACTTGATACAAAAAAAAAAAACTCCCAAGACAAATCAACAGCAGTCCAGTCTTGCAAATGATACCAATATCTCTACTCTCTCCTAATGAAGACAAGATTCTGCATTAATAAGTTGACAGGGCTTGAGATCACGCGTGATTTGGCTTGACTTGCTTAATACGAAATGACTTGAGAAAATTCTCTGGCTCTCAGGATGCATTAGAGGCTTGTGTGTCTGTTTCACTTCCTCGAGGTGTTCCCGGTCCCAAAAAAAAAAAAAAAACTTTGGAAAAGGCTCCGGTGGGATTGGCCGAGCCCACGCGGGGGGATTGAAGCAAGCTGATTCTTTGGGTATTAATCCCTCCACGTATATAGCGCCCGGCGGAGGCGTCCACGGACCACATGGAAGCGATAAAGATCCGAAAGCGAGTGCTACGGCGCACATGTCAAGCGGCAAGCACAAAAGGGAGATCACGGGGGAGGCATAGGGCAAAGCCAAGTCCACCATTCCAGAGCAGCGGGATCGTGTTTCACGCCAGAAAAATATATATAAAATCTCTGCAACAATTGTCTTTGTTCTTGGAATACTGTCCCGGGAGTGACTTTTGAGTGGGTTAGCGATAGCATGACATCGTCCATTAAATCACGTCTTCATGTCAACCTTTACAAAGCTTGTTGACATCTATATCGTTATCAAGATAAAACGAAGTGTCATGGGGATTTTCGCTCGCCAAAAACAGACATGACCGCAGCCAAGAAAAGAGGAAATTTGAGTTGAACGTCTCAAGCTTGTACAAAATCGAAATTTGACCAAAATGACGCGAAAAGGGGTGTCACTTAAAGCCGCGCAACAATCTTGCAAGTGTGTCAGGGACTGGACGCACCTGTGTGGAATAGCGAAAAAACATTTTCAACATTTTCAAACGGAATGGTGGCCAAAAAATGTCAGATATGCACATTGGTTTGCTAAAGTCCACCCGGATCGATGGCGGCACCTTCCGAATCGAATTGAGCGGTATACACGCTAACGTGCCGGCTAAGTTAATAACGCTGGCCCGACTACCCAGGTTGCATTGGGAGCAATTCGGGAGCTGCGACCGCTCAGTCACACCCCATCAATCACCGAGTGAAAAATGGAAGGCGGGGGGAGATGGGTCATCCCCAGAGCAGCCCACGGTGGTGAACCTGCACCAGACTCAATATCGTGATCCTAAATGAGTTGTCTTTACATCTGGCAGTAAAAGGCTTGCAATGAACTTTTAACAAGGTTTTGTTAAATGGCGCGTTTCGGCTTAAAACGCCGTATCGATTCGTCCTCATCGGCTCTTTATTGACGTCGTGTGCTTTGGCTGTTTGCGGTTCAGTCCATCAGAGTCCTGAACTGACTGGTGTGGAACCTCACTGCATATGGTGGCCCTTAAGGGACTAAAATGTTGTGCAAAAGCTGGGAACGAGATTGTCGTGAATCAGAATGGACAATGTTGATTGATTTAAAATAATTTGCATTCTCGTTGTATGTACAGAAAGGGACTACATGGTGGCGCTTTAGCACAAGGGGCCAATTGCAAGGCCTGGTGGCCGGATTAAGTCCCCCTCCGTATCATTTTTAAGTGACCCGCAAAGGCAAAATCATGTGCGTCAACTTCCATGTTTCTTCAAGTGCCAAATTGCAAGCTGTCTTCACTTTTGACAACATTGAGAAATTGCAAGCATTTTTTCACCTATTGCCCTTTTAAAATAACTGAAAAATAGTGAATCAAGGATTTTTTTTTCCCAAACTGGTTATTCATCCATTTTTTAGGCATTCACAGTCGTAACCGCCCTTCGAGGTAAACCGTAACTGATGTGACCTGTGACAAAAGTTCAGTTTGACATTCCTGCTCTAAGAAAGATAAAAGACATGACGGCTGCATTCGAAAAGCTTTGCCGAGTTAGTCACGTTGACTACTTTATGCGCTTTATGTTGCGGCGTGGGCGCCTCGCCCCGAGCGCCAGCGACCCACGCATCTCCAGTTTGACTGATTGCGAGGCTCCGAAGGTGTCGAATGACATGAGGTGCCGCGACGCAGGCGTAAATGGCGAAGACGGCTCCCGGCCATCTAGGTGCGGTGTGAAGTGGGAGCCCGAGCCGTTTACGAGCTCCACCGCAGGATTGTTAACGAGGGGAGAAGCAGTCCGGGGTAATTGCGGGGCGTGGCGGAGGTCAGGCACCAACGTCCAAAAACGGAGCTGTTTAACAAGCTCGCCGCGCAAATCTGCAACCGCGGTCGACCCGACGGGGGCCGCGCGAGTCGCACCCTCTTACTGTATTCTTTTTCTTCGCCGGCAGCGCCCACGCGGGCAGAAGTAACAGAAGTTTGTCTTTGTCCAACTTTCCGGGATTGAGTGGGTTGAATCCTATTCATTCTGAATGATAACCAACACAATATTGTCCCGCATAGCCGGGGTCAGAGGTCAAGTGGGGAGATGTCACCAAAAGAACCCTCTTTGTTTGTCAGTCTCACACTTTATCCGACTCATCTTAACACAACCATTACTCCGAAATGCCTTACAGATTTGATTATGAAATGCCCCCAAAAAAATTCATTAATAATAATAATAATACATTTTATTTATAAGCGCCTTTCAAGACACCCAAGGACACTTTACAATAACAAAAAACACAAAACAATACAAAACAATACGGGTTGAGCAGCGGCAGCCAAACGCGCCAGCGTTCACTCAACCCAGAAGTCAGAAAGAAACCACGAGGGAGGGAGAGGGGGAGAAAAAACCCACGCTCGAACTATCCTCATTTTAAGGATAATTTGAGTTAGGCAAAAAAACTCCTGCACAAGCATATGACAGTTACAACAGGTCACAAGACATAAACAATGAAGACAGTGATACAAGGGAGTGTATAAAGGAGGGGGTGAGGTCGAGATAGCAGATGTTGTTTTGGTTGACACCAATTAGAAGTTTGTTATTAGCCAGGCTTTTGGTTCAATCTTGTAGCACCTTAGGATGTTACGGAAAGAGCTACAAAAATCAATAAATCAATAATTGTGACTGATACTCACACTTTTCTCGGTGATTATTGGCATATCTGTTCGCCATCAATCAACCGTTTAGCAAAGCTCATATTCGGTGTCACCGCAAGAACTCGAGCGCTTTTGAACACCGCCCGACACGAGCGTGGATGAGAGATGTGATATCCAATGTGGAATCGGTGCATTGCTCCCTTGTCGCGAACTTTTTGGCTCGCTCTCATCTGACCGTATATCAAAGCAAACGAGATTCTTAATTTTGAATGACGTACCAGTTGACGACGGGATTTGTTTTCATCAATTTCTCCGGTGGGTTGAACAGATGATTCTCATCAATCTTTTTCGGTGGGAGAGAAGATTGATGTATCGATTTGACTTTGATCTACTCGCATGCGTCTTTTGTTCAAAGTGAATTTTTTGGTTGCATTTCCAGTGAAGTACCTTGTTTGTTAGACAGCCCCCCACCCCACCCCCCTCACTCTTGGTTGCGCACGGGGTTCAAGAAGTCGGGGCTTAGCGTGAATGTTATTGTGATGGTTAAAATACAGACGAGATGTCGGCCAGATGAGGCGATATGATTGACAGCTGAAAAGGGGGAAGGGGGAGATTGAAAAAGGGACCAGCTGGGTCACCTTGGGCGAGTTTTTAATGTTTATGGCTTGTTTATGATTATGTTTACTGCTTGATTAATAGGTACGCGTGTGCTTTTTCGCACTTCTACATCAACTTTCACACAATACTTTTAGGGTAAATTCAGCCTGCGCGTGGGTTAAGGGGGCACAGCGAGGATAGCATTTTGTTGTGAGAGAAGGCGAAAGGGTGAAAGTTCAAACACCGGCAAAATTGAAAGTGCAACGTTGTGATTGCTAATGTCAACAAAGAGAGGTTTCTCATCACATTTTTTTTTTGTTTGTCTAAGGAAGTCACCATGGCGACTAACAACACGGCACTTGGGTTAATTTCATGGGAAAAAAAATTAGAGGGAGTCGAGGGTGGGCGTATACGCGTCAGACAAATTGCGCTAATCGTCGTGAGCGATTTTTCACGTTTCGTCTTGACCAAGAATCACAAAAGTTGCCTGGAACCGACCCGATGGTCAAGCCGTCATAGTCCTCACGGAACGGCAACGACCGTGCCGTCATCGCAGCACAAAGGGGGATGAGTCATCACACGGACAAAATAAAAGAATGAAAGCGCTCTTGTCCAGTGCGCGACACGAGAAGGCAGTGGAGACAGTTGGAAGATGAAGATGACAAAGAAGTTGGAATCTGTCAGTTGCGCTGATGAATCTCTTGGTGATGAGACCATCATTGCACTGCAGGCAAATCTAACACTGCCCTTCTGTTTGGTATACTGGACGTCGTTCAAATTATGGAGCAATCGGAGAAAATTTTCCAAGATGAGTCTTTGAACGAGCCCTGAAAAAAAAAATGGAATGACAGACTCGATGTCTGTTTTCAGTCACGGCTTTGTTGTCATTTTGTGGGTCTGTGGGGGGGGAGGGGGGGGCGGCTTGCTTGCGATAGACAAGCCGATCACATTTTATATCACAAAGTAAAGCTGCTCTAGTTGTGTGTTTCATGTCTTAGAGAATCATTTTTTTGGTGCTCATATACATTCACTGCATTTATAATGGACGTGTTTAGACGGTATTCCGTGATCATGTTTTTACATCTATAAATATTCATAGTGTACTATACATTGTAGTTTGGCGGCCATTTTGTTGGAAATGGTTACAACGAACCGCCATTATAACGTACAGATTCGTTATGTCCCACGAGGTGTTTGGTAAGGAGGGCCGGCTGTATTGAGATCAAGATTGAATTGGAGAGACGCGCACCCCTAGTGTGCAGGGAACATGTCATGGATTATTTGATGATTTGAAGCTAGAAATTGCAGATGTAAGATTGAACAAGGGCCCCCGGTAGGCTAATGGTACCAGTTAGCTAGCACCTAAGCAACAGCAGATGTTTTGAGAGCAAACGCAGTGAATAATTATCATCCATATTACAGAAAATTAACTTTTATGTTTGTTGTTTTGGGTGTCTGCCTGCTCAGAGTAAACAAGGAAATGAAAAGTCGGAATGGAAAAGGCCTGCTTTGCTCAGAATTAAAAATCGTTGTTTGTTCAACCGCTTGCTTGCATTTGTAACGCGAACGCCGCAATCAAGTCGGCTCGTGAAACCAAACGCGAAGACGGGAGCCTGGGAGAGGCGCCGCAGCGCCGATGACAATCTCCAGATGAATTAGCGGCATTAGCAGGACAAATTGCGGCTCCCGCAGGCTGTTGCCAGGCCGGTCGCTTTCATAAACAAATCGCTCGACTTCAACCTTTTCTGGAGGCCACCCGGGTTACTACCCTCCCACCCTCTCCCCCCAAAAAAGAAGCCCCTCATGATGGAGTCATGGCCACTTAGGCCGAGTGATGGGAAAGCAAACAGGCAAGTGAAAGTGTAGTCGGTGTAAATGGGTGTGAAAATAAACCACAATAAGCGAAGTGAGACCTGCTCACCTTCCGAGTTCCTGATTCATTTGCTCCGTTACATTTGATGAAGGTGATGATGATGATGATGATGATGATAATGAAATGAAGATTATGTGTCTCGATCACACCTGGAACATGAAAACGTCTTTGATGGCCAGAAGATTCTATAACACTTAACATCAAACGTGAAATGTGATTGACAAGACAATATTGTGAAGTCATGCCTGAATAGTCCCATGTCCTCCATTTTAGTTTGAAGCGGGCATTTGGGAGGATGGGTGCTTCAAACCCAACCTGATGAGACACGTTTTGACTGCTGACAAATTTTAACGATGTGCACTATAAGCTAACTGTTGATATTGTTAAGTTTTTGTCATTGCACGTAGGTGGAGCATGGCATGTTTGATGATTTGCCATTGTTCAGTAGTGCATCCCAGCTTTTACATTTTTATTTATTTATTTATTTACAATTTAGCCACCAAAGTTGTTTTCATTTAGCAGTAGCCTTTTTTGTCTTTTTTATGTCATTTCCAGCTTGCTTCAAAAAGCAACTTCGCCAAGAGATTTTGCCTGATTGCTAAGTTTGGCTCATGTTACACTAGACGGGCAACAAATACTGTATTGCGAGGGAAGAGAGTTTTCGTCACGGTGTGTGGCAAGCGAAATTGAAGGAATTGCAATAAAACGTGAAATGGTACTAATCATTTTATTCGGCTAAAGCCAGTTTCATCAATGAGCAAGTCTCAAGACCCCATGACTGTAAAGACACAGAAATTATTCCACTTTGGTTTGAATCAGTCATTTCAGGGTCATTTCGACCATTTCCCGGGGACCAATTAACATGAAAATCAATCAAGTGCTTCTGCTGTGACATCTCGGTTCCCCACCACTTTGTTTTGACAATACTGTTTTTCAGGAATTTGGGCCAGCGGTCGTACCCGAACAAATTCATGTGGTTGTGAGCAAATATGAACCAGATATGCTACATGATAAGACAAGACAAGTCTTTGAAGTCAACGACTCCCAAAAGAATAAAAAATGTGGAACCGATGCAATTCACTCACTTGACAATGTTTCTACATACAGTATGATGCAATGCAAAGACTACTAACGTGTTTTGCTCCGAGCTGCATTTGTCAGGAAGAAGACACGGTCTGTGTTATCAATATCACACGAAAATCACACACGTCCTTGGCCGCTCCTTAAAGTCCGCAGGAGAATATGAAAAGTTATCATTTTGTGAAATGTCATTTGTCTCATTTTTGGTCTGCTTGCATTTGTGTGTGTGTGTGTGTGTTTTGACATTCGCATCAGCATCCCCCTGCAGGGTAAATACACACACCAGAGTGCGATTGGGTTTCCGTTAGAGGTTCGCGTCAAATAAATAGCGCTCTCATGTAACCCAAATCGAGGCATCGCTCAGATCCTGACTGCTCACTTCCTGAACACTGGGGGGGCCTCTTCGAATTGTCGTTCAACCTTTACGAAAGGATATTACCCACGATTCTTGATGGTAGAAGCATTTAAAGCAGCAGGGCGCCGATGTAGGTGACAGATGACACAAAGACGTTCGAGATTCATGCTCAAAACTTTAATCATGTGTTTTAAAAAAACCTCATTACAAAATGTATTTTGGCACTAAAAGGCACACCTAAAAGCCTTCCATTCTCTTAGAAGCTCACAGCAAGCCTTAAAATCCGATTGATAAAAAATTGGGTGGGCATCATAACAACACATGAAAAGTCTCACTGATGGAAATTGAACAGGAAGTCAGATATTTTTTGTTTAAAGTGACCATATAGGTTGAATTTGCTTATCTGCCTTGACACAAATTACACCAATCACCACGAAATTGGGTGGACACGTCTATTGAAACAAGACACACGAAAAAGTCTCAAGGACCCATGCTTGAAAACGGACAAGAAGTCAGTCACTTTGTTTTGAAGTGATCATTTCTGTAGAGCGCCCTGAAAATTCGAAAAATAAGCCCGAATTTTCACAGCAAATCCGCCATTTTGTTTTGAAGCCGGCATTTCTTGCCGTGCGTGCGCGCGCATGTCGGGATGCTGGCGCAAGTGAAGGCAGAGGAAATGAAAAGTGTTTTGCAAATGTTTTCACAGCCTGCCACCCGTGTTTTAACGCCCTGCTAATGATTAGCACGGATCTCAAGGTTTACCGTGACATGATCCCACACGCCTACATGCTGGGTTACACTTAAAGCGCACACACACACACACACACACACACACACACACACACACACACACACACACACACACACACACCTGGTTTACATCTAACATAGTCACCAAGAAGCACGTTACTTAAATTTGACGGTGTGTATTGCACAGGTTGCCCATGTTATGGTTATTCCCCCCCAACCCCCCAAAAAAGTGTTACGGGTGAGATATGACTTACTACTACACGGATGGTCTTTAATATCTTTTTAGGTTATCTCTTGCAGGAATTGGAAAAAAATAATGAGAAAATGCTTGAATGCAGAAACAAAATGTTCTGCTTTCCAACTTATATTAAATACTAAAAAAAATTTTCTTCTTTTTCATGGTTTTTTGAAACAGAATGGAATGTGAATAACCTGGAGAAACACCCACAGAAGCGTTGGGAAAAGCACTCGTGTTCCACACAAGAAAAGCCAGGACCGAGTTGCAAACCCGGACCATCAAAACTGCAAGGCAGACGTGTTCACCGCGAGATCACCGTGCTCCCCACAACTCAGGTAAAGAAACCATATTCATATTTGATCTGGATTTTTTTTTCCTCACTGCCAAAAAGTGGACTTGTTTTGGCAAAAGCGGACATCCGGTCCCTGAAGCGAAACATCTCCTGCACAAAGGCAAAACTGACTAAATAGCATCTTCATGTGTCCCGTGGCGCTTCGCAATATTTATGCACGCCAGTGCGTTTGGATTACAGCGCTATCACTGCCCCCCACCCCCTCCCCTACCACCATACCAGCAGTGTAATTGTTTCCATTCTTGTATGGTACGCTCGGCATTAAGACGCTTTAGCAAACACCGGCATTGTATTTATAATGGCATGAATACGTTACATTATGTAAATGAGGACCTCCAGGTGCCATCTCTTATAGGATTACCGCACAGCTTGAAACACTTGCGCCACATCCATTTCCTGACAACCCCAAACGCGCTCCTCGCCTCCACCAACGCACCTCCACCGCACTTTGGCTGTTTGTTATGGGAACTGCCGATACACCACAACACCGAGACACCTGATACTTTATGTTTGCGTTGCGGGTGATGGAAAAATGAAAAAAAAAAAAAAGATGTCCAAACTAGCTGAGATTTGTGAACGCCTGTTTCTCATTTCAAGGGGCCCAATGTAAACGTTGCTAGCTTGCACATAAGAAAAAAAAAGTGGCACACCAATGGCTACTGTCACCGCACCTTTAGAAAGACACTTAAGACTTCGTAGTCCGCCAAAATTGGACATGTCCCGGCAAAAGACGCATGTACGTGTGTGGATGCAGTTGCTGATTTTCAATAAAATTCGACTGTTGTGGAATTTCTCATTTCCGAATTATCTAACCTTGACAGCTTCAAGGTTACATTAATAAGCATCCATCCGTTTCCTAAGGGATGTAACAATAATACGAGTGTGCGGTGGGTGTAAAAATAATGTGCGGGGGTGGGGAGGGGGGGACGAGTAAGAATACATTACATTTATTACATTTTTTTTGGCAGGCCATCCCGCCATCAAAGCTCACCCGCCTGACTCCCCCTGTCCCGTCCCATTCTGGTGGCTCACCCCCCACCCCCGCCTTGCTCTAAAAGCTTTTTTAATTATGGCAGCCATTAAAGAAAGGGAGGCAGGAGTGTCTCTTGGCTTGGTCTGGTGGCATTGTGCAGGGTCCGCATACACACACTCACATACTTAAAGATGCAGGCAGGTCACTCAAAACAAGGCAAGTTGCACTCGGCATCACAATATCTTTACAATGGAGATGAGGCAGTTTTGCCCAAATCTAAAAGTAAACTTTTAAAACACTGTGTGTGTGAGTCTGTGCGTGTGGTGCTAGAAGCCAACAAATAAATCGTGGCTAAAGATGGCAGACAATATGAGTCACCCTCTTAAAAGTATTGATCGGTAGCCATAAAGCAAGAAAAAAAAAACATGCAAGATGGTGATATACATTTTTAAGAAGACGAATGAGGCCACCGTGTTGCAAATGTGTCTGTTTTCCAAGACAGTAATCCTATTGTCACCCCACTAAGAGAGGAGCCCACCCTTCCTCTGAGGGCCCCCTCCCCGGTGGGTTCATGGTGGCCTCCAATGGGAAGCTTCCATCCCCCCCTTGAGGAGGGGCACAGGCTGCTATACGCTATTGGGTTACCCGCGCTTCCCAGAGGTGCTCCCCCCCGAGGTGTCCATATGTGAAATATGGGTGATATGGAGGGCGAGGTTCAGGCGTTGGTCCGATTAAAAGACCGCGCCTGCTTTAAAAGGTTGGTCTTTGAGTCACAACAATAGCCCCCGAAACCTCGCCTGCGCGAGGCCTTGAAGTCAGACACCCTCTTGGCCGTTGACCTTACCCGGCGGTTCTGACACCCCCCAGCTGATGATGTTTCTACTTTGATGGTGTAATAGAACTACACGGGCCATATGGCGCGACCCGCTGGGACAACATTACCTTTATATAGATGCTCTTGTGTGATATATAGGCGGGAACCTATAATGAGGTTATCTGGACTGGCCCACAAGGGTTTGACTTCTTTTGTTTGGCTTGTAATTGTGCATGTAACAGGTTCTGGTTCGTAAAAAAGTGGGCATAATGGCATCGTGTGGGATAGATTGAAATCCAGACTGATCCAATATATATATACATATTACTACACTGATTGGAGTTTTTTTTAGCTCACCTTCAACCAGTTACGTACGAATGCTACATACAAAATAAAAAAATGTTATACAGTAAATGGGCAGTCCAGTTGTCATTATTTACAGCAGTATCCATTTTGTAATAATGAGTGGTACAAAGCTGCCATTTTACTTAATTTTCACCGAATGTAGCACACCTCCGATGTCTTCTATAAACACTGCAGAAATGACGGCAGAATACGTGCTACGCGTGCATGATGGCTGAGAGGCAGGTGTCTCCTCTAATGGCTGCAATCAACCTCCCACCATTCACACAATAATGCGAGCACGCGCACTTTCTTTCATGCCCACACACGGAGTGTATGATGATAATGAGGTTGTGAAAACGACAAAGAAGAGGGGCGCACCACAGGCGGCTGATATCGATCCGAGATCCCAATCGCATCACCGCGACTCTATTTCACTTCACACGCATCCAATTACGCTGGACCATGATGGGTATGCAGTGGGGAGAGATGAGATCACACACACACACACACACACACACACACACACACACACACACACACACACACACACACACACAGATTAATAGCCTCATGAAAGTGCTCCCCTAATCGTTCGAAAATTTAGGTTTTGTCTTCAGGGACGGTCTGAAATCCTGATTTCCTCGGCCAACTGAGTGATTATTCCCAAATGTCCCCAAATGTTTAACCTGTCTATCTGTAGTTATCTCACTGCCTAACTAATTTTCTCACAATCCATCTGTCTGTCTATTGTGATAGTTAAGTCAGGCGTTGATTTATCCACCTATTTATCTCGCTAGCTATCGAGCAAAGATTTCCACTTGACCCTGAAGGCAATACCTGACATAGCTAGCTAGCTTGTTTGTGATCTTTCTATTTTGTAGCTGTCTAGCTAGCTAGCCACAGTACATTAGCTAGCTATGTCAAGGATAGGTGGTAGTCATTGTTTTTATTCCACAAATGCACAATTGTTTCAAATTGTTGTACATTTTTCATCCGTCTATCATTAATCCATTTGAGTATTTCGGACATTGCCTTCGGGGATCGTCTGTAATCCTATCTTTCGATATAATGATGACAGTAAGGATGGGAAGCTTGCTTGTTGGATCTTCTGGCTGGGGATCAAACGCCATAACTTGTTGGACTCAAAAGAAGAAAAAAGGAAGACTAGGATTAAGAATGAAATCCATCTCGGAATAACATGTGACAATGATTTTATTAAGGACCTCAGTAACTCTTTGACCTGGAAACCCCCAGCATGTGTGAAAGTGTTGCAGAGTGTTCAACATGTTTGGGTGGCTTCCTGCTGTGAGTGCAGGTGTGTCCACGGAGCGTTGCGGGATGCAGGCTCTCTCGTGTAGAAGTTGTGCAGGGATGATACATTCAAAGACCTCCCAGCTGTCACTCTGTCAAAAGCAGACGTGAAGTGGAAGAACACCTGTCCAGCTCATTTTAATGCACGTTGGGTTGTTTGCTGACAAGGATTACCTGACAATATATTATACAATATCATATGAAATATAGACATAATATTTTTAAATTATGTTAAAGTTCTACTGTTGTGTATTTTTAAAAAGGATGAATAGGATGGATGTAAGACAACGTATTGAAGTATGACCTCATGTAAAATGTATATTTATAATTCTTAAAAATGCGCTTCAATTCGACAAAGACATCAATGTATACGTTTTTAGGCGTGTTTTCGGCACAGACTGCGGCCATGCTTGCGGCGTTTGAAAATGGAAAATAACGGCTTGGTTATTTTTGCTTTACAGAGACTTTAAGCCCCGTGTCACCTTTCAAATGATTTTGGTGGAATATTCTGTCCTATTGTCAACCCAATTGATCAGAGGACAGTCGTCGATTGATTTGAAGAACGAACGACTGTAGATGAGCATCCATTCATGTTTTCTTGTGTTTTGGAGATTTTAAATGGGGATTAAAGGTCACTGGCAGCAGCAGCGGGCAACAGCTCAAACATGTGCAAGCAATCAAGTTTCTCCGTCTTGTCCCTTCCTTCGCCGTCATTTGCGCTTCTGTGATGAAGAACCGCCGGTCGAGTCTGTCAAGCCTGCCCTCGGCCCATTACAGAGGTCACCTGGATTCGACTTGTGCACCGACGGGAACGCGAGCAGGAAAGTAAAGGGATACAAAGCGAGCGAGTCACACCGGGATTTCCACGGGACTTTTCACAAGGAAGAAAAGGCTCGTGACTAATGGCTTGTTTACACACTTTGGATCTTTGGACTGGCGTAATTGCCCTCCGACTCGATCAATCAAAGTATCAATCAGCTTAAGTAAACATATTAATCATTTTAAGATTCCTAGTTTTCTGAGAGCCGTGTCGGGTCGAGTCAGGCTGCAGCATGCAAGCAGGAAGTGACGGGTTACGATAGCAGGCCAGCTCTTGGTCCTTTCAATCAGCCACCGGATCGCTTAACCCGGATTTCCTCCGGAGCTTCCCGGGTTTAAGGTGGGGCGGCTATGTGGCTTAGCGACGATGTGGACCACGACCTCACGGAAAACTGAGGGAGCTCAGCTGTCCTGGAAGGTTTTGTAATTCAGCCTTGGTATTCATTTTGTTGTCTGTGGCCCCTTTTACACTGTCTGTCCGCCGCCTGTTTTTCTCGGGGGGGCTCTTTTCCGTGTCACCGTTTTGGTTTATCAAGTGATCTGTTTGGAGGAAGTAAAGCGACCCCATAATACTGCGGCAATATCCCCCTATGTTGGGTTTTGTATGAAAGGCGCAGGGTGATATATGCCTGTTACATCTGTAATGCAGCAATATTGTGGAAACTCAACATTGCCTGGCTGTCCCCCAACCCCAGTCTTGGCTGAGTATTCCAGAAATTGGATTCTGTCCTCCCTAAGTGGACAGTGTGATGGTCTCTTTCTCCTGGGATGCCATTGCAATCCCAAAATGGCAACCCAAATTGCATATTCGCACCTCGGATGTTAAGTGGTCGCCGACCCGCCAGCTGCCTGCGCTGGCGTCCACTCGGGACGAGAGGCTCCAATCGGCCATCTACCCGTCAGCGCCGCAAAGTCTTCTCGGCAGCTGAGGCTCGTCGGTGGTCCTGGAGAGCAGCAGAGCCTCTCCGGAGCCCCGCCGTGCTGCCTTTCCATCATTAGCGGATTTACAGGCCAATCGCAGAAATGTGGCGACTCGCCCAAATAAAAATTGGACCGGAGGATTGCACAGCAGCTCTGTTTGAAAGTGGCAATCTTTCCGCAGATTGCAGCAGGGGGTTGCAACAACACCTTGTAACTTCGGGCTCAAAACCAACCACCAGAGCCCAATAATAAGTCCAAGCACTTTACTACAAGTCCTAATGGGAAATACCTAACCTGAATCCCTAACCAGAGTTGAAGCCCAATTTTGGAATCATTTCGAAACAAAGCTTCATTTTAAATCACCACGTGGGCTTAAAATTCAAACCTGTCATGCAAACGGTTGCTTGAAACCCTAATCCTGGCTTGAAATCAGAGTTTGAGACCCTAACAATGGCTTGAAACTCAACTGAAAGACCCAAATCCAGGTTTGAAACCCTGATTTAAGAACTTAATCCTGATTTAAATGAATCTCTAACTCTGGCTTGAAGTCTGACTTTCAACCCCTAAATGAAACTTGAAATCTTAATTTGGAACCCCTAGACAAACAAGGGTTTGAAACCCTACTTTTAAATGTCCATGTTATTTCAAAACCCTATCCTAGCCCCAGTTCGATGCCCTACCTTTAATTTGGGACTCTTACCCTGGTGTGCACTTCATAACGTCTGCTTGTGGATGAAGTAGCAGAGCCAAGTCCATTCCAGTAATTAGCCCGAGCCTGATGTGGGCCAGGCGGCGCCTGGCTCTTCTCAGGCGCACCTCCTAATGGCATCCGCAGAACCATCTTTAAGCGTTAGCGCTCCTGCCGAGTCGGCACGCATGCAAAACAGGTATGTAAGATTTACGGGGACTCTAATGTAGTCTAGATGGCGGGAATGGAGAGGGTCTGGACGTCACTCCCGTTTCCGTGGGATGGTCCCAGCAAAATGGGAAAAAGACAGATAAATTCCCAACCGCCAGCGGCTTCCTGTCTTCACGAGACCCCCCCCCCCCAACAGACCGTGACAGCCGCTCCCCGTCTTGCAACGGGTACCGCCAAACACATACCAGAGCGCGATGACACACACTCGTCAGGTAACCTCTGGCTGACGAACGCCGTATGTTACCGACACCGACCTCTCACACAGGAAATGGTACACTTTGCACTTTATTGGTCTCTTTATGTGTCTGTTCTACTGTCTAAATAAGCTATAAAGCCAAAATGTTCCTTGGGAGGAGGTAAAGGTCATCACAGTCCAAAAAAACCTTTCAAACACATTCTCACTAACGGACAATGCGGGGTGTCCTTGTTTTACGAAAGGAGTTCCATTTCATTTGCGGTGATGTAACCTGAATTTGTAAAAAGTATATATTTGTACGCGAAACGTGTTTAGGCTATAAAACAAAAGAATGTTGGACTAGAACAGAATAGAATCTACTCCTGTTTGCGTCTTTGCTCGCGGGAAGCCCGCGAATCAAAGTTTTGGAACGATGGTTGGTGGTCTGCTGACATCGGGAGGTGTCACACTTGATAAAAGTTTTCAAATGTGAATCTGGGCAATATTGGCTATTCTTTTAATATTTTAAGTCCTCTCGGGGGGTGAATGCGAGCTGACTTGCCAAAAGTATTGACAGTGAGAAGGAAAACAGTACCAGTAATCTGAGCAGCCAGACTGCCGATCACATGTCAAGTCACAAGCGGTGAACATTAACCTAAGCAAATATTGAGACAATATTTTCAACGCGACTGTATTACCCACTAAAAGTTGCCTTTGTAATTCCTGTGAACAAGAGAATTGTTTGGAGTTTATCGGAAAAGGGCATTTAAACTCAGCCATGTGCCGCTTCACCAAACAATGCAAATGATCACTTTGGAAGACTGAGAAAAAAAATCCTTCTACCCACAGGCGTTTGATTTTTTTTTTTATTCTGCACTGTGAAAACAGACTAAAATTACTGCAGGTTAGTTCCATCATCAAATATGTCTTATGTTCATAGCAACCTGTAATATTGTACTTGGCGAAAACATGCAGTAACATATTTCAAGAAAGTGGTTTTCTTCAATTCAATGGACATTGTGCTACTCCTTCTGGTATACCTACTTAGGCTGCTTATCATCAGTATGATACAGATACATGGATGTTTATGAAAGAACGTCATCCCTCAGTACGCCACGTTAATATTTATTTTTTGCACAGAATATATCATAAATCCCTGTCTACATGTGTTGCTCCATCTTTTGTGTTCCAGTATACATTCGTTAAAGGATTACAACACCGAAAGGTATGTTGTGTCTTTCAGGCAGTTCATTCAGCCTATTGTCGAAGTGCGGTCATTTTAGCTCTGAGGTTGTCGTAACCACAGGCTGCATGTTGGTTGGCAGGTCTCCCACTTTTTTAAGAAGCCAATTAACGTCGCTTCTAAAAGGCACCCCAAAAGAGCGGGGTTGCAACCTTGCATCGTCGGTGTCGGGGCGCCGGGAATTCTCTGTGGCGTCCATAAAACGGTTGGAAAAAAAGAAAAAGGCCCCTTCGGAACATGATGACGGCGGTTGTGCTGATTGCCATGTTATGCGAAACATTTGGAAACACTTGACAAATGGTGACTTTATTTTAATGACATAATAGGAGCGTAGTGCATCAACGGCCATCTTGGAAATGTTATTTTTGGATGAACAAGCCTGAATCAGCACTTGGAGCTAACGTTGGCGGTTTTGTGTGTAATCTCGGCTTTACTCTGAATTATGGGTTTGTTTAAGAATTTTTGACACGTGTCGGATTCCCTGTTATTGACTCGCAGCTCCAGCTGATTTTGTTGTTCATTTACTGATGAAGCATATTCACTCGTAATATTATTGTGAGGAACGACTTACAAAAAGTAACCCAAAACCATTTCTGGCTTGCAGTCAAAGACGTTGTTTTATCTTTTGCAGTATGTCGTCGTATCAGTGGTTGGCGAGGCCTATTCTGCTGTCCTCAACACTGACATATGGAAATATCGAAAGAAATAAGTTGATCAATAAATCGTCAATTAAAACATGTAAGATGACTCCAAAGTCAAATGTAATCCGATTGTCAAGGTACCATGAGTGAAATTACGACTACCGGTAATCCCCAAAGTGTCCTGTTGGATCCAGTGACAGGGTTGCGGTTGAAGTCGGATTGATCTCTTTGTTGGCTGACCCTGATTGGTTCATCTCTGCGAAATCCCAACTTCCACCAACCCCCTCACCGCCCATCGATCCGATTCCTTTCTTGTAAGTGTTTTTATAAATCCCCCCCTCCCACCTTTCATCTACCCATCGAGCATAATTCCTGCGGACAGCACCTTTGCTCCTCTCCATCAGCTGTTGAAGTGTTTTGCCCTTCCTGGATTCCTGCACCCTCCAGAGTGCCTCTTATGGGATGGATTGAATTCTGCCCCTAATTGCATTTGTGTCCCCTCAATTAGATTGTTTGGAGGGGGCGGGGCTATAAAGGGGCTTGTCATACTCTTACTCTTTAATACAACCAATTTCTATTGTACTTTGAAGAACTGTTAGTCAGACGTCGGCTGCGGCAAGCGTGTGATTTTTTTTTTTCCTGACGTTGAATCCATTCTGAAACCTTCCTGGGGGGAAAAAAAAGTTTTTTTGGGGGGGTGGGGGGGCTGCTTAAGTGTGAAACGTCTGCGTAAATCATTTTTACATCCATGTGAGGGTGGATGCAAACATGATCACCTGTAAAGTGAAAATAAATGTCTTCTTAATTCGACACATCATAGAGCCCCCCACACCCCCACTCAGCTGTTCACTGTCAATCAAATAACATGGATGTAACTTAGTCTACTGTCTTTCCTACGCCTACAAATAACGACATGTTTGGGCAGCTACAACCAGTACGAAGCCTTGATCCACTCACTGGCTGCCATGTTTGACTTAAAAACAACAAATTAATCACTCTTGCACTTTCTCTCCATTACTTGCGTTCGTTCCCTCACGGCTGACAATGAGGCGCTCTAACGCCTGTTTGAAGCCCCCATCCACAGGCTGCCTGTGACATTTTTTAGCCTCATTGGCTTCTGTGTCGGATGTCGATGTCGATTTTTTGCTCCGGCGCAGGCAAAAAAAATCCATCTGAATGATTGGATATCTTTGAAAATCAATAGGATTCATGCTCACATTAATTTGCGGACGTTTAGCGGACATGTGCTGCATATAAATGTTGCCCTGCGAGTGAATTAAATGAAGCACATCAACGTGTAACAAAGTGTATATATTATAAGGATATGTCCTATTACGGTAATTGTGCGTGGCAGTAAAAAGCAAATCGGAACCCTCAGAAGACTCGAGAGCAACCGGCCACACACTTGCCGGAATTGCGATGAAAATCTCCCCGCGTTTTTTCAATCAAATACTTTCCGCGTCGTAAACGTCAAATCCAGCCCCCCAACGTTGACTTTTGATAGATAAGCGTCAGCGGTTCGTTGCGAGGCTCACCACGTCGAGTCTTTCAACTGGCGCGGCGGTCGATCCTCCGCCTCGCCTCCACTCGAAGAGAAAAAGTATTTACTAGAATTGGAAAAGCGGCAGAGGCCGAGCAGCTGCTTTTGCCGGGATGCATGCCAGACATTGTCTTGCTGACACAAAGATACAAGCGAGCAGACGATTGCAATCTGGAGAAAGAATCCACCCCACAGGACAGTGGCATTTATTGTGCACTTTGTGATGGTTCCTTGAGATTTCTTTGTGATGACTCCAGAAACACTCAAAATAATCCAACGCGGATACTCAAGATAGTAAAAGACCGAGAAATAATCCACACAGTCAAAAATCTAAAATATGAACGCAACGTCGTGTGATTTATGACCCCCACGTCTATTTTATCCGACCCCCGCCCAGGCGGCCAGCGGCAGGGCCTACCAGCGACTGATGTACTGGCTTGTTAATCAAACACAAGCTGATTAAATTATCCGGCTGATTTACAGCACACGCTTCCGCCCCCTTCCTCGCCGTCTGCCCGCCTGGTATGTAACTCAAGACAACATGAACTCTACGTCTTTATTTAGCATGCCGGGTTAAGCTACTAAACGTATATTTCAAATGAAGCAAAAGGGGGACGCTTCATCTAATTCTCCGTTATTAGCTTAGGGATCAAGACGATGATCATAAAAGTACGCTGCTTCCAATCTCATTGCGTTCTGTGATGCCGGCCAGCGTTGCCGTTGTGTTCCAGACCGCATGGCTTATTTTGTGGAAAGATGTAAAACGGTACATTTTGGAGACCGCAAAGCAGACGATCAGATTTTTGTCATTGTTGTTGTGTCAGCTTAAAAGTTTTCAATGTGTCTGATCCGTGATGTCATCGCTACTATGACAGTGGACGTTTTGCTGCGTTTAGAAAGCAAAGATTGTCTTGACGTCACGCCTTTTTGTGCGTGCGTGGAGCTCACATATTCTGGGGCCTCGTCTGCAAGGGGTGCGTCCGCACAAAAACGTGGCGTATGCAACTTTCCATGCTCAGATGGATCACGGGTGAAAAGGGCATGGAAATGTGTTCCACGTCAGCTGCGTGAACGCCCTCCGCGTATTTTTATTGCTTTTTGAGCTGATGGCGAGTGGTCGAGGTGATGCAATGGCGGCCGGTGGCATTTTTTTACTCTTTTACTGTTGCACATTCTATAAGAAAAAAATGAATTACTCCGATCTAATTATTAATGATAACTGCCAGCAATAGAAATAAACATAATGATGGACTTGCTTTTAGCTGCTGTTGTAGGTGTGGTATGTCCTCGGACATGTGTGACGGAAGCCTCGTTGTTTTTCTAAATCCAGAATGTCAAAGATGCTTTGCCATCCCCTCCGCTCCGGCGTGCGCACAATTACGTCTGATGTAATGAAATCACAATGCGGTGTTCTGGCTAATGGAGGCGCCAGCGAAGCGAGGTCAACGAGTGGACGCCGCAGCTGCCTGTTAAATCTTTTTTTTTTCTTTTCTTCTTCTTCTTTGTTCTTCCCACGAGAGCACCTGTGTGGATTTCCCCGAGTGAAACCGTGTCTACACGTGTTAAACCTCCAGCAGCGACACATGTAAAGATGACAAACACACATTTACTTACTGAGGCAAGCCATCTCATCATTGTAAAATATTTATGAGACATGTGTGTGTGTTTGTGCGCGCGCGTGTGTGTATGAACACTGCATTCTAAAAAGATGATCTAGTCATTGTGCATTTGATGAAGGGATGGCAGCCCCGCGAGCCGGCAACCTCTCGTGGAGGAGCCGAGAGCCGCGGTCCTCTCGCCGCACAGCGCTTGCGAAGGTTGCTCGAGTGGCTGCCCGAGCGCCGCAATAAATCACACGGCTAATGAAAAGGCCCGGGAGTGGATTAGTGAAACTGAGGGTGGCTCACGTGAAGGTCACACAGTATACTTCACAACGCCGGATTTAATATGGTTGTTTTAGGGTTGTGAATAAGCCCTCGATAGCTTTGTTCTTGTTGTAGCGCTGTCAAGTGAACCTGCAAGGGACACGTTGCGAGACACAGCAACCGTGGGCAGAATTTGGAAAGACCATATCAGAAAAACATTTTTTATATTGTTTTTCCCCTCTCACAGACTATAAAATTTTTTTAAATTGTATGACTGTAAATTCTACATTGTCCAGGCAAAAACATGACAAGCAAAAAAAAAATGGCTCCTGTTTAACTAAGATGATCGCTAATCCCCCGAAACATACACGGGTTAAAATAAACCTACCATAAATCCCCCCAAAATTGCACAGATTAAAATACCACTAGCATAAAGCCCTCAAATGTTGCTTCAGTTTAAATAAGACCCCTCGAAATCCCCCGAAAGTCATGCAGGTTGAAATAGGGCTCCCGTAAATCAAACAAAGGTCCCCCAAATATTGCTCACGTTCAAATAAGACTGCCATGAATTCCACAAAAGTTGCGCAGGTTAAAAATTACGACCATAAATCCCCCCCCAAAATTGCTCAGGTTAAAAAAAAAAGTGAAAAAACGCGACGATCCTAAAGCCCCAGAAGTTGCACAAATTACGCGTCAAAAGACCGAAATAAATCAGCATCCAAATCGAAAGGCTTCTCGGTCTGGAACAGCTGCAGTGGACAATCTGCTTATCATCCGCTTTTATGACCGCAGCGTTTTGATCTAAAACGAAATTGTACTCTGCGCCAAACCCTGCAGTAGTGCAGCATAAAAGAACGAATGATTCCCGACATGAAGCCACAAATCAGACATTTTTAAGGAGTGCGGGGGCGACAAATTGCAGCTCAATTTTCTATTTGTCATCTCTGACGTTCAAGCCCCCCTTTTTTTTTCTCGACATCAATTTCCTGCTGCATGTTGTTGTTGATTCAAAGTGCAAGTTTAACTCCGACCATAAAAAAATCTTCCAGTGTTTATTTTGTTTATTTTCCTCTTGCTCTAATGGCTCCCAATAAACTTCAACGCGGCGGAAACAAGACCCCTGAGTGTAAGGCTTGTTATGAACCCTATCGATCACACGGACAACGGACTGTCCCAAAGCTATGAACGTTTCGTCGCATGCGACCAGCCGAGCTTCTCATTTCTAATCATGATCAGGCCTGTTCCTGGATTATTATTAACGTGCAAATTTGAGTAAATCTCCGGAAAGAACGCTCCGCTTCCATTTGCCAAAAGGCCTTTGGCATCCGAGACCGGCGCTTTTGTTCGCCACGGAAAGTTGAATTGCAAAGACCGGCTGCACAACCTGCGGTGAGATGTGCCCAAACTGAATGAAAAATACAAAATGAAATGTGGAAAATGGTGAGAATAGAGAATATGAAGTGGGGGGGGGGGTGCAAAATAGGTTCTTTGTATTTTGGGTGCGCAATCACTCAGAGGCTTTCAGTGGCTTCAAAACAAGCAATTCGCTCGATATAATTCACCGTGAACTATGTTGACATCATCTTGTTTTCCTCGTAGTTTTTGCGGTTTTAATCAATTGGTTGCTCAATCGATTCAAAAGAAAAACACAATTGTCATTGCCTTGAAGGACTTGATTTTTAATCACGTTGTGGTCATCCCTTTGGCCGGTCAGGTCCCGCAGGTCACCGTTCTCTCGGTTCTGCACCCTCAGTGGCAGAGGTGGACGGAGCAAACTAACATCTCCCGACAGATGTGCGAAGGGCGGTCAAGCCTGGGCGCGCATTTGTGAAAGAACACCAGACGATGTGTCAGAGAAAGGTGGAGAATTCACAAATTGACCCAACGGTGCCATTCCGCCAGCTCGGATTAACTTTCAAGCCCAATTAGCGGCTGTCGGGACTTTTTCCGAGGCTTGATGGATGATTCCACGTGGGAGTTAACATGACACACTCCACCGCAACTCCGTATTATCTTCTGCGTCCAGTTCCTTGAGCTCCAAAACGTTACCTGAGATCTGGGCCTCACTTATCAGCATGTGGTGAGCAGCCATTTGCTTTGTGGGCCGGCAAAACAGCTTGTAATGACTTTCTTGTCAGCTTTTTGCGGCCTCCCGCATCTTCATAGTTAAAAGTTTGATTGATGACTCTGGAGTCACCCCTGGGTTGAATTTCTGGGCATCGTGTGCTCGGGCAGATGTTTGCGTTTGAAATGTACTTGAATAGACATACAGGTGTCTAATTTGACATACAAGTGGCCTTGTACAGGTACAAAGATTGAGCATGTTACGTGCATGGAAATATGATCTCTCGAGTTCTGGTCAGGGCTCAAGCAGAAGCATTTTTGGACCTTCTGGATGAAACAGCTCTGTCATCCGTTCCTTCCATTTTCTCCTGCTTCCGAGTGAAGTGATCGCAAGAAAATGATGTTCTCTTGTCAGAGCGTGTCGCTTGCCACTCGGCGGAGCAGCTCTCCATTGATCCATCTTCTCCTGCTATCAATCAAAGCTGGCACTGGAGTAATATGACCTTCTTATTATCAGCACTTGAGCCTGAGCATTTTGGACTCACGGGATAGAAGGGCTCCGTATCCATACATCCGTTTACTTCTGCTTACCAGTGACGCAAGTAGAAAAAAGATGTTTGACTTGTTCTAGGGAAGGTCAAAATTCTCACTTGAGGGGTCTCTAGTCATCGTGTTGTAATACTTGAGACCTGAGACCACATTTTAAAGGTCTTCGTCTTGTCTCTGACTTGAGCAGCGGCATTTTGGGTCCACTGGAAGGTCTTTTGAGACTTGCTGGATCAGCAATGTACACCATTGGCATTTGGAAAGATGAAACGCAGCATTTTCTTACACACCCACACACACACACACACACACACACACACACACACACACACACACACACACAGTAAATCACCAGAATACACACTATTTACTTGTAAGAGCAAGTCTAAGACAAGTTCATTTCAAAGTTACTTCAAGAAGGCCATCGAGTTCTGGCTCTTCATCGAATGAGTCCCACAGCCTGCCTCAGCTTTATCACCACTTTATCTCGTTAAGAGCAGGCGGCAAACAGCAAAGCCGTCAGCAGAGGATTGAGGGCGATGACTGACATGAAATGTCTCGGCAACAATACGGGAACGCGGTTTTTGTCCCGCAGTCATTATCCGTTACAAGTGTCCCGTCTGGTCTGTACGGCATTTTGACTAATGGCTCCTCCTAAGCAAATTGATGTTGCAAAGTAGGAATCCATCAAAGATGCATCCTCTTTAAGTGGCTCCACGCCACGCGCTGCGCAGCTATCGCAAAGCGTTCTCCCGGCGGAATATGGTTTCAATAGAATTTTCAAGAGGCCTCAGGTCAGCAACCGCTAATGAACAAAGCCTAGCGATATTGCTAACATGCACTTGTGTGCTCTTTCTCATGAGGTCACATCAACAATGCAAATGGGTCTTTGTTTTAGTGACAGGCCATTTTGGGCAAATCACCCAGCGCTGCATCCCCGAGGCGGTATAAGCCAGGACAAGGGAGGCCTCCTGGCAGGGAAGAAGTTAAGATTGACAAGTTGCTTGGGATGATGGGAGGCAAATGATGATTGGTTGAGCACAATAAATGCCTGGCTTGTTAGGCAAAACTGCAAACATTTGACTTTGATTTGACAATCAAGCACATACCCAGATGTCTGCCTTTTTTCGAAAAGGTTTCATTATGGGATCAATGCAGTCTGAAGGAAAGTGATGATCTAGCCGAGCAAGATTTTGTGTTCTTTCAAGTGCAAAGGGCGGGCAGCCATGACAAACAAACCATCCACAAGCCTTCCAGCAGAATCTTTCATGCGCTTTTATGATGAAGATTGTTGTATAAAAATGGATTTACAGATGACAAGAAGACACAAACAATGTCAAAGTTATTGAAAACAGCCATCAAAACTAATCTTAAAAGTCGACTTGATGCTGAGATACCGCAAGGATCCATACTGGGAGCACTAAAATTACATCAGCAGTAGCTGTGCAGTCGTTCAAATCATCAGTTGAATTCCTCAAAAATTAAAGCTAACCCAGATAAACGCAATCCCTAAATCATCCTACAATTCTTTTAGTTATGTGAGCGCCTCTTGAGCAAAAAGATTGTGCTATGCAGATATGCACATAGACTAAACAACTAAACCAGATAACGCAGGCCTTGTATTAAATGACATATTCTAATCTAAAACAAACCAAAACAAAACAAAAAAACTGTGTAAATTTAAATTCACCAATATAAATGAAGACGAATTCAAGTGTGTGTATGTGGTTCACGTCATCTGTTTCCAATGAATGCATCAGGATGGGTCATCTGTAATGCTTTATAACCACTCCAGCATTTTCTCAGTGCCGCGAACCCCATTAATCACCCACTCGTCATGAATACGTACTAAACGTCCACATCTAAAGGATCGGAGTGTGGCATATACTCGCTGGACACTTTATTAGGTACACCTGTACAGTGCGAGAATAATTTTGTCCACAAAAAAATTAAAAACGAGATCTTTTTGTTCTGGGAGCTTTGCCACTTATATAGAAGTTTCTACGTTCATGTGCCACAAATGGTAAAAATTAGCCAAATTTGTTTTAATATCACTTGGGAAAAAAAAGACATTGACTCTGACGTATGGTGGCTACATGATGTTGTGCTCGTCCATATTAATATTCTGTGGATTCATTGCAACTACTTGACCAAATACAACTGAGTAAATTCAAAATTCCCACGAGCTCCACCGCAGTAACAATAGTCAGCCATGTTTTGCTAAATTGTCTGATATGTTTCTGTGTGGCAACGGTGTCCCTCAGGGTTCTCTATGCAGCTGCTTAAATGGCTTTGCCCAAAGATGGGAATACTTTGGGAAACAAGAGGCTGGTGTTTACCCCCCAAAAAAGTAATTTTCTGCGCGTCGGTGCGCAAGCAGGTCAACGCGCTAAATGAAAACATGTGTGATTGTTGTTGTAGCGCACGCTTCAAGTGTGACAGCGCTTCGCACAGCTGGACGCCATCACGCCTTTTGCTCTTTCCTTCTCCGAGCTCGCATTCTGTGTCTCGCGTACAACCCTGCGCTGATGATGTGTCAATATTTTCCGATGCGCACCCCACATTGCAAACTCAGTTGTGTAGTTGGAGCGGGTAATGAGCCACATCCTGCTTCACGAAGAAGCCCTTGTGGCACGATGACATTTTCTTGAAAATAAGACATTGGCGATTGTTTCTGTCATACTATAACTTACGATAACTTTGTCTTCCTGCACATAAGGCATGCAAAAAAAGAAATAAATCAAATGTGATGGGAAAAAAAAATTTACAGTAAAAATAACTGGACATGGGCGGCGCGGTGTTCCAGTGGTTAACGCGTTGACCTCACAGGGCAGAGGTCGTGGGTTCAATCCCGGCTCCGGCCTTCCTGTGTGGAGTTTCCATGTTCTCCCCTTGCCTGTGTGGGTTTTCTCCGGGTACTCCGGTTTCCTCCCACATTCCAAATACAGGTTAGGCATGTCCGCGACCCTCGTGAGGATAAGCGGATTACAAAATGGATGGCTGGATGGATCTCACATACTCACTATACCTGAAGTACACACTGTTGCTCAGATTGTGTGCACCTGTATAGACACAACGGCCGTTATGTCATTCTAATTTGAACGGGCGGGTGAGGGGCGAGCAGGTTCAACATGTTTGGGACATCTTAGACCGGACCAAACATCTGCAACCGGGGTCGGTTCTGTGTTACCACGGCGATAAGAATGTAGCGTGTGCGGGGATGGATTACGCTGACTCAGTGTGACGAAGGACGGTCTTTGCTTTGCGGCTTGATCATCTTGATTGAAACCATTCGCCGTGCCGTCGCCTAATTTGACACACGCTTTGACCATGTGTCAGCACGATCGGCTTTGGTTACTTAAAGAAGGACGGGATAGTTTCAAAGAAGACGTGTTATTTGTAGATGTATGTTTCTTGAAATTAAAACACTTGTCTTGATGAAATGTGTGACATCGTTTGCTTAAAACATGTCAAGGATGAGAAATAGCAGCACACTGAAAGTCTTAATTCGGTCTAACCTGTGTCAGTGCGACCGCTAACTCAAGACAACCGAACCACCTGAACCCACTGTCTTTCTGACTCAAATCACTCCAACTGAGTCACTGGTGTTTTCGGCTAGTAACACAAGTTAGTGAAGCAGATGATCCGACTGTGATGTTTTATTGATTCCAATAACTCAAGTCCATCTCCCAATTCACCCAAAGCATCGGAGTCCATAGTGTTCCCATGAGTCCGAAAACGCATGTCTTAACCCATTCGTACTGAACCATCGGATGCTAACTCAGGCCAGTCCGTTCAATCGAATCATCTTTTCCCACCACTCATTAAGTACCTCTGTATTGTTTAATGAGCACCATTGATTTGTCCTGGCAGCTGTTTGTAATATTTTTAGGCCATGAAACACGTGTTTGTCGTTTGAACTGTGGTTTGGACTGGCGGACTCTCTCGGAGGTTGAGGGAGTTTTACCAAAAAGCAAACCCGGGGGAGGAAAAAATGCTAGTCTGGCGTTTTTGTCCCACGGTTGGCTTGTTTTTTCTTTTTCAAAGGAAAACACAGTCGACTCATTATGCAATAACCTCTTCTCTTTTTGTTTGTTTTTTTATTCTAGATCATTTCATGAGCACACTTTGTACACTTTTTTTTGTATTTTATATCAACTCTAAGAAATTCACATTTACACAAAGCATTTTACATTATTAGTGTGTCAGTACAGTGACAAATATCCCTTTGTGGTCATTATAATATTCATAATACTGTACTATGGGAGACAATCACAGTGAAGAGTCACATGACACATTTACTCCCAGCCATGTAAACAAAATGCACATTCAGGAGAATAGAGGAAAAAAGCCTACAAAAAAACAAAGCTCGCAGGCACTGTGGTGCGACTCTTTAGTGTGACAGTCTAATAAGTGCTTCAAAAAGAATTGAACCAAAAAAAAAAAACGTGTAACACAAAGACATGGAAAACGTCAGTGGCAAAACAATCACTTTGTATGCACTGTAAAAATGTCATTTGTTAGCGATTTACTGTGACGGAGTTTTGGCGAAATTTGGTGCGGACATTTTCTGGCTTATCAAATTGCATTTTTTATCACCTAATGAAATATTTTTGTTGGGGTGGCAGGTGCATTTTTTTGGTGGCATTTTTGTTGTCTGTTTTTTAGCAGGATTATATACAATGTTCAATCCCGCTTTCTACAGAGCTTTGTGCAGCCATTTCTATTAGGCTTTACATTTGTACTCCAGAAACAGTCGCAGAGAGATTAAAGTTTATTTTGAAGCTTTCACTGGCAGTATATTTTTTTCCAAGATGGGCTCTCCACTCAATACTAACAGCTTTCTGCTTGAATGCCACAAAGATGAGGATGAATCACGCCCACGCTGCATCTCCAGAGAAGTGTGATTCATATCCTCGGCGAGTGCGTGTGTGCGCGAGTGCGCGTGCGCGCTGCTTGTTAGCCTCCAACTTGACCACAGCCATGCATGAATCTCAAGTCCAGGGAAGAAATAAAGGAGCAAAAGGTTAATTGTATGGCGATGCTGGCGGCGCGTCAGCCATTTGATGACTAACTTCTGCATTAGCTCACTTTTCGGAGCTCAATCTCACCAGCAGTGCTGGGTAGGTTGGCTCTGCCTTCAGCGTAGGACCACTTTTCGTGCTGCAACACGCCAGGCAGAGTAATTAAGAGCAAGAACAAGAGACGGAGAAGTCACTCAACTGAGCTCCAGTAATAGTCGTTGTTCCCACAGAGCAATATAGATATACAGTATGGACACGTACGCTCCATTCGTGTGTTGCTGCTCCATGTTGGAGTAGAGGCTGTTGAAAGGTTTTTAATTAACATCTTTGCTTACAATAAACTAGTAGGCTTTTGTTAGATGAAATGAGATGGTTGGAAGGTAAAATGTTCAATCTTACAGTCGACTTCAAACGGGAGAGGCAAATAAACAGCTTGAAGCAAGCACGCGGAGTCTCGTATTGGGAGACCTGCATGAGCGAGAGAGCGAAAAAAGGCGCTAAACAACACTTGAAAGGGTGTGTTTTGAATAAGTTGAAACATTTTGGGGGTTTTGAGTCTTTCTCGTCAACCTTTGGGATTTAAATCGAATTATAAACAGGTTCAAATGAAATGAGTGGGACCTTCATGATGAGTTTGGCTATATTACCAAAATGACCCCAAGATGGCCGCCATAAGCCAAAATGGCAGACTTCCTGTGTCTTTTCAGGCTTGCTTTCTTGAGACCTTTACGTATACATTTATAAGAGACAGGTCTACCAAATTTAATGTTGCTAGGTAAAACCGGATTCAGACTCTGCGTTGACAACTGACATAATGAAAGTTCGATATTTTACTGTGAGTCAAAAAACGTTGCTGCCTCAATATAACATTGCCCGGCTTGTCTAAGATGAGTTCACTAGCCAGAATCATCTTAAAGCGGTCTCCTCAAACCAAAATGAGAGACTGTTTCTTTTCAGGCATGACTTTTTTTTTGTGGGTCTACTCATGGTTGACATGCCTACCAGATTTAATGTTTTTAAGTTAAACTGGCTGCACATACCTGTAACATGTACCTGTGCGCAATTTCAAAAATCTTAATGATCGAAGTGAAAGAGAGTCCTTGAACGTATCAAGTTCACCTTTCATGACGCTGCGTTGAGGGTCGCTGCTTACGTCATGGCGCATCTTGAAGGCTTCGCTCGCCATTGTGTTGAGAAGGCAAAAACAGACCCCCGCTGAGCCATCATTACTGAAAAATGAATCTGGAACCTTGAAGGAGGTTAACAGAAGCGCTTCCGTAACCCCGACAGCAGGATGTTTGTAAAAATAAAAATCAAGTCTGACGTGACACGAGTCTGAAAATCTGAAAGAAGATGCGTGAGTCGGACCTTCCAGGCACCGGTGGGTTTCAAGGCCAAATCCTCGTGGAATGGTCAGGAAAAAAAATGACTTTAGTCTGGAAAATGAGCTTGTGGAATATTTGCTAAAATGCACTTTTATCTGAATAAGTCGATACGCTAAGAGTCCAGGCACGTGGTTCTATGAGACTCCGCATGCAGGGATGGAGAGTCTAGAAGAGGTCCGTCTACAGCCAGTCTTGGGGGGGATGGGGGAGGGGGGCAATTCCAAGTTCATGTGCCCCCTCCCTGCTGTTTTCTTGAATGAGGGAACACTGTTTTACGTGGCCTTCCTTTTTTTCCGCCTCAGACTTCGGGAGGAGGCGTGATGGTCTCGGGGCCACCGTCCACCCTCACCACTGCAGTGAAGAGGAAGGAGAAAAATGTCAGGCTCAAGCTAGCACATAACAACAAACAAATAACAGCTAAGAAATAATACATCAACTTCATCGTCAATTATTGTTTGATATTTTTGCGACCTTGGGTTCCCTTGTTTATGCAAAGTGCTGGTCTCTCCCCAAGGAGGCGCTGTCTTTTCACTGGCTCTATTCAAACGTGTTCAAGTGGCATCATTAGCAGGACAGGGATGGGAATCAAAAGCAGTTTTTTTTTTTCCCACAAACCTCTTAACCTGCTTTGCCACCAATGCCAATGCCATGGAAATGCCAGAGGAATGCAGAGGCATTCTTTATTAACGGACCCCCCACCCCCCAAAAAAGGAGTCGCACAAAACTAGATGTGTGGAGGCTGCTTTCTTCTGCTTCACACGCCCATTGTATTTCATTCATCCTCACCTCACATACTGAAGCACTGCATCAGATCCTTGAAGGATTACAGGAAAAAAACACAAACACACACACACACTTTGTACTAATACTATAATGCTACCTCAGAAGCTGTGAAATTTGTCACATTCGCCTCGGGCCATTCCACATCGGTACCTTTTCGCGCAGACCAGGGACAAGGGAGGGAACTTTGATGGAGTATTGTGTTTTACGGAAAGTCATTAGAATTTTCCAACGTGTTCTCCCCATGCAGTGAAGAAAGTACAAGTTCTGCCGCAATTTAGCGCCATCCATCTGTGTCACATATGTGGTTCAAATTTGGTAGCAATTAGACAACATATTGACAATGAGTTTACTTTTGAAGTGAACTGTGAGATTCACTGTAAAATCTCAGCTTCCCACGCACTGATCGGCTTCCTATGTGGGTCTGATTTTGTTGTTTGATTTTGTGAGGCTTTTTTGTGGGTACTTGAAAGTTATGAGATGCACTCTTTCCATTTTTGGGGAGGGGGTCCACTCATGATGGACTTTATAGACCACCAAATTTCATGTTGCTTGGTAACACTGGCTTCTGGGGCTGTATCGTAACGTTTGGGATATGCCACCCACCAAATTTGGTTTGGCCTGAGAATAACAAGAATGACAATGAGGTCAAGCCATTGTAAAAAGAGGGGCTTGGCACATTTTGCTCAAGCCCGAGCAATACTAATACAACAGTCAGAGTGCTGGCTGCACCATGCTCACGATCAATGCAGTCCACCTCCGAGTGGCTCAATCAAAGAGAAGCTTTGTTACGCACTGCTTGGCTTCCCACCCAAACGAGAATTCTTGCTGGCTACCAATAAAAGTGATGCGTTCATTTCATGCTAATAGGAAACAATACACCTGCCTATTACGATTGCGATCCGGAATTAAAGTAGGACATCCTGTGTTTGTCTCTCTGGCAACCTTTCTGACTGTATTGTTACCCTTTGTCCCCGTCTGGGATATCTACTTTCGACTTGACGCTTTTCATCATTGAGTTCAAACGTCAGCATTCAACTGTAAGATTTTGTCTTTGATCGGCAGCCGGTGGAGAGAAAAAAAATAGCAGCAACGTGCAGCACACAAGGAAGCCTTAAAGTGAGTGAGTGAGTCATCATTTCTGCATGTGACTGTACCTTCGCAGCATACAATATTAGGTGCACCCGCAACACTGAATGACTGCCAGTAATGAAAGAGCTGTGAAAACCAAATTACAAACATAATTGGATTATTTTGATTGACGCTGTCAAAAAGCTCTTCATTAACATTTGGCAATAGAACAACCTTTTACTCAGTGACTTTATTCTTGTGTAATGGCAACCTTTGATGGATGCGAGATTGTATTTCCAATTGTTGGTTGGATGGCTACAGTAGGTGGATAAAAAGGCCGTTGGTTGAATAGACGGTTGCCTGAATGGATGAGTGATGGGATGGATGCATATTGGGTTGGATGGATGGATGGCTAAATACAAAGGATACTTTTGAATGATTGGTTGGATAAATAGGGTGGTTGGTTACCATCTGTCATCCATAGATGGGATGGATGGCGAGTCAAATGGATGGATGGATGTTGGCTGCATTATTGGATATATGATAGATCTTGGGTGGTCGGTTGGATGGAGCGTAGGTTGGTCGGATGTTTGGTGGGGGTATGGTACACTAGATACCGGATGCTTCATTGATTTATTGGTTGATGGACAGTTGGACGGAACGCATTGACAGGCATTGACTCACCTATGTGTTCCTGTGTGCGAGACCGCGCTGGCTGAGGCTGTACGTTGGCCTGCGCCTGTTGCTGCTGATGCTGTTCCTGGAGACTCTGGCTGTCCACAGAGATTCCGCTGTCACTGTGCAGCTTCTCTCCCTCTGGCGTCACCATCTGGTTGTTTGTCTCTGCCGCCGCTTCCGCCGCCGCTGCCGCGGCCGATTGTTAGCCGCCTGTTTGTTCTGCTTGCAGCTGTTCCACCTGTGGACAGCAGAGGCAGGCAGTCAGATCGGCCCTGGTTTGACCCTTCACCGCAGTTTCAAACCCAAACCTTGTGTGAAACCCTGACCTTTGCTTTAAACCTTACTTTGAAGCCCTAGCAAGAGTACAGTGGAACCTCGGTTGACAGATTTTAATTCATTCGCGAAATATTGGAGAACCAAAGCAATTTTTCACATTACTATGAATGGAAATGGGATTAATCTGTTCCGTCTCGAGACTGAGTCGCCTTCGCATCCGGATGCCGTTAAGTAGGTTGAGACGCCTTGTCATCTCTCTGCCAGATGACCCGCCTGTCTTGTTTGTAAACACGGACTGACTGTATATAACTATTTGACTGATATGGTTTCCAAAACTGCAAAGCGGTAACAAAACTGTTTACATATCTGCCTCCTCTAGTTACCGTCGCCAAGACAACCATGACAATTTTCTCTCACCGTGTTTTCTTATTCTGCCACAGAGCAGCTGATTGTTACTACAGCAAAAGTTACGTTGTTTACATATGATGATTGTGTTATACTGGGCATGCCCCAAGCCATTTGTTTTTGCTTTGGTTTGTTTACGCTGGAAAAAAAAACCAAAATGTGTATGGGTGTGTATGGTTATGGCTTAATGTGATAATTTAAACATTTACCATATGCGTGTGTGTGTGTGTGTGTGTGTGTGTGTGTGTGTGTTCACATCTGCTTCTCTTTATGAAGCCGCTGCTGTAAAATTAACGAATGCAAGCATTTGATTTTATTGCAAGTAAATATGGAGACTGTCCTCCTCACTCTTGAGGAATATATGCAATGTGTGTGTGTGTGTGTGTGTGTGTGTGTGTGTGTGTGTGTGTTTGCGTGGGCACCCCTCCCCCCACCCCCTCTAGCCCCACCCCAGCCTCATAAAAGTGGCACTTGAGTTTCCCCCAGTTGGCACTTTTGAAATAATCAATGTGTGTAAAGAGCCTGTGGATGTGTGTTTGTTTGCGAGCACTCGTGCGTGCGTGTGAGTGTGTGTGTGACCTCAACAATATATTTCGCGTGGAGTGTTTTTGTTGTTTTTCTTCTGAAAAGGTTGTTAGTTTTAGTAGGTCAGAGCCTCTAGCCGAAGGATGCATTAGTCACCCTGAAACCTCAATTTTCTCTTCTTCTTTGGCACACTTTTATTCTTCTACTTCAGTTTGCTCTGCACCTTTGTAGTCATGGCTTCATACAGTAATTTAAAACCCAACCCTGGCTTGAAACCCTTACACCCATTTTGCTTTCCTTTTTTTGGGGGGCTTTCGTTTTGGTGTGCAGCTGACCTCTTAAAGGCGATGTACGCCACCAGGCCCACCACCACGGCGGCCAAGATGGAGCAGTAGATGGGGATGAGGTTCTCGTTGAAGCCGTGGCCGAGGAAGCGCGGCGAGCCGGCGCCGGGCGTGGTGGTCTCGCCGCCCGGCCCCGGGCCCTCGGAACCATCGGGCAGGAAGAAGTTGGTGAAGGCGGGCGATGTCGGGTCCGTTTCGGTGGAGACGGATGGGAAGTAGGTGGGCAGCAGGGGATCTGAGAGAGGGAGGTGCACATCAAGGAGATTTTTAGTGGACATTTTTCACGTTTGGGGCAAGCGGGTCAGTGCGGAAAATACTTTATATTATATTTCCAAATGAATATATGGAAATGTGCAACTTTGAAGCATATTTATTGTCATCAGTGGTCGTTTAACGTTTAAAATGGTTTTCATTTTTTAAAATAGATCTTCCACTAGGATTACAGTTACATTTAAAAATTCAGTTAGAGAACAGCAGTTTAATTTTATGTTGTAAAAAAAATTGACTTTGTTCCTATCGGACCTTTGTATCCTCTTTTGGTCTCCGTGAGGCAGCCCAAACTTCTGTTCCCAGGACACAACATAGCAGCAAACTCTGCCCGGCAACAAGCGTCTGAGTGTTAAGTAATGGCTTCAATCAAAATACTCTTGCGCTGAGATCTTTTTCTATTTTTTTTTTCCGTTTGCGGCACATTTTTATGGCAGCTGTTTTTGAGTTCTGCTTGTGATGTTGCACAAAGGAAATGTTTCTCAGCGATCCCTCTCAGCCCCTCCTCGCCTGAATCAGGATCGTGTGGATCCATTAGATCAGGATAGGGATGGGTGGCTTGAGGAGGGCATGAGTTTGGCCGAGGAAATGTCTGGTTCCCGTCGTCCACATTTTTTTTTTCTCAGCTAATGATCAGTCGTACTTCCCATGTTCCCAAAGCACAATGAGCGCTCCGGGCGTCCGCCATTTAAGTCCAGCCCAGTGAAGCTGTCAGGCCTGCCTCGATTCCTTCCCCCTCAGGGCTCTGGTCTGCCAGAACGCTCCAGTGTGAAGCGGTTGGAGACGAGGAGGGTTGGTGGGGAACTGCTCCTCATTAGCTCCGTGCCGGAGCAGCAGAGATTAACCCCGTGAAACCTCCCAAGACTTCCTTCAAAGGCAAAGACGGCAGGGTTCCGACCACATTTTAACAATGTTAAATTCTTTGTGGCTTGGATCGATTACAGAAGACACTCAACAAATTTACATTCCAATTTCCTACATTTGTCTAAGGAGTTCTGCATCTGGCAGTTTACAGTTTCGATAAAACAACCTGGAACATTTTCAAAATTTCATATTCCCTGCTTGTCTGTCATTTTTTAAAAGTGACAGTGCTAGTAGGCCATTGCTGAGTTTCTTGCTAAAAATGTAGATCCCAATTTCCCCTGATAAAAGGTATTAATCCCCGCTCACACACCGAGAACTGAACTAAAAATGCTGTTAGCAAGACATGCTAATAGAAACCATTAGTTAGCGACTTATTTACAATTTGAATTAGATTTAAAAGAAACGGTTAGTTAGCTGGATGACGTTAAAGAAATCTAGTTTATTTTACATAAATGGTTTTAGTGAGTTTATTATGGTGAAAATGGTTTGTTTAAGTAGAAAAGAAAAGTGCTTTTACGGAGCTACATCACTTCATTTTATGTCTAAAAACACATTATTTGTCACAGAAAAACGAGTTGTTCAATGTTACATAAAAGCTCAGTTACTTTACTATTACAATTTTTTTTTATTTTTATGAATGAGTTATCTGATGATGTCAAAAGAAAAACCGTATAGTCAGTTGTACGGCCAAACAGTCAGTTTGAAGATCTTCAGTCTTCGGGGTGCTGTTAGTTTGTGTGCAACTTCCTTGTGAGTCATTCGCTGAGCACAAAAAACACTACAGTGCAACGTGTGCCCCCATCACATCCACCCCCCCTCTCCCCCAACCCCCTTAAGCATCTTGTGATGTGGTCCCAAACATGTCATCTGTGTCCTCTTCTGTTTCCACTTTGCAATTGATTTGCTGCATTGCGTCCACACGGGCACCGCCTCTGGCTGCCCGCTGGGGGCGCCTTCGAGCAGCAGCTGGGTACAGTGGATGAAAGAAAAAGAAAAGACACCCCTCGCTGGTGGTTGATGACAGGGCATTCCTGGCTGCCCGCCGGATCGCTTTACAGATCGGGGAGAAAATATCTTTTGCAGACAGCGAGGCATCATGCACGTGTCTATTTAAAGCTATTGATTGCACCCTTACCCCCACCCCCAAAAAAACGGCAGTCGGCGTTTCATGACCTTTCCGCCGCGCGTCATCAGGTTTCCTGACTTGGGCCGGTGCATCATCTCGGCTAATGTGCGGATGGCTAATGCTATTAGAGCAGTAACACAAGCTGATAAATGCAATAAAGTGCAGGTGCGTTAACAGTGAGCGCTGGTAATGTGTTTTTGCATCCGTGCAACTCTGAAGCGCAGTGGTGCCTCGACGTACGACTTTAATTCACACCCCGGCGAAGTTTGTTACTTCATGAAAATTATATTTGTTCTTTCATCTAATGCCGAATAAATGTCTGCTTTTTTTCTTTTCCTTTTCAACTTTCATCTCTGAGCCAAAAATGCAAAATGGGAAAATGGTCCATGATGGACTGAATTTGATTTGAATTTTTCATACCAAAACTGGGAAGAAGTGTCCCAGGAAATAATTGTCCAACTTTATATTAGCGGACCTGATGAGAAAAACATGGCTCCATCCCTCAGTGGGGCTACAATGCGAGCTCGTCTATTCGTTGGGGTTTTGCTGGCTCGCGAAACAGCCCAGCGAGACGCATTTATGAGCAGGGTGTGGACCAGAGACGGTCTTGTGTGGAGTCCACGTCAGGTCACACAATGACGTCTTTATCAGCCCCTTCCCCCCAGAGAACACTCGCCCCTCTGTGGGGGCGACGCCTTCTCCGACGCATCCTCGCTTCCTTTCCAGAGGAAGATGTGGTGGACGGAAGAGGGGAGTGTTAATGAACAGAAGAGCTGCTGTCCAGGTTCCCAATTAGCCTTGGACGCTCAATGGGCCAAGAGAGGGGAAAGCGAAATAAAGGGTAAGGGTGGTGTGGGGTAAGGGGGGGGCACACACAGCACCTGCAAGCTGTGAGAGGACATCAATACTAAGGTCTTATTCATTCTTAGAAATGAGACTAATTCCAAGTTTTCTGGTCATCGCATCATCCCAGAAGTACGTATTGCTAAAATCATGACAGGTCTGGAAAGCCCGCATCACTGGCTTTCATTCTTATCGTTTGTCGCCAAAATGTTTTTAGTGCCTGAGTACTTGGTTTGGAAAGGTACTCTTAGAGTCGCTGGTGATCATAATTTCGCCAAGTCTTCATGTATATCATGACAGGTTATAAGTAAAATTCTCAAGGGCCCAGGGACAGAAATTGAACCGGATGTAAGCTATTTTTGTTGGATAGAATGTTGTGGAGTTTAAACACGCTTCGCAGGAGAAAGTGTGCGTATTATTGATTTTGGATGCTCATCATAGGGTGTGGGTCTGTGTGTCTATCTGGGTGTGATGATGGAGGTCACTCGGTGAAACCTGAGCCCCGGTCACAGGAATCCCATGACCCTGATCAACCCATCATCATCAACTTCAAGGAATTGCGGCGCAGCGCTACATTCTGCTCTCATGTTCAGATTGCTTCCGCTTCTTCTGTTGCCACACGCTAGGAATGATTCACAGCTTTTGCCATTGGGGCGTTTTGGTTTTTGCTCCTTGAAAGGGGTAACGTGCTGAGGTCAAGTGCTGCCAAGTCGGCTCTTCAAATGGCAGGAAGTGGAACTCTTTAGCGTGAAAGAGGTCAACGCGAGGGTACACATGAATACGTAGCTCTCCCGCTTAGAAAAAGGGCGCAGTGGAAGCTGTAAATTAAGTCGGGCCCACGGTGATTCAAATCAAACACCATCACAGGGCTTCAAAGTGGACACGCTCAAGTTCAGAGACGCGCCAAAGATGAAATGGCAACGGATTGTTGATTAAAACGATCGTCTCTGGGAAGCCTTGGGAGCTTTGAAATAGATAAGATAAAAGTTGGGTTTTTCTCTCTCTCTCTCCCTCTCCATGTAACTTGTTAAGGAGTGCTTTGTGTCCGAAATGGCGGCTCGTAATTTTTAATAGGTCATTCACAATGGTGGAATTGAAAAGCAACTGGGCAGCACAGTGCTCAAAGTGCTTCAGCATGTCTGATCAAAGGAGAAGTGTTAAAAGGTCTGTAACAGACTCTCCAGCTGCACCAAAATGCTGCTGCTCAAGTACTGACTGTAAGGAGAATATGGTCGCTCTGAATTCAAAGACCTTCTTTTCCTGTTTAAAGTAACAACAAAATATGTCATAATTCTCTAGTATTAGCATCACTGACTATGTAAACATGCACCTTTCAAAAGGTTTTACAAGTCATGTAAATGTGCCATAACCTGAATAAGACCCCTGGGTTACTCCTTTTCAAACCCGAATAGTTGGTCATTTAAAAACAATCAGGTTAAGTAATGTGGAAACTTGAGTTCAAGACTCCACAACAGTCGACAGTTATGTGTTTGAATCTCTGGTTCTGCTGCTCGAGCACTGACAAGAACGGCAAAAGCGCGACACGAGGCTACTTACTGTGGCAGACCGAGTCGCTGACAGGCGTGCAGTGCGCCAACTGGATCTCGGTCTCGTCGTCGCAGATGGTGCAGGGCAGGCAGGGGTCCAGGGAGCTGTCACGGTCCGAGAAGGTAAAGTCCACACACTCCTCGCACACCGTGTCGTGGTCATGCTCGCAGTGGGCGAAAACGCCCTCGCCTGCCGGGCACACCGTGCATGGCTCGCAGCGTCCCGACAGTTCGTCAAAGTAGAAGTTGTAGCGGCACACGCAGATGGCGTCGTTGGAGTCGGTGCACGGCGTCTCCATGCGCATCAGGCCCGTGCACTGGGTGCACACGTGGCACTCCTCTGTGTGGCTGTAGTTCTCGGAGAAGGTCTCGCCTGAGAATGTAGGAAACGAGAGGAGGAGGATTTTTTTTTTCAACAAATCATCTATTCAAAAAAGTTCAAGGGTGAACCTTGACAATTTAGTGGGAGTTAATAGAAAAGACACCTGTAATTCATCCATCCACCCATTTTATGAACCGCTTCATCCTCAGTTAGCCTGTCATTTTTGTTTTTGGAATGTGGGAGGAAATCGGAGTACCCGGAGAAAACCCACGCAGGCCCGCGGAGAACATGCAAACCCCACACAGGAAGGCCGGAGCCGGTATCGAACCCTGCACCTCTGCACCGTGAGGTGGATGTGCTACCCGGTAGAACACCGCGTCGCCCTACTTATCGATTTATTTATTTGATATTTAAGATTTTCATTTCCCATTTCTCCCCCAGCACCCATTCAGTAGGTTATGATTGAAGTGTGGGGGGTTGCCCGTAAATAACGTTCAAAAATACATGCCACCTGTCCGATTTTTGCTAGTTAAATGCTCCTGAAAGGCTTCTCATCTTAGGCCGTGTTGTAAATCACGGGCGGGCAGGGCTGGCGGGGGCTGTAACAGAAGTAACAACATGACGTGTGTATGTGTCAGACTGCACATGGGGGGTGTCATGTTGATTAACAGGACTTTAGGGGCTGTGAAAACTCCACCGCACCGTTCTCGTCGAGCTATCTATGTTGGAGCACATGTTGCAGATCGAGCCCAGGCTGGCACCGCAAATACCTTGTTGGGCCGATGTTCTTAAAAAGATTCGAGTCAGGAATGTTTGACCGGGAATAATCTGAGACAAGGTGGTCCGTCAAGCTCAATTACGAAAATGTTGTTTACAAAGGACCACACATACTCGTGTTGACAAATGTACCAAGCACTGGAATGCTACGTATTCGGATTAGGATAGTAGGGGGGTTGCGCCAAGTGACCCCCTTTCTACGCCGCCTCCTTTAAATCATGCCGGAGTGCCATTAGTGTCATCAATAATGCAACATTGGCAGTAGGGGTTCTCCGAGCTCGGGCTTGGAGGGAAAAAAAGCTGTCATGAAAAACCCCAAAGACAGCACAAAATGACTGTGATCCATAAGAATATTGACTAAATTGTTCCATCAAATTTCTTTCATTTTCTGAAGTTATGATCCAGCTGGGCAACAACAGACGTTCATTGGCCGAAGTCCACGGCGCAATTTTAATCTTGCACGCCCGCCGTAACCTGATAACACGATAAGCCATCCACAGTTGTAAACACTGTAGGTGGGGTGCGCAAGATTAAATCAATTTAATCAAACTTGAAAGTGGCGTTTCAATTTAACTTGCAGGTTTTGAATGACTCGTGGTCATAAATGATTTGATGTGATGTTTTTGTTTGTCTTTTGTTTTTCTGTCACGATCTAGAAAAGTTTGGGGGACTGAAGAAAGAGTGTTAACAGAATTGCCCCAGGAATGGACTAATGGGCACAGTCCTGCAAAATAAGGAGGTGTGGTATTCTTCGTCATAATGTTGAAAGGGGCGCGTGGCTTAAAGAAAAATAATTGACAATAGACCTAAAGAAAACAAAAGGAGTGGAAAGAGAATTTCCTGTGCAGGAATGGGAAAGATGGGGTGCGCCAACTTATTGCATCTGGATTTTTAAAGGTGTGTTTTTAGGGAAGGCCAGTACTAAAGAATTAAACACTGGATTGCTTCCAGCTGCTTTGCTGTAGGAAGTGGTGGGAAGAAGAGTTGATTGGGAATTTCCCATGTCTCCTTGAAACTTTGCTTCCAGTCTTGAATCCGCGTCCAATTGGCTCTTAATCACTACGCTGACCTGTCAGCTTTTTTTTTTGCGCAGCGCGAGGGTGCTGCGGCTTGAGACGGAAGAGAAAGCAAGAGACAGTTGATTAATATTTCAACAGTGCTGACGCTGACAATCAATCTAAAGCGAGCGGTGGGGGGTGCGGTGGTCATGTCGGGGAGGTTATCTGAGGGGCTTACACCAAGAGGAACTTGGAATGAAATGGCGCCGCGGTAACTAAACATTGGCCACCAAACAGGAAATTTAGCACTTTGCAGGCCATCAATGATTCACTCGAGCACTTCAGCCGCACGCGCAGGTGAGTTGCGCCGTATGGCAGCGTTCCCGCGGGCCTCGACCGCATTAAGACTTTCACTCGCCACATGTGCTGCAGAAAATTGGAAGTAACCTCTCAGGGAGCGTGTGCATGTAAGTACAGCTCGGCTGAGAATAATTGTTCCTGATAAGCTCGATGAAGGCATTTAATTAGCGGCAGGCAGATAGTAAGATTGTATTCACGTAATAGTATGCATGATGAATGAGCAGATTGGGCCCTCAGGTGCGTCGCTCACGTTCTTGCATTTTTCTCTGGAGAGAATAATTTCCTGAAAAGCACACGCATTCATGCCTGTTCGCAAAGCCCTGCAACACCCTAGGGCGACACCCAAAAACCCTGCTCTTTTTCGGTGCCATGTTAGCGAGGGATTAGCTAGCATTGGCCACTGGCTGATAGCCGTCCGGCTTGACGGCAAACAGCAGCGTGATGGAAGACTAACGTCGAGGTCAGGTTAGCCTCCTTGAGGGGTTGACGTTGGAGAAAACAAGGTGGTAAATTAATGTTGGAAGTTTATATTTATTGAGGCTAAGGTTGAATAGACAGCCTGGTGGCAAACAGCAGCATAACGGAAGATTCCAGTTGAGGTCTAACAGGAAGCGTAAGCTTCTTTGAAGCCAGGAGAGCACTTGTAAACGACCGCTTGTTGGGGCTAACATTGTAAGCTAGCCTCAAAAGTAACATTGGAAGCGAAATTCGTAATGTCATGTTAGAATCAATGTTGGAAGGCTTTTGTTGGAAGCTAATGTTGAAGCTCTTTCGAGTTAACATTGGAAGCTAACTTTGGAAGCCAAAATTGAACATTTTCCGCTAATTTCAAAAGTGAACTCTGGATGCTAATGTTTGGAGTCTAAGGATAGAACTAAAGTACGAAGCTAACATTGGAGGCCCGCTTCAGAAGCTAATGTTAGAGGTAAAGTTGGAATTAAATGTTTGAAGTTGATTTTGAAGCTATAGTTGAATCTAACATCGGAAGCTCACCTTGATTTTCCTTAGCTCCTGTGATATAGGTAACATTACGACTACTAGCAACTTTACGATTACTAGCAAGAAGCGTGTTGTTTGGGTGCCTTTTTAGGGCATTAAATAAGCGACCAAAATATGCATATACTCGCCAAAAGGTATTTCTTTTACAATTACTCGTTTGTTAGATCCTACAGAAAACTTTGTGAGCTAGCAAATGGAAAATTGTGATTCAGCGGGGGTCACTTTAATTGTTGGTGTTTAATTAGCGGCAGGCGGATTGTGCAAAGCTGCTTTCATGTAACAGTATGCATGATGAATGAGCAGATCGGGCCCTCAGGTGCACTGCTTCCTCATACCAATTTATCCGCCGGTACAGTAGGGGTGAGTCATCACAACAGGGAGGATGAGGAGGTGGGTGAAGAGGGTTTTCTGAATCGAGAACTCAAAATGGAGAGTCGACAGGATTGCGAGGAAGTGGTGGGGCTTCTACCCAATTGGGAAAAGGAGCGAGAACAAACACATCATCGACATCGATTTATGGCCACAACTTTGAGGAATATGATACACGTGTGATTTTAAAACACCAAGCAGGCTGTTCAGGTTCATGAATGTTGAAAGTCGAAAGAGAGAGGTCCATTTATTTTATGATTCCTGTGAGGAGTAAAGAATCACAGAATTTACAGCGCACATCAATTGCGTATTTTGTTGGCTACCGACCAGAAAGATGAGCAGCTGCTGGCTTGGAAGCAGCCAAAATGTAAATATGTTTTAAATCACCTCAGGCAAATAAGAATAATCACCCTTCAATGTCATTAAGCCTGCCACACACAGAATGACACGGCCAAACGCAACCGAACTGTACAATTGCGAACAAATTACAGTCGGTGGCTCACACTCGCGCATCTGGCATTTGCCCTGCACACATAAATCGGTGCACTGTAAAAACGGAGACCTCTGGTGTTCTTATCAGGAAGCAAAGTGCCACATGTTATCATTTATTTGAACTAAAAACTTGGCTCGATTGTGCAAGGAACAGTGTGTGATTTTTTTTTTAATGGTCATTATTTCAAAAAGCCACTATTCAATAGTATGCCAAAAAAAAAAGTTCTACCACATCAATGTGTTTTTTTTTTTTTTTTCAGGGACAGCCGTTACTACAGTGGACAGCTAATCATAATATCAGGTTACAGGGTACATGATAGGGTGAAATAAAATTACATGGGGTGCGTTTTCTTCCAGAGGAGGCTTCCATGGGCCATGTTTAGCTAGCTAACATGTGTGACTGTTACGACTGCCGACAGTGGAGATAAAAGGTAAAGGATCTCAATTGTTAATCGAGGCGTGTCAATTGCTGCAAAGATTCTAACAGGACTCTTTATCTCGTAAATGCTTACTTGGCTGGGCGAAAGAACAGAAGAATGTCTTGACTGGAAAATTCACTGCTTTGCGCTACTCTGAATACCTTTAATGTACCAGCCTGTGTGGAGTTCGGCTAAACTTTTCTCAAGAACTCCGCCAAAGTGGTGGGGGCAGATGTGTGGGACTGATTTCGTAACATAATTCAACACAGATTTTAAGTCTGTTTTGTGACCAAAAAAAACTTTCTTGGGGGTGTGCATTCCTCAGAAATTTATAACATCCCATGTGTTAAAATGAGAAACACTGGTGTTTAAATTATTCTGATGCTAATCCCGTTAGCATGATTAGCACTCGGACAAAGAAGTGGAATCATGTCAGCGACTGAGACAACAAAATGGATTGAGGTTACTTCTCAAAGACAAAATACATCATAATAAACAATATTTTTTTGGGTGGTCACTGGAGTTAAGAATTTAGGTTTTTGAATAGCTTTTGAAGTGGTTAAAAATGTGACTATGCTCATTTGTATTATATTTAATGCATATTTCCCAATAATCACAGAAATGAAAAAATGCCCATAGTCCAAAATATCATTGCAGTGTCTCAATCAATTTCTTCCTTCACCAATAGAGACAAACAAAAACTTACTGTCGAGACACTGCGCGCAGACGGTCTGCTTGGCGCCACACGGCCTGACCACGCCCTCGCCGGGTGGACACTCGTGGCAGCACTCGCCGTCCTTTGTGTACTGGCCCGAGTCACACGGCAGCTGCACCGCACGCTCGCTCTTGGACGCCGCCGGCGCCATCTAGAGGCGAGAACCACACGATAAAACACCCGCGAGAGTTGAACGGAGATCGTCAATTCGGTGAACTGTTTTTAGGAAGGAGTCTCACGAGAGTCCGCTTCAATAAGTGCGTAGTGTCGGCTTTGCTTGTGTTCTATTTTTTTGCGACACAAATTTAGGGACCGACGACTCACATGTCATGGGATTACGTGATCTGATTACAAAATGTACGTTCCGGTCATCCAACGATTCTATCAACACACAATGTATAGTGTGTTGGACATCATTTTGGATTGGTCCCTGACTGACCCCAAAAGTCAGGTTGACCACTTTTTCACCAAATTTTGGTTAATGTAGTCCCAATTTCTTTCGTGTATTTGAAGAAAAATCTGATAGATTAATTGGTGTGTGTGTGTGTGTGTGTGTGTCTGTGTGTGTTTGTGTGTAGCTATATGCATCCCTCGCAAGTGTGACTTTTTTTTTAAGTTGAAAAGTTTCTAACTCTATTATATTTTTTTTACTCTAACATTAATCCATAAAAGCAAATTTGCAGCCCGAGAGTTCACAAAGCGCATCCCTCCTTCCAGTTTGACCTTTTCCCCTGCTCCGCTTGAAGTGCTCTCGTTTTTGCTTTCACCCTGATTTCACACTCACTTGAGGTGCCAGCATTTGGTAAAGGAGGGGGGGGGGTGATGAGGTTTATTCCTAAATTGAATCTGTGACCGTCCTTTGGGCCACCTGTCACAGCACAGCTGGTTGGCAGCGCCAATTCCGCCAGCTGCTGCGCGCCTGCTCCACTGTCATTCAAAAAGTCCTCCAGAAATTACTCGGATGAGTTTGCATCCGCGGATGGTCAGCAAACTTGAGCTAAGTGGGAAATCGTGTGGCCTGCACCCCGAGAGCTGCGGGTGAGAAGCTTTGTTGCTCCTCCTGATGGATGGATGCATCATTTTGGTGTGAGGACGACCGCAATTTCAGACGGTCACTGAAGGTGACACATGACTCATGAAAACATTGACGAGTGCTGTCGTCTTTTAAGAACATCAAAAGCAACTTTTGATCTCAAAGACAACATAAATCATGTAAAATGATGTTAAATACAAATGTAATCAAATTCTAAGTTCAATGTGTGAATCAAGTATAAAATAAAGGACTTTTAAATTCAGGCATGTGCAGCTGTCCTGCCTGTTTTTCATCGCTGCCTGCTGCTAATTTAAAAAAATAAATCATGAAGAACTTCTTTTGGGATCCTTTAATGCTTCCAAGAATAAAGATATTAAAAGCAGGCAGATTGTTTGACTGTTTCACGATACTTTGCCATTTCGAATTTGATTAACTTTGAGAGAACAGAGAGAAAAATTGTCAGATTTTTTGGGGGGGCAGTTTTTTGGGGGTGTGGGGTAATTGGGAGTTTGAATACTGTTGTCTTATCCTGTAATGTTTAAGATGAATCAGCAAATAATTGGTTGATAGTTGTAACTTTTAAGAGCTATCAGTCGTATTCACAGATTGCGTAATTCTCATTTTAATGAATGAATTCGAGTTGAACTCACTACCCCCCCCAAAAAGGTACTTTTTATCATGCTACTTTTTATCATGAAACTACCACGCCCGAGGAACAACAACCAATCAGAAACAGAAGGCGTGACTTATGAGAGGCCAGTCATATGTTGAGCACTTGTGGATGATGTACAGTACGACACCCCAGCAAGCATAAGGTCCTGTTTTATGGTAGCAAGTTAACAGCTAGGCGTGTGCAAAGTCGTGCCCTCTCGAGATCTCTTGATTGTTTGTTTTTCCTCGGGCATGCTGGTTTCTTGTACATCAATTTAGAGGCACAAGATAGGGCCAAAGACACTTTTATCATGCCCTCCCTTCATTTAAATTGAACAGTTTCGCACAGCGGCGGCACGGTGGACGACCGGTTAGCACGCTCGCATCACAGTGCAGAGGTGCAGGGTTTGATTCCGGCTCTCGCGAGGAAAAGCGGATTTTAAAAAATGGATGCATGGTTGGAGTTTCCCACAGCATGCTGATGTGCCATGAAACAGCAGTTGAGAATCACATAGAAGTCACTCCATAACATCAATTTTTCTAACCCTGAAGAAAATTGCCCGGGGATCCATTTGGGTCCCCCAAACCCACACTTTGATCAATCTGACTCAGTCATCTAAAACCTTAACACATTGTTTACGCATGTGTTGTCATGCACGGGTCCTTTTGAGGCATGCAAGTAGCAAAGAAGTCACTCAAACTCCAAAATAAAAAGTGACGAGGTACTTACCAAGGCGTACATGATCACAAGCACGGGAAAGGCAGTCATCCTGTTTGTGCGTCTTGTCCGAAAAAAAAAGGCAAAAGAGAAACAAGAAGAGGGGCTATGTTCTCATTTTCATCCCAAATTGACTTGTCTTCGTTTCTCGCTTCACTGCAGCATCAAAGAAGAAGAGGAGGAGGAGGAGCAGTGTCCTGTCCGGAGTGAGGCTCGGATGCAAGTGCAATGCAGAGGAAGAGGAGGAGAAGTGAGTCCCCCCCCCCTCGCTCTCGCTCGCTCTCTCATTCTCCTCCCTCTCTTTTGGCCTCGCACCCTCCCTTGCAGGTGTACGACAGGGAGGTAATCAAGACACGCTGCAGTCACGACGCGCGCGCGCCTCGCTTCCTCGCTTTACGACAGGTTGCGAACGGAGCGGAAAAGACCTCATTTGACACGCTCGGTTAGCGCGGTACTTTCTGTTTTCCACGCAATTACTTTGTAATTATCGACGAGAAGTGTTTTTCCATACAATATTTACTCAAATTATGACTTCACAAGTTCGACAACGGCACTCTCTGACTTGCGTAGAGATGAGAATGATGTCATCGTGTTTGGAAGATGCTAAAATTGAGAAAAAAAAACACACACACACACACACACACACACAAATCCGTACTGTGTTTGTCATACATAACTAGTATACGTACGACTGGGCTGGGAAATAAATGACCTGTGTTTGTTGTATTGCGTGCAGCCAGCAGGGCTCCATGTGTTCTGCATATCCCGCATCGTTGTTTGTCATTGATTTATGCGTGCTTCAATGCCGTCGCCAGCCACAAGAGGGAGACAGTGATGAACTCAAGTTTTCTCAAGTCTATTTTTAACTTTATGATGTGGGGAAAAGCACTCGCGTTCTCTCGTTAAGTGGAAGTACGGATGTAAAAAACAAATACATGTACGCTCGTAAAAGTGAAATAACAATGACTGAATAAATGAACTCATGCTCTTCAGCATTAACACAACTGACTGTATTTTTTTTTTTTTTTTTTTGCTGACCAGGCGACCAATGAGACAACTCCCCCACCCCCAAATTCAGAGACAGTGATTTAGTTACATGGTCGAGATCTCGTATTGATCCCTGGAGGACAACTTCCACATCTCAGAGACCTTCACACCCCCACCCATGGGCACCTCTGAGTGACCTTCAGTCACTTCCTGAAATCGTTACACCGGTCACTTCATCAGGTACGCGCCTGCATGGGAATCATGTTCTGTTTTGATTAATTCTGACAAATTTAATTTTTATTTAGTTTATCTTGCATCCATTTATTTACATTGTAAAATATTTCAACCAAAACATGAACCGTTAGATACACCCTGTAACCTGATAACTTGATAAGTCGTCCACTGTTGTAACCGCTGTCCCTGAAAGGGTTTGTTAATATAATATGTGTAGTTTCGTATCGAAAATTGTGTTGAATTTAGTAACGTGTAGATAATGAAACCACCTGAAACAGACACAAAATGCATTCACCAGGTTGCAACATCAGAGCTGACGAATTCCAAGGAATGGGTTCGTGATCACGATCTGGATATAAAGTACAGATGTTGTGAATCTTCACAGACAAACAGTCTTCACCTGCCGCTATTTGGAACACCGCGCTAATGGAACACAGCCATTTCTTTTTTGGGGTGCACACAACATGCATTACACGGCGCTCCGCCAGGGAATTGAAGCACGGGCCAAGAGGGAAGATAGGGACGGGTGACGGTGGGGGCTCAACTGCAAATAGTTACGCCAATCTGGAAAGCAGAGAGTTCGCGCTTCCCAGTGAGAACAGAGGAGCCAGACGCACTCAACCGCGGCGAATGTATAAGATGCGTTGACGTTACAAGCCGCGAGGATGTTAGCCAGACACGCAGAGAGGGAACGATGGGATTCTCCCACCGAGCGTTTACATTGTCAAATTCATGGCCCGGCTCCTGTCCTCACTACTGAGCTCGGGTGTCGGCCTTCAAAGAAGACGGCTGTGGAAGCCCGCTATGAATTAGCCCCTTTTGTAGAATGATGATACAAATCGTCTTTCTCTACATATTTCACGTTTATTTTAAACAGACGGCAACATGGATGCCGCTGGGGCCTTTTTATTTATGCCTCCTCTGTCTTTGAACTCTGAACCACACTCGGTTGCGGTTTTGCAGGTCAAAAGCTTCACCTCCTGTAGGAAATGTCAAGTGAATGCATCCGTTCCTCCCTGAAATTATTGCCATCATAAAACATTTCTTAACTACACAGTCATTTTTTTAAGAGACATATTAATGCATTAACATGTATCCCACAAATCCGAAGTCAATATTTTCTGTGGACCCAAAAATGATGTCTTTTCAAAATGGCTGACAGGAAGAGCTCAGGCTTGAACAAAATCTTTTTTTTTTTTAAATCTTCACAATATTTATTTATACCCCAAACTCCAAAGATTTTTGGGATTTTTAAATTATTTTATTATGATATGTATTAGAATTATTATTATTGTGTTTATTATTACGGGGGTTCACCATAGGCGAGTTTCACTTAGGTTAGCCTAGCTTAGTTTAGAACACTGCAAATCAATTCCCGATTCATGTACTTTACAATTTCAGGTAACGTTATTACAATCTCTAATTGTACAACTTTAAATGTTTAGAAATGACCTCTGCCAAGGACATCATGTTACATTAACAGTGACATGCCAACGTTTAATTGCTGTGTCAGCATCTGCGGGATTCCTTTCGCCTGTCAACATAATGACTCAGCCGCCTTCACGCTGTTTGCTTGGTCGCAGGGGGCAGTTGTTTCACTTAATTGTTTCCTGAACTTTGCACTCGAGTTTTTTTCCCTCTCATAGATTGATGGCGGGCACTCCATGGCAGACGTGGATTTGGGCAAGAGCAGAAGGAGCCGGGGGGTGTTTATTTGTGTGCGTGCCTGCGTTTTGGCCAGGTGGTGATAACAAATGTACCCCATTTGTGACACCATCATCAAGTCCGCGCTTGATGCTCAGAATTAAAATCATTGCCCAAGCATTCCAGAGAAATTGTTCCCACTGCCGAGAGTGGCCGTTGCCAGACGTTCCTCAATTAGCATTCTGACTTGGCTCCCAGTTAGCCTCATTATGTTTCCCCCCCCTCAATCGCATACAAAGCAAATTAAGGCAATGAACAGGGCCTCACAGTCCCTTTTTCATGGCAAATCTTCAAAATGGTCCTTAAACTTTGACACCATGCTCTGCCCATATCAGATCCTTTGGTAAAAAGTGTCACCCTTCTACACTGGACACTTTGGGATGGTTTGTGCTAATTCCCATGCAGTTTCTCAAAGTAGGCTATGAGCTCTGGGATTTGCAACAAATGACTATTTCACACAAAAATGGCTGACTTCTTATGCACCGCGACACATTTTTGTTTACTGAATTTTGTGTCAATCAAGCCAACCAGTGTCGGGGTACGTTTTTTTCCCTTACTTTCCAAGGAGCACTACAGAGGGAATTCGACCAAAATGGCTGCCACAAAACAAAATGTCTTGACTTCCTGTTCAATTCCAGGCATGGGTCATTGACACTTTTTTTGCACATCCTGTTATAATACACACGTTCACCCAATTTTGTGTTGATCAGTCAAACTGCTTTTCTGAGCTATTTCCACCCCCGACTGTCCAGGGAGCAGGGGAATCGGCTGGTTGCGGCTGCATTGTCCCGCTTTTTAATGGAGACTGATAAGTAGCAGGGAACCTCTGTGGAGAGACTAAAGCGAGGGGAGATTCATCCCTCCTACACTCGCTCCAGGCAGTGGGACCACCCTAACGAGGGGGTAGGGAGGGGTTGAGATTGTGTAAGGAAGAGGTGGGCACTGAGATGTGATTTAAGGGGGATGAATATAGACCCGCAGGGACATTGGGAACGCGGGGAGATGGGAAAAAGACAAGATGCCCGAGTGATGGGAGATGAAACTATGATGATGACAAGAGTGTGTGTGTGTGTGTGTGTGCGTGTGTGTGTGTGTGTGTGTGTGTGTGTGTGTGTGTGTGTGTGTGTGTGTGTGTGTGTGTGTGTGTGTGTGTGTGTTCCAGTCCATCCTGGAAGTGTGTCTTCCATTTTGTTGGTGGCGCTTAGCTTAGCAATGTTAAGCTAATACTTGTCCTATTCACCCTGAAAAGCATCTCAAGTATTTAGTCATGTTGTTATTTAATTAAAAGAAGATGCAACAACTATATTTATTAAGTTCAGCGGGAGATCACAAGTGCATTTACCGTTTCCTGAGGTTGAAATTACCCAATAGATTCAGAATGGATTTTGACATAAATCCTCAATCGACAATACATACATTAGTCTGACAACAATGCATAGTTTGTGTGTGTCCTTGTGGAAAACCACACGCTAATGTCTGCAAGATGCAGCATTATTTTCATGATTATTTTTCCCCACTGAATGTGTGTGGGTAAAATGTATATCCCCACAATCCCAAATGAAAGCTGTAATAATTGTAAAACGATGCCAGCTGTCTTTGTATCAACTTGTCATATTTGATCATGTTAAATTTAAGCATGTTCATTGTACCACGTGAGCAGGAAGGCCGATGATTGAACTACTTATGCAACAGCACCCCCTGGTGGAAACAAATGTTCATGCTCATCATTTCGATGAGCCATAACAGGTGTCAAAAAAATCTGCCTGTTCAAACATGATTTTGCTGATACGATATGCTATATAACATATACTGTACCTAATGTTGTGTCCGCTTAGTGTCTTTCACTGGTGTTTATTTTTGCATCTGATCTCTTGCATGACCTTCCAGCTGAGCTCCAGGCTCCTCCGCACCTCCGCCAGGTCCTCCCGGATCTCCTCCAGCACGTCCAGCTTGGAGAGCTTCCTCTCAATGGACGAGAGCAAAAGCTCTCCCGACCGTGGGACGGCGCCCTCTGTCCAGGGTGGAGGCGGAGGCGGAGGTGGCGTCAAGGCCTCCCACTCCGCCAGTGTGTCAAAATATGAGTCGATAAAGGCCTCCAGATCCTCCAAGCTGTTCCAGTCTCCACTCTGGCTGCAGATGGAGCGCTGCGGACGAACGTGTCTGGCGCGAAGCGGCCCCTGGCGGGGTGGGGGCAACACCAGGAGCATCATGGGAAATCTGGCTTGGTCAACGTGGAGGCATGCTGCTGGTATGTTGACTCTTAAAGATTGCAATCTGTCCTGAAGCACGGCCAGCAGACAGGAGGTGGCGTTCCCCCTGTTCCATGCGGCGGACGGAAGCGCAACTTGTTTGTCAGATGATGAAGACTCACTCAAGTCCACTGAGGGACACTCACTGGTGGACTCACTGAAAGGCTCAATGGAAGGCTCACTGCACTTCACTGCAATGCAAGTGGAAAGTTTGTGAGGTGGATGTGACTCATAAATGTTGCTGTTGAGTTCAAAGTACTCACAGTGATTTGTTAGCTGATGGTCATTGGGCATCAAACTTGGATTCTTGCACACAATGGCAGTCGTGTGGTGAGGCAGGGCAGATGATGCTGCAGTCATGAGACACTCGGCCACCAGCATGCTCTCCACCTGTGCCATTAATTGTCGCACCTGCGAGCCATCTCCCCGCCGTTTGTTGTCCAACACGTGGTACCTGTTCCCGCACTTGTCCACCAGCCCCCTCAGCGCCGGCCCCTCACTCTCCAGCCGTTGTTCGATTCCCGTGTCGCCCAGCCAGTCGCCGTGGCTGAACACCACCACGGCCCTGGCCCAGAGCCCTCCCAACTGGACCTCCAAGGCTTCTCCTTGGAGGTCGGTGAAGGCGGCGCTGGCATTGACCACCACCAGCGCTGCGCAGGATGGCGCCCCCTTTAGGAAGTCCGCAGTTTGAGAAAAGCCGCCCGGTGTGTCCAGTACTCTCACCACTTGGTCGTCCACGCGGGCCCATCCGAGGACGCAGGTGGTGGTCGGGCGGTCGGCGCGGAAGCAGTCACGGCCCAACACCGTGTTGCCGCAGGAGCTCTTGCCTGTTTTGCTGCCACCCACCAAAACGAGCGTCACTTCAGGGAGACGACGGGACTTGTCTGGAACATCAAAAAGCTGCTTTGAGTGAGTCAAAATAATCACTGTTTTATATGGTTCTTTAAACCAGCCTTGCGATACGAGTGACCCAGCTTGGAAGTATTTTAAAATAGGAGCCATCGGTCCACCAATTTGTTGCTGTGACTTGCAAGCAAAAATTCAAGGTACAAGTTCTATGGTGCAATGAACTCCACTTACGTAATAATAATAATAATAATAATTTATGAGTATACTACACCCTGAATAAAAACATAAGGTAATATAATCGAACAGAATGTAAAAAATCTGGTATTTCTGACTTGGCCACTATGGGGCAGTATAATGTAGTGTTTCACATAAACGAAGTAGAGTCACCCTACTTTTACTAACTGGTCTTATTGGCAGACTATAAACAATGCTGGCATCTGGTAGAATAATTGTACCTCCGTCAACTTAAAATGAGAGTGGCAGTACACAGCCAGAAGCTTCTTTTTTGAAAATTGATGACTATTTGCTTACCTGCTGCATACACATCACAGCAACAAAAACAAAAAAGTCTGATGGCTCGTATCTTCAAAAGGTTTAGTGATTTGCATCTCAAAGCACCACTACATGCTTTATTATGTGTAAGTAAATGTATCACTGTACTGTTACCAATGTCTCACCAAGGTGCCTCCTGGTGTCCCTCCTCTGCTGCTCCATCTTCATCTTCCGCTCCGCGGCTCTCGCCTCCTCCACCCTCATTGTCATCTCCACCTGATCCTCCTCTTCTCCCACCGCAGGCCAATGTCCGACGCCGCAGCCCGCCACCATCTCCTCGATCTTCCCCAGCAGTTCCCTAACCTGGAATCCATCACCGGCGGTCCGGTTGTTGAGCACGTGGGTTCGATTCTCACAGCGCTCGGCCAGCCACCGCAGCACCTCGCCCTCGCTCTCCACGTGACGCTCGGCGGCCGTCTCGCCCAGCCAGTCGCCGAAGCTGAACAGCAGCATGACCCGGCTCCAGACGTCCCCACCCAGCAACTCCAGGTGATCCTGCACCGCCCGCCGGTAAGTCTCTGAGAAGGCGCGGTCCGGGCGCACCACCAACAGGAACGCGTGCGGCCCCGGGGCGCATAAGGACGGGCTGAGCCGGATCTGGTGGCGGTCGAAGGCGGCGGTCTCGTGACCGAAGAAGTTCATCCACCAGCCGGGCGTGTCCACCACCGTCAACTGCCTCCCGAAGACCGCACCTTGTCCCACCGCGCAGCGAGCCGTCCTGCCCGGGGACCGCCGTCCTTGGTCCCAGCCCAGGATGGTGTTCAGAGAAGATGTCTTTCCAGAACCTTTAGCTCCCAGCAGCACGATCCTCATGTCAGGCAGAGGGCGAGCCAGCTCTGGAAATTTTTGATGCAATACTGTACTTGAAAGTCTGAAAACTAATCCTGTCTTCAAACCCTATTTGAAACAATAGCTCAGCAGGCTCTTGTCTTGAAATCCCAATTTAAAGCTCTCATCCTTTTTTTGAAACCACAACCCTGGAATGAAACCCTTAATTTCTCTTTCTGTCATAACTCTTTGCCTTGAAACCCCAACCCTGGCTTGAAATCTTACTTTGAACCCCTAACCTTGCCTTCTTCCCCTTGTTTATTTTGGATCCTGGTTTGAAACCCTACTATGAGATCCTTACCTCTCATAAAGGCTCTGCGAGTTCTCATGTTCAAAAACCTGGCGCGGGCGTCCTCCTCCACACGTCTCTTCTCCTCCGCTATGGCACTGCATACGCTCTCCTCCATCTCAAACACTCCGTTTCCATTGGCAACAACCAATCTCTGGATTTTCTCCATGAGCTCCGAGGCTCGACTTCCATCGCTCAAGTCAATGAGGTGACACCTCTGTCCGCACTGATTCCTCAGCCAACCCAGAGCCTCCGACCCCAGGACCTCCTGGTCCGAATTGAGCCGGGGCCAACCTAGCGAGGTGAAGACCACCAAGCTGTGGCGCCACACCCGGGGCCCCAGCAGGCCCATGTGCTCCTCCAGGGCCCGGCGCCGTTTCTCCGTGAAGTGCGAGCCATCTTTGACGACCACCAGGAAAGCATGGGGTCCCGGGGAGCACATGGCGACACTCCGCCGGATCTCCCGGCGCACCGTGCGGGGGGTGTCGTCCACGCCGAAGTCACACCACCAACCGGTGTGTCCACCACCGTCAGCCAGCGCCCGGTCACCTGGACCACCCGCCGCAAGCATGACGTCCTCTCCTTCGTAACGAACTCATCTTTTCCCAGGAGGAGGTTCCCCAGGGAGCTCTTTCCCGAGTTCCTACCTCCGAGGAGGACTAGCTTCAAGTGGGAAGTACGCCAACCATCCACTAAGACGCACACAAAACACAGTCGGAAAGGAAGCATTTTTGGTACTCTAGTAGATTTTGAATTTAAAAACTTTACATTCATTCAAATAGAAATGGGAACGCTTACTGCTCAATTTAGGAGTTCAGGCTTTTTTAAGGAGTCATTTGCTGTAGAAGAAAGAATCATTTTTAGTAACTCGAGTAGGTGTTACATTTACACACAGGAGCCTCTGCACTTGGCAGCTATTGACAGCAACTTTTTTGTTTGACATTAGATTATTATGAACATTCTTACATAGGCACGGAGTGTGACTTACCTGCTGATCGTTCGCTGCTCGCCATTATTTTGCATTCTTTAACTTCTTCTAAACATGTCACGTTGTCTCTGGAAACGTGAGCCAAACTGCAGTATGTTCAACCAGATATCAACATTCTCAATTTTATGCCTTTATGGGGGGCTGAAGGTCACCAGAAATGACCACATACGACGATACACGCCTCTTGGCAGCAGGGAGACAAGTCGTCTTCAACTTCTCATTTTGCATGCAGGGTTCATCTCAAGACATTTCATTCCAGAAAACATTTGGTGCAAATTTGACCAACTTGAATGTAACCCTCAAATGTGGCTTGAAATGTCCATATGATACCAATAATAATAATAATAAAAGAACAACTACAATAAAAGAAAAAAACTCACCCACGAGTAAGGGGTGAATATAAAAATAGACTCAAACATAAATAGAACGTAAGATCATCAAATTAATTACACATTGACTGCGTTTGATCTGTCGTTAACAGTGATGAAGATGTTTGTTTTTCGAAATTCCGGGGGTCCTTGAAGACACATTTCGCGAGAGTGATGTGTGATTGGTGGAGCACAAAGAGTGATCAGGTGTCGAAGGAATAATAATAATAATACATTTTATTTATAAGCGCCTTTCAAGACACCCAAGGACACTTTACAATAACAAAAAACACAAAACAATACGGGTTGAGCAGCGGCAGCCAAATGCGCCAGCGTTCACTCAACCCCCAGTCAGAAAGAAACCACAAGGGAGGGAGAGGGGGAGAAAACAAACCACGCTCGAACTATCTTCATTTGAGGATAATTTGAGTTAGGCAAAAAAAAAAAACTCCTGCACAAGCATATGACAGTTACAACAGATCACAAGTCATAAACAATGAAGACGGTGATACAAGGGAGTGTATGAAGGAGGGGGTGACGGTGGGGGACTAGCTTCGAGTGGCGTAGCTTTTTCTGAGAGTTACGTGTGCTATTGTCATCTAATTGTTGCAACAAACCTCAGAAACGCATACGCGACTTTGTTTTGTCATTTGAAACGCAGCAAAGTTGTGAACCAAACGTATGAAATGTGTAAACGTCGAGCTTCCGGGTGACTGAGTCGTCCCTCTCGCGTGATCTACGCGTTTGCGTCCCATAGCCTCGCCCATTTGTGAAAATCTTTTATGTGAAGAAGCTAAACCACTATCCGCCGTCACTTTGGTGTATATTAGTGTCGCGACGCTTAACGTTCTCTCCGACTGCAACAGAAAAAAAATGGGAGTGGTGAAAATACGAGTGGAATACTGGTAACCATTCAACATTATCACACATTTTATTTTGTGTTTGTAAGCTGCTATCGCCTACAGAAGGCTATAAAACTACTGCTTTTGTTGTGTGCGGTTAACTACTAAGCTAACCGAGTTTCTCCATCATCTCCAGTGGCAAGTGAGGCTACGAGCCCCGTTATCGGGAGCTTGTCCGAGTCGTCAAGGGCGAGTTTCCCGATGCGGATGTGTCGGGCTCCGTTGGCCGGAAAGGTAAATCATAAATGCCACAGTAACCTAAATTATGGTCTGAGATCTGTTTAAAAGTCTTATGTTCTGTCTTTTATAGCCAGCTTTGAGATTGAAATCAACGGGCAGCTGGTTTTCTCGAAACTGGAGCTCGGAGGATTCCCATACGAGGATGACGTAAGTAGTTTTGTGCCCCTTTTTGTAACGCAATGCACACTGCTAGCTTCCGACCGACTACATCGGCGTAACCCAAATATCTACGCACTGAATGTGCTGTGGTCTGTCAATCTACGCTTACGCCGTACTGAACTCAGTTCTGAGCTAAATAGCTGCATTTTTTATTTGCATTTTAAATAGCAAATTTAATAAATATGCAACCATTCGTAGCCTGATGCCCTGAGAGGTGAAACGTGGTGCATATTTATTATATTTGCTCATTGATGATATATGATCAATGTATATCACAGTGTCTGCATTTCATATTGGTCGATGTCAATGTATATTGATTTGTTTGTTTGTTTTTGTACTTTTCACTGTTGAAAATAATCACCAGAAGGAAACAGAAATGGCTGAATTTAGTTATGAAAAAGCCACATAAACTTGCCTGATTTTGACTTAAGTGCAAAACCAGGATCGAACATGGCTATCACTCGCGCTAGACTTGCTCTCTGTACCAAAATAAGGCCCATAATATTTTGGGTTTCTTGCTCTTTCAGCTTCATTGGTTTTATCAGGAAGGAACCATTTTAGGTATAATTGGTGGGTGGTCTGTTGGATGCTGTAGTCCCTGCGTTTTTTGAGTTTTAAGAATCATGCAAATTCTAATATTAAAAGAACCTCTCACAATTCAAATCAACAACAAAAAAAGTTGGTTTGTAACTTTTTTGTTTGTTTGTTTGTCTTAATCCCGCACTTATTCAGGTAATGGAACTCATCCAGAAAGCTAATGAAGGCAGACCTCTGACAAAGATCACCAAGAGCCAAGCGCCATGTGTCATCATGTAGACAAACAGGTGTGGAACAGAATGGAACAAAGCTGGCTTTCCCCAACAGTGTCCTGATTGAAGTGGTGATGATGGTAATGAAATGGTAAATTTGCTACAATCAGCTGTTTGGGAAAGTCCAGTTCGCCTCCCCCTTGTTCATCCTTGACGCCGAACTGCTGGGCCATTAATGACTAGCGCCGCCTCAAAATAAGCCACGCGGCTGTGCTACGATGAATTCACATGCCCGCCAGTTCTGCAGCTCGTCAGGTGCGGCCGACGGGGAGGACAGGTTTTGTTTTGATGAAATGCAAGATAAGTCATGAGCATGGTTTTTTTTCCCCTTTCTAAATAATGGTTTACTGATACTGTACTTTTTGTTTGGGAGGTGACTTAATTGGATTAGTTGAATAAAATATCTGCTCGCAATACTGTTTACACTCTTGATTTCCTTGAGGGACAGACATTGACTCAACAGCCTTGGAGACCATTCCTCTCGTGTAAACATGTTTTCTGTAGTTCAGCGTCCCAGCAACAGGAGACAGGGAGACATGCGTTCCCGGCATAAAAATGATTTGACCTCGTATCTATTCATCTATGAATCTGGTTGATTAGATTAGATTAGTGTAACGCCATTACATGGTGTAAAATCCATTGTTCACTCTAGGGGGCGCTAGGGTAATACCTAGTGCAGTTTGTGCTTTGAACATTTTCTCGGTGTTACATTTTAGATTTGAAATCTATCCAAACTCATTCGGATGCTTTCAAAATAATTGCATGAATGTCATCTTTTCCACGTGAGACACAAACCAAAAAAAAGGAAATTTGCTGGGAAACTAAGGAGCAACGTGATGAATCGAATCCCAAAAAAAGAAATATTGTATGTACTGTAATTGCAATTGCTGTGCAAAAAAAACCTTGGGGGAATTCTGACCATTTTCTGAAAATAAATGCTTTGAAGGAGAATTTTATTTTGTGATTTTTTTTCTTGAGCCTTGGCTCAATAAATGTTGGGAAACACTGATCTCAGTTAGGCATTAGACTTAAAAGAAAACAAAAATCTAATAGCTACAAAAAATACAGATGGTGTGTTGACATTGTTTTTAAACCTAAGTCAGGCTTTACAAATATCAAATTGCAACTTGTATATTTCATACTGAAAAATCCAAGTAAATAAAAAAATGATTTTAAAAAATGTGATTTAACGTACACATTTTAAAATATGCATATATTGTGTTGAATCTATAAGACATGTAGAAATTGCACATTAATCTGTCAGTTCAGTCAAACATTAAAATACAAATTAGGGTCTCAAGTGAGCTGCAGCCAATTCCGACTGATTTTTGTATCAAGGGCGGGGTACACCCTGTACGGGTTGCCAGTCAATTGCAGGAGTTAAAAATAAAAAAATTGTAAAAATGAAAAATATTGAGAAATATATATATATTTTTTTTTTTTTAATCACAAATCATCCATAAATATGTCAATCTGTGAAATGTATTCGTGGCACTCCTAACAGACAACTTGGAAATTGTCACACCATTTGAAGTAAATTTAAACTATTGAGTGAGTTGCACACAGACCACTTAGGGGGTGGGGGGCTACAGAAAGAGAAAATATTTAAATGATGACGAGTACCACGGCTAAAGTGGTTTTTACGTAACACTGACCCAATGCTTATTTGTGTTGTTAGGATGGGTCGTTTACGCTTCAATGACGCACGGTCACAATTAATGTGCTCTTCCAAAGACTATCAATGTTCACTGTTCCCATGCTATACGTTCAAAAAGTGTCTTTATGGGGTCAGGGCGTGTCTGACTGTGGCGTGCGTGGAGTCAGCAGATAGCTGGTGAAAGCTGATGACGACGATAAGACTGATGCTCACGCATGCTGCGACTTTGCCGTACGTTAATCGTAACTTAGTATGTTCATGTTTTAGTAAACATTAAATGTATGTAGTCTTCAAATTAGTAAACATTAAATGTAGTCTTCAAAGTTTTAGGTGTTTGTGTCGGTTAACTTCAAGTGTTTTGTTCAAATATCACAATGTTTCCACCCCTTAACCTTTAGTCCTTTTGATCATGCTGTTCACATTTTGACATCATGAGACCAAGACGACGCCTATCAGTTGATGACCAGTAAACTGGGTGTTTGTCAAGGGGGCCGTTTCTGTATGCTTTCTACTTGTTTCCCAGGAAGATAATTCTCCTGTGTCCAACTTTTTCTTTTCTGACTGGAAGTATGAGCCCTGGAATTTGTCCAGAATGGCCGCTTCAAACCAAAAGGGCCAACTTGGTCTTCAATTTCGGGCATGGCGCCTGAGACTTTTTCGTGTGGCCTTTTTTTGAGAAGCATGTCCACACAGTTTGTGTTCAATCAGTGAAATCGTTGGAAGAGGCTGATTTTTTCCCCTCCTAACTTTACAGGGGACACTACTGAAGGAATTTGCCCCCAAAATGGCTGCTTTTAACAAAAAATTCATTTCAGCCGTGGTTTCTTGAGACTTTTGGGGGGCATCCGTCTATGCAAGATATGGCCATCCACATGTGTGTTTAGCGGTGAAGCTGGTGTCGGGGAGATCATTATTTTATTTTCTACGTTCCAAGGGGCCACTACAGAGGGGGATTTTCCCAAAATGGCCAACGTACTGTTCAATTTCAGGCATAGGTCCATGAAACTGATTTTTTTTGGGGGGGGGTTTGTTCTGTCCCTTTAGACTTGGTTGAATTATCCAGCAACATTTATTAGTAAGGCACAATTTTCACCCAAGTCATAAGATCGTACCCAATGAACGTTCCAGTGTCTCCCATACAAGTGTGTCCGACGTCGATATAATCAGATCAAGCACGAGTGACATCAGTCCTCATGACTCGCATAAGACTTCATCGCATTTGTATTATTTTTTATTTTTTAGCCTTTTCACACGGAAAAGACTGCTGCTGGCCCTGACAGACATTTGATAACCCCTTTCATGCTTTGGACTGATGATTGGCAGATGATTATCAGTCACGGTGCTTCTTTGGGTTAAAAAAAAACAAGGTTCGGTTGTTCAGAGAATGAATGAAAAAATCTGCAAATATGTGATTTTGCAGGTGCCGAACTGTCAAGTATTGAAGGGGCCCACTGAACATGTTTTTCACTGTACAGTAAGGATATCTTAGCTGTATCTCTCTTAATTGTCAGGTACAAACTCAACTCACTGAACAGTTGGAAATGCTGCACTTTAGTTTTAATGGACCGCAATTATATCCCTGCATCAGATAATCATTTATCATCATTCTTTGAATAGCAACAATGGCATCTCAAAGTATTTTAGGTATCTTTTTTTTTGTCATGGTCATGTGTTTTTGCATTAAACCATCAGAAGGAGTCCATTTGGTCCCGGGCCACTTCATCCACACATGGCTGGAATCCATCCGCCTCATGGGTGAGGTCCACTACAAATGGTTTTGCATGAATGGGTGTGCATCAACTTTATTTTGTATTCCACAGGCATGGAACAGAATTTGGTCACCAGACTAGTTTGGACTCATGAGATCTTCACAGATGGATTCTGGCTTCTACATTAAGGAAACACTTGGGAGCACTTCGCTAATGTCGCTATTTCTAATCCCATATCTCAAACTCTTGGTCCTTAACCTTAGTTTCTAACTTGAAGTCCTAGACCGACCCTTAATCCACTGTCCCTAACCCCAAATCCCCAAACCTTGCTCCTTAACCTTTCATCCCTAGTCTCTCACCAGAATTCTTGGTCCCAATCACGTACATAGTCTACAATCCTAAATGTTAGTCACTAACCCTAACCTGTCGTACCTCAACCACAGTCCCAAAGTCTTTGTCCCCAACCTTAACCGAAAGCCACCAAGCATACCTCCAACTCAAAAACTCATCGTCCCGTGCCCATAGTTTGTCATTCTAAACCTAACCTGATTGGTAAACTTGGGGGAATCCCAACGATGTCAACAAAATGACGTGTTTTGACATGATTTCTACCCCATGTGTGCTCTCTTGTGTACCCCCCCCAACCCCCCAATCCACCAACCGACCCCCAGCAACGAAGATGATGGCATCAGACGTAGCGCCATCAGCCATGCTTCTCAAGGGCGGAGTAGTCCAACTAGGGCTGGGATATCCCCACGTTAAGGTGTCCCTGAATGATAGCGCTCGCGTGCGGTCACGTGGGGTTTTATCTACACCGACCTTGTGTGGTTGCTAGGCAACCGGACGGCCCGCGGGGTACGGCACTTTTACAAGTTTGACGTAGTTTTGCTTTTGGGTGTTCCCGCTCTTCACCGTGGGGTCTCACCGAGGTCGCTGCTCATTTTCATCGTGGTTCACCTACAGCTGCCGGAGAACAGGGCAGGAGGACCTGCACGCAGGTAGGGGTGTGGTCTACTCTGGACCTAGGTCCACCTCCTTTTTTATTTATACTTTGTCATATAGTTTAGAATGCAAACTTGATACAACACTTACCCGTAGTCCGTAAGACTAACCCTTGGTGACAAATCCAGAGTGCCTCACCGATCATTTCTAACCCTTTGATCCTAACCCATAGTCCTAACCCAAAATATCTGACCCGCAATTCCAAACCTGAACCCGTAGTCGTTAAATTCTGACGCTGACCAGTGTCTTTCAAACTATCCCTCATTCATAGTCCTGTCAGTTACCCATCGTCCCGATCCCGTCATCGTTGCCCCCAACCCGTCGTCCTCAAGCCATTGTTTCTCACTTATACTCACTAACCCTTCGTCTTCTTAAACAATCCCATCATTCCTCACACTTTTGTCCCCAACTCCAACGCATGGTCCATCAACCTTAGTCCTTAGCTCATATTTACAAAATCGAACCCTTTGTCCTTAATCCTGACTTAATTCATCGTATCTAAAACTTCACCCACTTCATCGTCCTAACCGATAGCCCCGCAGTCTCTAACCCATAGTCTCTACTCCTATTACACCGACCACTACTCAGTCCCTAAAATAGTTGACCAAAGTGTCCAAAGAGTGGCTCCATTTTTTTTTTAACCACTGGTTTTTGATTGTAAATCCACCTAGTGCTAAATTGTTGTGTGAATTCAGCGGCTTCTGAATTAAGTGGTGTCGGTCCAGCACTTTATTTTTATTGCCGAATTGGGGGTTTCGGTTCTCAAGTCCTTTAGGGGGACAGAGAAGACAAGCGGGTGTGACTCAAAGATAGAACAGTCATAGTTCTTCCTAACGGCCGATTATCTGTCCGAAGCCATGAGTCTGCACTTCAAATTGGAGGGACTTTATGTTCTCGTCACTTCTCCCTGATGTTTTACCGTTGATATTCAAATTGTGATTGCCTTGATAGACGCTTTCACAAATGACAATAACGCTAACTTTTTTTCCCACCCTCCCCACATTTGTCCTTCAAAGGTAATGTACAAAAAGTAGCTGAGAGTGTCAACCCAGAACGCAGCAATGGATAACAGATTCACTTGTGACGAGGTTGGTTTTCTGTTTGTCACCAGCGGCTATCATTTCACATGAAAATCTGTTTGATAGGCCACATTTCAAACAACCACCCCACCTCTTCATGAAATCCTTTCTCCTCCCTTACAGGACAGTAGTGACATGTCATATGAAGACCGTGATTCGAATTCCTCCCCTCCCCGCTGAGAATGTGAGTCCCAGAGTCCTTAGCAACACTATAACAAATTACACGCGACACGCAGTCTCTTACAATTTACAGAAGTATATGTGAACACGGCGGCAAAAATAGTCAGCAGCGCTGTGTCGAATGTCGACAGTCTGACAGCAATGAGCATTTTCTCAAACCTTCTATGGTAGAATGAGATTTGCTTCCCTCTTGTGGTCATAAGTGTGAAGCACAGCTTAGTTGCTGAGGGTTCCGCTTGCAAATAGATAGGCACATGCTGCCCTCGTGTGGCCACAGCGAGAATCGCAGCGTCTTGATGTCTTCTTTGATGGACAGACAGTGCTCAAAAGAGGAGCACTGTATCTTAAAACCGGACCAGATTGTCAAAGTGGAATATGATGTCCGTAAAATGGACGGGAATGTTTTTAAAGTGGACCCAAATTTTCATCGAGAGGACAAACACATCCTCCTCACGATCGTTCTCATGTGGCGTTACTGAGTGCAAGTTTACATTTCTCCCCACCAGGAGGACTCCAGCGGACCGTGGTGATGTGGAGAACGGGAGGAACGTGGATGATACGCCCCTTGAAACATACATTATTCCCCGCGATTCAGGAGGTAGGCTCCTCTCACCTGCCTCTCGTGACTTTTTCTTTAATTTTCCATGTATTTCTTTCAGCAAACCTCAACCTGAACACCAACGCCACCACCAGAGGTGACGCTCAGGTCAGTCTGTACTCCTAAAACCATGTTCGTAGCCGCTGTTGTTGTTCACTACCTGACCGGACTCTTCTGGGCCGCAGGCGTACGTTGAATTGAACGAGCTCCGGGGAAACACCTGGCAGGAGACGGGCCGCTGGGTGGGCTTTGAGGAGAATTTCAATGCCGCCACGGGGAAGTGGGGTGCTTCGCACACATCCTACCTGACCTTCAAGAGTCTCATCCAGCTGCGCAAGACTATGAGCACAGGTGACTTTGGACAGTCTTCATAAATGAGGGGTTGAAGTTGATCAATCAATCAAAAAGCCTTTAAAATACATCCAAAATGTTCTTCAAGTAGATTATGTCCTAAAATGAGCTCAATTGTCCGAAAAACTGGATTACACAAAAAAAATTGCTCAAAGTTAAAAAGAGTGTTCTCAAGTGGACCATAATGACCTCTTTGAGGACCAAAACCCTTGTAAAATGGATCAGAATGATCTAGCTACCAATGAGTGTTACGCACACAGGTGCCGTCATCTTTGACCTCAACGCCAGTAGTTTGTCATCTATCGCCGAGAAGGTGGTGGACGCGCTCGTCAACAAGAATGAGATCCGAGCCAGCGATCGTGATTCTTTGCTGAGAGCCCTCCTCATGCAACGCAGGTAAGCAGCTTGTCTGGTTTCCCTGAATTGTTAGCCGGTTGTCTTCTTGTTGTACGTGATACATGAAACTACTTTTTTTTTTTAATGGCATTGTGACAATCACATAGACTGGCGTTTACCAATCAAATAGTCCTTTCTACAGGAAAAAAGGGTCAAAGGCAAAATCAATCAGTCTTTGTGTTCTTCCCTCCAGTCAGTCTCAGAGACCTGCAGTGTCCCCCTCAGGAGACATCGAAATGCAGACCTTCTCTGTTTCTACAAAGGTATAAGTCCTCATTTTGGCGGCCCCATACCTTGAAACTACCACATGCATCACAGCTTCTTTTTTCTTTTTCTTTCCAGAGAGACAACTCTGACAACATGGAAGCCTCCATCGTCCTCTCAGGTATCATCACCACAGCACATTCAAATATTTGGATTTTTAGAGCTCAAACTGATTTATTTTTTTTTTTCCCAAAGGTGCCCTGGATCTTCTGGAGAAGCCGGTGGTGGCTTTCGTCCGGCTGAGAGACTCTGTGGTGATGGATTCTGCGATGGAATGTCCCGTCCCCGTGCGCTTTGTGTTCGTGCTGGTGGGCCCGAGCCAGAGCGGCATGGACTACAGCGAGAGCGGTCGCGCGATGGGCGCTCTGATGGCTGACTGGGTGAGGAAAAAGTGACAACGGCAATCGTCTTTATTAGTTCCGAAGGAGTCGACTCAAGCCGATTCGTGAAGAAAAATGATCTCGAGGCACTTTACGCACACTCGTATACAGTATAGGCTGTATAAGACAACCAACTGGAGGCCATATGAGCAAGCATTTGGGAAAAACTACACCTCGGACAGAACCAAGACTTTGTGAAGTGACCTTTTTTCGTGGCCGATTGGATTGACATGGAGAGAGAATAGAAAGATTGAGAGACAGAGTGTGAAAACGGGCAAGGGGTGTGAGAGACCTCGGCCGGGTCGAGAGACAGAGTCTTATCAACAAGAGTAACAGGAGTTAACGTTCTGCGCTTTGCTGCGCTGCAGGTGTTCTGTCTGGAGGCTTTCCTGGCGCAGACCGAACAGGATCTGACCAACGCCATTGCCGACTTCATGGATTGCAGTATCGTCATCCCCCCCACGGAGATCCAAGACCTGGGGATGCTGGAGCCCGTCATCAAGTTCCAGAAGAAGATGCTGCAGGATCGACTGCGCCCCAGCGACAATCGGCTGGCCTTTGGTGACAGAATTAAAGGTAAGGCAAAGTCCAACAAAGGCTTGACCATCAAACTTCAGCGTCAATTTGACGTGTCCAGTTATGAAACCCCCGGAGCCGCCAAGAGAAGACCCCCTGGCCCGCACTGGGTATCCTTTTGGCGGTATGATCAAAGACATCAAGCGTCGATACCGCCACTACGTCAGCGACTACACGGATGCCCTCAACCCTCAAGTCATGGCCGCCATCATCTTCATCTACTTTGCCGCCCTGTCGCCAGCCATCACCTTCGGAGGACTTTTAGGTAGGACTTTTAGCATCCCGAAGGGTAACGCGGTGTCTTTAGGTGTGCCGGTTGATATTGATATTGATTTTTATGACCAATTCCATATTTTTTCTTGATGCTCTCTGTGTGTCCCAATGCCGGACGGCGTATTCGTCCAGTGTCCATTTCACTTTGTTAAATCCCTGTAAAGTGAAAACAAATATGTCCTCTCGATTTGACATCACAGAGAAGAAGATTGTTAGCAGCGTGCCAAATTTGAATGAAAAATCCAAAAATGTACCATTGAGAAAATGAGACTTAAAAATGGTGAAAAATAAAGCCTTTCTCTCCGCTCTCAAATGCTGGGTGCCGAAGCCGCTCAGCTGACAACGACCGGTTCTCCAACCCGGAAAATTGATTCTAGAGCATCGAGTACAACTAACTATTGACCCAGCGGACTTGATTTGGGACTCGGTAAAGAAGAATAAAGGCAGAGTTTGGCTACAAGTTTGAGCTTGAGTGACAACAAATATGCTCTGAAGCAGGCACACCGGCATAAATCCACATACAGGCTGTCGTATAGAACATTCTAAATATTTTTTTAAATCACTGAACAGGGTATTTAACCGTTCTTCTTTGTCTTAGCCGATAAATCCGAGAAGATGATGGGTGTGTCAGAGCTGATGATCTCCACAAGCATCCAGGGCATCATTTTCTGCATCTTCGCCGCGCAGCCCGTCCTGGTGCTGGGTTTTTCCGGACCACTGTTGCTCTTTGAAGAGGCCTTTTACACTGTACGAGTCCACCACCACGAGTACCACTATTGCCTCCTTGTGCCTCGTCCTCATCCCGATGATGCTTTGTCCATCCCGTGCTTTTTAGTTCTGCAAAGCCAGGGGGCTTGAGTACATTGTGGGTCGCGTCTGGGTGGGCATGTGGCTCATCGTGATTGTGGTGATCATCGTGGCGGTGGAAGGCAGCTTCCTGGTGCGCTACATCTCCCGCTTCACCCAGGAAATCTTCTCCATCCTCATCTCGCTCATCTTCATCTACGAGACCTTCAGTAAACTCTTTAAGGTTTCCCACTGTTCCCGCTCATCTTCTCATCATCTCTTTTGGATCTTGGCTTAGACGTGCGCTGGGACTGCAGCCTACCGTCCCGAATTTATACCCTCGATGCTTACCCCTCATCTTTGTCCATAGTCCTCACTCCTCACATTTACCCATGACCCTTCCTTAATCCTCATGCCAAACCCTGAACCACTTCTCTTTATTTACCCTTACCCGAACCCTTGCCAGTAACCATGATCCCTTATTTACGGACACACATCCCTTCCCCTAACCTGCTTCTCTGACTAAACCTGACCCAAACGCCTTCCAGCATCCCTGAACCAAATCCTTGTTCATAACCTTGACTAAACTCCTCACTTACCCTTGACTTCATCTCTATCCTCGACCCCAAACCACTGGAGCCTCAAATCGCTGTCTTTTAGCCATATGGCTGAAACCGTCACCTGTAAGCCTAACTCTTCGCCTGACGGCGTCGCCCCCTGCGCAGATCTTCAAGAACCATCCTTTGTCGCTGAACTACAAAACACTGAACGCAACCCTGGAGAGGCCCTTTCACACCATCTACAACAAGACTTCCAACGGCACCGTTGTCATCCAGAACGTGCCAGTCCAGGGTCCCTTCCCCAACACCGCGCTGTTATCCCTGTGCCTTATGTTGGGCTGCTTCTTCATCGCCTACTTCCTGCGCCAGTTCAAGAATGGCACTTACCTGCCGGGTTGGGTAAGTCGCCTCCTCCGAATTCAAATCTGGTCTTGCGGCGTTTTCCTGACCGGTCTTCTCGTCACAGCTGCGACGCCTGATTGGAGATTTCGGGGTCCCCATCGCCATTTTTGCCATGGTTGCTGTGGATGTCAGTATTGACGACACTTACAGTCAGGTAAGTGATTTAAGCGTACGGTATTCCGTGTAGTGTGGACGAGTGAGGAAGGTACGTCGCTCTCTTGCAGAAACTGGTCGTGCCAAAAGGTGTCCAGGTGACCAACCCCGCCGCCCGTGGCTGGTTTATCAACCCTATGGGATCCCCTTCCCATGGGGCCTTCCCCATCTGGATGATGGCCGCCTCCTGCGTACCGGCGCTGCTTGTCTTTATCCTCATCTTCCTCGAGTCACAGATTACCACGTGTGTGACAGTCAAACTGCGCTTTGTTTTTTTTTTGGGGGGGGGGGGTGGTTTAATGGTTGTTGAAATGTCGCTGTTTCGTCCTCCTCTAGGCTGATTGTTAGCAAACCGGAGAGAAAGATGGTTAAAGGTTCCGGTTTTCATTTCGACCTGCTCCTCCTGGTCACCATGGGTGGCATCTCATCTATTTTTGGGGTTCCGTGGCTGAGCGCCGCCACGGTGCGCTCCGTCACGCACGCCAATGCTCTCACCGTCATGTCCAAGGGCCCCAAACCCGAGATCGAGAAGGTGGTGGAGCAACGGATCAGCGGCATTCTAGTCGCCATCTTGGTTGGTAAGTTCAATCTAATGAAACCCTGTGTTAGTCTCCCATGATTCACTGAGGCAAGGGACACAACTGAAGTAATACATGTAAAAAAATGCCATCACATTATATACTTAAATTCTCCGTTCCAGGTGTCTCTATTTACATGGAGCCCTTACTGAAGATGATCCCCATGACGGCCCTGTTCGGAATCTTCCTTTACATGGGCGTCACTTCCCTGAGCGGAATCCAAATGTGGGATCGGATGCTTCTGTTGATTACACCCAAAAAATACCACCCGTCCGACGCCTATGCCACCAAGGTATAAACATTCTTGCAAGTCACTCCTCTTCTTTTTCTGAACATATAGGCCTACTATGCCACTGTATTTTAATATTGGTCATAGTGGCAGTACTTGGGAGAACTACATTTTGTTTTTAGGTGGTACTTGGTGTCAAATGTAAAACAGTCTACTGACGTGTTGTTTGCGTAGGTGTCGACGATGCGCATGCACCTTTTCACGCTGATCCAGCTGGTGTGTTTGGCTGTGCTCTGGGTGGTGAAGATGAGCCCCTTCTCCCTGGCACTGCCCTTCATCCTGCTGCTCACCGTGCCACTGCGCATGTTCATGACTGGCACACTCTTCACGAACCTGGAAATGAAATGCGTAAGTTCTTCAGACTGTCCCAAATAATTTGTAGATGAGGTTAAAGAAATGCGTTTTACATGTTCATATGTGTTGCAGCTGGATGCGGATGATGCTAAGGTGAAGATTGAGGAGGACATTGGTGAGGATGCATACACTGAGTCCCCACTTCCATGAGTGAAAACAACCTCAATTCAAAAGAATAGCCAGTGATTCTTTTATTTTTATTTTTTGGGAGGGGGTGGGGGGTATCTTTCAAAACTCACTATTTCAAGCTTCGTCCTATCATGCAGCATAACTTGGGCATTACTTTGGTTCACCATTGCAAGTGATCCAAGTGGCATTGGTTCTTTTAGATGTAGATTTTTCTCTCACATGTATTTTATTTGTTATCCTTTGAAAGGTGATATAAAATGCATTCAATGTATTCTTTTAATTGAAGTGAGCAGGATATTTATTATTCACAAATTCACATATGAAATAACTTTTTTTTTTTTTTGCTTTGTGTTGGTGGTTAGTCAAGTTAACATTTAAGGGTATTTTCTGTCAAGTCCAAAAATTTTGCATTGTATTTTAGACATACCCTGTTGTATCTGAAGTGAATGAATGTGTTTGACAGAGAACATTAATACGTGAAAGTTTTGCTTCTCTCTGTCTGTACATGCATAGGATTTAACATGAATAAACTGATAAATGTTTTCCCGATTTGCATTCATTTATTTTATGGCAAACAATATATTACGATAAAACACAAAATGATTTAAATAACCAAATTAAACGTCTCTATAAACACAATACAGCAGTGCGCTCGGGCGTCAACGTTTGTGCTTTATTGAAGTTGTACTTTAGATTGTTCGTGAACTTTGAAAACAGCACATTTCAAACGTATAAAACGAAAAGATGACACTGTATGTGACGATGCGAACAATCAAACGTCACGGGCACCGCTCAAAAGCTTTGTTTATAAGTATTTTAATCGGTAAACCGCACAAAAAAAACATCGCCTGTTGCATTTGAAATGTAAATATGCCCGACAGCAAGCGAACGCATCGCTGTTTAACATGGCCCAGAAGCCTGGGAACTGTTGGTTTTCCTCACCGGGTTGCCGCGATTGGACGGCCCGGTGTTCCGCCCACAAACACAAGGTGGAGTTGGAAAAAGGAAAAGGAAAAAAATACATGCTGATCTAATATATGAAGCTGTCAAACAGCCATCGACAATTTCGAAAAGGAACATTCCCTTTAACGTATAAAGGCACCTAGGTCCATATAGTAACACACCAGTAGGTAGACATCCCAAAAATATTATAATAATGACGCAAAACCAATACAGTACATGAGAAGTCTAACCATCTCAGGTTCGTGATTTGAGGTTAGTCAAATGATGCGAACTTTCGGTGTTGGAAGCTCGTTCGGTTTGCCTCATCAAAGTGTTGCAAACATGGACAGCGGAGCGGACATGATGGCCGGTGTTCGGTCCGGGTCGGTCGGATCGTCCCCTTCAGATGTAAAAATGCGATGGCGGCTGACGGAAACGACGGCGGTGGCGTCGGTCCGACAACATGGAGGACGCCTCGGCGTAGTGCAACGGTTGGGTGGGGAGTGGGTAGCTTGCTTCGCGTTGACTGGAGGGAGACGGCGAGTGCGATGGAGGCGGGGGAAGAATCATCTCTGCGGGGACTGGAGCCGAGGACCGACGGCGCAGTACTGGCGATCGTTCAACCCTCCCCTTCTTCCTCCACAACGACGCCGAGAAGCAGCTAGGTAAGCCCAAGCCGAGCCACCCCCCGCTCGGTTCGAAACGCGATACGATTGCGCCACAAACGAGTGACTTAAATTCGCTCGTCTGACCGTGAATGTAGCATTTTATACGTGTGAAAAACGCGGCTCGGTTGACGGTCCCCCTTTGTACTCGACCATCGGCGGTGGTTCAGGGGAGAGACGAGGTCGGCCATAGCCGTATTTCTTGTCCTCTGCGGCTGGGGGGAGAGAGTTGTCGACACGAGGCCTGGAGGTAACTATATGTTCAAATGACAAACTAGTTTTGGTTAAGACTATTTCCTCGGTGGATGTTAATGCATTTTTGATTTCGTGGGAGCTCGCGGCACTTTCCACGCGGAGATCTCCATGCGGCAGTTGGCAGAAGAGCCAGCCGCCCCTCACGGTTAGCCATCAGGGATCTTGGTTTAATATCTCGCCGCCCTCTCTCTCCCCCTTCTCTCTCCCCGACCAGCCCCGGACTACCGATCTCCTCGGTGAACCCGCCTTTCTCGTCGTCGCTTTTCGGCTCGACAAAAGCGAACTCCGCGGTTGAGTTTTAAGCCTTGTCCGTTTTTTTTTCTTGTTTTCACCGGCCGCTATTTGGACCTTGTCACGGTAGGTTTGCTCGGAAGCATGGCGGTCGTTGGAGCTTGTTTGTGGCGCCACGGAACCTTCCCGGTCTTCGACGTTACCTTAGCCCCTTTAAACATGCACAATGCTCAACCAAAAGCTATGCTTTATCGACAAAAATTACATGGATTAAAAAACAACACTGTTTTAGAGTAGCCCTTATTTACTCTTTTTTGCAGTTCCCGTCTTTGTGGCACATCCAGCCCTACCACCACAACGTTCATAGCCGACCCATGCGTGGAAACGTGTACGTTGTCGGATTTTATATTACCGTCATTTTAAAACGTGTTTGAGGTATGTGCATTTTGGAAATGGCTCACGGCGACCGTTACAGTGGGCATTCGTAAATTTCAGGATGAAATTAAACTCTCCCGAAAACAGCGTCCAATGCTGTCCCATCCTCTTGAAAACTGCCCAACACCGCTCTTTAGTATAGTTAATGCAGCACGATGTTCAAACGTGAAAAGAGATAATTTCTTTTGAAACGGTAGCCCGGTACCGAAATGTTCGACGTCGCTGGTTCGCCCCCCGGCTGGTGCTTTGCGAGCTAACAGGCTAACCGGAGCCATCAAGGACACGACGAACAACGAGCATCCGCCATCATGGAAGCGCTGCTCGGTTACGCCTCGCTGAAGAATAAACCGCAGTTGCGTTGTCAGTTCTTGAATAAAACCACACACAAACACGTATGCCACAAAAAAAACATTTTGTTAACCGTAAACGACAACATGTTCTTCCGTTTTATGGTCGAGATTAGTGTCTGGCGCTGCGTAGCTAGATCCGTAGGTGATGAGGCTCCTGTGGCGCAGTGATAGCCGCCATTGTGCCCCGATGGTCGGACAGCAAAAGCAGATCCCCCGCGGTCAGCTGGTCGCCTGCAGCTCCCTGTCCTTCCACCCGCTTCCTTCCTTCCTTTAGTGGATCCACCCAAACCCCTCGACTCCCCCACTCAAAAATCCTCCATGAGCGAGCAGGCCCAGGCGTAGAAAATGGTCGTTACGTGCAGCGATAACGTTGAAAGGGAGGGAGGGGGAAAGAAGGCGAAATTCCGTGTGGGTGAAAAGTAGCTCGACGCGGAGTGGGAGCTAAGCCGTTGCTACTTGTTAGCCCTCCGCTGTGTTATTTGAGATTAGGAGCAGGCACAAGCTATCGCCCGTGTGTGTGTCTGTATGCGCGCGCGCGCCCTGAACGCTGAGCGTAAACGTTTAAGGGGCGGTGTGATGAATATAAGCCATTATGTCGACGGGCATTTCCCATTCAATTCTCCCGTTGGAATGCCCATTCACATCACATTCCCACGTTTGTTGTCACCGAACGAGCATGAATGCTTGCGATTTCTCATTAAAATGCAGCGAACCCTCTCCATTTGATAAGGTTAGGAACCAAGTTAATGGAGGCTTCCCCTAAAATATTTAGGATTTGCCTATTTTTAATGGTGTGAACCGTAAATATACTTCATACTTTGAGCCCAAAAAAGCTCATCTTAGAACAGTGACTTGAAAAACAAATGGCTTGTATATTATCTTACTATGTTTCTGTATGACACTACTTGACAACCAGTTAAAAAAAAAGTTTCCTATTTCCCACGTAGGACGTTTTTTTTAAATTCGGTGATACCATCATTATGGAAATGAACGGGTTTATCGACAGCGTACTGTGTTGTACTCACTGCAGTGTGAAAAGTCCTTTAGAGAGAGCGTTTGTGTGGCATCTTAGGGCGTTAAAGACCACAAAAATACATGGATCGGGTGTGAATAGGCATTATGGTCCATATAAAAATTGTGAGCAGTAGAGATTGCAAAGGGTGAATTGAGTGTACTCCTTCAAATGCATGTTTATGGTAATAACTGGAATTATTTCCCCAGACTAAATCTAGGATAATCCACAAATGAATGGAAACATGGAGGCAACATCCCAACATCAATGTAAGTGCTCGGCTCAATTCTAATCTAATTTAAAGTTGTCAAACCTATGCTCGATCAAAATAATTTAGACCAGACATATAATTGAATGTTGTGCTATAGTGTGGGCGCAGGAAGACATGCTCCAGTTGCTGGAGTCCATGAAGTTGGCACTGCCACAGAAGGACCTGACCAAGTACAAGACGTCTGAGTCTCATCTGGACTGGCAGAAGGTGGCCTTCAACTCCTACACGGCCGAGATGTGCAAGCTGAAGTGGCAGGAGGTCTCCAAAGAGGTGAGCCTGCCGGGGTTTATGCGTTATTTTGGGAAAAGGACAGTTGCATGATTCATTGTGTTTTTGTCTGATTTTACAACAGATCCGTAAATTCCGGACCCTCACAGAGCTGATTTTTGATGCTCAGGATTATATCAAGAACCCATATAAAGGCAAGAAACTAAAGGTGAGCTACAAAGGCTTCTTTTCGTTTCATTTTAATTACTATGCACATAAGTTAGCAGTTTATGGAGCAGAGTGGTTTTGTTCTCGTTTTGCCACATACATGCAAATACGGGAGAAAACAATCTGCCAACCTTAAATGAACTGCATCAAATGTGGCGACCACAAGTCCGCAGTTTACTGTACTCAAGAACCTCTTTTCCCGATGGCTGTGACAGAAACATCCGGATTTCCCGAAAAAGCCCCTGACGCCATATTTCCGCTTCTTCATGGAGAAGAGGGCCAAGTATGCAAAGTTGCATCCGGAAATGAGCAACTTGGATCTGACCAAGATCTTGTCCAAGAAGTACCGTGAGCTGCCGGACAAAAAAAAGGTTACAGTCGGAGACGTTTCAGTTTTGAAATGGGAAAAGAAAACCAGCTTTTAAACTTGTTTTGATTATTTCACAATGTAGAAAAAATATGTGGACGACTTTTTGAAGGACAAAGAGACATTTGTGCACAGCATGATGAGGTTCAGGTGAGGTCATCGATGAGTATTTTGCTGCCTATACTCAGACACAACCTTTTGAAGACGTTTACTTTTTTTCAGGGAGGATCACCCGGACCTTGTGGAAAGCATGACTAAGAAAGGCTCAAATGTTCCAGAGAAGGCCAAAACACCCCAACAGCTGTGGTACAACCATGAAAAGAAGGCCTTCCTCAAAGGCCGCCCAGACGTAATTTGTGTTTTTTTTTCTTTCTTGCCCATTCACTGCGTCTCATCTGAGCTCACAGTGACCTCTGCTGTTCTTCTCTAGGCTACCACAAAGGATATCAAGGATTGCCTCGGCAAGCAGTGGACGCAGCTGTCAGACAAAAAGAGACTCAAGTGGATCGCCAAGTCGCTCGAACAGCAAAAGCAGTACGAGGTCAGCGGGAAAACGGATTGCAGGATGCAGCACATCATGTGCCGTTTTGTCTAACACAGGACAACAGTGACATGTCTCGGCTTGTCTTAATTTGGGGAAGTTAGGGGCTCGCTGGTGTCATTTTTGTTATTCCCGGACTTGATAAAAGAAGCAAAATACTTTGCATTTTGTACTAATTTTGGGTTCAGTTGTGTCATTTTCTTCCCTGGTTGCTTTTAATGGAGCGGTTTTCGTTTCAGAGTTAGCCACTTTGGCCTGCAAAGTGGGATCTGTTTAGTTCCACCAAACTGCATCATTTGGCTTCCCAAGTCCAAATTGTGGCTTTGATATTTTCAGGAGACAATGCGCGAGTACATTCAGCAGCACCCCGAGATGAACCTAACCCAGGGGGACATCGTCAGGTCCACGCTGACCAAAGCCGAGAGGCACCTGAAGGACAAATCTGACGGGCGGCCCGACAAACCCCCTCCGTGAGTCACCGCTTCCCTTTTCCGTTCCAATGCCTTCGTCAGAGAAAGAGGGCAGGGTGCTCATCATTTCATTCCTTCCAGGAACGGTTACTCCATGTTTTGCGCCGAGCTGATGTCCAGCATGAAGGACGTGCCCAGCACCGAGCGCATGGTCATGTGCAGCCAGCGCTGGAAGCTGCTCAAGCAGAATGAGAAGGACGCCTACCAGAAACGCTGCGAGCAGGTGATGCAAAAGAGTGGCCTCTGACAAGATCGCTTCTCTTCATATTTGCTTTCAACGTATCTATTTTTTTTCTTCTCTCTGTAGAGGAAGAAGGAGTATGAAATTGAGATGAACAGATTCCTCAGCGTAAGTTCCTTTCATGCCATGCTTGTATTTCTTAATTGGTTATGAAAAGATTTTAAGGTTTTCAGGATTAAAAACGGTGCTTTCATTGTCGCATCTCTTCAGAGTTTGTCTGAGGAGGAACAGCAAAGGGTCTTGGGTGAGGACAAGGGGGGCTTCAAGAGAGGCAGCGTGGCCAACAGCCCTGCGTCCAAAAAGAAGAACTCCCAAGCTAAGGTGCCAAGAGTGTGAAGACTTCTTTTTTCTTCTTCATGTTTTTGAGTAGCAATCGCATTTTCTAATGTTGTCCTTTTGACCGATTTGCAGGGCAACCCGGAGAAACCCAAGCGGCCCATCTCGGCCATGTTCATCTTCTCCGAGGAGAAGCGTCCCAAGCTGCACCAGGAGCGTCCGGATCTCTCGGAAAGCGAGCTCTCACGACTGCTGGCACGCATGTGGAACGAGCTGCCGGACAAGAAAAAGGTAGGATTTGGCAAAAGGGACACTAAAAGGGATTGCGGTTAAACGTGTAGGCCTGAGCTACATTCTTGTTCTTTATGCAGGAGAAGTACAAACGGCTGGAGGCGGTCTTAAAGGCGGAGTCAGAGAAAAAGGAGGACCGCAGTCTGCCCGACCCACCCAAGACGGCGCAGGACATCTGGCAGCAGAGCGTCATCGGAGACTACCTGGCGAGATTTAAGGTGGGCAATCTACAAACAGGTGGCTCTTTATTAAGCTTTAATTTTTACGAAATCGAGAACTTGATTATCCTTATTTGCTTTAAAAAAAACGTCCTGGCAAGTCTTCAATCTGGTTTTGAAAATGCTGGAACGGACTATTTTATAGAGTATAAAATAATCAAATACATCTTCAAAACAGATACATTACTTGATCTAAGGAAGGATTGAGTTAAATAATTGAAAATGTAATTACATTAGATAATTGTTTAAAACATGGAAAATAATGAAATTCAACCATGACATTTTATGAAACGCCCCATGCTTACTGCATATTTAACTGAGGATATGCGCACTGCAGAACGACCGTCCCAAGGCTCAGAAGGCGATGGAGGCCACATGGAGCACCATGGAAAAGAAGGAAAAGATTATGTGGATCAAAAAGGCGGCAGAAGACCAGAAAAGATATGAGGTGGGGCAGCGTCGCGCCAGCCTCAGCCTGCCAGCGGCATCTGACGCGGCGGCGGCTAACCACCATTCTGACTGTCGTCCACAGCGAGACCTGTGCGAGATGCGTTCGCCCGTCGCCACCGCCGTGGCCTCGGGGAAGAAGATGAAGTTCGAGGGCGAGCCCAAGAAACCGCCGTCGTGAGTTGCATTTGCCGTTTGTCGCGGGCCCTTTCCGCCTTGCTTGAGCTGACGTCCCGTCTTGTCTCAGAAACGGGTACCAGAAGTTCTCTCAGGAGATGCTGTCCAATGGCGAGCTCAACCACCTGCCCATGAAGGAGAGGATGACGGAGATTGGCAGCCGCTGGCAGAGGCTGCCTCTCAAGGACAAGGACCGCTACAAAAAGATTGCCGAGGAGATGCAGAGGCAGTACAAAGTGCTGCTTGAGCAGTGGCTCGCCGTGAGTGCTCGCTAAACATTTTACCATCTGATGCTGTGTCGGCTGAAAGGAAACCACAAAAAAAAAAACAATCTTCTAAAATGCGTCTTCCCTTCTCCCAGAGCGTATCTTCTCAAGTGAGGAATACCTACAAAGAGTACAACTCACAGGTGAGTCGGGAATCGTCAACCACAACAGGGAATGAGAAACGGATTTATTTTATCGTGGCTTTTTATTGAAATGTGTGTCCTCTTGATCTTCCAGAAGAGGAAAGCCCCGGCAAAACCAGGAGGCCCCAAGCCCAAGGCCAAGAAATCTGTGAGTTTTCCAAACTTTATATGGAGCGCCAACCCACCAAAAATCATCACCCCCAAACATTTGAAAGACTTTGTGACGAACGTTACCCTTTTCCCTGTATGCCTTTCCAATAGGGCTGGGCAGTTAATCAAATTTTAATTGTGATTTTGATTTTGGCTTCTCTCGATCTTCAAAACATAACCAAAGAAAAAGGGTTCATGTTACAAATGGTTGAAGTGAACTAGTGTGCGCTCGGAGCACATTTACACCGTGAGCATAAGCCACCATCTATGGCTTCCCCACAGGACACTGAGGACAACGATGACGATGATGACGACGATGATGACGACGACGATGATGATGAAGATGACGAAAAGGAAAGGGCTTCCTCTGAAGGGGGATCCTCCAGTGAAGATGACGATGATGACGATGACGTAAGTTGCGTTGCAATGAATGATTTATAAGGCGACAAAAATGGGACATCATGCGGGAAAAAAAACACATTACATGGCAAATTGTGTGGTATTAATCCTGTAAATTCTCATTGAGATTCATTGTCACACCTCAGTTAAAAAAATCTTCTCTACATATATAAATCCAAATTGTTTATCCAATATGAAATTAATGACAAACATCCATGGTGACGTCTGGCTGTTACACGTTTGTGTTGAAGAAGGATGATGATGACGACGACGACGAGGAGGATGACGACGACGAGGTGGACGACAAGGAGAACAAGTCAGAAGATAGTAGCAGCGAGTCCAACTCGGGCGGCTCCTCAGACTCGGACTCAGACTGAAGGGCGGCGGCCATTGTCGCCAGGGGCACCGGGGGCGGGACCGCCGTGACGGCGGGACAGACCAAGCTGAGCCACGGGGGTTCATCCAGGAGGGAGTGAGCACTGCCACTGTGCCAACCCCTGCCCAAGCCACCTCCGTTTGACACGCCCACTTTTTGTTGTTGTTGTTGTTTTTGGGTTCCCTTCAGTCCCTCTCCCAGTTTTAGTCAGACCCGCATCCCACTGGTTTGGCGATGTTCTGAACTGACACTTCCTTCTTCTCATTTTTTGGGGTATTTTTTTTATTTTTTATTTTTACATTTTAAAACAATGTCTCCCATTTTATTTGATTGTTCCGCAGGGACGAGCCAGGCTTCTCGCAGCCAAAGAACACGACGACCGGGTGGGACACTTAAAGCAGGGAGAGGGGCGGGCAGGATGCGAGGGTGTTTGTACTGGAAAAATTGCACTCTTAAGAATGTTTCCTTGTTAATACTTTTTTCCCCTCTCTCTCCTTTTTCTCTGCTTTTGATTTTATCCTGTTCAGTTCTTAAAGAGGTGGTATTTTTTCAGAAATTAAAAAAAAAACAACGAAGAAGAAGCCATGATGAATGTTTTGTTGTTGTTGTTGTCGTCATTGCTGCAACGTAGTTTTAAAATGCTGCAGCGCACATAGGTTTTTTGATCCAGCTTTAAAAAAAAAAAAAAATTCTCCTTTCCTCCTACTTGTTGATTGGCCGCCATTGTACTAAGTGAAACTGGGTGCCACAGCCGCAACATAAACAATAGACTGTCTTAACATTACATTGCTTCGCAAATATACATTCACATGCAATGTATCACAAACACCAAAAAAATGAATTGGCAGTTTTTTAGTAAACGTATATATAGACGCAGTGCACGTTTTATTTGAGGTTTGATGTTCATTTACTGGCCAAACAACAAATAAACCAGCTTGTTGTGCAACGCTCACCTTGTTCCCCCACATGCATGTTTTATTATTTTAAATATATATATTCTAAATTGGCTCATTACAATGGTGTTTAATGCTGGTTACCTCCCCCCAAATCTGCACTTAGTATCGTGGACGACACAGACTACATCATGAATGTAAATATTGGACGTTTTTGCTTGGTGAACACACACACCATGACTGACATTAGTTATATATCGTTTTGAGACGCTTAGTTGTGACTGAATCAACGTTTAAAAGGAGGAGGGGAAACTGTATCCTTGTAAATACTGTTTTAATTTTGTATGGAGTGTTTTTCTTCCGTCCGTTGCTTGGTTTTGTTTTCCTTGAGAGGGAGAGATGTTTAAAAATGGGGGGCGGGGGGAAGCTTTACAAGTTTGTACTGCTGATCATTTGACAAACAAACAAAAAATGTTTTCTATAGCAGAGGGTGTTAATGATGATGTCCTTGTAGTTCAAGTATTTGGGCAAATAAACACAATCTTGAACAATTGGTTGTCTTTTGCGAATGAGAGTAATCGTCAATCATGTTTTGAGAAGACTGCTCTTTGGGATCCTCCCAAGGAATTATAATTTCTATCAATGGCACCTGTCTTGAAGATACTGACGTAAGCACGATGTGTGACCTCGGCGAAGTTGTTGTGACGTTAATATATAATTTATTCCTTCAATCGTCTGTTACTGTATGAATAAATGTTATTCCACGTACAGCACTTGAAGCAATGGTAATACAATACATTTTGTATAGCGCTTTCACAAAAACTACAGCTGTAACAACGCGTTGTTTTCAACTAAAGTTGATTACTTGATACATAAGGTTATTTATGTGGCTAATAACAATTTAAAAAGCATGCGACACTTGTATCATTGCCAATGAGAAAAACATGAAACACATTAAAAAAACACTACAACATCCGTAAAAAGAATGTTTATCTTTGTCGAGCTTCCGTAGTTTGCACCATCCTCACTTACGTAATATAAACGTTACGTGACGTACACGGAAGTGCCGTGTTATCTCGCGCTGTGATTGGTAGAGTGCTGCTGCATGGCCGCTTTCCGACTGTCAAGCTCAGAAGACGATCGTTTGTTTGTTTCGTCAATACGAAAACAATATCAACAAGAGAGATACACTTTTGACATTTTTTCCCGAGACTTGACCAATATGGACGTCGAAAAAGATTACTCGCGTTGACTGACGCGGGTCATGCCGAGTCGCCTCTCGCCTAGGCGGAACGGGTCCCTTCCGTGACGACGAGGTAAAAGGAAAGCAAAATCTTATGGTGCTGCTGATGATGATGGTCTTGCCGCTGATGATGATGCGCGCGCACCACCATTCCTAGCTGTGGCACGCGCTTCACGGTTCGGCGGTTGCTAGCCACTAGCCAGCTAGGTAGCTCATGCTCGAGTCAACCTTTTGGTGATTTGTAATGTTCGGTATATGCTCTTCCGTCGTAATCGAAAAAGAAAATCAATGACGGCACATAAGACACAAACAGCACGCACATAATAGTGTAGCACAAAATTATTTTAATTCGGTTACTTGTTCTTTGGTGTTTATTTTTACATCCACAATAACAAACGTACAGTATATTGCAATGACGGCCACACTAAAAGTGAGCACTATTTTTTTTATTGTTGATGTTCTGTCTGGCCTCATTCTGTGTCACTTCATCAAATATCTGAAAATCTCCCCACAGAATGTTTGAAATATACTACGAAGATAAACCCGTTGATAGGTAAAAACCAAAATTTTACGCCTCCACTGTCAATAGTTTTCTCAAAGATCATTGAATGAAAATACTCTGAAACTCCATTTTAAACAATATCTGGAAAACTGTCTCACCGGAAGCCTTCAAATTGTCATTAGTGTTTATCAGGTACTAATAGCTCCCAAATATGGAATGTCCGGAGTGTAGCTCAAGTATAATTATCTTAGGTACTTGTCGAAATTGAATAGCAAACTTGAAGAGTGGTTGAACTCAGATAAGACTTGTGTTACTTCTGCCTCTATCTCTGGTGTCAGCTCAAACATTCTACGCAATATGGTTTCTCTTGGATGATTAATTTCACTGACATTGAGGCTCAAAAATCCAAGTAAACAAATCTTCGCTCAACTTCAGAGCCATATTCCTCCCCTCAAAAAACTGACAACAGGTATCAGGTTCAACGTAACTTTTTTTTAATCGATTGAGAGTGATTTGCATCGTTTTGCCACAGTGATTATTTTATTTTCATTTTATTCCATCTTTATATAGCTTTACACTGCTTCAAACAACAAAGCGTATGAGGGAAAAGTGGTTAAGATTGGACGACTGTCTGTGTTTTTATCTTATGTGTTGTGCTTATTATTTTATTTTTTCTTTTATTTTATTTTATGTTAACTGTTTTGTAAAGCGCTTTCTTACAGCTGCAGCTTTTGTGAAAGCGCTATATGAATCAGGATGTATTGTATATCTCACTTTTTAAATACTCATACTGGTGGGGGGTTGTGACTGTTTCATAGTGTATGTCCAAGCCTACTAGTAAACATAATGAATGACCCTTTCTTTAGAACTCTATTTTATTTGTTTATTGACAGGATGAAGAGAGAAAAGCGACTTAAAAGCTTTAAAGTGAGTAATTTGGAGGTAAGAATGACTTGTGTGATCTACGTACTATGAGCATGTTTTTAGAGTTTAAAGTGACTGTTTTGGAATTAATGTGACAGATGTGTGTTGATTTTTTTTCACTATAAATGTGCGTTGTTGTTTTTAAGCTTGAAAATGAGACAAATAGCATTCAGGTGCCTGTTAATGTAATCAGTGTGTTGATTTATCTTGCTCAGCGTCCGACATTAATGTTTGATCGATGGCCCTGGGCCAGTATGGCACTGTCACCTTATAGATGCTGGCTTGACGGTGACAGTGAGTTACTGCAAGAGTTGTTATAGTTATTGTGCCTGCTGCCAACATACTAGGTACACAGCACCATTTTGTTTCAACGCCATCGAGGGGATTCATCAGTGGGATTTTCAAATGAAAATGGAGGATATGGCCCTTTCAGGCCCAGACAACACCAGGCTGGAGGTACAATCAGTATTACATTGTGTGTATATATACATATATTTGTCATTCTTGAAATTTAACAGTAGTGTATGTTAGGCCTTGGTCCACGATATCTACTCTGAGCTGGTGGAGGATGCTTGCCTGGGCCTTTGCTTTGAGGTGCATCGCGCTGTCAAGCATGGCTACTTCTTCCTAGATGACACCGATCCGGAGAGCGCCAAGGAATTTGGTTGGTAACATCACAACTTTGCCCAGTTGATTTTTTTTTTTTTAAGATTTAGTTCAGTGAGCAAAATAATGGACAGATTAATCTGTTAGGAAAACAAGAATGAGCTGCAGCCCAACACACACAACGAATGGTAGCGAAGGGGCACACGTAACAGGAGGCCTTGGTTCTTCCTCCTCTGTCGTTTTTTGCAGAAATTGTAGACCAGCCAGGACTGGACATCTTCGGCCAGGTGTACAACCAGTGGAAGAACAAGGAGTGCGAGTGTCCCAATTGCAAGCGGTTGATCGCCGCGTCCCGCTTTGCGCCGCACTTGGAGAAGTGCCTGGGCATGGGGCGCAACAGCAGCCGGATCGCCAGCCGCAGGTCAGCCCCACGCAAATTGAGCCTCCAAATCATATTGGATGATTTTAAATGTTTTTCATATTTTTGACAGACTGGCCAGCAACAACAACAATGTGAGCAAGTCAGAGAGCGATCAGGAAGATAATGATGACCTGAATGACAACGACTGGTCGTACGGTGCGGAGAAGAAATGTGAGCAATCTGAAAATCAAAGAGAAACTCCCAATGTAGCAAACTTTGTTAGGATTTTTTTGTGTAATTATTATTATCTTCTGATTGCAGCCAAGAAGAGAAAGTCAGATAAGGTCATTTCACTTTTATTTCTTCGCATTCTCGACGACCGCTATGTTTAGTGCTCTCTTGTAACTCTGGTTTTTCATCTGTGCAGAATCAGAATTCACCTCGACGATCCAAATCTCTAAAGCACAAAAATGGTGAGGGATGATTCTTTTTTAATTTTATTTCAATCAATGAATTAGGCCTTACAAGAACAGGATATTTGAGACCGATCATCAAGTTAAAAAAAAAAAAAAACAGTCACCCATCACTGCTGACAGTGAAAATATTTCATTTAGTTTTATTTACACAATGCATTTTTGAAATGAAGTATGTAAACCTTGCTTTGTGTTTCAGGTGACTTGAGCAGCAGCGTCACTTCCGAAACTTTCAAGGTGACCCCCCCCCCACTCACCATCAGTCAGGCTTCACTATAAAGTTTACGGGACTGCGTCAGAGACAATAAGCTCCCTTTTGTGTCTTTGGCCTTGTTTCAGTACAACAACTACAACAATGCTGGCATCAGTTACGAAACTCTGGGGCCCGAGGAAGTCCGGTCGCTTCTGACCACGGTGAGAAAACCGTAGTTACTGTCTTTCTTCGCCGTCCACAAGGTGTCCCCTGACAAAGGATTGCTTGTTCAGGTGGAAAATTCCACCGCGATACAAAAGTACCTGTCGGTGGAAATGATACTCGGTTTGCTCAGGTTGTGTGTGTTTGTGCAGCAATGTGGGGTGATCTCTGAGCACACCAAGAAGATGTGCACCAGGTATGTAGCACGCAGAACACACGCACGCACGCTGCCGTGACGTGATGATGTCTGTCTGACCCTATGAGGTTTCCCCTCTTTCCACTTGATACGGCGCTGACGTGAAAGTGAAAGTGCATGATGACTTTCATTTTCATCTTGGTCTACTTTAAATGGTGGGACCGACTGAAGGTTGAACACAAGTTGGCAGGAAGGCCGGCGAGCCATCGACTTGCACGCACAAGGCCCTCTGGCAGGCGACCAGTCACCTGTCTCTTTCATGCGGAGACCCTGCAAAAAAAAAAAAAAAGAGCCGCTTTTACACAGTGACACTGTGTCCTGCGATCAATTTAAAAACAAAAGAAATCCCTTTTTTTCTGATTTTGAAAAAACTGTCATTATGACCTGATGATGAGTTGGGTTCGGTTTGGAATGCACAGTTTATCAACACCCTTTTTGCTGACCACTTTTCACTCATCTCTGTGTGAGAGACAGCAAATTACGGTGAAAAGGTCTCCCTGCATCCAGGCTGGTGCGTCAAGTCGGTCAGGGATGTGTAACGCCACCTTGTGTCCCGCCCACCAGGTCTCAGCGGTGTCCCCAGCACACGGACGAGCAGAGGAGGAGCGTCAGGGTGTTCCTCCTGGGGCCGTCCGCGTGAGTGTGTCCCCTTCCCCCAAAACCCCTTCCTCAATCTCATCCTTAACGCCCCCCCCCCCACTCCCACCTCTTCCATGTGTATTTGATTTATGTATGAATGCTTCTGACAGTTTGTTTTTTTAAACAGCTTTAAGGACACTTTAATTTGCGAATGACCGCTGGAGGGGTTCCATTGTGTGTACTCGTGTATGTGTGTATTAGTATGAGCCAAAAAGTGCGTGTGTTGGAGTATTGTGGGTGTACACGTGTTGTAGTTCTGTATAATCATTGCTCTTGCAAGGCCTTGCAAACTCAAAATGGCCGCCTCAATGTTACATGTGATTTCTCTGAAGCAAGAAAATGCCACCAAAGTTCTGATGAATGAAAGGATACGATACCCTAAAAATGAAACAATTTTCCAAAGATCAGAATTTCTGGTTTGGGGGTGAGTCCACACAGGAAGTGACCTGGTGTGAACTTTCTGTGGCCACCAGGTCGTCCCTACCTGACGCCGACGCCACGGTGGAGGCTGACATGTTTGAGCTTCAAGGGGACGGCAGCGGGGCCCAGAGTCTCATCAGCCGCCTGCAGTGGGAAGACTCGCCAGAGATTTCACCCACTGACTCCGCCTCATCCAGAGCCAGTAAGTTGCTACTAAAGGCCTTTTTAGATTCTTTTTAATTTTTGTTTATTGACTCAATATGTTTTATTTATGTAGTAGTCAATTGTTAATTTTTGTATAAAATGTTATATTATATGTATTTATTTCCTGTTTTAAATTTTTATTTGACTTACTCGAAGGGAAAGTCAAGTCACAAATGTTTTATGCACCCCCCTAGTCTAAACGCAGCTTTCTGATTAATATTGCGTTTGTGGAATATGAATTATGCGGCAAAATACGCCATCGACGAAGGCGGACATTTTGCTACTTGCTGTTGACTGGAAATTACATCAGTTACCCAATCAGTTGACAACCAATCATGGCTCATCTGTGAATGTCACATGACCCAACCCAGAAAATATGATTGGTCATTACCTTAGCACTGAGCAATTGCGAAGTTATTGTTAATTGACCTCCCCCCCTAAGATAGATTAAGAACAGGTGGATTTCGCTGCTCAATTCATATTCCACAAATGCAAAAATGATCAGAGTGCAGTGTATAGACTACTTGCGGCGGTGAACATCCATTTTTAATGATATTTAGCTTTCTGTCCACCATTTTTATAGATTTTATGTGCAGGACTCTTCAAGTATGCTTCCCCTTTGTCCTCCATTCACCATTGTACTTTGTACTGCTCGAATGTTCATATAAAGCACCATCTATTGCTTTGGATCAAATTTTTCCACATTCCCTCCAACTCTCCACACAGGCACCAACCATTCGGACCCTCGCAGGCCCAAAAAGAAAAAGCGAACCTCGCTGGTTTTGAACAGCACGGCAGGAGGAGGAGGAGGAGTCAGCGGCGAAGGAACAAGCGGAAGTCTAACAAGTGGCAGCAATGGCAGCGTCTCGCAGAGTAACGTTAGCTTGCCTGCCAAGAAAAAGCGCCCCAAACTTCCTGCTCCTTCTATTTCCAGTATCTACGATGACTTGAACTAGCACCAGAGGACACCCCTCCACCCCCTCGTCTCTCCGCCAACTTGACAGAAAGTGTCGGGATGATGTGTTCAGGTGCACTAACACGCACACGCACACGCGCACGCACACACACACACACACACACACACACACACACATTCCTCTGCTCTGTACTGCTGTGTGTATTCCAGGTGAAGTGCGACTGGTGTATACCGTATTTTTTTAAATAGTGGCCTGTCTAAATCTGTCCTGCCAGTAAACACTGTAGCCCAAAAGACATTAATGCCCAACATATCCCCAAAAGACAAACCGATGCCTCACTAATTGGCGCCATACTCCAACACCCCGTAACCCAAGATAAATCCAAATAGAACAGATTGACGGCTCCCTCCATTGGACCCTGTACCCAAAAAAGCTGAAGCCTCCCTCCAAACAAGAACATAAGACGCCGAATCCCAAAAGATTGAACGGCGTACCCCAAGACAAATAAAAAAAGACAAGCATCTCTCTTAACAGCTGCCACACCACAAAAAAAATATATACACCTAGTTCCAATCAAGGCATACCCCAAAAGTTTAAGGCCTTCTTCCAGAAGACGCCGTTCCCCAAATGACTGACATGATGGCTCCACAATGTTGTCACTGGCCACTATTAGGGAAACATGCTACTTTTGTATACTTGTGACATATGTTTTGAGTTTTGTCAAGATCATGATGACCTAATTCTTTAATGTAAAGGATCGAAATGGTCACTTGTGACATGGTATCATACATGGCGTGCTTTATACACACACACACACACACACACAAACACACACCTTGTATTTGCACATTTAACTGTAATGGTGGTGATGGACACGGTAAGCTCACATATTTGAAATCTAATTGTGTCTATTTTTATAGTCCTGTGAAGTTTTGTAAAGTGATCTTTTTGTGATGTGAGCTCTAAATATCAAGAAATGTAAAAAAAAAAAAAGAATTTTACGAGCGCTGTCCTGCGTTACTGATGTTTGTAAATAAACAAAAGTGGGAAGTTTTTTTTCAATGCATTTAATTGGAGAAAGACTCCAATTGTTTTTATTTTCTCCTAAGTGCCAGATTCATTTGTTTCATTCATTCATTTTATTTACACTAAATACACAATATTGTACACAAAAGACACCAGGCCTGGTCTACTATCACAATACAGTATCTCCGCCTTTAAATTAATTTCTACACACCACACAAAAAATGTTCAGCGTGGATAATTGACAAGGAAACACAGCCTTAGACATCGGAGAGCCGAAAAGAAAGCTTGATCACAAACTTTAGTTTGTGATTATTAAGCTCAATTGTGATCAGTTTTTTAATCTTTCTCTCCATTTAACCTCCTCCAAGGAGATTTGTCTTTGTTGCCATTTGTTAGCATGTTAGCAGGATTAGGCAAAAAGCGTCCCACTGAGTCCATGTGATGTTTTATGGCAGAGAAAGGCGCAGCTGGAGAGAAAAGCGTGTCAAACGCAGGTAGGTGGACTGCTTGCTTTTTTTTTTCTTTGGTTTTCAGCATGTGGATGATCCAAATATGGGAGTTTCAGGGCCTTGGTGGAGGTCGCGTAAATGTCACATGATAATGAGTTTCTTCAGCGGCTGTGCATGCCAAAGATGAGGAAGCTGAAGAAGATGGTGACACCCACCAGGGAGATGGTGGCGGGCGCGGTGAAAAACTGGCGGTAGTTGATGCGGAAGTACCAAACCACAGCCAGGATCACCACGAACACGGGCACCACCAGGCTGCCCGTGCTGACGGCCACACCCGCCGCCCGCAGCCCCCCGGAGACATCCGACGCCCCCTGGGGGGAACCCGCCGCCCCCGCTTCTGGGGTGCCGTCTTGCGGGGCCTGCGAGACGTGGCAGTGGATGACGCTGTTGTGAGTCACGTTCAGGGACAGCAGAGTCCTCTTGGAGTCCTGCAGGAGTTGGCCTTGATAGATCAGCTTGATCTGATGCTCACGCCCAGAGAAGTACTTACTGAACAGGGAGAAATTCACAAGGTACATTTCAGCATCGATATGAACATATATTAGACACACACAACATTTAAGTGTTGCCCTATCGATTTTCCATTTGCTAAACATTTAACTTTTTTTTTGTAACCTGTCCTATTTGCTTTTTTGTGCTCTTTCTGAAACACCGCAGGATGGCGCTAAAGCCCTTTCTAATGCAAAAACAGCGCCACCTTGTGGCCCTCTAGTACCAAGCAACTGGGTGGAAGTGGCCTTAAAGTCTTAGTAGACAGGCCAAAGCCCTGGCTAATGTATAAGCAGTACTATGATGTAATCTTGTGGCACCATGAGGAAATGTTACAGTAAACTTTATTTTGGTGGGCTCAATTCACAAGCTAATCTATTTTCAACACTTTAAATTGGTTAATACTGAGGAAAAATAACAGCTGGTATGGGGAAGGATCAATATCGATTTGACAAAAATATGACATTGACCATATTTTGAACTTTAAAGGTTTCCTCCTGATGGCAACATGTAGTTTTTGTGCCAAAACGTGTGCCCGAACCTTTTCAGTTGGTCCACAGTATGGTGAGGCTTGACAACCGCCACTTCTTCAGTGTCGTTTAAAAACTTGAGTCGCACACAAAAGGACGGCACGGCAGACAACGCCTTTTTACATCCCTGCTCTCGCTCTACATCTTCGCCGTAATCCTCGTCTTCCTCCTCGTCCGAAGCATGAATTCTTCCCCCCGGGGGTGCTTTGCTCTGAATGTCCAGCAAAAGATCAGTGTCCTCGGGCAGAGCCCCCTCATCCGCCTCACCGTCGTCTGGCTTGTTCTCCGGCGAGGGAGGGGCAGCGCCGGTCTGCTCGGGAGCATCAACCTGGACGTCACCGCCCGCGTCCCCGCCCACGCCGATGAGTGAGGCGTGGGCGCCTGCCGTCAGGATTGTGCCCAGGATGTGATCCCCGCGCTCTGCCACGTGTGTGGAGAGCCAGGCCAGCACCAACACCAGGGCCACCAGCAGGGCGCCACCCGCCGCTGTGGCCTCGCCACCCATCCCGTCCAGCATGGTCAGTGCACACACTGCCATTCCCTTGACCTGCACAAATTGTGTTTTTGACACAAAATATGCACTTTTCAGAACCAGAATTTAGCATTGTGATGTTTTGCAACAAAGCTGACGTCATTGTTGAACTCTCCCATATGTTATGACAAAACAGTCATACTTACAAAAATTAGTGTGTGTGTGTGTGTGTGTGTATAAATGTAAAATATATACACACACACACGTGTTTCATGGCACAATATACATTTTGTTTCAAAAACATTTTTATTATAAGGCGTTAAGACAGCATGTATTGTATTGTAAAATCTAAACCGGAAGTACGTTACACGTCACAAGACGGCCAACATGTTGACGTCACAATTAATGCACTGCATACTTAACAGATCAAGTCGTTATCATAATGAAAAGGGGAAAAAACTTCCCTTGAATATTTCAACGCGGATTAGTGAGCCTGCAAATGAGTGACGTTGTGACTCCCGTCAATGTGTCAATTCATGACAAGAGGCGGCGTTAGCCTCGCGAGCTAACTCAAGCTAAATAAGGAGGAAGAGCTCTTGGCTCCCTTTTCACGATTTCATTTTCGCGTTTAATCGCCGTTACAACTCGCTTGGCGTCGTTTAACTTCATTATGGGTGACGGGATTATTCCTTACCGATCAGGCGTGCAATGAGAACATGTTTGCCGACGAACTTCCTTGATGCTAGTAGCTAGCAAGCGGCTACTTCCTCAAAACAGGAGACGCACTCGGGCGGAAGAGAGGAGGGACGTCAGCAGCCTGACCCCGTGCTCGTGTTCTTCCACAATCTTAATTATTTCATCTTTCAGTCTTTATTTTACATTCATGTAGTTTAATGTTAGAAAAACAAAATAACGGGTTTTAAGGTTAGAAAAATAATACAAAGGAGAACAAAAAGCTTTTGTGTAGAGTACTTGAAAGGCGCTTATAAATAAAATGTATTACTATTATTATCATTACATACAACAACAACAAAAAATCATCTGCTCCATGAACCACCAACAGGACCACTGATACGGTTTATGGGGCTCTGTCACACTGTATACAGTATCTGGTTACAAACACACACAATTTTTTTGTATTGATATGAAAAGCATCAATTCACCAACAAACAGCAAATCAAAGAAAACAAGTCAAAATCCAAATTCAGTGTAGCGTGCCGTCATTATGCAGCAGCAGGTAATCCTTGAGCGAGCTGGGGACGTCCAGTCGATTCACTTGTGAATGGCTTAGCGACCCCAAGTGACGACGCAAAGCGCAGCGGCAGAGATGCTGCAGTGAGCGAGGATGACCGCTCCGTTCGCGCACTAGTTTGAAGAAATCCAGGTGTCCCTGCGTGAGAGGGCAGTCGTCAATCCAGTCGCATGGCGGAACGATGGGGTACGAGTTCAGGATCACCTCCAACGTGGCGGGAGAGATGACGCACCGCTTCAACATCTGTGCACAGAAAAGTAAACACAATCTTAACATTAATCAACTCGAGTTAGCCATGGAGGAAAGCAAAAACTCAATTGAAATGATGTTTTTGTTGTTGTTGAATTAGTTGTCTTTTGCTATTTAACATGTCAGGATCATCAAACACTAAATTCTACTTGATGTTGAAAAACATTCAAATTCTTTGAAGATGAAATTGTCTTTGATCGAGAAAAATGTACGTTTAGCTTCGTTTAAAAACTCAAAAAGTGTCTTTGGAGTTCACTCAAAAGTTTTTTTTAAGGCTGTACACTGTCACTTTTCCAAACCTTTGGTGGGACAGTTTTGGCTCCATGGTTCAGGAGAGTCCGTACCACTGATTCAGGTTGCTGGTTCAAGTAGTCCTCAAGCACCTTCAAGGACAATCAGTATTTTATTTCATTGTCTTGATGTTTTGCTTTTTTGTTGTCGTACCTGCAGCAGACATTCCAAGGGCGTGTACCCCGCGCAGTTTCTGACGTCCGCCTGCGCTCCGTAGAGCAGCAGTAGCTCCACGATGGCCGGGCAGCAGTTGGCGCAAGCGTTGTGCAGCGGCGTGTGTTGCTTCTTGCCCGCCGTACGCGGGTCAGCACCCGCATCCAGCAGCCTGCGCACCACGCCCTGGTAACGGCTTGCCTCCGAGGGCTTTTCGGCCCTGGCGCAGGCGGCGTTGAGGGCCGTCTCGCCCTCAAGGTTGGTGGCCAACACATCGGCACCTACGGAGAGCAGCAGCTCCACGTGGGCCTCCAGACCCCTCAGGGCAGCCACATGTAGCGGTGTGAGCCTGGACTCCGCTGTCCTCACGTTCACGTCGGCGCCGCTGTCCAGAAGCAGCTCAGCGCACCTGCAGGCGGATTTTCATGTCAAGGTAAAGCATCTTTTGCACAGATGATACCTTGCTTGAAAAATATCGAAGACAATTAGTGTTAAGTGAACCGAACATTTTTTTGTTTTGTTTTTTGTCAAGAGCAAAACGCAAAAAATGGTGTCCCAAGCTTACTGTAATGAGAGCGGCATGTTTGTTGTCAAGAGCAAAACGCAAAAAATGGTCTCCCAAGCTTACTGTAATGAGAGCGGCAAGGTGCAAAGGTGAAGAGGTGCATTTCCGTCAGCTGACAGCAGTTGCGCGTCTGCTCCATGGGCGAGCAACAGTTTGACGCAGGCGGCGTGTCCTCCCGCGCAGGCATCGTGGAGGGCCATGCTGCCTCCCGGGTCTGCGTTCACCTCGGCCCCGCGGAACAAGAGCTCCTCCACGCACGCAGCGTGCCCATGGCGAGATGCGAGGCGCAAGGCGGACGTCTGCTTCACCTTGCAGCTCATGGTCCACATGCCTGACAGAGGAACATTAGTTTCGTTAGCATGTTTATGGCATTTTGCTGTGTGAGTGAAGGTACTACTGTTTCTGGGTTTCAGTTACAATTTCACACGTTGCCGCAAAGTAAATTAGTTTGTCAGCCCTGAGCTTGAAGGACGTACCCATCTCCGGGGCCCACACCATCTCCTCATGCACCGTCTCCATCAGGGCGTTGACCATGGCGGGGTCCCTGAGGATGGCGTACACACCTTTCATGTCACCGCACATGAAGGTATTGTGGATGGCGGCATCCCGGCAGCGGACCTGAGGTGGGGCTGCCCGCACCTCCTGGAGGCGCAGAGATCCAGGCAGAGGCCTGCTGGGGGCCCTTGGCAGCGGGACCCGGGTCAGGGCTCGCCTCTGGGCCAGCGCCCTTCGTGCTTCCTCCCAGTCCTGCAACTCCTGCTCTAGCCTCAGTGAGCGCAGCGATGTGGATGTGTACGGAAATGTGTCCTTGGACATGTCGCTTCCTGCAGAACACAAATAAAAGGTGATATAATCTATGTTCTGTTATTTGTTTCAGCAGGTCCAGAAATGCTTGTCAAAAGGTTTGACTCACCCACAACTAGAGTCGGAAAACAGAGTGTAAGTAACTCTCATTAAAAGTTCCCCCTTTTCACCCTCAATCGTGCAGTGACACTTATTCCGCGGTGTAGAGGGTTGCCAAAGACAAACCAGTTATTAATAGATACCTGAATGTGGGTAAACTGATACCTGTGCACTTCCAAAATACTCAAAAGGTGGCAGTATTGAGAGTAATCGCATGATACCGTCACAGAGCCAATACATGACGATGAATAGTGTTATTTCAACATCTAATAATCTATTGTTTTTGCGTCTAGTTTACCTTATTTCTCCATAAAGCCAAAGGAAGACAATAAAACCTGCAGCAGACGGGATGGCAACCATTGCTCTTAACTTCCGCATTCTTACTGAAACTCAAATGAGGCGAAGTGTGTCTTTATCTTAAATAGACGAGGGTAAATACCATGTTATTGTTCCTTACCGTTCGAGGAAGGCAACCAAAAACGCCCAACATTGATTCTTACAAAATAAAATGTTACATCTAGCTTGTATTTTTTCAACAACTTTGACGTAAGACGGTAGGGGAACCATCGCGCCTTGTATATTCTTCGGCTTCATGAGTCTCCGTCATTTTTAGCAATTAGGCAGGAATGAATACCTTGTTATTTCGACTCAGAACTTAAAGAAGATGCTAAGTGACGCACAATTTCGATTTTCACAACATAAACTTCCCTAAATTGAACGAGCCAAAAAGTATAACGACTTTGAATCGCGGATGGACGGGAACTATCTCGCTCTTCTCTCACATTCAAAATGTACCGTTGTACAGCAAGCAATCTGGCGATATGGGCGTTGTCATTTTCTTATTGTAATTACATAATTACTTGATTTCTCTTATCGCCAAACACGGATACGATTGAGGTTTGTTTTTCAATGACAGGTTTTCCCGATTTTGTCGGGGGACGGGAAGTGAATAGTCTCGCCCCATTTGATGGGGGTTGATGAGTTCCCAGCAGTCATTTTCTTGTCGTAATAATACAATGTTATTTCTCCTCACACATAAAATATGGCTTTCCGCGAGGCCTGTATCTGATATAAAATGACTCAAAAATTATTTTGTGTGTATTTTTACCAACTTTTTAAAAAGAGGAAACAGGTGGGGAACTATCAAACACGTTCGCACTCTTTGTCAGAATACGCTCAACGTCATCACGTTTGACGTGAATCGCGGGCTCACCGATTCTCCAAATTCATCCACCACAGCAAGACTAGTTCCCCGTTGGATAATTTGTTTTAGAAAAGAACGTTTAAAAAAATCCGTCGTCACCGGATAGCCTTCAATGTCTTTGCTACATGTAACAACTCGTCGAGACATTTCGAGCTTGCAATGGTAAGATCCTTCGGGGCGAACGTTAGCCTGCACGGTAACGTGGTAAATATGTCGTCCTTTTCGCTCTAAAGCGTCATTTTGTATTTACGTGCAAAGCGAGCTTCAGAAAGGTGTCTTTCGATTTTTACAGAGCTGCAAACTGAGTGGTCTGTTCAACATTGGCGACGACTTTGACGACGAGGTAGCGAAACACACCTGATGCCATCACTTTTTGGGGGAAACAATATGACTTGACGTCACAAAGATGTACAGTACCACCACCATAACCACGTCCTTTTATCACTTATCATTTTACACATATGCTAGTGTCAGGTTTATACTACAGTTTTACTTTAAATGACATTTTTTTTACACAGTGCAGTATAGTATCCTTCTAACTCACTCACTGCCAAACTCCCCAATCAAAATGCATATTTACTGTTTCCGTCAGACTTCATCACTCGATAATGTTGTTGACCCTAGTTCTGTTTATGGTTCAGGACTTGCTGGGGACAAACTGGGCTGTCAGACCACCAACCACTGTGCCTTCCCAACCCGTAGCTCCCGGTTGTGTGGCCTCCAATAAAGATTCCAGCACCAACCTCCTCCATAGATCAGCTTTCCTGCGTCCCACCTGGACCTCTAAAACAGTTGCTCCAACTTTACAGAAGCTTTCCTCTGGCACTCGGGCTTGCCCTCTTCTGCCAGAATTCCCTGAGCCCCAGCCGAGGCCCGCCACCCCTTTGCCGCCGTGTCTGCCCCCTGCCGTCCATGATGTCACCAGAGAATCCAGCACCAATCTCTTCCGGCCAAATGGGGAGTCGTCACGTCTTGCCTTTAATAAGGTTAATAAGGCTGCTTTCCATAACCTTATCTCCGGTGCTCATTCCCTGAGGCCTGATCTGACACCGCCTCTTGACCTCCGTGAGCCCCATGTGAGGGCACAGGATAGGCTTGCCGTCGGTGTGCCATTCCACCTTCTGAACCAGGAAACGGTTGTTCCGACTTTGCAGAAGCTTTCCTCCGGGCTCAAGCTTGTTCCCTTCCATCCAGCGAGTGGGACTTGGATAGAGGCAACACGCAGCAGAGTTCCATCCCTACCACTGTTGTGGCATTACGCCCGCTGGGTGCCACCCCTGCGGCCCCTAGAGTCTCCCTCACTAGCCTCCTCCAACGGAGTGGAGAGCGATTAGCTCACTCCATTCCGCCTACCACGGGTGATGTCACTGAACCGCACTTGGGGACCCTGCAGAGACCCACCACCAATGCCACCACCCAGGATGACTTTGACGATTGGGACTTGGACCTTGCAGACTTGGAGGAGTGTGAACGTTTAGCGGGAGCCTCTGTACCGGCCAAAACGCTGTGCCACCCCACAGCTGGAGGAACCTTAAGAGTGCCAACCTCGACAGCCCCTCACCCGGTCACCACCTCCCGGCCGGCACCCAACCCTCTTTCCAAGACTCTTGGCAAGCCCCAGCAGGCGGCATGGAACACACCGGTCCCCTCTCGCCCACCCTGGGGACTCTTTGAGACTGTTTCGCCTGTGCCTGCGGCGTCGCCCTCCCCCTCTCTCACCATTCGTCCACACCCCCTCAGCACCCCGCTGCTGACCAATCACCTGGTGCAGTTGGTCTCTGCATCCAATAAGGTATCCCGAAAGAGGCCTCGCTCAGAGCCTCGACCGCCTAGAACGCGGCGTTTCCCGGGCCCGGCGGGGCTCCTCCCACAGCAGGTCAATCTCTAATGTTGATGTTGTCCATTGTCAATTGCTTTCCTGTCAAAATGATGACATTCAGTGAGTTTGTTCTTTTTTTTTTTCCAGCCACACAGTCACAGTCTGGATGAGATTGTGGTGTCCGTTCCCCAGACTCCCGCCCACGGTGTGGCGGCTCGTCTTCCAACCCAGGTAATTCCGCACAGTATACACTTGATTGAAAGGGCTGATAAAGTTGGTTTGTGTCCCAAATGATCACTTCTACAACATTCCTAGAAAATAACTATGTCCCATCACTAGTGAGCTATTTGTAGATCAGGTCCGCATGCTACTCATGTGGTCATACGTGCCCTTTCATTGATTGGGGCCCATTCTATTGTCTTTTTTTTGGCCCACACATTGCCCATGACCATTTCAACGTCAGCTGTGCAAACTCACCCGGCACCCTTATGAGGACAAGCACTGTAGATAATGGATGGATTCTTTCCAGGTTTCGAGCTCTCAGGCTGAAGAAGAGGAATTAGGTGGCCCTTGGGCGGCAATGAAGGCTGAGATGGGATTGGACGAGCGAAACCCGGCGTGCTTCCTGCGCTCCTTCAGCGTGGTCATGGTGCTTCGCAAGGTCTCTTGCTTCACTGCCTTATTTTCACTTCCGTCTTTTGAACAAAAGTGTCATTTTTAGGGGGGGGGGTTGTTTTATTGCTGTGGCAGGCGGCTTTGAAGCAGCTGAACAAAAACAAAGTGCCAAACATGGCTGTGATGCTCAAGAGTATCAACCACACACACACTGATGCGAAGGCCGTATTCAGAGATCCTACAGGCAAGTATGCGGACAGTTTCTCAATATTATCTGTAAGGAACACGCACAGGTTTACTCCTACTCCTGTACAGTGGGTTACATGTCTATCGTGTTGATGAAAGGTGAGATTCAGGGCACAGTGCATCGGCGCCTCCTGGAGGAGCGCTTGGGGGAACTCAAAGTTGGCGCTGTGCTGCTGCTCAAACAAGTGAGCAAACACCATCTTTGATTTAAAGTGTCACTAGGATCTTTTTATTTTACTGCAAGTGTGGCGATTCCTTCTAGGTGGGTGTGTTCTCCCCCTCCCATCGCAACCACTACCTCAACGTGACGCCCAACAATCTCCTCAGGATCTATTCGCCAGATGGAGTCTCCCACACGTCGGGGCAGCTCCCACAGTTGCTTCTGGTGGGCGACACCCACCAAAATCTAAATCGGCAAGCCGTCTGCCCCTCTGAGTATTAAGAAAAATTAAATCCTTCCACGTAGGAGCCGACACCGCCGTCACCTGCCATCAAGCCTGCGTCCTGCATGCAGCTGGTGTTTGACGATGACGATGATGCTAATGATAACAGGACCGAATGCAAAGATGGAAGCCTGCAGACTCCATGCTGGGATGCGGGTGGGTTCACTAAACTGTGCAGAGTGCCAAAGAACTGTGTTGCAGTTAATGTGTAACCATTTTAAGACTATTACTATTTTAATTCAAATGTAGCCATTTTTATGTTTTGCCAGGTTAACTCATATTTCACAAATGCATTTTTAAGTTAGACTAGTGGAGACTGATTGACCATATTGTTAAGAAAGGTTTTGAGTTGATGTCACTTTTAATTTGTACACTTGCGGTTATACTGCCACTTGTTGCCATGTTGTGTGTGTTAGTGTGGAAATGTTCATTTTCTGTCATCTTACTGGATCTCCACGTGACCGGGGCTCATATATCTTCAGCACATGACCATTGCTTGTCTTTTTCATTACAGATGACCTGGATGAGTTCTTGGTGGCGCTCCCAGAGGACACCTACAGTCTTTGAGGGAACTGATGCATCAACACTGACCCCAATATCATCTTTATAATGTTCCCAACATGTCAAAATGTGCATTTTTGTTGTTGAAAGGTATCCCAAGTGGCTCTCTCTGTTGATGTTAGTAAAGAAAAATACATTGCAAATTTTGTGACATTGTTTTATTATCATATGCACAGGAATAATAATAATTTGCCTTTAAACGTCCACAACGTATCCTCTGCCACGTAGGCAGATGGATGATGATGCTTCACAATCGATTAAAATGCAGTCTTCAATTGTCATTACTCTTTATGCAGGGCTGCACTGCCCCTAATTTGATATTTTTTCCAGTTCTTTTCATCTTTATTTAAACTGAGTTCCTGGAGGAAGGTACAAGTTCAGGTTACTCCAGTTACATAGATTGTGGCTCAGTTGCAAATATACATATGTGAAGCTAATACACCAATAGAAAGCTGATATTTTTAGATGGGATGTGATTAGTCGTTCAGGAATTTGTGGGCTGTGCCAAAAAAACGTCACAGTGGTGTATCTTTATCTTATTCTTTATTAGCATCACGGTCGCCGTGCCAGTTAATGCAATCACGGGAAAGTGGATTGATTTTACATGAAGAAACTTGGTTAACGGTGTCCAAGAGTGGACGAGTGTAGAATATCCTTTCCTCGACACTTCAGCTAAAAAAAAAACAATGTAACGCCCTCCCATTTTTTTCTGCAAATTGAAAGAACTCAGTAGTGATTGGTTGTTGAGAGAATTAGTTGCCGTTCAAATATGACGCCACTAAAATGCGTCGCGGCTAATCAACTCGTGAATTGTCAGTCATGTCAAATTGGAGGTCGGAGGAAACTATGCGAAAGTGTCTTAAGTACTAAAAAGTTGGTAAAGTGGAGCAAACGCGCACTGCAAACATCTCATCATCAACTACAGCACAAGAAGACGCTTCGGAATGAGGTTTAATGGCGCCAAGGCCGCCAAATTCCCCCTGCTGAAAAGTAGGTGAACCTTGAACGCTCGCCTTGTTAGTGGGAATAAAAGTACAACTTTTTTCTTTCTTACGCCTTGGTAATCCTCATAATCACTTCTTCTGTTCCGTGAAACGATGAATATTTTATGTTTCCTGCCTTTTCCTCAGTGATATATTTTCATTTGCAGCTTGAAATCGTCACACATTTGATTGACACTTTCCACCAACTTGGCGTCGTGATTCATAGCGAACAAAACCCACTTTCAGTGTTATACCGGCCTTGTTGAAAACAATTTAAATGGTTTTTATTTTGGAGTCCAATTATAGTTTTAAACTGTGGACATACTATGTAAACAACAAAAACATGTACATACAACTTCCAGCGATCTTTGGACTTCAGTTACGTCATGAATAACGGATTTAATGGTTTTGAAAATGCTATAAAACGCCAAAATGCCCCCCCCCCCCCACGTTTCATTATCCTGCCCTCATCTTCCATATTAAGACTCACAACCAGGATGCCTGCCTCATATCCCTTGTGTCCCAGTGATGGCGTGCTACCTCTGACCTCGCTTCTCTCCGATCCACCACCCCCACTCCCCCTAAGTTTCCTTTTTGGTCCCGCTCCCTCCATCCCAACATCACGCTTCACTTCCCATGACACCACCATCACCAAATACACCCCCCTCCCTCATTGAAACCCCTACCATCCATCCATCCATCCATCCATTCATCTGTCAGTCTGCGTTTTGGCCATGTTCCTGCTTCCCGTCCGTCCGCTTGTGTCTATCTGAGGTGACGGGATGTGCAAGTGTGAGAGAGGGGAGGGAGGGAACCACTGCTCCCCCTCACCCTCCTCCTCTCCCTTTTCTCTCATTCTCTCTCTCTCTTTCTCCGCCGTTGTCAGGCACCGCCACAGATGAGCAGGAAAGAAGCGGGCGAGCGGATGTAGCCGGACGGAGGACGCCAGGAGGAGTTAGAATGGGCGCTCACGACTAAACAGTGGCTTTGATCATTCACGGCTCACCCGTCCTCTCCTCTCACACACGCACGCCGGATGTCTCCTCGCTAGGCTGAAGACGAAAGGTGCTGGCCGTCAGCTGAGCGCATGGAGAATCCGGCACGCTTGGACATACATGTGATGTGTGCGTGTGAGATTGCATGCGAGAGTGTCTGTTTTACTCCTTTCACTATGGAAATTTGGTGAGAGTGTGGAAGTGTGTACGTACAGGATGGGATAGGAAGAGAATGCTTGCTGTCATGTTTCAGTTTAAAAATCTTCGCTAATTAAGTATTCTTTCATTTTCTTTTTTTTTTCTTTCTTATTTTTGAAGAGGGTGTATTTATTTGTCATTGGATTTTTTTATTTAGTTTTACATTTGTTTCATATTTAGTTTTTTTTGTTTCTTTTTAATGTTGTTTTACATTTTAGTTATTGAGTTACTTTAGTAGTTTTTGTTTATTTTGTCCCACTGTATTAAAACTTTTATTTTATATGTTTGATTTTTTGCAAATGTTAAATTTTATTGAGTTTTAATGTATGACAAGATTAAGTTAAAATTAAATTGTAATTTACATTTTTGTAATTGTACCTTTTAAAAATATTGAATGTGCTTGTTGAGTTGTGTAACACTTTTACACAACTCAATTTGATTTATTTAGCCCTCCACGGTATTGCTATTTTTCTTTTTGTTTTTATTTACAATGTTACCAAAATGTATTCATTTGTAAAAAAAATTAAAATAAAACAAAATTTCATTTCTTTATGACATTCTATCAACACTGCTGTATATTCTAAATGTGACTTCACCTGTGTTTTGGGCACAGGTGCGGGAGGGTCGGGGAAGAGCAGTCTTCCCAAGGTGACGGAGCCCCCGCGGACGATGGACCTGAAGGAGAGCTGCGGCAGCCGGGAGAGCTCCAGCCTGCGTCCCGGCTCCTGGCGAGCCTTCGCGTTCGGCAGCACCCTGCACGGCCTGCGCTTTGTCTTCCCCTACTCGAATGGCGGTGGGACGGCGCGGCGCCTCCTGTGGGCGGCGGCCCTGTTGACCTGCATGGCCCTGCTGGCGCTGGAGAGCGCTGAGCGTCTGGCCTACTTCCTGTCCTTCCCGCACGTGACCAGCGTGGACGCCGTGGTGTCGGGCAGCCTGGTTTTCCCCGCCGTCACCCTGTGCAACTTGAACGTCTACCGCTTTGGGCGGCTGACGCGCAACGACCTCTATCACGCCGGCGAGCTGCTGGCGCTTCTGGACGTGCACCTGAACGTCTCTCAGCCGCACCTGGCCGAGCCCGACGTGCTGGATTTCCTACGGGAGCGCGCCAACTTCACGGCATACAAACCCAAGACTTTCAGCATGCGCGAGTTTGTGGAGCGCGTCGGACACGACCTACAGGAGATGATGCTCTACTGCCGCTACCAAGGCCAGGAGTGTGGCCACCGAGACTTCCAGACGGTGAGTAGGCTCTTTTTCAACGGAAATGTCAGTTTGTCTCGTCTTGCGCGTTCTGCCAAAACTGAAACTTCATGTCGGACCAAAGTCAACACCCACTTGTTGCCTCCTCCGATTAACTGTCACTTCTTCTGAAAACCTTTTTCTTCAACTCTCAGTCGAAAATGCTTGGAGGCGGTCTGCAAATTGTTTAGCATTGGTGGCCCGGTTCTGTTACATTGCAGGTTTTCAGACAGCAGGTGTAATTGCTTCGCCTTAGTTACACGTTGACTCCGTCAACTATAGAAATGGCTTAGCCTCTGGCTAGTGGATGTCATAACCTCACTGAAATCCTTTTCGCTTCCCAAGTTCTACCTCCGCTGAGAAGGTTTCATAGCTGTTTTGTCTGCCAGTTGTGCTTGTTTACTGAAACTGCTCTGTGAGTTTCGACAGAACTTCATGACCAGGTGAGGCAGGGGCCAAGTTAGAATTGGGTAACCTAAGGTCAGGCTTCTAGATGGGGTGCAGTGAACACCTTATTTTCAAGCGTCACCTTTTCGTAGTTTTTTTTTCCTCTCCCCCGACTCCGTGCACCCTAATCTCACCTATTTGCTAAAAACAAAATTGCAGCCATCTTTGTATGTTTGTGCTCTTTCTTCAACACCGACTAGCTGCTGCCAAAGTGCTGGGTAATACAGTAGGAATGTAGTAATTGGTACTTTTCTACATTGCCAAGGTGACATATACGCCAGCATCTTTTTTTTTAAATCAAATAATCTGGAAACCCTTCGTTTTTAAGGGTATTGTAAAATAAGTTTGAAATCTTTTTATTTATAAATGAATAATTTCATTCTCCGTATGTTTTGAGTTTAAGTGATTAGTAGAGGCAATTACAAACAATTGCGGGTTGTCAATTATTTGCTGATATTTTGCTATTTCTGGCAGGTCTTTGTGGCTTTGAATAGCAAGAGTTCACTGTACTTTACATCCTCCATTTCAGTATTGCATGACTTGTTTAGACTTGGTGGCCTGGTTTGGTGACGTTTGCGCTCTCAGCATGCGTCTACGTTGGAAACAAACTTTGCGGCAAAAACAGTAACATAAGTTGGAATAACTTTAAGGTGTAAATTATTTACATTTATGGAAAAAAAATGTGAGCTCACCAAAGCAAGCAAATTGTTTGCTTCAACACAATCTTTGGGGCAATACAAGGGACGCGCACTGTAGTTTTGTGAACTCTAATATCCAATTGTATAAAATAAAACAAACTGTTTAGATTATTTTTATGTCAATAGTTTTTGTTTTATTGTATTTTGATTTTTTTAAAAAGCATTGTTTGCACCCCCTGGAGGCCATTATGAGATTGCAGGTTGAATCCAGTTTATTCATCTTTGATACCTTGTGACAGTTGGCTTGCCCTCTTCTGTCGCAGTTAGCCTGTGTAGCCCGGCGAGTCGCTGCTTGTCTCCCCTTAGCGGCCATCGTGGATGTCGTGGGCCGCGTTGGAAACTCTCTTCGTAATCGCGTTGACAAGAGAGGCCATGGGAAGACCTCGTTCTGTCTCGCCGCCCGTTGCTGCAGCTGTTCCTGGCTTGTCACCTCGCTTTACCGTAGCGATGTACCTTCACCTCCCCGTGGATGCTAAAAACCAAAACAAACGGCAGAACTAGAAGGAGGCGTCTGTTATGGGTGTCGTGATTTTTATTTCATGTTTTTTCTTCCCCTAGTTTGCACACATGCAGCGCGTCATATTTAGCCTGCCTTTTGACTTCTTATACAGTTTCTATAATGTGAACTGCCTTCATCAGTTATTCATGACAATAGCCACCTCGCACATTTAGAACGAATGTGACAATTTCTCGTGACGTCGTGACCTCTGGGTTGCAAGAGTCAAATTTTCTCCGATAGCACCACGAGTAAACGAGGCCTGCTATGGCATGCGAATTGTCAGTCGAAAAGATGCCCTATGAGGTCAGCTGCATGGAGTTTTGCATTTCAACAGGCAAGTTGGGAATTCGGTGTTAACAGTTAACTATTAGCAGTGAATGAGATAAAACTCAAAAATACAATGGTACCTTGACATACAAGTTTAATTCTCTCTTACTGGGCCCGTAAATTTAAACATAATGTATCTCAAATTATCTTTCTCTATTAAAATGAGTGGAGATGCCATTAATGTGTTCCAGCCTCCCCCGCCAATTTTTTTTCAGGACGGAAAATGACACTCCAATGTTATGCTTTATAAAAACTTACATCGATGAAATAGAACGTATAGAATTAAACCGTTTTTGCCGCATTTTTCTTTGCCTCAATTCAATGAACATTGTCCTGCTCGTAGTGGTGTGCGCGCCTTGGCGACCTGGGGGTACTGTCACCTAAGGGCTTGTTTAATTTAGGGGTGGACAAATCTTTTACAAATTAGCTGCTTGCTCATTTGTTACGGATGCGGACTGGTTTACATCTTCCGCACTTTTATCTTCCGATCACCTTAGCCCGAGATGAGTACGCTCCCATCTGTTAATGGCGTTGGCGTTTGAAAGCGCTATATAAATCAGCATGTATTGTATTGTATTGTATACTGTTTCTTACATCCTGGTAGAAGATGCCACATCTGAGACCTGTGCCACTAAAATGTGCTTAAGGGAGGAGAGGCTGGAACTTTGCCCACACGCGACGTGTGGATGATGATGCCAATCATGGCGAACACTAGAGACCGCATCGATTTGGCCTGTGGTTTTGTCTGGATCCATATCTCATACTTTTATTGCTTTTATTTATTGACTGCTTAGTGGACAGGTTCCAAAAGCACGCACGCACGCACACACACACACACACACACACACACACACACACACACACACACACACACACACACACACACACACACACACACACACACACACACACACACACACCGTGGATGTTGGCTGACAGTCATGCAGGTGAAGGAGCTGCTCAGAACAACACTAATATCAAAGCAATGGCCTTTTAAAAACCAGTGTGTGTGTGTGTGTGTGTGTCTTTGAAATTTGATGAATACATCAACAGCAACCCCCTTTCAGACTCGTGAGTCCCATTAGGTTTCAGTTATGTGTGTTCAAGACAATGACTTTTCAGCCTTCTGTGGTCTTGTAGTGCTGGGGAAAAATGACTCCCTTTGATATCTCCTGTAAATGGTGAAAACATCAGCGAAAACATCTTTCATCCTCACGTTCACGTCGTTACTATTCTGCGCACAAGTCCTGATCACTTGCCCATTTTCTCACTTTAGGGACCAAATCAGTAACTGAATCGTGATCTATTCATGGAAAGAAAATAGACAGTTTAATCTATAACTATTAAATAACAAATAGTTTAATAATTGATAATCGTTTAGTTATTAATCATTGCACCTTTAAACCCATCGTTAATTTGAAGTATTGCAGCAGATTGATACTTCTTGAAGCCTCTGTTGATGTTCAAAAGGCCAGCCAAATTTGTCAATTTTGTTGTGCGCACGTGTCTTTCCTAGCGTGCTTCATGTTTATTCTGACACCCTCTTTGCACACTTTTTTTTTTTGCTGGGCAGACTCATGTTCCTTGTTACCGCGACAAGGCCAGAGCGAAATGAGATATTTCTGGCTTCCAACAGTCCCTGCGTTTTCTCTCTTCAGCTGATTTCACCGTCATCGTTGTCATCCATTATTCAGAGAGCGGTTTGCTTGGATCTCGCACGCTGTGGCTAACATTATTAGGACCTGTGCTCTCAGCTTATATACTACGGTGACCTCCGGTCATGGGAGTTATTTTCCACACCCACCCACGAGAAAGGTGTGCAATAGAGAGAGACCTTAGAATGTTTTGCCATCCCCACACGCTTTAAACTGATATGAACTGATACACGTTGTGTGTCAAGTTTCAGTTCCAGATCAAATTTCCTCTAAAACTGGCATAAACAGAGACTCAAAGTTTGAATGTTTTAAACACCAAAATGTTCAACCAATCTGTATGAGCAAGCGTACACTAGCTTAATGCTAACATGTGATGCAAAAACGACATTGACAGGATAATTGATATTGGCATCAATGTTTTGGTAGCTCAAAACTTGAAACAACTGCTACTTGAACATACGCACATCATCGTAGTGGATTCAAATATAAACGAAATACTTTTCGACAGATGCCGTAGCTAACCTTGAATGCACATCGCGTAGCAAATGGAAATTAAGGTTTTCTGTGGGATATGATGGATGATGACTGTAATCACTTGGAAGTCATAAAATAGCAATCAAATTTTCATTTCCACAAAATATTATATATCGGTCGGGCTCCCTCTGGCAATTTGCCATTAATTCCCTCAGCCAGTTAAGAATATAACCACAAGATTTCCAAAGAGTTGGCTAAAAAATTCAAAAATGCCGACTCATCAGCGGGGTTTGTTTGTTTCTCGGGAGGACAGTATGACAGTGTGGTCTCTAGTAAACCCAGTCTTATTTAACAGCATGTTTTATGTCGGAGTTGTATGATGGGAGCCTACAGGGACTAAAAAAAAAAAAATCTCTATGAGCCTCCCTTTTTATCACCTGCTCTTTTAATGGAAGCCCATTTGTACGGCGCCGCTGTGTGCTTATAAAATCACATCTGCTACACTCTCGCTCGAAAATTACATCTGACCAGCGTGCAGCCTGAACATGCAGATAAATGAAAGGTGAGACCGTGACAAGAACGCAGGGTCGTCGTTCCTCCACGCCGGAATACACGGAAATGCTTTTAGCCGACCGTTCCTTTGACAGTAACATCTAGAAATAAATAGTTGATGGTGTCCACTATGTCTGTGCACGTGTCTTTGAATAATAATTTTAGTTAGCCCCCCTTGAAAAAAAAAAAAGAAAATAAACAGTGGCATCAGGGGATTCTAGTGATCCAACTACAGTAATGACTTTTTGAGATACGAGCCATCTTTTCATGCCAAATCACCCAGTTGGCGATAACCAAGCATATATTGATTTTAATGTTGGTGTAATTGTTGATAGCGATGGCACAACCCTAAATCTCAAATTTTAGGTCAATCCGAGCAGATGTTGGGAGTTATGCCAACCGAATTTGGCCATTTTTGACAAAATGGGGCATGGCCACCTCTCAGGAACTACTGGGTCAGTCACAAAACGGGTGTTGTCCATCTTTTCATGCCCATTAAGATGCAATTTCTCTCAGTGTATGTGTGTATTTAAATGGTAAATGGGCCGTCACTTGTAGAACGCTTTTCTACCTTTGGTACTCAAAGCGCTAGACACTATTTGTAAGATTGCTAATAATGCTGCGAGGACATAATTAGTGCACTGTGTTCAACGTCATGCCTTTATTTTCTAACTCAGGGTGGTATGATTACTTTCTCCATTAATGTATTTCACGCATGTTGTAATTTTGTTCTTTTACAAGCTTTCATTGACGGATGAAAATAGAATGTTGTTTTCATTCAGTGCATTGATAAGCTTAATTGTTAGTTTTATTTCAGACACAAATTCTCTTTTGGAGAGTGACCGTGTTGGCTTTTGTCAGAAATAAATGCAATGTCTTTAAACCAATGTCAGGTCATTTTACTGGAAATTGGATGTATCAAAAGGACAAGTGGTATAGGTTACTTGATATCGTTGAGTACTCGTACTGTTTGCGGTCTTAAAAAAAAAAAGTGGCATCAAATCGAACGTCCCTACTTCCAACAGACGCCTTCACCGTCAACATTTTAGCAAGTATTGTAAGCTCCTTTTTTAAATTATAATAAAGTGTCAAGGAATTTGTGCCTCGTGTCAGAGAGCTGAATTGACACGTCAGCTCTCGGCACAAAAAGTCTCTTCGCGTTGAGTGTCGCTCGCCTCCTCGATCCCGTTGATCACTTTGGCGGCCATTGTGACGAGCGCTGAGACGAAAACTGCCAGACCAAAATGACTTCCCTTCTCCTTATGACAGACTTGACTGCAGAACTATTGATTTCTTTTTTCCTTTATCCCACTGCTTCCTTTTTGCCAGCAAAAGGAGAGAAAGCGCCTTTTCTTGAGTAAATGAGGCTTTAACCGTGTCACCCTGTGCTCGGGGAAAAGGGTATTGTTTCTGTTGTCAATGTGCTGACTCGGCTTATGAATGGAATGCCTCTGAATGTTTCTCATTGCCAAGTACTGTATATACCAGTTCAAATGTCACTCAGTCTGGAAGGTGATGATGTCACCAAGTGCTCCTTTTGAGAACCTGACCCAAGAACTGGCACCCCTGATGGCACATGACACTACATTACAATGTACACAACAGTGGTGTACATTGGAGCTGAATGATTTTGAAAAAAAATAATCTCATTGTGATTTTTTGTCCTCACTATTGCAATTTTGATTTAATATGCAATACCAGTGTCATCTTCCCATAATTTTGAGCATAAAAGAAATCAGTGATGTGTTATGATAAATGAAGGTCGATTTATTATACATCAATTGCCGACTTGACCAAATTCCACCGAGTAAGTGGGGCATAAATATAAGTCAGTTGGTCATAAGCGGAAGAGAACTAAATTACCAAAATAACGCAACTTCAGTGTTGATTGTTTGGAATGTAGTTTAAGAGCTCAAATTTGACTTCTGCTGCCACAAAATTGATGAATTGACCATTGAAGAAAATCTTTAATTCTCTGTTTTTATTCAATTTGCAAATTTCAGATTTTTTTAAATTGTGTGTGTGTGTGTGTGTGTGTGTGTGTGTGTGTGTGTGTATAATGCAAGGTCTGAGATGTCTTGTGAAATTGAGATTTAAAGACGCCCTCCACCGTCATAAATGTCTAGATGCCATAACTCCGCTCTGTCGATACTGGCATTGGTTTTACTTTTTGATTCGATTCGATCATGTCGACACCATCTTGAAATGGTCTCCCATGTAATGGTTTTTAAATCCAGTTAGCTTCCATGGTGCAATAATGTAAAGCAAGGCAGGAGAGACTTAATGAAAGAGGCTCACTGTGTCATTCGTTTGATGGGATACGGGGGTTACTAAAGATGTAAAATGTGATGGTTGCCGAGACTACGCCGCGGGTCCTTGATGACAAAAGCAGTATTAAAAGCAGCTGTTAGATGTAATACCTCTTTTCATTTTAAAGCCCATTATACCTCGTCCTTTGGCTGGTAACCTTGAGAGTGAACACTTATGCAGTGTTTTTATGATATTCTAACATGCTTAGAGTGGCTGCAGTCCAACTTGTGGAAAGGGGCGAAGGGAGGGTGGGGGTAGGTGGGGGCTCCATCTCTTTTTGTCGCGATTAGCCTGATGCTGCTATCTTCAGTCCTGCACAAAACAATTAGCGTCAACTTAGTTGGCCGGCACTGGTGCCATGCTAATTTCCACAAAGTGTCATGCACTCTGCAAATTTTTGAAAACAAAGACAACAAAAAGGGTTGGGGTGGGGCGCTTTTGGCCATTGTAGGCCACGTTTCCCCGGAAGATGGCTTTCGGGAGGCAGGCTATTTTCGACAGCAATGGGTGACCTAGATAAACACCCAGCGATCCTTCATTGTGCACATGTCGCTGCAGTGGCTTGTCATAGCCAGATGTTGACTGCGAGCTTTAGCGTTTACCAACATGACAATACACTGTTCTGGAAACTGTCGTGTTTGATAACAACAGAAGCTGGGTAAACAATGTGAAGATCAAGACCCTTTCAGCACCGATGCCAAGTCTGGTCACTCCGTCGAGTTTATTTGAGGTTACAAAGGATGTTGTTGGGTGTTGATGAAATTTCGCCACAGATTAAGCCCCTCTCACATGGGATTTTTGCACAATTTCCACACCTATGGCATACAGTAAGAGTAAAGCGTTTATTTGCTTGGTCCTCACGAACAGAACCAAGCAAGGCTGGACATTGTTGACACCACGATAGCCATCAAATTTGCTCCAACACGGCATTTCCTGTTGGTACCTTTCACACCAGTGCAATGACACTTATTGCCTTTTTGAGCTGCAGTGACGGTTATGATTAGGGACTGGTGTTGACATTAGGTTTTGAGTTAGAAATTTGGGCTGTAGATTCCCATTTGGAGTTATGGCCATATTGGGTCCCATAAAGTTTGCTTGTTCTTAACTTTAGCATTCTGTGTCGGCACAAGGCTAGAGATGCTGATGGGCTTTTGATTTCAGGTGAAATAGGTTCAGATTGGTAAAATGTCCGGGCTATTTTTTATTTCCCTTAACATCACTTGCACTGCTCTCTCCTGGTTAAAATCATGTCTCATCGACCACCACCAGTTCATCAGCATAAATAAATCTCAATCCAACATAGCACCAGTCTCTCAAGGTGTCCCCCAAGGCTCTGTGCTTGCCCCCCTCCTCTTTATCCTTTACATCCTGCCCCACGTCAACCCCCCTCACCCCTCCCAATCAAGATAGGATCAGTGTGAGTTGCTAATAAGCCGATGCATCGCAGGCCGGCGTTTGTGGCCACGACCCTGCGTGTTAACGCTGCAATTAGCCGTAACCACATCCCATTTGCTTTTATATCTCGGTGTTTTACAGTCGCGCCTGGCTCTTGCGTATCTCCGCCTCCATGTTTACTTTTTTGTTGTGTCAATTAATCGGTCCGCTAAGTAGCAGCCAGGGGTGAGGGTGAAGCTGTTACCGCGGCATAGGATGACTGTGTTATTGTACATCTAGAATGTTCTTCCTGTTCTTCTATATAATAACAGATGTCCCGGTAAAGAAAGGAAAAACACTCACTCTCACCCGTTGTGTGGTTAAAAACTCAACTGCTGCTTACTGTGAAGTGAGTTGACTTGATTTCAGTGCCATCGTGCAGCATTCGTATCTCAAGTTTGCATTTGTAAATCACTGCAAAACAAAAATCTGCCAAATGTCTCTCAAGGCAACACTATCGTATAAATATATATATTTTTTTAAATCACAGGAGGGAGGAATCTTTGCAACAATCTTTATTGACAATTGATAGCTCCTAAAGCGAATCTGCACAGAACATTTGGAACACAAAAGCATGGATGTGGCTCCCTGCGGTGGCAGGATGAGATTTCCTGCCAGAGGAAAGAAAATCCTTGGTGTGCTTGGAGCTGCAACATCCAGGTAATGTTTGCACGAGTTGTGCACACAGGGAAACTGTCCTCGTTCTGGGCCCACCACAACAGCAGGTCGATAAATGACTGAGTGAGTGAGTGTTTCCAAAGCATCACTGACAACCTTTGTGTGGGGTGGAATCATTCCTTGCTCTCCTCTTATTCCGTTTGATAGTTTGGGTGGAAAAATGTTTCAAAATCATGCTCCAGCTTGACATCCGCCCCCTTACTGTTTCTCCCTCACCAGAGCTGCACATTCAGAAATCGAAGGAAATTAAGGTGACGGATTAATTTCATTGAGCGCATTCCCCAGTTGCTGGAGGCAGCTCTGTCTCCTCCTCGAGTCAAAACATGTTGAATAGCGACTAGTCGATGTCACATTCTGAACATTGTGAAGTCGGCGAGTCTGTACTGCCACGATACTGTCCCATAGTCTGCCCACATGCAGTGATGAAAACTACAAATGTTTTCAATTTAACATTGCCTGTGTACTTTATACAGCTTTTAAATTTGCTTGTAGACTTACAAATGGCCAAAATCTGGCTGAAATGTCCACCCCAAACCAAAATTGCACACTTCTCATGTCTTTGTGGGCATGGCTTCCTGAGACTTTTTGGTGGGTCTAGTCATGTACACACACAAGTACTAAATTTGATGTTTCTAGCTTTGGGGCATTTTCAGCATATTTGATATCTTTTTTTTTTTTCTAACGCTACCGTACGTGATGTGCATAATGCCGCAAGCCTTGGTTTTTGGTCTAGTGAGGAGAGCCGACGCCACGTGAATTTTCACGTCTGAGAGTGGGTACACGCCTTATACAAGTGCATTGTGCTCCATACGTCTACAGCGGGCCTCCTCCTCAGCTGGCTTGCTCACGTCTGCTGCCATCATTCTCAAACGAGCTCCACTGTGAGCGGAGGAAGAGAAGGATATAAAAAGATGGATGGTGCGTGCGTTTCAAGATGAATAACACCGCGGTCCGTTCGCCACTTTATGGACTCGCTTGTCATTAGTGTCAAGTAGAAGAATCCAATTTACAGGTTGAGCTTTGATTGCAGCAATTAGCTGATTTTACCCCTTGACTGCACAGTCTTCGGCACCGTGTGAAATAGCTTTGTTTGTCTGTGAAATAACTCGCCATCTCGACTCGTGCTGATCCTCTGAGGACAATTTTACTCAAAAGTATGAACTTTAATAGGCATGTCAAGCATGATGAGACCACGAATAAGTCTTGAGAAGCGATGCCTGGATAGACACGGAAAGTGTCATTTTGGTTTGAAGCTGCCATTTGAGAGCGATTTTTGCCCATTTCTAGCGCTCTTTAAAAGGTGACCTTCTCCTCAAGATTTTGCAAGATGCATTCTGACAGGGGTAAAAATGTGAACTCTTTAGTAGACGAGAGACAGGACAGCCACTTGGAGGATCATGAGGGATACAGTTTCATTAAATCTTTCGGGCGAGGAGATGGTTAGAACACAACCGGGATGGGCGCTGTAAGTAGTGTCTCTCTTTCTCCTTAGGTGAGGTTCCATCTACACGCAAGAACAGGCAATTATCATCAGGCTCATGCAACTGACCCTCCCAACCCCCTTCCCGCAAAACACAGACATGCTTTCTCTCACAGCAACTTGATATTGCAATATACAGAAAGAGACGGGGGGAACAAGGCCTGTAATTTGCATAAAATAAAATTTTGAAGTGCAGTTTAATTTTCCATTAACACTAAACTAGTAATAACGTTGTACGTTTCGATCCGTGAGTTGATGATAATATATTTTAGGAAAAATCTGTCAAGTTAAAAGCGAGTTTCACTTGGCAACATGAAATTTAGTCGACATGTCCGTCATGTGAAGAGCAAACCGTGCCTGATTAAACAGAAAGTTTGCCACTTTGGTTTAAATTAAAGAAGCCATGGAGATTTTGTACAACTGCTATTGCATTTGAATCATGCGCATAGTTAAATGACTTCAAAAGAATGAACATTTTCATTATCGAGTGTGAATGGAGCATGACATCACAAACATAAGGCTCCAAATGTCATTGGAAATTCAGTCACTGCAGGAGTCGTCGTTTTAGTTATTTCTCTGGATTCTTCAGTAAACTAATGGATGGCGCTGTATTTGCGAAGGATGTTAGTTTCCGTGGTCGCGTGTGGCATTAGCACGGCAGCGAAAAGTGATGACTCACCGTAAAATGTGAAATTCAGTTATTCAAGGTCAGAGCCAAAGCAAACATCTCTACGTGATGCGAGTGGGAGATTCATGGATTCGATTTGTATTTTTTCTGTTCCCTTTATCTCAGTTGAACATTTTTTCCACTACATCTAAAAGTTTTCAAATGGTCACAAAGAGTGAGTTAGCTATTTCATCTGTGAGCTCTCCATTGTCGGCACTGTTGACATTTGAATATTTCCCATCACAACTGTCTTATCCATGACACGTCACTTTTTTATAGCGACACTTCAGAAGGTTCCTTTCTTTTTTTTTTTGCGGTAAAGAGCACTAAAGGAGCAGCAAGCGCTCCGCTGCCTTCAAAGTAATTGTGCAAAGCCGCCAGGGAGATCAGAAAACAAAGTACAAATCTTTGCAATCTGCCACAACATCATAATAAAATTCCGAACCCAAAAAGAAGCGGGGTTGCTCGGGCGACTGTTTTAGTCTTCTTAAAAACAAAAACAATTGAGGCATTACACAAAAATAACATGGTTTGATTTTTCCACACCCCGCAGAGAAGTAGGAATGATAGAAAAGTTTATTTTTCACATTCATTTTGGCAAGCGAAGGCAGCCTCTTCATCTCCCGCCGTCAATTAGTAATCAATACGTGTTGTCGAAGGTCATCCGGCAGGATGCACTTTTGCCATTTGGGAGACTTTTAATCCGACATCAGCGAGGTCAACATCGCCACGGTTTGGCTACCTCCTCATTCGAGTCGTGACGCAGCCAAAATGGCTAGCGCGTCTCTAAAGCCTCCCTGACACATCTACTCTACGTGTCACTCGCACACTGCTTAGAGCGCATCCATAATTCACCACACTCTCCCCAAGGCGGCGGCGTACCTTGCGACGGGGTGGGACCGCTGCCCGCTGGGGCTGGCAGGGTTAACGAGTCGCCGAGGAAAGCAATCAGGCCCGTTTCTCCGCGGGTCCATTTCAAGTAGTAGAAGCAGTCATGTCGGACTCCTAATGTCTCCCTTGCATCAAACGGAATGAGAATCCACCCTACCGTTAGGTACATGTGTACTGAATGTCAATCTTTTTAGATTTCGGTGTGACTTTTGGAAAATTTTATGCAAAATAAATGGAAACATTCTTCTTCGTAAAATGAAGCTTGTCCATAGGGTGTTGATTATTTGCTGAGCAAAGCAATCAGGGCTGACTGTGCTGGTCCGCTTGCAATCTTGGACTCTTGTCGTCTCCCTACGGTCTAAGTTTGTCACAGTATTATTCTTATTCTTATTCTTATTATCACAAAATCATCAAGGTGGTCCTTTATTTTCTTTGAAGGAAGATTTCAAAACTATCGCTGTTTGTAGATTTACACTACGAGGTTCACTTGACCATTTCAAGTGTTTGTCAGATTGGGCTCTTATCGTCTGTCTTCTATCAAACGGAATGAACGTCTTATCTCAGCTAATATGTCGCCTGATTCTTCTTTTTTTGGATGCTAAGGTCCTTTGACAAACCTAGAACGTAATCCCATTACCCTGAGCGGAAAACTCAACAAGTCTTATTAAGTCTCTGTCCTCCTATTTGTGTCGGTGTGTTGTTTTGCTGGAAAGACCATATCAAAAAAGCATCCATTATTCATATTGCCGCCTGCTGGCTACTTATTTAGATCTCTTATTTATAAGCGTGATGGCGACAGTGACTCAGGTTCTTCAGTGTTAGTAATGTTGTCTCAGGATTCATGTATACTGAATGCTGCACATACCTTGTACAAAGGAGGACATTTGAGGAATTGGCTGACTTTTTGTTGATTTTTTTTCAAGTGACGGTTTTGTTACTTGGAAAAACTCGAGTTAAAATACGCAGATATCGAGGTCCGAGTGTAACTAACCTGTATGTGATGACGAGACGGTTCAGTGTTAATAGACCTTGATGGCTGCATTCCGTTCGTCTGCTCTGTACAACCTCTACGCCGTTGAATCGAGTCCAGGTGTAGCGGCGTGAAATTAAACTAGGAAAGAGGAGTTGCGGTGCAGTGAGGTAAGGAAAGGTGGATGAGATGATATGATGACTAAAACTGCCATTTTTTTCCACCTTGGGGCTAGTGCTGCATCCGTAACAGAGCTGAATCATTCCTGTGTGATAAGGAGTTAGGACATGGGTTTTCAAGGAATGCACACTGTACATTATACTACATTAGAATGTACACAAATTTCCTATTCATAATATTGAGGAAAAATAATACATCTCAATTAGATTATTTTATTTTTAAATTCATAGAATGTTGGAGCGCATGTGTGACGGTGGTCATCTGGCTCCAGTCTACATGATCACCGGTTCTTCGGATTAAGGGTTGTCTGCTTAGCCAGCTGTCTAAATGCCGCTCTATTCCTGTGGCGCTTCATTTCCTCAAATGGACTGTCAGACCCGAGGCTTTTGTCAATCATGGCCTCGTGAAGTCCTTTGAGACTCTTTTGTGATTCAGGGCTATATTTGACATGTCTTAAATGAATGGCAGAAGGAAAGTAAAAGGAAGGAACGAAGGAGATCTGGAAGGAAAGAGGAAAGGAAAGGAGACGTTTTGATAAGATGTAATAAATAAAAAATTTAACATACATGCCAACTTTTGTCCCGACGTGGAGAAGCCACTCATACTTGTGTTTAAGATCCTGGCGGCGACCCACAAATAACTCTTTTCAGAGGCCCTCGAATACTCTCAAGTATCTACTTTGGCATAACTCATTTTGGACGTGTTTGGTAATTAATTAGGCTGCGCTTTTTGCTTTAGGCAGTAACGACTCTCTGGTGCTCCGTTGTATTTTCCAGGCTTCTTTCAAGCTTGTGCTCGCCTTGAGCATCTTTACATCACCCCGCAAAGAAGAAAAGAAGTAGCGTTGCTAGATAAAAAAAAATATATGTAAATATTTTAACCCTAAACTTTTTTTTGTGTGCATATTAATGTGAAATGGAATATGTTGCTTGAAAAAGACAAAAAGCTATGATATGTTTTATTTTTCAGAAATTGACATACAATTCCCCCCGCGATACACGGGAGTTCGCTGTACACTGTTGTGTGAAGCACACTTATTGAGCTATTCAGACAAAATATCTTCTTAAATTCTAAATCTAGTTTGAAGCTGATCAAGCTAATGTTAATGTCACAATGGACGTTGCGGCAGTTCAAACGCATCCTCACCTCGGCTTCCCTTCCCGACTCGACGGAATTTCCCGTAAATCCTGACGCCGCGTGGTTGTTTCGCGGGTCGCTGCGCTTCCCCGTTCGCCGGCAGGGTTTGTCGAACAACATCCGGTGTGCTTCCAGATGCGCTCGGCCGGCTTGATTACCGCATCCCTGCGTACGGTCGGCACAACAAGAGCGAGAAAAGTTCAGCGCAAAGAGTGGCGAAAGAAATCTCACCGGCTCGACACCGCATCAATAATTCAACAGCAGCTGTCGTGACGAGCAGCACGAGGAGGAGAGCGACACAAGCTTCGAAAAAGAAGAAAAGAAAAATCTGAACAAGCCGATGAGTGACGGTTACAAAACGTCTTGTCTGGTAACTAGAATAAAGCTGGCGCCGAGGGTTCTGATCGTAGTTTCTTTCCCTCTGAGCCCTTTTTCGTGACGCTCACCGCGCCTTAATTAGTTTGCCTTTCGAAATGTAATGGCGCACAGTTCGAACAAGAGAAAATCAGAGTGGCCGACGCTCTCTGTCCGTATTTACAGCATCAGGCAATGAGACCGAGCGGAATAACAACAGTGCGATCGAGAACATGAATAATAAATACGATACAATATTTATGCAGAGGTGAATGTGAGCAGCAGCAAGATTAGTCAGCAGAGTTGTTATGTGGCCGCCGTACATGAATAATAAAATCGGCGTAGGTATGCAGACGCGAATGGCAAACTACACATGAAATGATAACGTGAATACGGTTGTGACTGTCAAGCGCAGCAAGAATAGTCAGCGGTATTTTCTGTGGCGCCTCTACACAAGTAATAAATAGCGTAGAGTGGTGCCTTTGTTCCGCTGATTTTTGTTGTTTAGTTTTTTTTTTTCTCCCTTGCTTTGACATACATATGACATGCAAGCACTGCACGGCGGCAGTCAACTCAACTTACTTCACAGCAAGCCGCAGTCGGGTAGGTGATAACAATTCCATAAATATAATAAAAGAGGTTTCAAGCGGTTTATTGCTCCCCTCAGTCTACTGTCAAACAAATTAAAAATAAAATAAAAATGTGTATTTAGAACATGCTTTGCCTTCGATAAGTCAGTTTAGCGTTAAACTTAACATGGTGCGTGGTTTCCTATTTAATGCTTTTATTTTCTTATGATTTAGTTAAAAAAATTAATAATAAACAAACAAACCGATATGGATTACATATTTTGATATATTTTCAGCCATATTGCCCAGGCCTAATGCATACTATCCAAACAGAAGTGGGCTGCAGCACGAACAGGAAGTATTGCTACAAAAGGGCAGTTGAGTTGCTGCTGTTGGCAACATTATCTTTGCCATCTGGGGAGGAACAAAAAAAAACAAAAAACAAAAAAACAAGCCAGCACACTTTGGCAGAGGTTAAATGTTGACTATGATCCATGTTTATCATGCTGGAGATCAGGAAACCGTTTCGAGAGTCGGCTAGCACACATTAAAGGACCAAGTCATTCCCAGACATGAAAACAGGTGTGGAGGAAATGTGCTCAGCCAAGGAGAAGAAACAAATGACTCGAAAACTCCTCGCCCCACTCTTATCTTTCACACCTGTGCTGCCTTGTTCCTGTACCGGTTGCTGTTCCTCTGCGTTTCCTACTCGTTCCACCGCCTTCATCTTTTATTTAGCCCAGCACGTCCTCTCCCTCCATCCCCGTTTTATGGCTCCACCGTGCGCCCGACTTTCACTGCCTTGCTGATTTACAGTATGTGATCACCGCTGTGGTTTTTGTGCCTAGGGTAGAACTTCAGCTCCCCTAGCATGACTAAATACAGATGGACAGTGGACACGGACCATTTAATGCCTGTAGTAGGGACAGACGACATACTGCACAGCGTACACTCACCATTTGTACAGAGCTGCCCCCGATAGCGTAGCATTCTATCCGATTGCATTACAATGTGAAATCATTCACGACAATTATAATGCAACATGTTTGCCATTATTGGTACCGTATTTTCCACACTGAAAGGCGCACTGGATTATAAGGCGCACCTTCAATGAATTGCCTATTTTGTCATTTTTTTCATACATTGGACGCACCGCATTATAAGACGCAATCTACAATGCATCCACTAGATGGAGCTACGCTCAAGGAAACGCCAACGGAACGATCGGATGTCAGTAAAACTTATTTAAAAAGCAGTGACACAGTTCACTTAACTAACACCAAGTTATAACATTGACTCATTAACGTTGAACTTTCTTGCCACTGCTCTATTTCCGTGTTCTACTGCGTAACCCGATCGCCTTAAGTTTGACATCTGCGTTGTAAGCATCTCTCGAGCAAGGAGCCATTTTGGGGGACGACGTAATACCATAATAATCATACACAAGGCGCATCAGATTTTAAGGCGCATCGGATTTTAAGGCGCGCTGTGAGCTTTTAAGAAAATGGAAGGCCTTGAGGTGCGCCTTATAGTTCGTAAAATACGGTACAGACTATAAAACAAATCCAACCAATTAGCGAACATTAACTAAACAAATGTAATCCTCATAACAAGCTAACTGGCTGACTGCCGTCATATGTCAAACCTGTGGCTATGATGGAAGCATTAAGCATCGGATGCACCTCCCCCACTTTAACTCCAAGCAGATACAGCTTTACAACTTATTCCGCTCCATCTTGGCATTCCTTTTTAGCGATGTGTAAATCAATTCACCCGGGAGGTGAGCTCCTGCCGCAATCTTTTTTTTCTTTCTCCGTTCAATCTCAATTAATCTTCATCATCCTCCCATCTTTCTTCTGGGAGGCTGTGGTAGGAGGTCTCCTCGATATCAAACAGTCCTCCCGGGCAGCGCTCCCATGGGGGTTTCTATGCTGGAATTGGGGTGCATCCAAATTCTTTTCAACCGTCTTCATCCAGCACTACTGCGAGGTGGAGCAAAACAGCATTTTCTGCCCAACTAATGAATCATCAGGTTGTTCTTTTTTTTTTTTATACGGCTTGGAAAAAAAAGCTTTTCCGACTTTTTTTCCCCACGTAGTGGGAGAAGCAAAGTCGGCTGTGCATTTTTCCCCCTTGATTCCACTCTAATTGCTGTACTTTATACAATTTTAGAAAAAGCAACGAAACGATGCTAAGAGTCAAGGAGTGTGGATAAATGTTTTCTTGCATGCTTTTTTTCTCCATGTGCAGCCACTTTTATATATGCCATAAAAGTCTGACTTTTCCTGCGTTTTTTTTTTTTCCCCGCCCTCACCGCTGTTCCGTCTAAACGGCACCGTCACAGAAAATGGTGACAAAGGATCTGGCAATTTTCTGTCTTGAGGTTGCATCAGAAATGTTAGAACGCACCAAGATGGCTTTTGTGTGTAAGGGAATACCGAAAAGGTGAGATGAGTGCCGCAACATTTCACCTCTGCTTCGGTTCTGTGTAAATGTTAAATGTGGTAGTGTGTAAAAGCTGACATTTTTCCACCTTGTTGCAGCGCTGCTGTCTTATTAAGATAACAAAAGATAAGAAAACCTTTATTTGTCTCACAATGGAGAAATTCCCAATTTAAACAGCACCTTCATGGAGTAGGGGAGACAAAGTTGAATTGGACATTTTTGCATGCAACTGCAACACACAAAACGCGGTTTAAACTGTTGTCGGAGATCGTGGCCGCCGCCATGATTCAATGTTGTGGACAGACGACAGGGCAAACGACACGCACGCTCAACGTGACTATCGCGAGAGCATCCCTCCCTTGTGGTTTCTTTCTGACTTCCGGGTTTAGTGAACACTGGCGCATTTGGCTGCCGCTGCTCAACCCGTATTGTTTTGTGTCTTTTGTTATTGTAAAGTGTCCTTGGGTGTCTTGAAAGGCGCTTATAAATAAACTGTATTGTTATTATTATTACAGAAAAATGTAGAAGGTTGTTTGGAAAAAATGCCGACTGTAAGGTTTTTTTTCGAGGTACAAATTCTCAGTCGGCCGGGTTACCGGAAACACAGTACTTTTTTTTCTACGCCTAACATCCGAGCCATGACGGCACCTGTGCGTCTTGTGTCGAAAGCAATTTTCGCTGTCCAGCTGGCACAGAATTGGTGAGGGGCGCGACCTGTCAGCATTTTCTTCATTACGTAGTACAGCGTCATCGTAAGACCCTATGCCGCTGAGGGGCAATCATTCACGCCTGTCGCAAAGTGCACATTCACGTCAGGGTCCGTTCACTGTTGGAAACATTCGCCGACAGTTTTTGTGGATTTTTTTTTCTAACCTATCCTCCTCGGTTGCGATGGTAAACCAGATGCTGCTTGCAGAACAATTGTAAAACCGATATTAAAAGTGAATTCCAGAATTAAAAAAAAAGCATTTAAAAAGAACTCATTCGTATTTTAATGAAACTAATAAAATACAGGTCTCCTCGCTAATTATTGCCTGGCACACGCGCGCTCTAATTACGCCTGACACTTTGACTCTCATGTCTCATTTTCCATCACCCGGCACACTACACCCACTCACTTACCATTCCACCCATCTAATCTGCACATGTTGCACGGAATCTTACAGCACGTGAGAAAAGAGACCGAAGATGAATGCAGACCGCCTTTCTAAAAGGAAAAAAAAACCTGCATCTTTTGCTGTACCCCTGCTTGGCTGGGGCTTGGGCCTAGATTTGTGTTATTGCTCTAGATGTGTTCTCATTACACACTGCTGCCCGGGAGGAAGACACACACACACACACACACACACACACACACACACACACACACACACACACACATTCACACAGAAACAGAGGCATGATTGCTACTCCTTACTGCCAAGAAGAAGGCGGCAGACGGAGAAAATAAACCCAAACATTTGCATAAAAGTCAAAACAGCAGCAGAATGTATTGCTTCATTTTTCACTTTTTTTTTGCAGTTTGAAATGACGAATAGTTTACCACTTTCATGTCTTTGATCGTCTTGGAATGTTTCTTTTTTTTTTTTTTTTGTTCCACATGCAATTTGCTGCCTTTCGCTTGTCTTTGTAAATCGTTTGTACTGTAAATATCGTTCGTCTAGAAGCAGAATTGACCGTTTGTTCACAGTGGTATACGGGGACTAAAATTTTAACTCTACATTAAGCCATTTCTATCCATTTGTATATATTTAAATATTTTACATACACATTTTCCTTTTTCTTTTGATGGCATGGCATGGCTTTTTCCCTCAGTCAAATTGAGGCAGAGTACCACACCAGTCTCAGCATTTGCTCTCTCAAGCAACCAATTTCAAACCGATAACGTTAAGTGTCGTACTAACACTCTATTAAAAATAAGATGCTTGCGTGCGGACACTAGGTGAGGGTAGGCACGAGGCCGCGGGGGAGTGCTCATGATAATTGTGCATGTGAGTGTGTGACAAATGGTCAGTACAGTATCGCCTTCTGACTGGTTGTTTTTCCTGAGGCGTGGTGTTTTATTGCGTATCGATTTGAAGGGACAAGATGGGGCCAGAGATAGCAATTTTTTTTTCCTCTACAGATCATATTTATCATGTGCTACTGTCAAGTCACAATTACTGTTTTGACAAATGGCATATTTTATTGCTAAAAATGGTCTATTCCCCTTTCTCTAACGCAGGGGTGTCAAACAAATTTTTTGACGCGGGCCACTTCGGAGTTAAGACTTCCCTCGGAAGGCCGTCTTCATCTTCAAGTTGCAGTGCAATGCTGTTCAAATAAATGGTTTTCATGATGTCAGAGGGGGCAGGGGCGACGCCAAATCTGGCGGAGGCGGCCACCTCCAAATTTGATATCCCAACAAACCTCTGATTTCCTTGAAAAGTCCGTTGTTTATCACTGTCCTCCACCTTAAAAGGTTGGCGCAAGTGACGTTGGCTATGATCCGAAAAAGGTGTTGACGCATGGGCTGTTTGTGTTTATGAAACAGGGACGCACCGCGGGGAGTGTTTACGTGTCGCCAAGTTGCTTAGCAACTCTTCATTGTTGCCCAGTGTGAGAAGATGGGAATCAAAAATTCCAAATGAGCTACAGAAGAAAACAAGCATGCAAGGTGTTGTTTTTGAGAGGCGTGCGCCGTTGGGCATCGAGAGGTTCTCATTCATGCCTGCTGCTTCTCTGCACATTTCCCATCTGCAATCATCAGCCTCGATTGTTGACATTTGTGTATTTATAGCTGACCCAGCGAGCCCACTGGCCATCATCACACACATTTATTGTTTTTATTATGGCCAAGACTATTTAAATTATGGCCCAATCGTTAATATTCTGAAAACAAAATTTCATAGGTATAGTTCACGAGTGAGTAGAGGCACAAAAAGTCTCAGGAAGCCATGTCGGAAACGACAACAGAAGTCTGCCTTTTTAGTTTGAAGCAGTTTTTTTGTTTGTTTTTTTGGTCGCAATCAACCTTTTGAGATGCAATCACTCTTTTGACCATTTTAATCTGTTGCATAATTTGTAAATCACGAGGAGCGCCGAGATTGCAGTCAGCAATGGGGAAATGTTTGCGTTTTCATCTTTTAAAAACGATACGCTTGCCTGTTGGCAATAATAATAATAATAATAATAATAATAATAATACATTTCATTTATAAGCGCCTTTCAAGACACCCAAGGACACTTTACAATAACAAAAAACACAAAACAATACGATAATCACTCAAACCAAAAATAACCAAACTTTTCACCCTAGTGTAACGTATGCATTGAGTGTAAATCGACCAGTCATGAAACGCTGCGATGCTTTGAGGTAGCAGCTAACCCCAAATATTTGCTGCGTCACTGTACGATCACTGTGCAGCCACCTCCCCAATACCCCAAAAAACAAATCAAAATAACTTCTGCATGACTGATGTTTTTATATAACACTACAAATCATAATGTCATGTGGTCGCACCCTGGCGAAAACTTGTGTAAAGTAGCATTGCTAAACTCTGTAAAAGTAGCAACCCGAGGTGAATATTTTTTTTCTCCCCCAACGAATGCGTCCATTTGAAATTCAGTGCAGATACCGTATGGAGCTGTGAAAATCACAGCTAGTCGCCCGTTCTGTGTGTACTTCAGAGTTCACAATGCCTTGGAAGTTGTAATAATTTGAAGGGAAGCACTCATTTCGATTTCAGTGGCCAAAAGGGAAATAAAAAAAGAATCTATGCGTTCTGCCAATTGTATTGAATTGATGGGGGACTGCTTCACACTGTTGCTGCAGTGCGGCAGCGGACCAACGCTCGTGTTTTATACTGATTCCCCGATCGAACCCAAGTTAAGAACCACTGCTCTCGCACAAATAAATAAATTTATGTTTTGTAAATAATCTCGACCTTTCCTTGCATATTTGCACTGGTAATGTCTGTCGTGCCCCCGTTTCGATTTGTGGTGTCTCTGCTGGTTCCCGAAGACTTAGATGGAGCTTGCGTAGTTATGAGAGGGATCGTTGACATTGTCAGGAAGGCCCGGCAGCCCTGCGGTATAAAGAGGAGGCGTTGTCACGACACGCCACGTCGGATGCGCTAACGAGCCTTATGCTCAGAGGGGCAAATCCCACGCGTGCCGTTGGCGCGGCGTGTCATCGATGCGCACCTGGCCGCACTTCCCCTTTGTACTCGCTGAACACCATCCTGCTATCGGGCGAGAGCAGGCTTGAAACCTTCTCGTCAAGAAGCGCGGCTTAGCGAGTCACTGCTGCGTTCTCTACGGTGGCTTCGTCGTCGTAAGCTTCGAACCGGTTTGTTGTCCTGGCTGTAAGGTATCCGCAAATGGATACGGGGGATTTGTAATCGGCTTGCCAATTTTCCGTCTTTCGAGCTAGTATCTGACGAACTGCAAAGTGGTCAACTGTCGCTGGAGTGGAAAGTTTGGAAACTGCAATTCACTGCAGCTTCACCCATTTGCGTGATGCAGGGACTGGTTGATGCCAGATCTCAGGGGCACCTAAAGAACCATAGAAAATGAATACGTGACATTGTGATGCATCGAGACGATTGTAATCGAATCATCGGACCCATGAAAAAGTCACATTTGTGACGGTGTGAAAGGGGTGAAGAGTTCACTCTGGTCCCATTCCTCCTTTGGTGAGGTGGGTGTGAAAGTGTCTAGAGCTGCCTTTCCACCATATTGCTGCATCAGCAAATCTTCAATTATCTCTCGTCCCCAGATGGTACTTGACATGTGAGATAACGGGCCAGAAAAAAACAAAAACTATGCACACCCAGGAAAGACTTCTTGAATGGCCAATATGGGAAGGGTCTTGTTTGGAATCTCTTGATGTTTGTGAGGGAGCAAAATATCTCGCACCTAATGCCGCATTTACCTTCCCCTCTGTCCAACCCTGCTTTGGCCTTTTTTCCCCCTCTGGCATCGCATCGGTATCAAACCAGATGAATCGACGCACCTTTATTACAGCGATAAAAATCACAAGCGCGTAAATCCTCAGTCCGATCAAGCAGCCGCCTGGACAGATGGTTGATAACTCTCTATGAAAAGATGTTTTAATTCGCAAGCGTTTTCTTAATCTCCTGCACTGCTTAGGTTTATCGATAGATATGGTCTTGACGGGGGATTTTTGGTTTGTTTTAAAGACATGGGCGCATTTGATTTGAATCGCCCATTCTCATCAGAACTTGCCTGCTGCAGCATTTCCGTCAGGCTTTGAATGCTTTCATGACGGAACATACACAGGCAGCGAAACGACATTAAAGAGGACACTGGATACATTTGTCAGAGCTCAGCTTTTTCTTCTTTGAGCCAGCCAGACAGAGTGTGGGGGCGGGTGATGATTTGTTTTGGTCGAAAAGGCCACGTTGATGCTCAAACGCTGAAAGCTCCAGCTGTAAACAGTAGCCCCTAGCTGGCAAAATGACGGCGCCACTTTGAAGCAAACTGATCTTTTTTGGGCCCACTCTTTACCCGTAAAAATGGACGCCTTTTTATATGGATGGAGAGTGGCGTTTGTTTGCGTGTATAATCGTGTTTTAATGAAGGACTTTGTCACTCGTGTGGAAAAATGGAGTCTGAACAACCCACTTTTGCTTTTTCTTCACTTTCGATTTATTTCTGCCCTCTTTTGTTTTGTTTTTTTACATCCTCTTTTGAAGCTCTTCAATCCCATCACATATTGCAATGGAGGCCCATCTTACCGGCTGAAAGATTACAGGGAGGATAAGATAAGAGGGTAAAAACAATGATTGTTGTCGCTGCCAGTCACGCTGAAAGACGAGGAACTCACCTAAGAGGCGTGCTATTATGTCAGCTCAAGACGTGGCGCTTTATTATCAGCTCTAGTGCCTGACTTGATGGATTGTGGTTGGTTTCCGTAAATTGTCGGAAGGAAGTCTCAAATCTTAACATTGAAAACCAAAGTAGATGGTCCAGAATTGGGCTAGCAATACACTTTGGGCAGAACCTCAAAGATTTTGAATGTTGAATGACTTGTTTTGTTTTGAAATCTGTATTTCTTTTTGCCTCTAAAACTGTCCCCAAAAAAAGAGTTGTTTTTGAAACATCCTTTTGTGAAACTGTTGCCATGGGCTGAAATTGGAGGAGATGCCAAAAAGAAATAAGAGTTTTTTGGGGGATTTAAAAAAAACGTCAATCCGCCGATTGTTGGCTTGTCGAGGTCCTGCTGCGACAAAGTAGAGACAAAGCTTCACCGCTGCAAGGACTTTGCCGCACATTCTTCTCCTGCTTCAATTGCTCCCCCCCCCCTCCCCCACAGCAACAGTAGTCAGATAATTGCCTCTTGGCGCCGGCCACATGCAGTTTTCACGCCTTTTGGTGGACGTTTGACAGAGTCTGTGTGTTGCGACGTGACTTCGGCATAAAGGTCAACGTGTTTGCACTCCATGAATTCAACCGCTGACGCATCTTTGCAGCTTACACGTGACAAGAGGGTTGACATTGACGAGTCCTCACAGTTAAATCATTCGCAAGTGACATCACCAACCCATTTCAGGCTGCCCCCCCATTTTTTTTTGTCTTGCTTGTGTGTTGCTCTCCCGACACGGAATAGATCCTGTAGTTTTCCCATCAATAGAGGTTTGATGTCAAGCAAGCTTACTTCACACAGATTTAATAAAAGTTGATGGTTGAAAAGTACTATGTCCGTATGTTAGGGTATTCGACAGTTTCTGGTTCAATGTAGAACCTATATTGACTTTGACCCTGCCAGAAAAAAATACCCATTAAAAAATGAATAACTTTCAACTTTTGGTGGCGGATGGTGACGTAGACTTAAAATCCACAAAGACAGGTTCTCATCAGAGCTTTTGACACAGGTAAAGGCAACGACAGTTGAACTGAGTGGGGGTTTTTTTTTTTCCCTCGAGAGAAAGGTACATCGGCAGGTCCCACAACCTTATCAAACCTGTGCCGTGCTCTGCTGGTTCCAACCCCTTCCTCCTTGCCACGCAGCCAGCCTGTCGCCCTCAATGTGTGTGACGTTAATGTGATCCAGCAGAGCAGCCGACACGGGAGGACCGCTGAGGACGACGGCGGGATAAGTCGTCGCGCCGCGCTTCCAAGAAGGAGATATTGCGGCACTTTGGAAACCAAGGTGGACGGACCGCTTATGACAGCAGTGGTCAGATGATATTCCTTATAAAGTCCCTACGGGTTTATTCTTTGAAAACTGGGTCCAACCCAGTTCAAAACCTGCAGAGAATTTTTTTTTTCATGGCAAATCCTCCAAATGATCACCCAACTTTGATCTGCCCACATTCGATGCTGTAGGCAGAAAAAAACTTTGGCCATTTAGTGTCACCCATCTGTCTAGTATCCCTTAATCTGATTGCGGCTCTTTTGGACAAATTCCCTTGTAGGAATCTGTCAAAAGTAAAAGCCTTGGACGTGGCCGTCCCAAATAGCTGCTTCAATGAAAGAAAAGGCTGCCTCCCTGTTTCCATTTCATTTATGGGTCTTAACTAGACTTTTCTATGCGTCCTGTCATTATAAATATATAAGCCAAATTTTGTATCGGTTAGTGAAAGTGGTATCGAGGGCATATTTCAATGGGCAACAATAAATTAAAAAAAAATCATACTAGCAAATGCTTGTTAACTTTTCTAGATTCATTTTTTTGTACTGAATCTGACTTTGTTTTGTTTCTGGTATATCAGGGTTTCATAATAATAATACAAATAATATGTAATACAGTAATCTATTTAGTAAAACTGCTTGTTCCCACAGCAATGTCATCTCTACTGCGCAACCTCACTGAGGCTTTTAGCGTAACGTGTGTCATTTAAAATGTATGAATGTTCGCCATTACGGTAATAACACTGGACTGGAGTCGGCGCAGCCCCCATTGCGTCAACATTGTGCCGTTGTAAAGGTTCCGGCGGGGGTGCTGGTGACGTTTTGCAGTCGTTTGGATGAAGAACAGACCCCTTGGAGCAAAGATGAAATGTAGATCGTCCAATACACGCAAAATTAAAAGGCAGTTTAATCGGTGCTAATGTGACAGAAAAATAACAAGGGGGGGGGGTACATTTGCCATGCATAGCTACAGCCTGGGGATTTGTTGGTGCTGTTTTTTTTTTTTTTATTAAAATGCGTTTATATTACCTTTTTGTGTGAAATGTAAAAAAAAAACAAAGATGCTGCACACCCCCTTCAATAGGCTGCAACCCCTCCTTGCTGTTTAGTAAATTTTAACCCTGCTAACATTAGCAAACCATATGTCAAATATATATTTTTAAAAATTAGCTACTGCAACACATTCTGATAGAGATGGTGTGCACCCTCTCGCCTTCAGTTACTTAAAAAAAAACCCACAATACAATAAAAAAACACTCAAAATTGCTGTTTCACACAAAAATTAGCTAACACACCAGAACAAAGGTGGCCGTAGAGTGTTATGCTGTTTACTCAACAGTGGTGCGTATTTTGTTCCTAAATTAAGCGGGATGTGTCAATTATTCTGTCGGACTACACCCCAAATCCCCTCAAAACAAACACAAAGTGCAGTCGTCCATCAGTGGCTTTTTGTTTTGTCCCAATGGGTGGCCTTCAAAAGCAGGTTAAAAATAATGATGTTTGCACTGCAGTATAAACGCTCCGATGAGTTAGCGATTTGTAATAAGTCAGCAACATTCGGTGTGAGAAATGTGTGAAGTTGACTACTTGAGTTACTGTAGTAGTCAACAAACTTGGACGGACAAAAGTGAGGTTATGGCCGCCCTTAAAGGTTTAAAAAAAAAAAAAGAATTATGTTTGCCTTATAAAAGCTGTGACGAGTGACTAAATTGCCTTGACACTGCTATTCCGTTGACAACCAAATTCCTCTCCGCCTTTATCTCTGCCTTCATTTTCCCGCTTGACCTCAGTCTAGTAAACAACCTTCCCTCCCATCCGATTCTCCTGCTCCTCCTCCTCCGTCTCCACCCCTCAATTGCATTTTGAGTGCAATCTGCACCGCATTCCCGACGGTGCCGCGATCTGTGATTCATTACTTAGCAGCCATGCCATGCGAAAGCGGAATTCTGTCTTTTGGCTATCTAGGGGCTGCAGCAGTCTCATCAACGCAGCGGTGGCGTCGTAGTAGCTACGCGGTGGTCCGCGGGGGGGCCCGGATTTAAGACTTGTGAGGCTCCGCCGTCACATGCGGTGTGTAGCGCTTTGCAAGTCAGCAGCGTTGTCAGTTCACCACTGTGATGAAATACCGTCACCTCCACGGGGGGGAATCACTCCACTAACATAAAGACCACTGACATTGTCAGCAGGCTTTCATGAGGACAGAATTTGGCGGGGGCCGCAGTCAATCAGAGACTTGCCTCCTTGGATGCCGAGGCGAGCATCAAAAAGTAGATTTGCACTTTCTGAAATTCCTTATTTTTATCTGCGTCGCCAAAGGTCAGGGCTGAAAGTGGGTCGGCGCGCAGCGAAGCGTCGTAGCACTTTTCAGGAAAATGTTTGACAAAAGCCAGGCCTCATCATTTATTGAGCTGAAGCTCTTCCATGTCCTCCGGTCGCTGGCCCAGTGTTTCGCCGCGGTCGAGCACCCGTCGTCTGATCCTGAAGCAATGTCTTCTCACAAGTAGAAATGAAACAGCATAAAAATTTCATAGCACAATTATTGCGAAATCAGATACCCCAGGTGAACTTGTTCTACGGCTACTCTCAGAGATGCTAAATACAGCGGTGACAGTAATGAAAGCCGGACCATCTGAAATTTTAGCATCCTTTTGTCTGTAAACCGTTCCAATGTATTACCAAAATTAACTTGGAACTATTGGAAGGGGTGCCGGACTAGCGTTACCGCCAACATTTCACCCCCCATTTTATAGCTAAGAAGCCAGCCAATGGTGACATTACATCTGAGCAGCTAGCCCAACTGGCACTGGCACCAGCTTGATGTGAAAGCTTTATAGTTTATGGCACAAAGTGTGTGGAAAAAGCATGTGCTCGTGTAGCGTGCAGACTCTTTGAGGTAGAGATTTACCATGGTTATTGACTCGGTGGCTGTTTCACGCCAGCACGGGTGATGGATGTTTCCCATTAAGGTGCACAGGCAATTAAAAAGAAAAAAAAGACGCAAATCTAATTTGTAATCACTTGACGCCGCGCCGCCGGTGAGAGAAGCGAACGCTACTGGTGATGGAATTCTTATTTGTCGTTAATGGTTTTTTGATCATGTCTGCTTTTGGAATATTTATGACAAACCCTGAGTGGGAAAACAAAGCAAAGTGGTGTTTACATCAGCCATTAGCTTGGGTCAGATGCTTTTATGCCTTACCTTAAAATAACGCAAGGCTTGTGGCCAGATAACTGAAACAGATTCATTACAGTAATATTGTATTCGAATAATACTTTACATTCTATTTTATATAATCTATCAAAACAACTAGTGATCTCATTCTGAATCTGCTTTTGTTGTGTTGTTTTTTTTTAGCACATCAGGTTTTCATATTCAATAATAACATACATGCATCCGTTTGCTGAATCGCTTGTAATTACAATAATATAATATGTCATATATTTCATACTCTATATTGGTTCTGCAACGAGTAGAATTTTTTTTTCAGAGGCGTCATTGCTCAAAATTACAACGCATGGTAAAACATTTGCAGGTCTATTTTGAACACAAAAATATTAAAGTATCTCAAAAAGCTGATGTGCTAGAAAAGTTAGATATTTAATGTTTCATGACATAGGTACTCACATATCATCTGTACTTGTCTTTTTTTTTTTCTTCAAAGCACAGTATTTTAATTATATTCTTGAATTGAAATCTAAAATGTCTTTTCTCTGTCTCCTCCGGTTTGGTGTGTTTTGGATCTTCCTCATCGTTCACCTCGCTTCTCTGCTGGCTGCTGCTGTGTGATGCTTTTGTGCTCTTTTGGTGGATGTTTTCAAGCCCCAAAAGTCTATACATGATTTAAAAGAATATCAAGAACGAGCGCTGACCCGGAAAGCCCTCGCAGAGGACTTTCATTTGACCCAACTTGGTTTCATCCCAAATGCTGTACATTTTCTTATCCTGTTCATTTTCACCCTCAGATGATCTTTTCAATGTTTTACTTCATCACCACTGAATACATAGTCAGTAAGTTGCTTGCAACTTTTACATGTGCCAAATTTGGATGAAAATTGCGTGTGAAAATAATTTTGGGGCATTCGCCCTTGCTGTGACCTTGAAATTTGACACTGTGGTGTAAGAAGTTTCCCAAAAGGGGAAAAAAGCTAAAAGGTGATGCTTTGATCCTTTGGGGATTTTGTTGGTGAATTCTGAGAGAAAGACAAGGGATAATAATAACTTGGGGTTTGTACAAGTGCCACAGCGCCCCCAGGTGCCGTTTAGATGCCACTGCAGCAGGAAACAGACTCCTGCAGTGACGTTCAAGAGTTATGTATTCCAATGTGGGTTTTTTTTTTCTCTCATCCCCTGTTGCAGCAACGTATGTCTCCGCTGCTTGCTAATGAGTGTCACTGTCACGCAGGGCTGCGAACAGAAGCCTGTTGCACTTCCTCAAAGTTCCACCAGATGGCGTCGTGCAGTCAAAAGCGAGGCCTCTGTGATGGGGGGTGTTTGTGTGCTCACTTTGTAATCACAAATTGTCACACCTCAAAAACATCCCCCTCCTTTTTCCCCAACATATAAAATGCGTCTAAGGAGAGTAGAAAATCATTGTCGCTTGGCATGAATAGTATATATATTTAATTCAGACTCGTTATGCATTAATTTACCACCTTTTGACTCTCTTTGTTTTGTTGTATACTAAAGTGTACCAGATCTCATTTCAGCACTCGGTTTAGACTTTTTGCAGGTCTGCTCGTGATAGATATGCCTACCAAATTCCATCCTCTTGGGCAGCAGCCGAAACCCTTTCAAAGGACCTCCGAGAGTCTTTTGCTTTCAGAAGACATTGCGTGTTTAATGAAGTGATGCGCATTACAAGTGCAGTCATCCGGTGTGTTCTCCTGCTATGACCCCCTTTTTTTCTTCTTCTTTTTTTTTTTGCCACCCCCTCCTGTTCTTCCACTCTGTCACTTCCAAATTTAAATCCTCATCTTGCTCTATGGTGCGGTGTCAAGTGTAGACTGAAATTTGCCGCGGGGACGGGCTCCGGACGAGGGAAGGGGAACTAATCCTTTGGACCACCACTATACACGTGTGTCTTTGAAGATGTGATGGTTTGTTAAATGCTATGATCAGATTGGTGGAAGTTTTAACTCAGGCCCACACGCGCCTTCAAGTTTCTTGGCACCAACAATTGCTTTTTGTGGACAACTTTGAGTTTGATAATCTGGAAGGCTTTTTATTTTTGAGTGTGAAACGTACTGACATTAACGAACTGACTCTTCAACCCACACGACCCAACAAAGTGGGACATTGTCGAGTCCCTTCAGACTGCTGACTACTAAACATGTCTTAGGTTTAGTTGGTATAATTTCAGTCCCTTTGGCACAGTTTCCCCAGCAAAGCTCACATTTAATCGCCTTTGCCTTTCGCAAAGAAAAGCCAGCTAAGGGAGACGTTGCCAGTTCTTTGACACCGCTAACTTTCCAATCACATCTTTTGGTTTAGTGTGTATGCTGGCTGATACGAGCCCCCGGTCGCATTGCGTTTTTGTGAAGTGCCACATCAGTAAAATTCATTCACCTGTGCCTTTCACGCAGTGATGAGTAACATTGTTGTTTCTTTGATACCGCTGGCTTTCCAAGCAGATCTTTGGTGCAGTGTTTATTGTATGTTTTCTGATCGTAGCGCCTTTCGTGCTGTTTCTGCAAAATTGGTTGATTTCAGAACATATTTCCTGTCAGATCGGTTGCTCATCTCCTGGGAATATTTCGACTGACGCGATTTAAATCTCAGCGAGGGTCAAACGAGACGCGGCGCCCCACCACGGGGACAAAGAACTTGTTCTGCCAGCGCACTTCTGAAGTTGTCAGTGTGCACACTGCAGTCTCATTTATCTATCCACCCAACCCGCCCTGCCCTCACCTCCCTTAGCTTCTTGACAGGAGTTGTTGATACTGTACATAGCACTCGAGGTGACACTCCGGTTTTTATACTAGCTCAATATCCTAACGTTTGAGGCACCTCCAGGTTTTAGTCTGGCATAAAAGCACACTTTATTGGCTCGCTTTGTCTTCTTTAACCGTAAATCTGACAGAGAAGCTAAGCAGCTGTCACTGCATGTCCTTCCCTGTCTCTGAGTCAGTTGCCCTTGAGCAAATCGTTTTTACACCTGCCACTAATGTGTCATTTTGAACTTCCGAACCAAAGCCCCAAGCTCTGTGGTTCTGTCCTTTCACACATCCCCGGGAAGTGTTCCCGTCAGACAGATTTTCACCTGCTGGAAATATTCTACTTGGTTTTGTCAAAATGTTTTGGTTTTTCTCCTTCGTAAAAACAACACATTTCAAAGAAAATGTGTGGTATGAGATTACATCGGACAAGGAAGCAAACCTTTGTTATGGCTCCACCATAAAGAAATAAGCAAATGTAGAAACATCAGACAAAAATGTTCTTTACCGTCCTTTACCAAGGAAAGTGACATTTGATGCTGCACCGACCACTCCTGTCGACTGAAATTGACATCAAAGTGCCTACTGGCGTCATGTGACCAAACCCAGAAAAAAAAACAGGCGAGCTTAGATGCTCGCACTTCGAGCTTTGAGGGTTGTGAAAGCACCTTATAAATAAAGATGTATGGTCTTGTAATAAAATGCAGGATAAAATGTTAGCTTCTTTGGATGGCTGAAAACGGGCAAATTAGTCTTCCACAAACGCATTATTCAGAATACTTGATTTTTGTCAATCAATCAATCAAAACCTTGACTTAACTTCAAGGTGAAATCTCCGTCATTCTTTCCCCCGCCCAGTCGCTGTTTCCTGTTGCATTTATTATATATACAGTATTATGTGAAGCTATGAGTGCAAGCTATTTTCCCTCGTTGTTCATTATCGGTGACATTCTTGTTGTTAAAGTGATGCATATGGTTGAGCTTGATGCCCTGTAATGGGGGGGCGAAGAAAAACAGGAGCCCATCAAACAGCAGTAATTGCCACTGGGGCCTTTTGGATGGGACAAAAGTGCAGCTCGTAATGTTGCCAACTCCAGAGCACTTCTTTGCACCGCTGAAGACGTGTCGGAAACTTGCCTGATTTGCACACCGGGCCTCTGACGACAAATGGCGGTAAACACGACATAACCGGCTTGTGTGGGCACTCCAAGGCCCCGTGGAGAGAAAGGTGTCATTAGCGACGCTTTTAAGCCTCTTTGCTTAGCCCGTTCGCCTGTCGTGGTTTGTGACAAAACGCCATAGGAAGCTTTTAGTTGTTATTGTGTTGAGTGCAGCTCACACAGGCTAACAAGTGAGAAGGGAGAACAACCCACTTTGACTGCTTTGATCATGATAATGGTGTCGGGAAAAAAAATGTTGAAGACGATCCCTGTTTCCAGAGGAATAAGATTGTGGTTTCAAAACATTGTCTTGGGGCGGTGGACATACGGCAATAGTCCATTCAAGATTTGCTGGTGATCAAGATGCATCAGGATGGCTTGATAATCAGTCAGCTATACGTTGATAATCGGCTTGGGATCAATTTGAGAGACAGTATTTTGAGATTGGTCACTCCATTTGAGAAGCATCCCTATTAAATTCAAGCTTCGAGATGCGTATTCTTTCAAGGACACATCTAATCAATTTGCGATGCATCTCTCATTGATTGAATATTAACTCAAGGTTTAACTAATGGTTCAAAGACTTGTTTTGCCTTGATTTGGGTTTTTGGTCAAGCTCCTGCCAAGGCTGAGCAATTCTAATTAGAATCAGCACCATTTTCATCCTGACGCACAAATGCCTGGATTCTCATTCGCAGAAATGGAAAAGTTTTTCTTTTTTGGGGAGTTTACAGACAGTTTCCTGAAAATCAATTGAGTCTTAATCCTGCTGTTTACAAAGACAGTAATCATAGTAACAATGCTAATATGAATGTTTGTGTTGCTTGGCAGCAGAGTATGCAGGCCATAAGTGGCCAGCTAATGGAACGGTCTTCTTTCAGCCCGCAGTCATCAGACTCTGCTGTAAGCCTCCAAGCTTCACAGCCTTTGGAGCCCCCCCAAAAAACCCCGGTGAAAATAGCTCACAATGAGTAACAAACATTTCGGAGGAGCCGTCGAGTCGCATCAGCGTCAAATCTGTGCACCCTCCTCCAGCCGACACTCCGCCTCAACAACCCCCTTGTCCCCTGTGAGCGACGTCAGCACATGATTATGTCATCAGAGAGGCACGTCTGCCAAAGAGAATAAAACCGAAATACAGAAAACTCGGTGAGTGTCAGCAGCGGAAAGACGAGTCAGGAGCGTTACATATGGCAACCATACATTAGTAATAAATATCTGAATGGTAAACTGTACACACTTTTGGCCTGTACTGGATAGTACGTACGATAAATCGGATATTGTTCATTGTAATATAGATTAATTTAACTGTGAATTTGGACAAAAGTAACCCAAATCTTCCACGGCGTGACAAATGTACCCGAATAATAAACATGAGTGTATACGTGGATTTGAGTGGCAAGATATTCTTGAATCGATTTTACTTGGCATATCAATGTGAACGTCCACGGCGGTATGATTAGTAATCAGCGTCAGCGAAATTGGCCGAGTTGCCTTCTGACCACATTCCATTTTGGTACATTTCACACAGAACAGCGACACGGGGAAAGAGTCAGCGCGGCATAAGTGAGTGTTGGGTGCGAAACCTCACACCCAGCATTGCAGCAACCCTCAGACGCTGGCGTGGTGTCAATTTGTTTTCACAGCTCTGTTAGTAGCTCCAAAAGCGAAAAATTGACATTTCGTCTGTATACTTGATGGCATTTACACACAACGGCAGCACAGTGGGATGCGGTAAGACAAGCTTGTTGTCGAGTAAACAATCCCTTACACGTTTTTTTCCAAGCGCCTTGTAACATAACAGGTCGTTATCGCTTTTGTGTGTGTGGGGAAAAAAAAGCAATTGTTTTTATTTGACTGCCGTGAAATTGCCTGGCAGACTCGCTGAAACCCCGCTGTGAACTGATGCTATGGCATCCTCCCCCATTTCTCAAACATCCTCGCCGCTGCTTTCGATCCAGCGGGACTTTTTCAGATGAGGATCAACTCCACAAGTGTGTGTGAAATTCACCACAGATGGTCTTGAGCATTAATTAACTTGCAATGTCATTTATTGTTAGCCATAACAATACCGCATCGCTCAATAAATCATCAAATATTGATGATATTGCGATTCATCACGTGTAGTTTCAAATCTAAATGAGCTTGGAAGGTGTGGAATCACTATAACATCAAATATCATTGCAAAAAAACAAGAATTACGTTTGATCGGCTACACCGCAACCTCTATAGAAAGCAGATGGCTAGAATCGTGCGTACGCTGGAATGAGGGCAAGCTAACGCGCGTGAAATGGGGACGATGCTCGAAAAGAGGAGGCCGCGTCTGGCGCGCCGCTGTATCCTTTATCAGCAGAGACGCGGGCATCAGAAGTGTTTGTGCCGTGCGATAAGAGCTTGAACCGCCCCTCGTCCTCCTCAGAAGCGTCGCCAAGTCGGAATAATAACAACATCAAAACAAGCGGAGAGCGGCCTTTGAGTTCCTGGCATCCAAACAAGTAACTTCTCAGCAGACCAGAAAAGAACTCTTCTTCTGGACTACATCAACATAGGCAGATGCACAAATCCAACAATTCTTTTTTGTTGTGTTAGATGTGTTTAACAGATAAAAATCATCCACGGCACAATTATCAAACTCAGTTACAGACGGCAGCAATTTCCAAATTTGATGTTGGTGGTGCCAAATATTAGTGCTACATCATAAGATCAATATTACTGTCAATAATGCTGTATTGGCAGCTTACTGTGATGGATAATGACACGATCCTGCATTATTTGAAGGTCCTGAAAAATGACAGATGCATTGCAATAGTGATATATTATGACGGTTTGTCAATACTGTACAGTAATGAATAATAATCATTAGTGCAGATGTCCCGATCAATTTTTTAAAATCCACCTCAGACTATCTGCAGAGTCCTGAGCGGATTTCAAACATTTTTGTGATAGATATACTATGTATCAATAGATACGTGGAAAGTATCAAAATTTTGCCTTTTGATACAAGCTCGTGATGGATAATATGATGCATGGTGTGTTTATGCTGGGGCCAACAAAATATCAGCACTTGGTATTTGTGTTGCCTCGCTGTGCCGTGATGTTCCAAACATGATACATTGCAATCAATATTTAATGTTGTTGTGTTAATACTACCGTATGATGGTGGGGAAACATACGCTATATGGTAGTATTCAATTTTGATATTTTCTGGTTTGTATCGTCCATAGTTTTTGCTTTTGAGTGATTGTAACCGTAAACCTAGCCAGCTTTACATGAGAAAAGGAGATTTGTTTATTCAGCTGACACTTTGTATCATTTTATGTTGACATCTGAGCCCCGGGTATTATTTGTTATTGCCGGTAATGAAAGAAACGTAATATTTGTGCCATTAGGTAGGACAAAGCGGCGGTCCTCGAGGGTATCGTCTTGAGCTACACAGTCAGAAATGTCAGATCCAAAAAAGAGCGAGGGGCCGGGGTTGGGGTGAACAGTAAGATTGCTGAGAATGGATGTTGAATTTGTGATGACTCATCACACGCACATGTGGGCTCAGATGAAGAAATACACATAGGTGGACTTATTCTTCACGGTCGCCTCTCTCTTGAGTGACAACATGAGCATCAACCGTAGAATTTTAAAGAGGCACTAATGGGCAAAACAAACAGCATTTTGATTCGAAGCTAAGTTCACAGGAACACCGTGAGAGGTATTGAACAGGCTAAATAAATAAATAAATAAGTGCGTCTGAATTTGAAAAACAATCTGGAAATAGCACTCACACCTAGGGACGGTTTAGAATGTTCTATTAACCTGCCTTGCATGTGTTTGGAATGTGGGAGGAAACTGGAATACCCAGAGAAAACCCACGCAGGCAAGGGGAGAACATGCAAACTCCACACAAGAAGGCCGCAGTCGGAATCGAACACCGCACCTCTGCACTGTAAGGCGGACGTGCTAAGCGATCGATCACCGTGCCGCCAGTAACAATACAACCACAGCATATATCAATACTCAATCCATTTACGTAGTCAACCTAAAATATCAATATTGTGATGTATCGTCCAGCGTGTTGCAGCATCGATACGACGACGTGATTCGTTACCAGGATGGAGCGTCATCTTTCATTCCACAGTATCGATTCACCATTCAATAACAATATTGCCATGTACGCTATCATATTGTTTATTCACCACAGGAGATCTTAGCCATTCCAGATTTTTCTTCTGTGTTACGCCCCAATACTCTTTGCCACTCAAAGTGTTGATGTCGTGCGTGTCATGGATGTGGTGACCGGGGATGGGGGGCAGGGGGGGACACGAGGGCCATGTTATAGCGGCTGAGGAAGGAGGTCGCAAACACAGCGGCAAGCCGTGAGCTCACTCCAGCCTCATCACGGTTCACCACTCATCTCACCTCCACACTCACACGCAAACGTGGGACAAAATGCCTGCTGGCCTGGGTCTCACACGCGCACACAAATGGACTGCCAACTACTCCATGGCTTGCGAGTGCAAATCATCCATTGGCATCCCTCCATGCTATTGTTTACATAGTTTGTGCACATTGAGGAGCTTGTTGTAAATCCGCCCGCACTGCCAAAAAGCAGAGCGCATGCCTTGCTTTTCACCGTGAAAACAAGGTCAGACATTTTGAAAGCCCTTACCCCAAAAAAAAAAAGAACCCTCTTCATCTTGGACTTTGGAGGAGTGCACCCTATTATGAATAGAGCTGGTAAAAATGATGCAAATGTGATACATTTGCGTTGTTAAAAACAATTACATATCAAGTGGTGCATTGTATGTGAGTAGCATTGTCTAGTATTGTTCTCCAACCCTATTGTATAGAACAATAGATATGTTGCTCTGCACATTTGAGGCATGTGGAGTTTTTAGCATAAGCTCAGCAAATACATGAACTATATGAGTAATGTTCGAATAGAATGTTGACATCGAGCACAATACATCAATGTGCAAGATGTTTAGCACTGCTTTCAGGTTATTGGAAAGGGCATTTGTACCAATTTTCTTACTGTGAGTGCAAATGGCACCAATTTGTGGAATGTGTGTGTGTGTGGGGAGGGGGTTGATGGGCTGACTGTTTTCACATCATATGTGTGTCTTTGTGGCTCCAGTGGATGTCCTGTTGATTCGAAAGGAAGCTGCATTGTTGGGATGATGTCGGCATAGCTAGCTAGCTAATTGTGTCACAGTTGTGCCAGATCGCTAACGTGAACGAAGGTGCACAAAGTCTGACATTGTGAGGGAGGGGAAAATCATGCCGAAGCCGAATGCGTCACTGGGCTCCAATTTTGCCATACCCACAAAATTGGGAAAAAGTAGTTTTAGTAACATGTGGAAGGATTCATTCGAGTTGCATAGAACTTGAAATATGTTGTTGGCAGTGCTTGGGAAGTAGGTTATGTGCATCTTGTACGAGTTGTTCCTTTTTTTTTTTTTGTGGGGTTATTTATTTTTTATTTTTTGGGGGGGCATGTTCAGAGTGAATTGAACTGGTATTTCTAATATTAGGTGTGCTCCAAATAACTTCACAGACAACTGAGTAGTGCGCGTCCTCACCGGCATCACGACACAATGGTCCTCGCCGCGGCACAGACACCTTCTGCCGCGGATTGTTGACATTGTTAAAAGCCCAGGGCAACGCGAGAAAAGTCATGCAAAGTTGAATCCGCACACCCAGAACTGTTTATGTAACCCGGCGCCATCGACCGACTGCTATGTGCTCATTACTATGGAAGGATAATGAGGTGATGCTTTCAAGGTGTGTGGGCCGACACGCTGTCGCTTCTTAAACAAGTCGGCATGCGCCTCCACCCAAGTGGGTGTGATGAAGAACACAAGTCCGCTGAAAGCATCGCCTTAATTACACCACGAGAGCTCCCGCCGCGGCGCAAAAGCAACCGGTATGCGATACTGTGTGGTAGACACCGTGGTAGTCGACCTATTTTTCCAGATGCATTCCTGTTCAGTAGCACATCTCCAAACTTTCGACTGGCACTGTGTGGTGCACTGAATGTCAGGTCTGTTGTTGCATCGCAGTTGTGTATCGCAATAAATCCACCAGAGTTGTCGAGAGCTTATATACGACATTGAGTCCAGCCCAGTACATATGATGTAGATGTAATGCATTATAGTTGTTAGTTGATAGCGCTGACCAGACCAGTAAATATGAGTTCTTGAGATCATTGATGTAAATCTATATTTCAGTTGTATTGAACATTATGTAAATATTGCATTCGTGCTGTATAGAGCATTCATTATGATCTGTACAGAACATTATATTTACATTATCATACGCTACAGTTGAAATTCCGTTTCATTCAGTAGCATGTGACACCGTCCCCAAACGTTTGACTCCTACTCTTTATTACTCCGTGAAGCAGAGCAGCTCTCACAGAGACACATTTCTTCTTTTCAGTAAAAACTAAAACAGAATATCTCGATTTCAAAGTCGCCGCCGCCGCTGGGAAAGACGATCAGCGAGGAAGGAATGAAAGAGAGCATTCTCGCCCCTCTGAAAGAGGCTGCCCAAATGGACAGGCGGCGGGGCTTATTCCTTATTCTTTATTCTCTCTCTTAATCTGCTTTATGAATATTTCAAACGCAGGCCGCGTTCACAGCTCGCCGCTGAGAGAACAGAGGCCTCGCATCGACAATTTTTATTTGCGGCTGTTCTTCCGCCCGGGAAGCTCGACGTCGAAATATTTGGGAACTTGAGTTAAGTCTTAATATTCTGGCCTAGTTGTAAGTCATCGTCAACGCACACCTCCCGCATTAGTTTGAATGTTGTCATTGATATTCATGCATTGAAGGAGATAAAATACTCTCACAATATTAAGTCAAGTGCGACGCAAACGCTTCAGGCCATACGTCGCCTCGTCTGCGTTTCGTGAAAGTCGCCAGAGCTATAAAAATAGGCCGCTAGTCAAGTTTTCTTGTTATTGTTCATAATTGCAAAGGCGACAATCCAGCACATTGTTGCTATTTTTAAGCACAAAACTCGTGTGATTTGTTTGCCGTTCAAATTTGTCCCAAACTTGTGTGTGAAATGTGTGTTTTTCAAACATGAAATAATCGTTCACAAGTACGTTATTTCACTTTTTGTGAATGCTATTATAGTTGTGTGTTTTATTATTGACGAGATACATGAATATGCAATAAGCACGTGCTGAAATTAATGCTGCACAATTTACGAGATTTTTTTGATGACGCCAAGTCTCAAGAATACAAGCGGGTTTTTTTTTTACAGTTGTACTCTTTTTTTGAGGGGGGGTAAACCGGGTCTCTACAGTGAGCATTACAATAGTAAAAATGATTAAAATAGTTTATTTCAATAAGGCGTAGAAAAAAAAGTAGTGTGTTTCCGGTAACCCGACCGACTGAGAATTTCTACCTCAAAGAAAAACTTTACGGTCGGCATTTTTTTTCAAACCTTCTACATTTTTGTGTAATAATAATAATAATAGTACATTTCATTGATAAGCGCCTTTCAAAACACTTAAGGACGCTTTACAATCAAAACAAGAACAATAAAACCACAGACAAAATTATAAATAATAAAAGGAAAGATGAATTTAGAGCGTTTACATTGGTGCAAACTCTCGCGATATTCACGTTGCGTCGTTTGCCCTGTCGTCTGTCAACAACATTGAATCATGGCGGCGGCCACGATCTCCGACAACAGTTTAAACCGCGTTTTGTGTGTTGCAGTCGCATGCTCGCACCATAATATTAAGAAAATAGCATCCACTGCTGTATCGAAAAGATTCAACGAGGCGACGGCGGCGGCGACGTTCGAAGTCGGCTGCGGGGAGAGGCGGGGGGCGGGCGTGACGGTGGGACGGGCGGGGGTGGTGGTAAGGCGCGCCGGTCGTTGGCCGGTCGTCTACTCTACTCCCCGCCATGAACACCCAGCGCCCGCCCCCGCGGCCCGACCCCGCGAGGCCGGTGGCGGCGGCGCACCCCGGCCTCCCGAGCCCGGAGCGAGAGCGAAACTCAAATAGGCGGCGGCGGCGCCGGCCGCAGAGCGGCGGGACGTCGGCGGCGGGAGGCGTCGCTGGGGGAGGGGGACGGTGTCGGGTGCGGGGTCGGTCGGTGCGCTTCGCGCCACCTCCGCACCACCTCCGCGTCCCGCCCGTCCCCCGTCATATATTTGATCACTTATTCTTTGACATTTTAGGGGAAGCCGAGCTTCCCTTGCAGTCCGAGAGCAATCGCCACTGATTGAAACCCCCGCTCGGCGGCGAGAGAGTTGGGTACCCAGCGGCTGGGTGTTAGAGCCGTCGGCGTTCCCCCGGCCGCCCACCCCCGCCGACCCACGCGTCCGCGCGCTCGTTGACGTCGACCCCCCGTCCGCCTTAGTCTTACGGCACCCTAGTCCAGGCCGGGCCACGACCACCACGGGCCGTCTAGGACGCGGGACGTAGAGGTAACGAGATGGCTCTAACACCCAGCCGCTGGGTACCCAACTCTCGCCGCCGGCGGGGTTTCAATCAGTGGCGATTGCTCGGACTGCAAGGAAGCTCGGCTTCCCTAAAATGTCAAAGAATAAGTGATGAAATATATGAATGTAAATTTAATTGTGTGTACATGTCATTGACTAAATATGCGCTACAACGTGCTCAACTTTTGCTCCGAATCAGCTTCTTCTTACTGGTTACGACGCGACTCCCTTCTCCTTCATGCCGCAGCTTCGCTGTGCTTTAAACGGTAGTGAGTTCAGGGTAGGTTGTCCCAATGCGTTGAACGGAGACGAGTCATTGGATACAAACTGTTTTTTGTCCCGCCCACGGAGTTCGGCGTCTCTGGGACTGGATGGCAGTGGGAGGGTACCGGACGACAGGCTTTTCTGCATCCGATTGGATGATCTGTCTGAGCCTGTGTGCCAGTTCGATTGACATTGAAATGAGCCAATCACCGAGCTTCTAGTGATTGACATTGAAATGAGCTTTTAGTGTAGGCATCTGTGCGAGCATTTTTTTCAACTCGCATTCTGTTCCGAGGTGAGCTGGAGACTTCTCCTAATCATTTTAGCGACACTCTTTGTTGTAAACAAACAACTAGCGACAAATTAATCTTTTATTTCTGGTGGGTTGTATTGTAGTTCCTATAGTTGTAGGACACTAATTAAGTACCGGGAAAAGACGCCTTGTTGGTATGACAGATAATTTTCTTGAAAAGGAACGGAGCTAGAGTAGAATTCGCGTATAAATAAATAAAAAAGAGCTTCCCCTCTTTGACAGACGAGCATCCGGCACTGGTTTCAATGTCTCCTTGTTTTATGTTTTATGGTTATTTTGTTTACGTTTTTGATGGAGGAGGGAGGGAGAAAAAAAAGATTTTAAAAAAACTGTCCAACCTACCGACCCTATGCTGAAATTTCATGTTACCGGAAACACACTACTTATTTTTCTACGCCTAAGAAATAAATTATTGTCATGTTTTTTTTTTTTTGTTGTTTTTTGTTTTTTGTGTGTGTTTTTTTTATTTTAAGGGCGGCCCGGTAGTCCAGTGGTTAGCACGTCGGCTTCACGGTGCAGAGGTACCGGGTTCGATTCCAGATCCGGCATTTTATTTCTCACAATAAAGCAATTATCAAGATGAACGAATACGAACATTTCCGGTGACCAATTTCGGGGGGAAAAAGCTAGTTAACGCAACACATCCCGTTTTTTTTCTCTCACAATTGTTGATCGTTGTTGAAACAATTTGGCATTTTTTGTGTTTAATTTCACTTTTGTACGTTGTTCTTTTCATTCATCCATAACGACAATGCTCATGTTAATTTACATTTAACTTCAATGAATTAACTCTGTGTTGATTCTTCTTTGTCATAATGAATTTCTTTCGAAGATTGCAGACATGACATTTTCCTGAATGCTTGTTTCTTTTTTTTTTTTTGGCTCTGTGTACATTGTATGCTAAAGTTCCGCCACGGCTGGCTGATCATTTTTAATTGATTCTTCTGCTCTAAATTAATTAGTGCGTCCGAGGCAGATTGAAGACAAATAGTTTTACACAGCTGCGGTGTTAGAGAGCTGCACTGACAGCTTTGGTTTAATGAGGCCGAACGGGGGTGTTTGCTGGCCTCCAGGTTGCCCAACCTCCCCCCCCTCTCCAAGGCCCCACATATTCTGTCAGGTCAGTGGTCATCATGTTTGCCAGCGTTCTCTCCGTCTCTCGCCCTCGCCGCCTTTCTTCTTGCCAGACGTCAGCGACTGTGGCGTGCATGTTGACTTCACTCAACATGGCAAATGTCAGCCCCCTTTTTTTCCCTATTTTTAATCTCATGAGATTTGAGGAAGTCTTGTGTGATTCAGTGCACTTTGGGGCTGGCTGATTTAGCGTATTTGTCACAATACGTGAAGTAGTCTCGCATGAATTAGCACAAGCTTGATTGGATTTGAGGACGTATTGCCTGCTTCAGCGCAAGCCTGGTGAGATTTGTGCAAGGCTTGCGCCATTAATCATAAGTCTGAGCAGAATTGAAAACAATTTGCCAGTTTTGAGTGACCAGAGTGAGATTTAGGAAGTCTCGCGAAATTTGAGGAACTCTCTTGCAACGAAGAGCCAGTCAGCCGAGATTTGAGAAAGTCTTGCCAGATTTAAATCGTAAACAAATCTTCTGCGATCCAGCACAATTCTTATACGATTTGAGGAAGCCTTGCATTAGCCATCACGACATTTGTGGTCGTCTGATGAGATTTGACCAAGTCTCACGAGATTTTAGGAAACCTCTCATGATTTAACAGAAACCCGTTTGATATTCGAAAGAAGTGCTGCCTAATTTAGCAGAAAGGTCATCTTTGCAATTACATGCAAGCTTTGCAAGATGTGAGAAAATCTTGCATCATTTAGTGTTAGGTGATTTGAAGTTTGAGTACAAGCCTGATAAAACGAGAGGACGTTTTGCATGATTTAGGATTACAGGATGGTTTTTGTGATTTGAGGAAGTCTTGCAGTATTTACTATACGTCTCTTGAGAGTTGAGTCTTACGAGATTATAAAGTCTCACATCGTTTATCGCAGGTCTCGCGAGATCTGAGGCAGTCGTGCCCGATTGCGCCCAAGTCTCAGGAGATTTTAGGAAGTCTCACGAAATTTGGTTACATGCATGATGACGCTTAGAACTCCAAGATGTCACCATTATTCCAATTTTTCATAACTCCACACATAGTTTGAAGGATAAATGCAGGAGTCTTTTTCTTTTCTTTACCCCAGCCAAATCAATTTAGTCTGGAATCAGAAGTTTCACATTTATCATAACTCCACTACAACAACAACAACAAACAATAAAGTGCCCCCACAAAACTTTGATCGAATATAAAAGTGTACATTTTTACTCTTGATACATTATTGTTGCTGCTTTTGTGAGTCACAGACAGCGTGCTGGTCTAATGCGTGCTGGTTTGAATCAAAGTCCGATCGTCATTCTGCGGAATTGCTGAAATGGCTCATTTTCCAGCACAAACCTCTCAAACTGGAACCTAGAAGTCCGCCATTATACTTTTCTTTGCACATCCCCGCTCTGAGAAGCCATCGCTGCCTCGTGCACCTTGTTGCTCAGTCACGTGTGAAATTAAGTACAGCCGCCACCATCTCACACTGCGTCATACTGTACGTGTCTCATCCGAATGAAAGTAAGTTACAAGAGACTGCGCGTTGTATTTAGAATCTGTTCCAAAATTGCCAGTCAGCCTCAATCTTAATGCTCTGTTGCCAGAGTCTGATATTCATCCATCCATTTTCTATAGAGCTTATCATCATTTGGGTAGCAGGTATGATGGAGCCCATCATCGCTGACTTTGGGCAAGAGGTGTCGGACACTCTGGGCACATAGAGTTGTAGACAAACGAGCATTCATATTCAGAGTCACACTTATAGACATTTTAGTGTCCTCGAGGTGCGATATGCTAACTCGGCCGCCGAGTCTAACATGATCAATAAAACGTGCATCTACCGTAGCCTCCATGCTTTGCATCTGCCAGGCCCGCCAAGGTTAGCTGTGTGCTGCTTTTGTCTGGTCCTATTGTTATCTGTCCGTATGCATCTTGGTTTGTTTTCCTCTTCATCACTTTGGAATGGTGTATGTCAACTTCAATGGCAAACTGCAACAATGGGGGACGGGGGGCCATCTCGGTAATGAATCAATTTGGACCGTGAGGCTATTTGTTTGCTCGATGATGAATTTTTGATTTCATCGTCCGTCACCTTTCACTGACTTCTCGCTTGGAAACGAACACTCGCGTGTGTGCGTGCGTGTGTGTGTGATGCTGAATAACTAATAGCATCTTTTGGCTTTGAATCATCAACACGCACCACTAGCACTGGAGCCCCACAGGGATGTGTCCTCTCTCCACTGCTCTTCTCCCTCTACACAAACGACTGCACCTCAACAAGTCCAGCTGTCAAACTCATAAAGTTCGCAGACGACACCACGGTCATCGGTCTCATCAAAGACGGCGACGAGTCTGCGTACCGACAACAAGTGGAGCAGCTGGAGCTTTGGTGCAGCCGACACAACCTCGGGCTGAACACGCTCAAGACGGTAGAGATGATCGTGGACTTCAGGAAACATCCTTCTCCAGAGTTGCCCCTCACACTATCCAACTGCCCTGTGTCAACCGTCGAGACCTTCAAGTTCCTGGGAATCACAGTCTCCCAGGACATGAAGTGGGAAGTCAACACCATCTCCATCCTGAAAAGGGCCCAGCAGAGGATGTACTTCCTGAGGCTGCTGAGGAAGCATGGCCTGCCACAGGAGGTGCTACGCCAGTTCTACACGGCAGTCATCGAATCAATCCTGTGTTCTTCCATCACGGTTTGGTTTGGGGCCGCCACAAAGAAGGACAAAATCCGACTTCAACGGACAATTAGGACGGCGGAAAAATCATTGGCACCGCCCTACCCACTCTTGAGGACTTGCACACCGCAAGAATCAAGACAAGGGCACGGAAAATCCTCCTGGATCCCCGCATCCTGCCCACCACCTTTCCAGTTACTCCCCTCAGGCAGGCGCTACAGATCCATGCGCACCAAATCCAGCAGACACTTGAACAGCTTCTTCCCTCTAGCCATTAACTCCTAAACAGTCACTGACGTAGTCACTCTTCTTGTGCAACAAATATTGTATCTCTCTAAAATGGTTCAATGATTTTCTGCACCAACTGTACAAACTGTAATAGTATTGTATTCTACCACTGATCACTTTAGCTCTGCTTGAAACTATGGTTCACTTACATTATGAAATGTCCTTCCATACCAATTTGTCATGTTCTTGTTTATGATGATACTAATGCAGCGTGTATACCGGAGACAAATTCCTTGTGTGTTCTATATACTTGGCCAATAAAGATGATTCTGATTCTGATTCTGATTCTGATATTCACAGCAACTCAGTAAGGCCGTTTGGATAATCTAAGGTGTGAAATTGTTTGGAATATTTAGAGGTCACGACATGCTTGAAAACTCGCCAGTCTTTATCATGGAGAATTATTACAGTATTATTATTATTTTTTTATTCTTGTCGTACCAGACAAGACTCCCCAAAACTCACTCACTTTTGTGATAGCTACACCCGGAAAGTTTGAAAATATTTGCCCCTGACCAAACAACCCTGAATTGGGTGGCTATCAAAACAGGGTGCACGAAAAGGTCTAAGGACCCATGTCCCACTTTGAACAGGTAGCCGGCCATTTTGAGCAAATGTCGTCAGGATCACCCCTTAATAAATGTATCGTTCAAAACTAGTTACCCTGATTGAATTGGGTCTACATGTTTATTATAACAGGACCCACAAAGACGTCTCAAGGACCCGTGCAAAAAATTGAAAACCAAGTCAGCCGTGTTTGGTTTGAAGTGTACTCATACAAACTCCTACTTGGGGAACTGCTATTTTCCTCGCCGCAACGGCGCTATTTTGTTCCGAAACATTTTTTTGAGTGTTTGCGTTTGTGGTTACATTATTATCATCTCAGCCAGCGTGTTTGTTTTAATACTGCCGAATGGCCCTCAGCCGCTGGCTCAAAAAAGCCGCCAACTGAGCGGAAAAGTGCCACTCTGACTGGTAAGCCCATGGGGGGCCGCGAGTGCTAATTAGCTTATTTAGCTCGTAATGTAACTAAAATGCGTTGCCACCTCTATAGGCCTCGCAAATCCCTCCGTGTTTAATCAGTTTATGTCACAGAACGATGCTCAAGTGTCTGATGTTTACAAAAGAGATTTTGTCCCAGAGAGCATTCAGGATCGTGAAATTCTGTTGTATGCTAACTTTTTCGAATTCAATGAGCTCTCACATGCTAAGTGTCAATTGTAATGTGTATTGAAAGGAATCGGCTGCTGTAGAGGAGTCACTGTACTGAATAATAAAGTCTTGCATAATAAACTCTCGAAGATGAAAGTGTTGCGATTACCATAATGTATTCACACGTGCGCGCACATCAGGCCTGGCGCGGTGTAGCCTTGTGTGAAATTGCTGCCGACGTTGAACTGTTCACACATCCGTTCATCGGCGATGCTTTGCATCTTCAAGGCGGTTGGATGTTCTGACAAAACTTCAAAGGCTTCCGCTGATCCGCTTCATCCACCGAGGAGGATTTTGCTCCTGTCCCGGTGAGAGATTATGGCGGCATATGACGGAGCGCAAGTGGATTGTCAGGGAACAGTGAGCTTTAATTAAGGCCACAAACAGCTAATGTGGAGGGAATCACAGCCATGACATTATTACCTGATGCTATGACAACCGTCTAAAGTTTGCATCCGTATCTGAATTTATGGGCCAAAAGTACATATTTCATTTTACAGACATGCTTGACTTTTTTTTCCCTCATCTATGAATGACCTCTGCCACTTCTGTTCTTTAAAACAAAAAATCTAATGTGGCCTTTTGAGTTTGCCCGCCACTGCTCTAAATTGGACAAATTAGGCGTGAACAAAAGTGTGAGTGCTTGTTTGTTTATATCCACAGTATATGCCCTGCAGTTAGTTGGCCGCTGACCAGTTCAGGCTGTACCTCTCCTTTCACCCAAAGTCAGTTGGGACAGCCTCCAGCTCCCCTAATGAGGACAAGTGCGACAGAAAATGAATGGATTGAAAGTCGCCTGTGGATTAGAGGTTCCACTGTGTATCAGCAATTAGCTTGATGCGCACAAATCAACAAATGTGATGTGTTTATATTTCAGATTCCTCTCAGTGTGAATTTGTTCCTTTTGGATCTGACTGGCGATGAATAGAGAGCTTGATTATAAAATGAGGAGTCATCACAGATATCATAACCTATTCATGGTGCGGTGATTTGCATGGCTGTTGATTGATGAGATCGGTGAAGACCCAGCAAGTGGGGCAGGGGGAAGTGGTTGCTCACAAAATGCGACTTAGCAGGAAGCAACATCGTCTCGCTCTGTATATACACTTTTTACTCCATTTGTTTCTTCTTCTTTTTCCTTCTTTGTTTAATCCCGCAAGCAAATTGGAGCGAGCCCCAAAGCACATTGTTTTTTTTTTGGGGCAACGTGAGTCAGCATCAGATAGCTTGGCAGCCGCTCAAAAAAGACTTTAAAAAAAATGTTGGTCCAGGATCACATGATTAGATGAAATGGAGCAATGAAACACGATAACGGGAGAAGCCAATTTGGAAATGCCGTCGTTAACAAAAGCACAGTGTTGCAAATGTTTTGATTTGGCTGCTATATTTATCCAGTTTTCGGACCTCTCTCGTGGCTAATTTTCAACAAAATTGACCCAACGACTTTTAATTCCAATCAGAAACTGACAACATGAAGGGAATAATTTTCACATTGTATTCCGTATGATTTAAAAAAAAAAAAAAAAAAAGGAGCCCGCTGGAAGGCAATCACGGAGTTAATTACTTCATTTACATACATGGCTCGGCAAAATTGATATTTTTTTTCAAAGAAGGAGCTGCTATTCACATTATGTATTTATATTCTGTTTATTTCAGTTTCAATTTTTATCAACTTTTTGTTTGGTTAGAGGTGAAGCAAATTCCAGAATGGTGGAAAAAAATAAATAGAAGCAAAACTTGTTGTGAATAGCGACATTGCCATTTGATTTGACACCAAAAAGGAAAAGAAAAAGCCATGTTTGAGTAAAAAATAACCCCTGCCCCCTCTTTTAAGGCCATATCATGACTGCCTGGTTGCTGCAAACAGACTGGTCATCAGTCAGTGTCGGGGCACATAATGACCACAAAAAAAAAAACTGCCTCAGAACCTAAGATGTGGTAAGCTCCGGTCCAGCATGCAACATGATGATAACCCTAGAAACAGGAGTTTGAATTTACCGCCACATCGGGAAGGATTATCTTGGTTGGTTGGGTTTGCTAAAGAGTTCAAGTACATTAAACGTATGCAGAAACATGACATGTGCCACCACAGTCATGGTGAATTGTGGGCGGGGCTCTTGTTGAAATGTCAGCGCCATCATTCAGACTGAAGGTTGATGTTATACGCTGACCTTTCAGACACAGCCCCCACGCCTCCTTCATCACAAGCACGTGACACAGAGCGTCCCGGAGGGCTAAACTATTTATTTTGCTGCATCCTCTCACACTCTGTGACGTCCATGCGCCATACGTCTAATAATGCTCCTCGAGAATAACATGCATCTAGTTGTGTGTCAACACTGCGGTGTCCACTTTCAGCGAGTTTTGTGTGAAAGGCTTATGAAGGACTGATGTCCATCTCGTTAACCAGTTTTTTTTTGACATGACAGTACGAAATTATCATAAGAAGGCTTTTTTAAATTTATAATTCATAATGAGGGCATTAGCTACGCATTTTAGCAACCTCTGCCTTTTCAGTCGGGATTAGCCAGCCTTTCATTTTGCTCTCATTATAACATATGACTTCCCGTGACGCTAGTGAGCCACGCTAATACTTAATTGACCTTTCTCAGTATTACACGTGCAGTCAGTTCATGATCTCCATTCCCCACATTTTTATTTAAGTTTAACTCTGGAAGAACGCTAACATTAACGCTGATGTCATGCTGAAGTTATTATTTTGCAAACTTTGTTCTAGATTTTGTTGCATGTTCAGAGCATTGCGAGACTCCTGCATTCGCATCTGGCGTTAACACCGTGTTAGCTAATTGCTATACTGCCATATTGCGAAAACAAAAGGACCTTGATTTACGTCTAACCGTCTGTCATATTTGAAAAGGAAAATTGTACACTGGTGCATTTGAGTCGATCTTCATGAAAATGACCCCTGAGTGAAGACCAAGACTGCTAGGTTCGTGTCTTGTGCTAGCCGTTTACCGCTTGCTGCATTATGTTTGTTTTTTGTAATCAAAATGCAGCTATTTAGAGACGTGTGTGTTTAGTGATTGTTGAAAAAAAAGGCATCAGCAACACTTATTTGTTTTATTTCCTCTAATTGCTATCAACAGCAGTTAACCTCCGAATACATTTACATGTTATCATCTTCTGCTCTTTACGAAGGTCATAAGGGCTCATTGTAGATTTTCGTTTTGTCTTTTTCCCTGGGTGGCGTCAGCCTTAGAATACCGAGCAGCGCTGTCTAAAAAGAAAAATGAATTGGCACCACAAGCACACGGTCGGGTCCAAAAGGGCGAGCCATGAAATATTTGATGTGCACAAATAAAAACTCTCTTTTCTGTTTATTCAGCATTTTGATACGAACGAGAGAGAAAAAGAATCAGCAACTGTGACACATTTAAAAATCTTCCTGCTATCGTTTACAGTCGCCCAGTATTGCTGTATGGCTCCATATCGCAGGAGACTGTTGATGTTGATGTATAAGTAGAAGCTGACTCTCATTGACTTGATGAAATCGTAATTACTTCCGTAAAACACTTCCGCGTGTCGTCTTTTGTGTTTGTCACCCGATTCAATGCTTTGCGTGCATGCGTGTCACATCACGGACGCGTTCGGTTAACGCCTTTGATTTTGTAACGAGAACATGAAAAGAGCGGATTTAACGAAAAAAAACCTGAATTGGGTATCACGCCCTGTAGTACGAACGTAGCCTGGCTGACCCCGACGTCTCGGGTTGTGATAGAGAAAATAGCGACACCGTTGTTTGCTTCTTTTGTGGTCTAAAAAATTGTTCTGGATTCATGGACAAGCACTCAGGCTGATTGGTCTCGGGCTGAGAGTTTGAGTCTTCCGAGCGCGACCAACCCTTCTGACGCCGCACGGTCGTCAGTTCCGCAGACAAAACATGTTTTTAAATGAAGAGTTTCCTGCCTGCTTCTTGTCTTTTTGTTGACAGGCCACCGAAGGGGATGTTTATTTACTCAACTGCAGAAAGGGGATTGTAGGGGGTCTTGATTTGGAAAACAAAACAAACGTGGGTCATCAAAGCAAAGCCACACAGAGCCCTCTGCTGGCTCAATGAAGTGGAGCGACCCCGGCGTTTTGTATTTATTATATTTGTATTTAATATGTTGTTAACATTTGTATTCCTTTGTTATTGGCATTTATTGTAGTTATATTTTTAGCAATTTATTGATGTCATGTATTTATTTATATTCATACTTTCAGTATTTATGCAGTATTTTGTCGAAGTAGGTACTCACTTTGAGATTTATTTTATAGTGATAGTTATTTGTTTATCAAATCTTTATTTGTGTATTTATTTGTAATATGCTTATGCGTTTTTTTAACTTACTTTTCGTATTTATGACTTAGATTACTTTCCAATCTCACGAAAGATGATTGCAAACATTTTATTGGACATTTATTGATACATGATTTATTACATTGTCATCCACACATTTCATTGCGGCGGCAGACAAACAAGGACAAGGGGTGGTGGTGAAGGGTGCTCGAGTAAGTTAGCGCAGTGGCGGGGAGAGCGTGGGGTGGGGGTGGGGGGTTCCGCTCAAATCGCGCAGCGCGTGCTGCGGGAAGCAGAAGAGGAGAGAAAGCGGAGCCAAACGTGAGGGGAAGTCAGGGAGTGAAGGCTCGTGAGGCAAAGTGGGGAAAGAAGACGAAGAGGAGGAGCGAGGAGTTGATGGATCGGAGTATTTTTAGAAGGCGAGCCAAGGATTCGCGAGGACAAACTCGTCTGCTGTGTTGTTGTGCTTGCTTCGCTCCCGGACGCCAGACCTTCGTGGCTTTGCCAAGCTCCTTTCCGTCCAAGCGAGGAGCGGCACGTGGAAGTCACGGAAGTGAGACCGCTTGAGCGGACGCGGACTGCCAATCAGCTTCCGTGAGTCCAGTCACTGTTGCTGAAAGCCGCAGACGAAAGAACGTGAACGAAGCCGTTCTGCGCTCTCCTTGATTTCATTACCTTCTCATCTCACGTTTGTCACCCCCCAGCCCCCGCTGGTTTGTATTCTGTCCTCCCTCCTCCTCCTTTGGCGTCGTCTCTCGCGCGCTGTCACACAAGCTGCAGCGGTGGACGCTCTTCAATTTCTTTCCGCTGAGTCGGCAGCGTCAGAAGGGACGCACAGGTCCGCTCGGTGAACCAGCGCAGCGGTACCTCAAGGGGGAGTGTCCGTCCCTGACCAGCCAACGGGGCGTTCATCCGGGTGTGGATTTACCGTTGACCCTGGAGCTACATGTGGGCCGCAGCCCCGCAAGCCGGGCTGGGAAATGACGCCGTCCCCGCGGTTGTAGGAGCCCTGTGGGCGGCGGTCATGGCCCGAGAGGGGCGCCGTCATCGGTCCCCGGCGGCAACTCGGCGGCGCGGGACAACCCGGGCGCTCACTTTTGCTCTGCTCTCACGAACGCGCCTCCACGGCCTGAGGCAAGTGTGCGTCCCCCGCGGCTCCCTGGGTCGAAGAGTCTTCTGGCTCCTGGCGCTGTGCACATGCCTGGGCCTGCTTTTGTCCTGGTCCTCCAACAGGCTGCTCCACTGGATGTCCTTCCCCACCTACACTCGGGTCCACACCGAGTGGGCCAAGGAGCTGGCCTTCCCCGTGGTCACCATCTGCAACAACAACCCCATCCGCCTCTACAAGCTCACCAAGAGCGACCTGTACTTTGCCGGACACTGGCTGGGCCTGCTGCTGGCCAACCGTACCGTCCGGCCCCTGGTCCTGGACCTGCTGCAGGAGGACCGCGTAGGCTGGTTTGGCAAGCTATCCGACTTCAGGCTCTTCCTGCCGCCCCGAAACTTTGAGGGCACCAACTTGGAATTCATGGACCGGCTGAGCCACCAGCTAGATGACATGCTGCTCTCCTGCAAGTACAGAGGGGAACCTTGTGGGGCTCACAACTTCTCATCTGTAAGTTCACTAGAGAAAATGTCATCTGTGCCGGTCACGGCTTCAGGAAATCAAGGGTCATATATATATATATATATATATATATATATATATATATATGTGTGTGTGTGAAATCACTGTCATGTTCTCTCAGGTTTAGGTTTTTGGCCAGTCAAAAACCTTCCACTGGTTTAGTGATTATGTATCATTTATGCCTCATCGGTGGCGTTCTCTATGGGGTTGATGTCTGAACTAGCAAAGTTCATTGGCTCGTCGAAAACCTTTCCACAGCTTTAGTCATCATCTTTTTTTTTTTATGCATTACTGGTAGCATGCCGCGGACCATTTCCGACCCATTATGCCAATTACACGCTGCCCATACAGCCATTTGATTAATAGCATGGACCAAGCAGATAAAGGCTAGGATATGGTCTTTGCTACACTCAAGATACACTTACTCCTTGTTTAAAAACATTAGTTCATAAAAGAAGTGAGGTTAGTCTTCTGTTTTTTCAGCTTGTAACAAGCGCATTGCAAGTTACGTGCAATAAGATAAGTGCCTCCGATCACTACCCGCGCCATTCAAGATTGCGACATTACGAACACAGCATGACATTTGAGTCACCACACTGATTAACACCTGCAGGCCATCTTGAGAATTTCTAAATGACAGAATCTGACCCCAAACAAAAACAAACATGTTGCGATTAAAAACTGCTAAGTGTGCAGCTCGTAGGAAACCCAAGAAGCCTTTGCATTTCATACCCTTTGGCATCGATCTGCTTTTCGTGTTGATTACACCTCTAACTCATACAAATGTAATCCACACCTGCACAGACTCAAATTTTGCAATGTCTAAGCTGTTCCAGATCACTTGAATGGTTGGCGCTTTTGTAATGATTGGAGTCCATAAAAGCACGTGTAAATCAGTGGCGCACACAGTGTTTGGACTTCCTGTTCCAGCAAATCGTTAAAGCTTTTGAGCGCAAAATGAGTCGCAGACCTATTAATTCAAAAGCCAAGAAAGGTTTGGCTGAAATATCCTTGAAAAAAAAAAAAAGAAAGCTGCAAACTGAGTATGTGAACAAAAACTGACAATGTACATATTGAGTCTCCTCTATAAGTAATGGAACAGTTCTATTTTTCCATTGTGGGTGGTTCTCCCTGCAGTCCCCCCCCAAGAAAAATGCATGATCTTGGATTTAATTCTGAAGATTGTTTGGCCAGTTTTAAACCTTCCTCTGAAGCATCACAATTATTTTTCCGGCATTTATCTGATGATGCAGCAATGATCTGGTTAGTTGCAGCTCTATCAAGTATAAACAACGCATTTGCCGTCACGGGTCATTGACACCCAATCTGTGATATACGCTATGGGGTTTAAGTAAAACCCACAAAACCTTCCACTTTACATGTGTTTTTTTTTAATCCAAAGATGGCTTCCTTTTTCATGTTGGTTACAACTCCAAATACGTTGTAGGATAAACGACTAGTTATTTTTGACATTGAAATTATAGCATGCTCTTTGGGTTTTCAGTCAGGAGATGGACTTAGCCGATTTAAAACATCCTTTCCCTTGACAAGAACAAACCCAAATTTGAGGCTTCAACAGAAAGCCAACCTGGCACTGAAAGTGTTTGCTGGCATCTTCTCACTTGTAAGACAGAAGCTCCCGCGTGGTTAAAAACTGCCGAAGAGGAAAACCAAAAAAGTTGGACCCTGTGTAGGCGTTACTCCGCTTTTTCTCTCTCTCTCCTCGCATTGTTGTATTTGTGTTCATGCACCGCCAGCCCGAAAGCCCACGAGGTGCATCAGCCCGCCGCTGAAAGGGCTTTAATAACAAGTACGTGCTTCCATTAGATTTCATTTCGACATGTGAACACCAGGCTGCTTCATCATGAAAAAGTTGTTGAAAATGAGGTCATGTGTTGTGTGATTTGTGAAGCTACACAACAGGGGCATTTAATAAATTCCCAGTTAATTTTTTTAAGGATGATTTTTTTTTAACAATGTCCTTATGATCCATACCCTTGTTGAAAAGGACTGCTGATGTCACGTGTTTACATCCTTAGCTGAACAATGATGCTAGTTAGCTAGCTACATGCTAGAACTGTGCGGTTCATATACGATGTGACCTGCAGACCATACTTTGCCCACCCCTGCTCTATAGGGTCTAAGTCTAAAACCTTCCACCACCTGTAAGTCAAAAGTTTGATGAGGTCGTTTTCATTATCACAGCATTTGTAGCGCTGTAACTTAGAATGAATCCTGACTGAACAGGAAGCACGTTGGCCTGGATCGAGTCTCACCAGGAATCTTACATTATCTCATCTTAACGCATGGAAGCAAACCACTTAAATTTATTGATTATTCATTTATTTTTTGCCCCGAGGTGAGTAGTGTCAGCATCTACTCAGAAATCTAATAACTGCAAATATTGTTCTCTCTCTTCAAGCACTCAAGGTGACTTTTTCTTTTTTTTTCTTTTTTTTTTTTTTATCATGATTCACCCTGCGGAAAGTTGTGTGCTTCACATTTTGTTTTATTTAAGCCTGTTGTCTCTTTTGGAAAGACGACAATCACTTTGGACCACTTAGCGTCAAATGTGCCACTCTGCCACCGAGATGATGTATTTGTAAATATGAGGGCGAAGGTTAAGGCCAATTGTGATTTACAGACAAAAACAGCAATTTTGATTTGAAATTGATATATCAGTTTTGTTGGAAAATAACTGATCAATGCTATCAGGTATCTCCACAATTGATCCTTGAGCCAGTCAGAGTGCAGCGTCTTCCATGCCGACAAATGTTTGGTGTCATGGGTTAACCACTCTGAGACGGACGGAGTTGGGGGGATGTATGTGATTCTGTACATTGGTTGGAATGGTAGTGTGGGGGAAAAAATGCTGTCATTCATCTGGTGAGTGACCAGTAGTGGAATAATCAGATGTAAAGCAGATGTTGGAACGGGTGCTCATCTATCATTGAGTCTAGATAGAGGTGAGACACCTTTTTTTGCACACTGGTACGGGTACAGTACAGGTTTTTTTTTTCAGAGTTGTGGTATCAGAAGTGGGATAAACGGTCATGAGGAAAGCCACTTGAGGATGGGAGAATTGTTTTTAAGCTTGGAGATGGGTTGGAAGATGGCAGGTAGTAAGATGAGGAATTTAATCACTCCGCCATCTGGCTACTATGCAAATACCCTAGCTCGTAGTCAGTATATAGTTTTTGGTGTCAGAAGTGGGATGGTCAGCCACGGGGTTTTTCACGACCTTGAAAATGGGTTGGTTTGTGTAATAGAGAATGCTACCCAAATTAGCTGTCATCTTGGCCAGTGGCCAGTTGATTCTTCGAGTCACAGGTGGGCTGCCAATTAGCAGGCCACTGCTCGGAGACCAATGAGGCACTCAGCGGATCATAAAGGGATTCTTGTTGCGTGTGTCAGAAGTGGAACAATCGCATGTGAAATCATCTCCTTTGTGGATGTGACTTGTTTCTTAGGCTGGGAATTTGATCAGGTGTAACAAGGGACGCATCTTGAATCCGTCACGTAGCGTTGAGCATGTCAAGTTCTAAGTGCACATCTGCAGTCATGAAGGATGCGCTCTACGCGTGTTCGCCATGACCTTTTTTTCCACAGCGGTTTACACCATGGGGGGAAACCTTGTGCCATATCGATCCGGATCAAAGTAAACACGCGCCGGCTCCATTTTCTCACTGCAATCTTATTAGCCCCCTCGCTCTTCCCCCAAAACAATTTCCCACTAGAGTATTGACAACTGGAGAGCTTTCTCCATGTTGTGATTGAAAATAATGGTTTCTAATTTGCCGTCGGGACCTCCATGTCGCAGCCAGGTAGCTCCATCTCCAGGTGAAAAGCGACAACCTTGAACAGGAATGATGAAATAGGACGTGGTTGGCATTCATAAAGTCACCCTGCTGCATAAATGGTGAGGTTATTACAAGCGCTCCCGCGCCAAAATGTCATTGTTCATTCATGTTGGTCTCAGCACGTTTGAAAATGGAAATATTTTTTGTTACTGCGATCGTACCAGCGAATGCTCCTTGCTCGACCTCAAAGAAACACATCGGGTGGAGGGCATGTTTACATTATAGCGCTACGCCCACTACGCTAATATTTATTCACTTTCAGGTCCTTAGGGGAGCAAACACCCACACAAGCATCAAATGTAAGAAAGTAGCTTCAGAAATGAGGCTATCGTGGGTAGTGTCCACAGTTTGGATTCTTCCTTAATTATCCTAAAAATACCACTGCTTTCAATCGGATTTCCAAAGGTCTTAAAAATGGCAAATTCGTGTCTTGTTAATTTTGCCGAGTGTAAAAGCTAAATGCTTGAGGCTAACGGCTCATTAATGCGAACATGGAGACAGCAGGTGAGCCGAAACCAGAGGCAGCATCGAAAGCAGCATGCATACAGTGACTTGAAAAAGCATTCTCCCTCTTCTCAAATTCTTACTTTTTTGCTTGGTGTCCCCACTTCAATGTTTAAGATCATCAAACAAATGTAACCCAAGTAAATGTAAAATGTAGTTATTAAACGGTTATTTCATTTATTCAGGGAGAGAAAAAAAACTATTCAAAGCGGTTGTACCTGACCCAGTGTGGAAAAAGTATTAGCTCCTTTTGTTAACGTTGAAGTCACCTCAAGGTTTTTCTTTACAATAATATGTTCTATGTGCCGTCACTATTTTAAACGCTGCTTTCTTATCCATATTGTGTTTGCGGAATGTTTTCTGAAGCCGAGCCCTGGTTGGCGGTTGCTGAGCCCTGAGCAACTTTGATTTCATTTTCAGTCAACAGCAAAGTCGTTCCTAAAGCTTTAAGGACTCCAGCAAATCATGGTGAAAAGCATCATCCACAAATTTGAGAACGTACAGTGGTGAACCTTCCCAGGAGTGACCAAGAGTAATTACCCCAAGAGCATAGCCATGACTCATCCAGGAGGTCAAGAGGCAAAACTGCAGGCCTCCCTTTCCCTCAGTTAAGGTCAGTCTTCATGAATCAACAATGAGGAAGACAGAAATACATCACATTGGCCAAATTCTAATCGCAATGTTTGAAGCATTCCTAAGACCAAAGGGGTTTCAAAGTTACAAGGCTCCAAAAGCGGAATGTTTCTGATTCAGTGTCAGCGACTGCCGAAGTGACCATTCATTGCTTCCGAGAGGAATTGTCGACTGAGTCTCTGATGCCCCAAACGGGGTCACCGTATTCCTGTTCATTCCTGGGGGCTGCTGCTGACAGCCACAGAAAGAGCAGACAGAGCGGGACAAATGGCCGCTACTAATCGGCCCGTCGTCCTTAAGCGTCTTTCGTCTTGCACGATGCAATTACGGAGCGACAAGAGTTATGTGCTCAACTCCTCCCCTCTGGCGACTTGGTTCTTCATTGAAGGCGATGGGACGTGAAAGCGCCAATGCACTGTTTGCCATTTGGGATCAAATACATTTATTTCAACTGTGCTATTGAATTAGACCCCTTATGTCGCAGGGTTTTATTCTACAGTACTGTTGTTTTCTCTGTTGATTTGCCCCGTGACGAAACTCGTAACTCACTGAAACGTAACCTCCTACTGCCACGGTGATTACATTTTTTAGACCATCCCCGAAGTAAGTCATGGAGAGACAAAAATATTTGTTACAGTGAAAAAATAAAAAATAAAAAGTATTCCCCCCCGACTCCAACTAACAGAATGTATTTATTTCACAATATACTTCATTAATCATGCCCCAAGATTTACATTATAAAATAAAATTAAATCAGGTGTTGGCGTAAAACACAGGATGATAGAGGTGTGACGCAATCTCTTATTGCCCCAGCAAAAAGAACCTGATCTTTAAACACTTACTGCTTTCCACTATTCTTTCAAATTTACTTTGATAAACACAATCATGTGCTGCCACCTCATGAAAAAATTTAATTATGCCTCAAAATAAACAAAATTGAGTTAGAACAGGACCAAAAAAAAGAACCTGGAACTCTCACTGAAGTGGGGTTTACACTCAAATCCCACAAATCCGCTCCACTTACCTTTTGTAATGAATATAAATAGCACACAACCGTATATTCAGCAGAGCTGTGCGATATAATATGTTATGTAATATGATATAAAAACCTTTGTGGTATGATGTAATCCTCCACTGTGTGTTCCATTGAGACGACTAAAGAAATCCTGTAATTTCTTTTCTTTTACTTGATAAATGGTAGGCATACTACTTGAATGTTTCTTGAAGCACTGTGATGTATTTGTTTTAATTCTTTGCAGTTAACGGCGTTCCTTGCAAAGTGGCCAGATATTTGGAATGTTTGGTATTTAACCATGACATACTTGTAGTTTCTAGCATTTACATATTGTACCTCATAGTACCTGACTTTGAGAAAGGAAATGCGTCAGTCAGCGGAAAATGGACTTTAAGTCACACAAAAAGTGAATTGGATGAGCCCAAATATTTTACGTTTTGTTTTGGGCATCAAGTGAAGCCAGATTTGAAGCTGCATGCAAATAAAAACTCGAGTGTGTTCGTGTTTTATGACCCGAACTGATGTGAACATTTGATTTAATTTTCTCATTTCTGGCAGGCTGTCCTGTGTCCTGGAAAAGGCGCTTGCCTTATCTTTACCCATACACTCGCCTCTTTAGTTTGCATTCTTGATCAGCACTGAGACCATGTGAAGAGGGTTTGGGTGCTCAGAAGACACCATGACAGAGCAGCCTCTTTGTCTTTTTTGCTGTTTTATCAGTGTCACGCAACATAGCCCTTTGGGGATGATCTCGTCGGAGGAACTTTGCTGCTATCTGTCAAAAAATGAGGAAAAAGTAACTTTTTCTTTCCAAATGAAAGGGAAAAAAGAAATTTTCACGAAAGGAGATTCCAGCCTTGCGCTCACAGCCTTGAGACTAGAAGCACTTGGCCCTCACTTCAATTCCCACTCAGTGCATTTTTAGCACCTTAGCATTAATGTCCTTAGAGGGGCATCGCGGAGGAAGGTGGAAAGTGAAGGTAAACGGCAAGAGAAACAAGGAGGAAATGTTGAGTTCCTGTCAATAATTAAATGAGCCAAAGCGCTCACTGCTTGTCATCTTCTTTGCAAATAATGGAAAAGAAAATGGGAGGCGGTTTGCAGTGATGGCTTCTGTTTGCTTGGCAGCTCACTTTGAAATCTCATTTTGGACATTTCTGTTTGACCTTAAATTATTTATTTATTTTTAAACTCTGCCCTTGAAGCCAGTTTCATTTTGTAACGTGAAATGTAGTAGTAATGTCTATCATGAGAGACACGGGGTGTATGCTAGTTTAGTTTGAAGCTAGCATTTTCACGTCACTTGGGCAATTTCTGGGGGTCCTTAAAAGATAAATTCCTTCAAGAGAGTTGTTCTTGTCGCTACCAAGTTTGCAGTACATTTAGTGGGCGACATCAAATCTCAAATTTTTGATGTTTTTTGTCATTGTGTGCAGTTGGTTCATGGCGACGAAGTGAGATGAATCACTGGTAAGGGTTTTACACCAGAATGGTTTGCAAATGTAGCTCCTGGCAACGATTTCACCTAGCAACGTGAAATTTGGTTGGTTTGTCTGTTATGAGGAGACGCATAAAAACAATGCTCAAGAGTCCATACCAAATGAGACACACAAAGTCTTCCATTTTGGCTCAAAGTAGAAATTTAAAACTCAAAGACAGACTCATCCTGGAGCTTTTGTCCGATTGCAACCTCATTGAGCGACGAATACCCGACAGATGGAGAGAATGATTGTGTCAATCATTTGACTTTTTGTCATTGCGTGTGAGTGGAGCAATGTGGAAAAGTTTAATGACAAGCTATGAAACCAAAAAGAACCCGGTCTTTCTGCCTGAAAAGACACAGCAAGTCTGCCATTTTTGCTTCCAAGTGGCCATTTAATGCGGTCTAACTCCGCAATCGTATCTTGAGCAAATGTTTTGTGTGTGATGAAGGTCCCGCACTCAAATGCTCCGATTCACCCTCCAACTTTGTATACACCTATTGAATTCTCCTTCCAAACATTCCCCAACAAATTTGACATCTTATGTCTTAAACTGTAAGAGTTCATCATAACTTATACATCTGTCTCTGTGACCTTCTAAGTAACCTCCGGAGGAGCCGCACATGCTGCTGCCCCTGACGTAAATGTCAAACAGCACTGGCGGGAGTAAACTTTCTAGATCGAAGCTCATTTGCATACAGCACAGTATACAGTTGATGCTACTGCACCGGTGCCAGCCTAATAATGTTAAAGTAATTTAAGTGTATTTGTAATTGCTTGTCTCCAAATATGGTCTCTAGATTAAGGCTCGACCAATGATCGTCCGTGGCCAATTATGGACATTAATTAAAAATAAAAATAAAAAATTCCTCTAACCTGACATCCTATATGAGGTCACTTTAAAGCTGTTAACTTAAGGGAACTATTTCTTTAAATTGTCCGTTGCCTTTATCAGCGATGCTGCTTAACCTGGGAATTATTTAGTTTGATTGGCCTCCTTGACGACGAATAATATGTACAGGTATCGCCTCTGAAAAAAATAATATCGGTGGTCTATCTCTACTTCTATCTCTTGAGTTGTTTGTGGAAGCTCGGGTGCAGAAACATGTTTGGGTTGTTTGGTGCGAACACATATTTAAGGGTTTGCTGACATATTCTTTCGTCCCCATTGGGGTATACTGACCAGATGCTGATGGAACGTAATTGCAGACGCAACATTTATGCTCTGCTAAAAAGGAAATGCAATTTTTTTCCTGTATCTCTCTGCGGCCATATTAATATAAGCTATGTTAAACACTGGTGAATTTTCACTGCAGTTTGTTGGCATTCGTGGCTTCATTCATGAGTGATTGCCACTTTTCCGCTCGTTTCAGTCTGCTAGGCGGTTCTTCTTTGGTTAGTGCCTCCCACGTGTCTTGACCCGCGCTGTCGCAGCACCGCACAGCGGGAGACGTGCTAATAGGGTGTCCATATTTCCCGACTTATGCCAAAGACACCCGTGGGAGTCGACGTAATGAGCCGGCGCCACCTGTGCCCGAAGAGTGATGCGGATTACGAAACTTGGTATTGGCATCCGTCTCGCAAATGATGTTTGTTGGAATCTCTGCGGCGACCATTCGGGGCGCAATTTGCCGGCAGAGCGGGAGAAGTCACACGGGACGTTCCTGGAGTTGTTCGGTGAACCAGGCAGAGCGGGAACATATTTGTTGGGGGTTTATTTTTATTTTTTTGGTCACTCTGTACTTGTGGAGCTCACCTCACATGAGTCATGAATAACAAGAGGGGCCTGTTGGTCGCCTCAGCAACCGAGCTGCAATTTAATTCCAGCTATCTGCGTGAAAAGAAGAGCAAGAAGTTTCCGAATGAGTTCCTAAAAGTCGTTAGGAGAAGCAAACTAAATAGATATACAAACACAATTAAAGCCGCTAGTCGGGAAGCACCTTTGAATGTTTTCAAGGTGAAACTTTCATCACACGAATCTTTTGGTCAAGATCCTTGTGGAGATGACCAACTCTAATATTTGTTGTTATGGTGGTACTTGGAGGGATTTTTTTGAGGTGGTACTCGGTGTAAACAGGACGTGCCTCAAATCCTGGAAATGGCCAAATGTACCTACAAGAGCTGCTGCAAACCAAAATGTCAGACGTCGTGTCTCTTTTCGATTCTGGCTTCTTGAGACTTTTATTCTGAGTCTACTCATGATAGATGTGCCCACCAAATTTTGCTCAGTCAAACTGGCTTCGGCAGCCGCACTGGGGCAGGCGACCAAACAATGTGAATAATTTACATTCACAGATTGGATTCACTTCCTGCTCGTTTGTCCCTATGCTCACCCCACAAGTCCATCGCCCGAGTCTGATGCTGATAAGCAACGTTGCCTTGGTGACGCTTCGGGCATTCCCACACCTTCCTTCTACCTTGTCGTCACTTTGTCGGCTGCTAATTCCGTCCGTGCATTCCAACGCACGTCAACAGGAAAATACGGGGCCACGTCTTTTTCAACCATGGGCTTCGAAAGGACTCATCGATGTTCTTTCAAGCGATTTGTGTTTGAAAACGAGACAGGGTTACGTGTCCTTGGGTCCTTTGATTCCTATTGCCATGTAAATATGGACACACGGAACATGATGGAGTGACCACAAGTCAAATTCAACACTTTTTGAAAATAAGTGTCGCATGAAACTGCAACCCACAAGTGGCTTGACTCCATGGAACATAAACATAGACACGGGTAATATTATGGAGCAACGTAATGTCAGTTTGTGTGTGTGTGTGTGTGTGTGTGTGTTTTGTTCTTGTTAATATGAATACATTGTAATTTACCAGAAACATTCTTCAATATTCAATAATAATACCTTGTGTGGATGGACGCAAAATGAGATCATATTTCATACTGTGTTAACCTTTTGGCGGCATATGGCAAGCCTCTAAATCTTCCATTGACCGTTTACATTGCTGCTGTTTTGGATAGCGACAGAAGTCAGTCGGGCTCAGCAATTAAGCTTGGCGGAGGTATACGCTCTGAGGTTTTCCCCAGTAGTAGAACCGCACTCCATGAGGGCGAGCCAGCAAAATAAAACATCTTAATTAAAATAACATTATTACAATCCTTTTTCTTCCTCCCGCCCATTCGGTTTCCTCTGTAATCATAATTAGTTTGGGGTGACGGCTTTTGCTAGCACTCGCAATGAAACCACATCCATGACAGCGATGTTAGCGGTTTTCCCGGTGTGTCGGCGCCAGTTAGCCTCACGGCAACCGCTGACAGGCCGCTGTTTTGTCACTCGTATCCTAACCCCGGTGACCGCTCCGCCTCCGGGTTGTCGTTTCATATATAATAGATCTGGGCGGCTGTCGTCCGACCCAGTAGCAGCGGGGACTGAGTGGTCTGTTGTCCAATAAGCGGCGCTTACTTGAGGCTAATGCTGCCTCTGTGTTGTGGTTGCGGCTGGTGGGGGGGGGCAGACATTTGGTATGTGGTGGGGCATTTGTTATTTCCACCCAGCACCAAAAATGGGTTACAAAAGCCTGTTAGCCTTCGGATCCCATCTCCATAGAAACGAAGGCCAGATTAAAAGACCTCGTGCATTTGGACAACAGCATGCGGTCGAGGCGCGCCGGACGTTACGTCATCTGGCCTTCAAATTTAGTCTTAGGAGGGCACAGTCTATGAATTTCGACAGTCACCACCATCATCATCATCATCATCATCATGAAGGTGGGCATTAAATTCAAGTTGTCAGTGGTGCGGCATCCTCACCAGCTGGGCTGTGATTAAACAGAATTGAACAGCTGTGAAATAAACGTGAATTAAAAAAATATTTTTGTTTTTTAAACATGATCTGGTCTCTTCGAGTGAGCACCAAAACATCTGTTGACCATTTGGAACTCCTGCAGGCATTTGGAAGCACTGCGGGAATGTAGAGCAAGCCGCGTTGTGGCAGGATGTGACAAATAGTGTGAAAACACTGTTGACGGAAAGGCCTGAAATTGCATATTCCATCGATATAGAAAACAAGACAGGTGCCGTAAGCCTCATATTAAACATAACAAATTCATATGGCGATCGAATTACCCATCTATCCATTGGCCTACCAACCACCCTTTTTGCTACCTACTTATAGGGAATGCACAATATCACCTTACGAGTGTGTACGTTCCGATAACAAGTACACGTCATCGCTTACTTTCATTTCGTCTGAATTCGGTTTATCTGCATTATTGTAGCGTCTGATATCTAGGGCATCTCGAGTCACTCTTTGTCAGACAATCCCACCCCCAATCGTCTACCCTTTTGGAGCTGGCACCGTTCTTCAACTCAGTCGCGAGAACAACATCACATGTGGCATATTTCATTTGTCATCCTTGTGCCTCACTCTCTAAGCATGACTAATCGCATGAGTGCTTTATCAAATTGCTACATAAGCAAATGCTTTTTTTTTTTTTTTTTTTTTTTTTAAATCTGAAAAGAAAGAGGTTGTGGGGATGCAAGGATTCCAGCAGACAGAGATGATATCCTTCTGATCAACCAGGTAGCCTTTGGAGCTTATGCGGGCCGGGCCGAAGAGGGGCAGGCAGGCTGCAGTGCCAACCCCAACCTATATACCTCCGTCAACCAGCGACCAACCCATACGCTACTTACCCATCCACTTTCCTAACAACCTACCAACCCATGTTTGAACAATTTACCAATCTACCAATCCATCTACCTATCAATGTTTTGTTAAACCTGTACGCAGTAAACACCTTCCACCTCAAAAACGGCATATACAAACAGGAATAAAGCATCTCCTGTGTGGTTTTATCCTACGGCGCTCCCGACCTTAATGCCTTCTGATCCACACGAGCGTAAGAGTCAAACCGCAGAGCTGTGCCGGCGCATCTTTCATTCTCCTAGGCGATCCGTCCTTGCATCTGTCTGCATGCGTCACGCTAGTGATGTCACAGTGACATCACCGACACTTATAAAGGGATGCGGGTGACGCGTTGGGGGCGCGGGCGACGTTAGGTGCCAGGCATGTTTGATGTTTGATGCATGTGGACGGGTGTCAACTTTTCTCATGTTCTGGCTGGAGGAAACAGGTCAAGTTGTCACACTGCTCATATTTACTGCAGTATTTCTCTCTACTCATCTATCACTACCGACCTGCTCATCCATCACTGACTAGTTCTGTATAGTGTTGCACAATACGGACAACATTTTATAACCCTAGCAGTGCCGTAAAGAAATATTTGCATTGTTCATATGATATTGCTGTGGCGTTTTGTCACACAAAACCTCACAAACTCTTTCGGAGGAAAATACAGCCGATGCGCAAGTGACCAGCGAAACATAACAGTCGCCTCTTCAGCACGTCTCCCTGGCGCCCACTTTCCAGTCATGACCAATCAGCCCATGCGTAATTCAATTGTTACATTAGTGTAACGGTCGCATTGAGTGTCAATCATTTACTCATACTCGTGCTTGGAGAGTGAGGCGCAAGGATGACGTAATAGAGTGCTTCAGCCTGGTGCCATGTTGGGGAAAATACGGAACCGAAATATCTTTCTTACATTTGGCTGATTTGCCATCCAATCATCAGGCGAGCAAAAAAACAGGTTCTCAATAAGAACAGCTTTTGATTCTCCTCCCTACCTACACTCCTACAACCTTTCGACCAATTCTGTACGTCTGTCTTTCTTTTTTTCCTTTCACGTTTTTCTTTCATATTTTTTCCATTTCTTTATTGTTTTACTTTCTTGCTGTCATTTTTTTCTCTTTTATTTTGTCTTCAGGAATTCATTAAAAATGAAAATGCCATCACAAAAACACTTTGCAGTTATCACTGGCCAATGTAAAAAGCCCCAAAATGGCGGCCCACGGCGACTGTGTCATTGCAGCAGATCCTGAGAGCACGTGTGAGAAAGATAATCACCAACGAGGTTAAACATCATGAGAAAAGATGCAACGGCCGCATTCCTTGTGAAGTAAATCCTCCTTATCGGGAGTGCCACGTCTCTTTGGGAGAGGCGGTGATTTATTTATTTGCTCCCGCTATTTCGCAGCTGTCAGAGCAGCAAAGTGAAGAGCGAACATTTTGAATGAGAGAGCTGCCGCGATGCCTCTTGTCTAGGCAGCTCAAAGCCTGCCGACACGCGAGAAACTGAAAAGACACTAAGCCACGGAAAATAAGTCAGACACCCGAGCGCATCACAAATCTGTCGGGCAGTATAGTTGGCCTGGAAAATGGTCGTTTAGAAGCAATATTTTCCCTTTAAAATGCGATTTTCTCACAAAAGGTTGACACGGAGCTGTGAAATTGAATTGGTATTTTCTTGGAAAAATACATTTTGTTCAGGAAAAGGTCACAAAAATATTAGAATTTGACCTTATAGCACAGATTATTGTGGAAATGCAACATCTTGCCTAGAATTGGTCTGTGACTTTTTGCCTGGGAAGATGCTTTTAAACCAGAAAAAAAAAACATACAGGTAGTGTTCTGCCCAACAAGTCGTTGTTGTTCCGTGTCAAAGGCAGTGGAATAGAATTCGGGGGGGGGGCGTGCGTCATCCAGACACTGAGTCAGCACATTTTGCTAAAACAATTTCAGGTAATGTTTCGTGAATATGGTCTGTGTCTAATTTCTCTTTCTCGGGCTTCATTCTAATAGTTTTCCACCCGCTCGCTTTGTGCTGATGGAACAAAATGGCCGAATGGCACTCATCGCCTCTGGAATGACGAATCAGCTGCCCCAGCCGACCAGAACATTTGATTTTTTTTTTTTAAACTATAATTTGCACTCTGTATGTGTGCTCTTAATGCTTCAGACATAATGATGGCGACGTTGTTACGAAGGCACCACTTTTCAAATTCGAATCAATCATGGCAGGTGCAGCCGCACAAAATAAAGAAATAAAGATATCACAATTATAAGTAAATAGACAAAGGTAAGTGTAAAAGGCCAGCTGGATGGAGTTTTGGTTAATTAAAAAAGGCTGCAAACTCATTTTAAAATGACTTTAAAAGAGCTAACTAAAATGTATTTCTTTAAAACCAAATATTAATACATTTATATTTTTGAACCAATGTGGAATTAATGTTTTACATTTTGATCAATATTAGAAAAGTATTTATATTATAAATATTTTAAATAGCGGTATATATCCTTTACTTTATTTTAGAAATCTGTTAATTTTTTTTAATCATTATTGAAATAATCAGTTCCCTTCAATTCATTTGGCAATTTAAGAAATAATAAATTTGTTGTTAAATGTTAAAATATTCGAATTATTGCTAAATTACTTTATTAGTACCATATTTTGCGAACGTAGATGAATAAAAAAGTTACCAAATTAGATTGTGGTATTTGAATGAACTACGTATTCATGTTTTATGTGTTTTGATTTACAAGAATTACTGTTTTAGTGAATAAGTCATAAATAAAATCGAATCAATTACGACATTACCAAAAAGTGTCATTGCTAAAAATATAACTTGCCTATCGAATAAAAGTGATTGATTTAATTTGACATGAACTCCACATATACCTTTTTGAAGTAAAGATGTCTAAAAATAATCGAACACAAACATAATCCGACACGTGGTGGTCATCGGGCAAAAACAGCCTCCTAAGAGGGCTCGTTAGCGTACAGTCTCGCGCGTCACGTCCAGCAATTAGCCTGCACCGCCAACGCGCAATGATTTCGCACAGCATGGTGGGCATCATTGCTCGTTTTTGGGGCCTGGGTCTGAGTTGCGTTCTGTTCTGCAAAGTTCAAACGTGTCTTTAAACAGCTCAGCTGTCTGATCATGGAGTCGAGCGGGCTTTTACTCCTTTGCTATTTTTTATCTTTTTTTTTTAAAGAAATGATGCGTGTCAGACTGCGTCTCGAGTCGGCACGCCGTCTGCGGGAAAGTTACACCCTCCTAAAACGCTTTAGCCATGGGAGCCCACTGGTGGATTGCGGATCGCCTTAAACTGCAAGTGAAGGATTCTGTACTAAAATCTGCTGTCGGGAAGTTACAAACGAGAACAAATTGAACAGAACATTGGCTGTAAATTGGATTTACCTCATCCAAATGTCAAGATGACTTTTATTTACCCCTAAGTTACCTTGGCTAAAGGCACATCCTGTATTCAGATCCGCCGTCATCCGCAGTGCAGTTCAGTCGTTTTGAAATCTGCCAAATATGTGCTTGTGTAATCTAAAATAATGCTCTGCTGTTTTAGATTATGAACCAAAATGCTTTGCTGCCGACGTGTCAGGCCTTTTGGCGTCCGTCCGGCTGACTTGCTAGCAAAGAGCCGTGGCGTACGGGTGCGAGTTAGGACACAAGTTTGGAGTTCGATGGCTGTGTCTGACAAATGATTCCAAGTCAGATGTAAATACACAAGCGCACAAACATAGATTATGATGGCGGAGAGTATTTTTCCCCCCCGTGTGGTTTTGTGCTCGCGGCATCGTTTTGCTCGTTCAAGACCTAATTTTTCACTGATCTCCCGGCAGGTTTAAACATATCTAATAAGCCAGGTGAATGAATAATTCACAGCGGCAACCTGCGCAGAGGCCCGGAGCACAACTCCCTCACAGATTCATATTTTGGGTTTCCTGCTGCTTGGCCTTTCAATGTTCTCCTTTACTCCCTGCCTGCCATCCTGTGAATATTGTCAATATTTTAATGCTGGACACAACAAAGTGGATAGACCACAACGTCAGAGTCTGCTATCGGTGTCTAATTCCTACTTGGATTTATTTGTTTTCAAAAGTCAAGCATTTTTTTTCACATCACACAAACTCCTAAAGTTTTGTGTTTTTTGACGAGTTACCAAACTTTGCTGTCAAGCCAAAATGGCTGACTTTGTTGACTTTTGTGGGATGACTTGTTGAGATTTGTGTGTGTGTGAATGTACTAATGAAAGAAATACTTATTTGATTTCTGGTTTCTAACTGAAGTGGCTTTGGGGAGAGGGTCGTACATGTTCAAAGAATTTTGAAGGACACTTGTAGATGTGCCAAATGACGCTAAAATGGCCTCTTCAAAGCATTCTGGCATGGCCTTATGGGAAATGTTTTGTCGGTCTAATTACGCCAACCAAATTTCATGGTGCGCAGACAAATTAAGGTGATGCCCATGACTCCTTCCAAATTTTAATTTCCCCCAGGATGAACCAACCCACCTACTTATGTTGTGACTTTTCCTATCCTTCAAAACTTTCCCTTCCAAATGAGGAACGCGATGGGCGTGTGTTCCTGCCGTTCCGCAGCGCATGAAAGAAAACAATTTGTCCGACTGAGATGAAAACTAGCATATCATCGTCGTCATGCAAACGTTATGCAACATTTTGACGCTGGCCCGCCCTTGGATTCTTGTTTCTTATTTCTCTGCTGGAGTGTTGTGCTGTGGCCAGATAAACCAGTTCTCAATTGTCTTTGATGATAGCGCCCGACGTCGAGCTCACGTCTGACTTTCTTGTCGTGAACTATCCTGTTGTGTTCTATTTCCGCGCCTTTACTACTGTTGTGTTCACCAGCAAATGCGTTGACAAAACGGTTTTGCACTTGACTTAAACGTATCGTGACTGGTAATTTGTGATGAAACTGTCGGCATTTAAAGTGAATTGAGAATAGCGTTTTTCAATATCAAACAAACAGATGCAAACCGTCAAAGACCTGAACCATCGAAAAAGACCTGGAGAGATAGGAACCTAAAACGAAACGACTACGATGATCTTTTTTATTTTCCTTCCCCGGTGTCACCATGGACTAATGTTGAGCATGTCCGCCTCACCGTTCTGAGGTTGGTGGTTTGAATCCAAGCTCTGGTTTTTCTGTGCGGAGTTTGCGTGTTGTCCCCATGACTTCCTGATTTTCTCCAAAGCCTATGACTTATTTTCATATTCCCCCCGAATATTTCTTCGGTTAGTTTAACACCCAAAATGCTCCGTGCGGTGGAATGTGAGTGCAAGAAGTTGTTTGTCTATATTTGTTCCGTGATTGGCTGTACTTCGACTCTCGCACGAAGACAGCGGGGATAGGAATAGCGGGACAGAAAATGGATTTTCCCTCCCCTTGCCAGTCAACTCGTTTGAGTCTTCACAGTTCCAATTTGGTGGTCTGCCGCTATTCTGATCTAGTGTGTGTCCCTTCCGAACAAACATGATCAGACACAGTTGGTTACATAATAGAGATGGATTCCTGCTGCCATCTTTGTCATTGTCTTGTGTCCTTTCATGTTTGCATTACTCTTCCGCCCCGCTTCAATTAGACATCTTGCAGCCTTTCATCCCCCGCACGTCCTCATCTCTGTGTGATCACAGAGACACCCCCAACCTTAAATTCTTTCGCTTTTTTTTTTCTATCCTTTTTTGTAAATTACAAATTGAATGGGGGCGACAGATTCCAATGGGAGTGAGGTTTGTGGTCGCCCTGGTGAATCCTTTTCTATGTGGCGGAAGCACAAAGTGATCAAATCCCAAAAGAAGGAAGAATGTAAGGAGGGAAATAAATGAGAGCAAGATTTCCGGATGAGGAAGCCCAATCGGCAGTGAGGGGAACAAGAGCAAAAAGTTCAAAGCAAATCTTTTGGCCCACACGACAAAGTCAATCAAATTTAATCAGTCACAGTGGCACTTAATAACGACACTCCTGTCGTAAACTTGCGAATGATTATCTCCTGCAGGTTAAAGAGGCCATTTATAGAGTAAGCCACGGGCCAACCAAATTGATAGTCGAGCCATATTTGAGCTTCTTTTCCCTGCAGTCAAAGTGAGCAAAGCACCGGTTATAGGATGTGTGAAAGAATATTCTTATCTTGTTGCCTGCAGTGTGTTAAGAGCTGTTTTTCTGCCCCAATCTATTGGCAGAACGGTCACGGCCTGCCATCATCAATATTTAACCTGTCCAGTATTTGAAACTGATTAACCACGTACCGCCAATTTGGCGAAATTCAGTCGTAGAAGCCAACTTTACTTAGTAACATGAAATTTGTTAGTTTCACCTAATTAGACCCACAAAAAGTGTCTGAAGAGGCCACGCTCAGAAAAACATCTTCACGGCCATTTGGATCATACCATTTTATGGTGGGGTGGGGGTCCACATTTTAGGACCATTTTAAGACCAAACTATGCTTCTTTGCTAACAAATTCCAACCACATGTAGTCGAGACTTGAGCAGCACTAACATGAGTACTCCCACAAAAAAGTCTTCGAAAACCTTGCCTGGAAGACACCGAAAAATTGCCATTCTGCTTTGGAGCAGCCATTTTAAGTGTATTCAAACACAAACTTACCCTCAAGATTTTTATCCGATTGTAACCACCCCCGTCCACTAGACAGATGGACAACGTTAAATTGTGAAGCGCTTGCATTTTCATCATTGCCACGGGGGATGGGGAGGCGTTCGAGTTGTACGAGGTGTTCAATTGGAATAATTCATGCGGACAGCGCCGCTGTTGTTTGTTCGCGCCTATTATGATGACTATTATGGGATGTTTATGAAATCTCACACGGTCGGTGAGCAAGATGCATGTCGACTAATGAACGGGTATCAATCACGACGCTTCGCAAATGAAACCCGACCTCGGTAAATGCGAAGGCACGACTCCGTTATTAATGCCATCAATTTTCTGATTGGTGTGTGTGCGTGTGTGTGTGTGTGTGTGTGTGTGTGTGTATATAATATGCAGGTGTTCCATTTTCTTGTAAAAGTTTCAGCAATTAAGGTAGCTAAAGTTCATCGTCGCTGTTTTGCTGACTCATGCATGATCACGGCATGAAAACGGGTTTTATGGCTGAAAACCCGCCTCTCCGTTTCTCAAGAGGTCACTCCAAAGAAAAACAGCTTCGACACATGGACACACACGCACAGGCATCACTTCATTTCATGCAAATAGCAGAGGCACAACGAGCAGTTGAACCGGTGACTCTGCTCTTGACAGACAATCAATCGTCTCTTAACAAGCGCCCGATTAATCACCTTTCCTCTCACTTCATTTCCGCTACAGTATTAGTTTCCTCTGTCTGTCACCTGTGAGGTCAATGTGGTATTGCTTCCTGGTAGATTGACTCGAGTCTAATCAACTGCATACCGTCAAATGCGGTTCATTTTTGTTGGCTGTCCACCATTTTTTTCTCCCCCAAACGTTACAAAACATCCATTATTCATGCGTTGTAAAACACGCAGCACAAAATGGTCGCATGCTAGCCCGTCATCTTCTCGAAACAGAAATAAATAAATAAATAAATAAGAGCGTTGGCACAGTGATAAGTGGATGACGGCAGCCTCGGGCGGCTGCAGAGGTATCAAACGGGGTGGATGGAGGCTGCGATCCAAACCGTCAAGTCAACTTTTTAAAACGCCATCTGATTAAGCGGCAGTTTGACGTTTTCGGCTGGGTTATTTTGCTGCTCAGTGTGGGTTTTAGACCATTTAATTGATGTCGGAAGGAAGACTCTATTTCTAGGAAAAAGGGCTATCATTTTATTTAATTTTTTATTGGTTGAAAACAACCAACAGTAGCCTGCCAACATGTCTTCTGAAAAACTTTTTTAGGTGAACTTTTTTTACAATGTAATTTCATGACATTTTTTTTCCCACTGTATTTTTAGCAATGTGTTTTATGCCTGCAGATAAAATGAATGGTTTTAATAATCCAATAAATTTGACAAATCTCACTCATATCATCTCATAACACCTCCTGGTGGATGCTACAGTTTTTATTAGCATGCGGGTGTGGAAACCGAGCTGTGAAAAATAAGTAAACACAGAAGCGGTGAATTGACCGCGAAATGGTCAACTAATGACAATGATATTAAACGTGTTGTCGGCTGATTATTAGCGCATTTAAAACTGGAAGGCAGATAATAAAGATAATAAGCTCTTGTCTGCTTTTAGCCCGGAAGGATGAGATTGGAGAGCAGCGTGCCTGTGTAAAAATTATAGCGTGTCAGAGTGTGTCAGCGTATCACTCCATCTCATCTAATTGAGACGGCACCTTCATTTGGCATTCCAAATATAAAAAAAAAAAGCGTAGCGAAACCGCGGCTGCAAATCCAGAAAATGAAATTGGAGACGGCCCCCCACTTGCGCATCTTCTTTTCTTTTCTTTTTTTTAATAACACACTGAAAGAATGGAAAATAGTTTGGCTGCAGGTCTCAAGAAGTCAAATCAGGACACTTTTGTTGCTATATTTGTTAGCCTCCTCGGAGCACATCAACTGTTAGCATTGAGTCAGTTCTCCTCGAAAGAAGAACGGACTTAAAGGTGTGATATAAATGCAGTATTGATCCTCCCGGTTTCTATGTCAAAATGTCATCTCACCGTATATATCATGGTACAATTAAGGGTAAAAAAGTATTTTGAATTGAATCACAATTCAGTTATTTTAAAATTCCTGAAAAAGTAAGTCCACCGCAGAAACTAAATTGGTCATATGAATAATATAACAAATTAACATTGGTGGTGCATATAAGTCAGAATGATGAGTAAAATAGTCAAAACAAACAAAAAATAGCACTGCTGATATTTTAAATGTACAACTGGCTTTTCATTTAGTTTCTCTACATTTCATTCAAATGTGTGTCTTCTGTCTAACGTGGGATCAGTCCGTCTTTATTGACTCTCTATTCAACCCTAGTAAAGAAAGCAAGTCTATTCACGCCATTTATTATTAATATCTTATGTTCTCCCGATACCCTATTTAAGTTTCATCCTCTTCGAGGTCTATTGTCTAGTTATATTGATATTGCTACATGAGGGGCATGTTAGGGAGTGCTTGTCATAGATGAGCGGTAATATCTGCGCTGTGCTTTTTCTTGCGTTGTGTAACCGGGCTCTGCGTTATCTTTGTTGTTTTGCTCTTGACAAAGCGCTTGCGAGGCAAGAAAAGAAAACAATATGAAAAATGCACTCATGTCAAAATACTATGACATACAATCAGGTTGCCAGATATGGACTTCCTACTCGTTATGATGTAGTCTTAAGAATCCACCCGAGCGCTTTCTCGACTCAGGTTCCTCCTGTTATGGTAACACGCCAACCGTTGGCATGCTAGGATTTGGTCAATTCTCATTCAGCTTTGCTATATGTACGATGCTGTATAAGTCAATTTCGTGAATGCTATCATGACGGTGTGCTACGATGTTTAGTCGTCGTCGATGATTTGGGACTGCACCTTCTCAATGACTATCCTGTACAGATGGCAGACAGGGGAACCATAAATCGCAGCCTTTAAAGCGGCATTAGCGCTGGCTCAGGCCGATGCTGATGATGTGCTTTATGGCGGCAATTGCAAGGGGACGTCAGAGCGAATCAATTCAACATTGATTTTTTTTTGTAAACAATTTTATTTATTTTATTTTTTCCATCGGCCCGACACAAAGAACCATTTGTCCCTCCGCCGTGTTCCAGCGCGATTTATGGCGGGTGAGGGAACCGGGGACAGACTTTAAATGTCTTGTTTACGTGATGCTGATGATGATGATGGCGGCGAGTGGGCAGCCGGTGGGAGGACAGTGTCATCGCGGCGGCTGATAATGAGCTTGGGGAGCCCGTCGCCTCCCCGAACCGTCATGTGTTTAACGAGGTCGGCAACACGATGCACAGTGCGCTAACTGACTTTTAACTGCCGTCTGATGCCACTCCACTATACATTTCAAACTTGGAAACACCTTTACTGATGCACAACCACCAGTAAGATGACACTGATGCCCCTTTTGAGATATGAGACCAGCAGTTTGTGAGTCCACTGGGAGAAACGGCTGCTTTTTGTGTAACCTACTTTTTTTCCCCCCTTTTTTTTTTTTACTGCTGATTATAAAAGCACAGCAAAAAGATTGAATCAACCACTGTATTTTTTCCCCATTTGGTAGATACAGTGTATCTGTAATAATTGAACGCAATATCCCGTGTTTCTTGAAAATGTCAAAATGCTTTAAAATATAAAATGGTTTCCTCTACCTTTTTCTTGCCCCCACCCTCTGACAATGCATTTTTCAAAACATTTGGACAGTGGACCGCTGGCCTCAGGCAACTTGCAACACTTTCTTAAGACTCGCTCTTTTATATTTGTGCTTTTTCCGCCCATGAAAAGTTCTTGACATTTGAAATGTCACCTTGAAGAACTGCTGTGAAAATGTCAATGTTGAGAGGATTACCTGCACATATGTGTCATTGTGGACGCATTGAAGGCAAGGTGAAAGCTGATTTGACATTTCACAGAAGTGTTTGGGCATTTAATAATAGCAGGAGGCTCAACCACTCTTCCACTGCGCCGCAATTTTTAGACTTTTACTGTGACCAAAATACAGATCTTTGATCGTCATCTAGGTGGAGAGAACCGGCAGGGAACTTATAATTAAATTATAAAACAGCAGTACCCGGAATCTGTTTTTTCACATGACCTTCTTTTCCCCCCAACCACTTTTCCCCATGCTCCATATCACCGTCGCCCCTTGCGCTAGCTAACCTCTTATCTTAACATTACCCTGATCTTTACCTTACCTTACTCAACTCTGAAGCATTGCAGGGCCAAATTGGGAATCCAGCTCTTGCCGGGAACTGGATGGCAACATACCAAGAATTGTACCCTTACTCGGTCATAAAATGTTTTGGCAGACAATGCACTTTATTTACTTTATTTTATTTTTTTACCTGAAGCTGACATTTAAAAACCTCCGGATCATGTTTCTCCATTTTCAATCACCAGGACCTACAGTGTATGTTCCTTTGCATTATGCCCTCTGAGAACTAATGTGAACAGTGTCAAAGGCTAATATTTTATGCCGCAACCAAGCGGCCGCTTTGAGCCGAGTTTTGCTCCTCCGATGAGCAAAAAGCAAAGAGAGCCCTGACTGTGAAAACGCGGCGCAACAGCACACGAATCCATCAGAAGAATGAGCTGATGTTATCGCTAACCCCCGCGCTCCCGCTAGCTCGCCGAGTGCGTGTGGCTAAATGAACAGAAACAACACTGAAGTCTGTTAAGATAATTTGCCCGATGATGAATCAGCCTCTTTAAGTGTTTACTTTAGCGGCGGAGCAAATGTTGTTTGCCGCATCGCGCCGTTTTTCACTTTGGAAAGCTTGTTTGTTACAGCAAATAGCTTTACGCGCGCGCACTCCATTTCACAGCACACAGATTCTTGCACTACATTATACATATTAGAAAAGTGAGAAGAAAGTTGGAAGGAAAACAGTTCCGGGTATCGCTTCAGGCATGCATCTCTCTCATGAGTAACTAATCTCAAAGACCCTCTGTCTTATCATTTCAGCGATGCGGTAAATATTTGTAGCCGGAGGTCATATCGCATTGTGATTGGATCGCAATTTGGACGGAATCATATTGTATCCGATGACTCGATAAATTGATGGGACGATCTATTCTAAAAATATTTTGTGGATGACGCACTACTTATCGCATCGTGGTTGGAATCGATTTTACTTCATTTTTGCTGCAATGGCGGTAAATCTCCTTGCGTCGTAAATACAGTGAGTGGTCATGTATTGTAAGTGGCTCATTTTTGTAATTGGTTGAATGGAATTAGAGTGTTTCCTATCATGAAGAAGGTGAACTGTATCACATTTTAAATGGAATTACAGTATTGTATTGCATCACAATTGGAATGAATCGTATTGGATCATAATTGCAGCAAACCTTGATTCTTGTATCGTGAATATATGGACTCAGTCCAAAAATCCCGGGTAACCTACAGGTAGCATCTTTTTTTTTTCTTCTTCTTTCGCAGGTTGTGTTTGTGGTTATTGCTTCCATCACTCTTAGTTTTTCTCAGCTTGCAGGTATGAGGGGACGCCATCAGGGGAGTGATGATGACACGATGATGTCGGATGTCACACTGGTGACCATTCACGGTGATGTGACATCCGTATCCAAAAGCCTGCAGGGCTAAGTGAAATGTGTGTGGGTGTGTAGGAGGGGGTCGGGGAGGGGAGGGGGGGGGGGCTATTGCTCTGGCTACCAAGTAGGAGACCAGCCTAAGGTTTCAAAAAACAGCATTGGGATTTTATCATTTATTCATGTCCCCTCATGTTATCATTTCATTTTCTTTGCAGATTAATATTTCACTCATCCGTGTTCCATATTCATGCCAATCACTGGCACGTCATGTGGAGGGAATTATAGGAAAGCACATTAGGAAACGACTCCATTTGCAATTTGATGTATTACCCCACAGTAAAGTTCACATTTTTGAATCGCTTCTTTCAGCTCTTTTCCCATGTGGTGTGCCGCTTTTTTTTTATGATCACATGTCAAGTGGGTCCGGACTTTAAAACAGGGCATGATTAAGAGTGCTGACCTTTTGCGCAACTGGCCTCCAGTTTGGCTCCCTCGAAATAAAACTATTGTGACTATTGTCATCGTGTGAATTGCTTCTAAATGTGGCACATTGTCCTTTAGGACATTCATAGTGCTCATATTTATATTTGTTAGATTCAGTTACTTCCCACCACTGCCTTCTAATAACCAGGCGTGCCTAATAAAGTGACTGTGGTGAATGTCTCATCGGACTTGGCTTCACACACCATGCGAGGATTTCATTAAAGCAGAGTGCCTGTAGTTTTATTATGCATTCGCATTAGCTGTGCAAGAAATACTCTTGAAATGCAGTCGTATTTCACGCGGCATCTGTGGTCACGCTACAGTTAGGCTAGTCATGGCCACCCGCAAATTTTACGTACCGATAGTGAACTTGTTACCGATACCTGAAAGGACATGTTTTTATATGTCACTGTTCTAGGACTTGATACTTGAAGGCTGGCATGACAGTATCCCGTTTAAATGACTCCTTCAAGCGCTGCGTGCTACTACTACTGCCGCTATTTGGAACGTGGGAATGTCCTAAACTCCAAGCTCTCCTCTGAATAAACAAGCGAAAGCGAGTCACTCTTGTCGAAGGGATTCGGCCGCGCTGCCTTGCTAATCGGTCATTAGCGGCGACGTGGATGCTAATGTAGATGAAGAGGGTGCGTTTGTGGAACAGATGGAGGAGCACGTGAACAGATGGACCCGCGACTGAAGCTACAGTCGATATTTTTGTGTTATAGAAGACGGCCGTTGGACTCGTCTTTGCCCTTCGCGTGTTTGACCCTAATGTAGCGTGCGCACTGTTCCCTACCATAGTTTCCTTCTTTTCCTCAACTCTCGGATGCATTAAAAACAGTCACCCAGCAGGGTGCCTGACGACTGTAATCAGATTTCACCTCCACACTCCCTCGTTAGAAAAGTGACAAGTGAAGGGGAACATCTTTAATGGGTTTGCTGCGCATCCCCCCCCGGCACTCCTCGCCCCGTGATGACTCCCCGTGTTAGTGTCATCACGTTTTCCAATGTCAAAGACACATTGTCATAAATCGCAAAGTTGCTCTCTCGCCTGTATATCGGCAGTATATTGGATGGAACGGGGTCAGCGACAGGAAGACGTCAAAATTTAGTCGCACTGAGCACGTTTTGCGTGTCAATGGAATATTCCATCGCCTGCTAGCATGAACGCTGGTTATATTTCTTAAATGGAGTATGTCTTGTATTTACATTTACAGTACATTGATTGTAATTGCTTTTGTTGTATGTTTAGTTTGACAGTCAACTTCAAGCGGGGTGTCATTAATCAGCATTAAGTAGACTCGGGGAGAAGAGATTCACATTTGCCGCACACTTGCTGCACAAGCAACGCTGTGCCTTCAGGGTGCTTTCGCAACACGGGAACTTGCAAACACACTCCGTCGTTCAGCACATTCGTCATTTTTATTCAATTGTAACGTTTTTATGGTTATGAGACTTGGGAATCGTGATTATATTTTGATGAACTGCCCCGACTTTGATGCTGAGGGTAATGTTCACCATTATATCACTGACCAGTGGCTGTGAGCCACGTGCTGCTTCACCAGACATGACCACGCATGACGTTGGGCTAACCAGCGAGCCTCAGATCCCTTTCGCTGTCATATAACTCACCTGTTTTTTTTTTTTTTCTCCTCCAGCTCGTACCCTCCCTCATCCACACGCACATAAATCTCCCGCCGCCCGCCATTCTTTGGCGCTATCGCGGCAGCATCGCCTTGTAAAAAAATAAAAAATAAAAACATCATCATGGAGCGGCGTGATGAACGGCTTCCATAAAAAGCGCCTGTCGGTTTGGAAGGTGACGGGAGCTACGATGTACTCTGTGTAGGAGAAGTCGACCCCAAGGCGTCTGAGTGATGATGAAAGGAGAAGGAGGCCTACTGGTTAGCATCAAGTGGCGCAAAAAGTCCTGATACCGATTTACACTTCAAGTATTTGTTACAGTCATGTTTGTAAAACACGGTCTCATCTTGAAAATTCAAAATAGGGTTTTGAGTTATGGTTTCGTCTTTCCATCCTCCCTCCCTTCCTTCCTTCCTTCCTTTCCTTTTTTCATTCATTTGTGCTTTCTTGCCTCCTTACTCCATTCCTCTTTCCTTTCCTCTCCTACTTTAATCCTCCCTGTTTTTTTGCTTTCATGCCAGCCTTGTTGTGTGAGCGCTGAAGGTCTTTACAAAATGTTATTCCTATTTTTTTTTCCTTCCACTCTTTTGACATGCATTTCATTCATCTGATTTACTTCATTCCATTTTAGACACATTCCAAAAAATTGCGCCATGGGGCTGGTATTGTTCTCATTCCAAATATTAATCTTCATTTTTTCAAATTGCCCCCCCCACCCGAAAATTTCAAATTCATTCCCAGCGAGGCCGTTTCCATCAAAGGTTGTTCATCGTTCATTCTAAAAGCAACATTACCCATTTACATTGTTCCCATGTGGAATTTAAATCATTCATCTCATTCAATTTCACCTTTAGAAAGATTTTTTTAACATGCCAGAAATTGCGGCGGTGAAATATTTATGTTCAAGCCCCTGATTTAGGCAAGTAAGAAATCTATAAATGTTCATACTGTATTATACATCATAGTTGGTGGCCATTTTATTGGAAATGGTGGCACCGAACGACCGTTATAGCATACCGATTCGCCATGTCCCTCCAGCTACGTTGCAACAAGGTTCAACTGTACCTCTGTAAATCTCGTCGTGTAGTCTCTTCTCATAACGTGTTATTGATTGGCCAAATAACACGGCCCCTCATAAAAACTCCCTGCTTAGTTCCCCTGCCTTCCAATTTTCTCGTGACACCGGGTTAAGAAAAAACACGTGAGAAGGAATGCGGATATTCATTTAGTGTGGACATTTGCATAATGCTTCATTTCCATGCAGCGCGGCAATGAGTGGAATTGGAGTCTTCAAATTAGCTTCTGCTTTTCGTGTTAACAAATGACATCATCGTTGGCTTGTTAGTATCTAATGGAGAAATCGTGCAGATTAGAAATGCGGAACACAAAGTCTTTCATCACGACTTAACACCTGGCAACCCGCTAACACGCAGTTGTTTACAGTTCGTCAGAACGGTCGTTCTGGAAGCCCCTTGTACACCGCAAACCACTTTGTATGTATTCTCGCGTGAGGTTTTTCCTCTTGGAAGGGACCAAGTTTCATGTTGTACTATTTGATAGCAGCAACTGAACAACTGGGTGTGTTTTGTGATCATCGATGTTAGCCAGAAGGCTAATTCCTCACCCAAAACACCTGCAAAGTGGTGTTTCCCCTCCAATCTTTGAACATTCCTGCTCATTCTTGCTCTCTGAGCACCAACAAAAAAAAATGCACCATCTCCGTCCAATTCAAGACAATGATTGGGTCCTCAATCTTGTAGATGTGAGATGGAGGGGGCCACCCCTGTACCGCTCCTGTCGACGAAACACACTGCAACTTTCTCTGAGCAGCCAGCAGGATGCCTGACAAGCGTATCAGGGAAAAGAGGCGCGATAAGCGGCCACCTCGGCCCGAGGTGACGGCCTTCCCGGCTGGAGCTCCGCTTTGAATGTCCGATGGAGCCACGCTTTGAGAGTTTTACTGCAATCCGTGGGTCTTTTGTATGTCATTTCTCCTTTTTTTCCTTTGTCTTTATTGCTTTCATTTCTTTCTTTCTCTTTCTTTTTTTTTCTTTGTCTCCCTTTTCCTCTTTTTTATTTCATTTTCTCTTGTCTTTTTGCTTTTTTCTGTTTTCTTTTTTGTGTTCTCACACTTTTTCTTTTGTTTCTCCCGCTCCCCATTTCACATCTTCTTCTTCTTAAAATGTTCTCTTTGACTTTCTCTTTTCAATTATTCCCGACTTTTTTTTTGTCTTCTCCACTTTTCTCCTCTTTCGTCCAGAAGCGATTTTACTCGCAAACGATCAAACGCTCACCTTTTTTTTTTGTCCTTCTCAAGCAGACAGGATGTCTTTTCCGTTCAACGGTGAAACGGCACAATTCATAAATGCACATCTATTGCAGTTCCTTGCTCCTCCTGACATCGCAGCTCTATTGTGGAAGATGTCTAGACATCCCTGAAAGCTTATCACGGGCATCTCTTCTTTTTTTTTTTTTGACATCTCCACTGGAGGGAACAGATGACAAGTCGCGGGAACCGACGGGTGAAGATTTTCAATGGCACAATTTTCTCTTCGTGTCTTTTGTCATCCCATCCCCCTCCGCAGGATGACGACTCTTTTTCTCCCAGAGCCTCATTGACTTCGGCCTTGACCCGCACACCAACCATCGGCAAGCTTGACAAATGCAGCGGCGGCTGCTATTGTTCAACCTGAAACCCGTTCAGAGCCATCAAGTTGTGGGGGGGAAAACCCCCCACATCTGGTAGCAAATTGTGCTGAATGGAAAATATGATTATATACCATATTCAAAGTAGGTCGAGCATTTGTGTCAATGAATACCTACAATTTGAAGTGACATTCAGCACTTTAATGTTCAGACCTTCTGTCTCGTTATGTTCGACACAGTCGATGGAATTTCAAGTCAGTCAGCAAAACTTGTGTCAAGGGGCTTGTGTTCTTTGATCCTCATTTTGGAAGGGAAAAAAAAATCCAATATCTCCAAACCGCAATGTGTCGCGGCTGAGAACAATATCTCACTCGCCCTGAGGGAGCTTCACGTATTTATCTTCATATTACCATATTATGATTTGGGGCAAAAATGTCAAATCGGAGCGAAAATGGGCAACCTGGAATTCACCCACAATGACAGCTTCAATCCGAAAGGACCAATTTGATGTTAGTTTTCAAGAGTAGGTTCTTGAGGCTTTATCTTGTCGGTCCTCTTTATTTACTGTATTACAGATGAATTTATTTCTTGTGCTTGTTTGTTAACTCATTCACTCCCAAAGACGTTTTTAAACGTCATTTCAGACCTGGTCCGGAATTGGCTGGTATTGAATGAGTTAAAAATATACACGGAGGAGGAAGAAGAAGAAAAAAAGTTTAATCGCAGTATTGTTGGGGGGAAAAAAACCTTGCAATTCGATTTTCCACAGTTGTTCAGCCATGTGTTTTTTGTCTCGAGCATCGATCCAAGTGAAAGTCTTCAATCTCGTCAAGCATCTGCGTTACAATGAGGCCGCATCATCAAAAAAAACGCATCAATAGACAAGAGAGGCAGAGCGCCTGACGATTGATTTTTCTCCTCGGGACAGAATTTGTGATGCTAGGCGGCGACTGTTAACTTCAATGACATCAGTAACCGTGTGACGCATAGCCGAGTACCTTCCCAGTGATATATGCAAATAGAATCTTTTGTTTGGGAACTAATTAAAACCAGTTCACAGATTATCTCTGTTCTCCTCAAAGCAGATGGGTCTTCGTTAGGCTAATGAGGTGGGAGGGGCTGGCTGGTACGGTGTCTGACAGGCGCGATAAAACACTGCAGCGCCACATAAACAGCTCTTTCGCCAATGCCTTCTACTGTCGTTTGTCTAAATTTACATCTCTTCCAGGAGTCCCACTTGACAGCTTTGTTTTTGCCGTGCATGGGCGTGCGAGTTGCAAGAGTGGCAGCTGACTATTTAAGTAATTAAAATGCGGCATTTTCTATATTTAGTTTTAAAAAAGATTTAAACACCTCAGAATAGATGAAAAAAGTAACAAGAGGCATCACTAGTTAATTGTCGTCAACTTTTTTTGTAGCCACATTTCATCCACAATCTGACTGATCCCACCGCCTGTCTTCTCTCGCAGGTGTTCACTCGCTACGGCAAGTGTTACATGTTCAACGCCGCCGAGGAGGGCAAGTCTCTGCGCACCACCATGAAAGGCGGCACGGGGAACGGGCTGGAGATCATGTTGGACATTCAGCAAGACGAATACCTGCCAGTGTGGGGCGACACAGGTGCGCTTCGCCTTAGTACTTCGGACTATTATTTACAGAGACCAAGCAGATGAGAAAGTTGCCTCTCTGCTTGTGAGCCTCGGGGGCCGAGGATGTTTTTTCATTCACGCAATTTCAAGCCATCTATAATTCACGCAGCGGTGACTCACGGCACTCTGGTTAGGGAACACGTCGGGACACACGGTCTCATTTCACACATATGAAAGTCTTCCAAGCTTGTTGACATGGTGTTCAAAAAATGCTCTTGTTCCATTTGTCCAGCACACCAAAACCATTTTAAGGTGGGTATTTTATTGCAGCCCGTGTAAAAGAGCAAATGACAAAAATGATGAATACGCGCTAATAAAAACAGAACGTTGGAATTTGTGACCCCAGTACAACAACTAAAATACATAACCGGTCACGATAAAATGAACATTTTACTCCTTCCTGGTGTCAAAATATCCACGGACAGGTCGATGAATAAGCTCCTCATAAAACAGTCAAGAATGTTGGGATTTATCATTTCAACAAAATAATAAAAGTACACGCCTGTTAATTTGTGACCCCAGTACAACAACTAAAATACATAACCGGTCACGATAAAATGAACATTTTACTCCTTCCTGGTGTCAAAATATCCACGGACAGGTCGATGAATAAGCTCCTCATAAAACAGTCAAGAATGTTGGGATTTATCATTTCAACAAAATAATAAAAGTACACGCCTGTTAACAGTAAAATGCCTTTACTGCATCGTCATGTCAAAAGATCAAAGCACAGAATGATAAACTGCTATAAATCGTCGGAGAATGGCACATCAGACTGTCTAACCCCAATAAAACATCCTTCCAATAAAATGATGTACATGTACATGATTTTGTTGCATCCTGGGGGTCAAATATCAAAGGACAAATATATCGCCATGAATTAAAAAAATATATACATATTTTGTTGGAATTTATCGACACAATAAAACTAAAATATGAAACGCAAATGCTGACCTGGAAAGAAAATAATGAATATCTGGATTGTACTACCTCCTGGAGTCAAAAGCCCAAACGACTTTGAATTTTAATAACATGTCATAAATTGAAAAAAAAAAAAGTATTTCATAAGAGCGTCACGATTTTTATCACCCTACTAAAATAGTACACACTTGATAACAATAAAATAGAGTGCATCTGTAATTGATCTTTTTTGATTAAAAACAATCATGAGTAACCTCAAACAACATTGCTTAATTTAAATGTATAACCTCAATAAGAAACAACATACACAACGTGGCATTCATTACCTTTACTTTTCACCTACCACCTGAAAACAATGGGAGGATGCTCGTCTGGATTCTTATCTACTGTTGGAAAAAAAAAAGTCACAGAACAGCATGATTAATGACCTTCATAATGCGCCTGAAAACGTCCGATGGGAACGTCAATAAAAAAGTAAAGATGCACTCATGAAAGAAATAAAATCATCTTCATTACACATTTTATTGCCTTTATCGACCGTTTGAAATGGCACGTGCCCCCTCTAACTGGTCTTTTCTTCACTTGTCATTATTTGTGTGTCTGCGCAACAAGCGGCTGTCTGGTCTTGAACAATTCCTCTTATTCTTTCCCATTTAAGCTTGACGATCAAACTAAACGTAAAACAAAGATAGCCAAATTGTGTTCTCTGTTTGAAACAACCACACCACTTAGCCCTGCGCTAGCTAAATGCTAACACACCAAACGCAAAACACCATAAATGAACGAAGCAATAGTGTCAATAGTTCCTGTGTTGTAACCCTGAAGCAATGGATATGTCGCCATGTCGACAGAACCTGTAATTGAACAATACTTATGGGCATGTCACCCGCTGCAAAATTATGGAGGCAAAATGACAGAGTCACTCGAGTTTTCCGTTGCCTGGCAACTCCAAGTTATTTGAAGGATCGTGCGGCTTGCTGTGCAACCCAAAGGCGTTCCACGTTCTCAACAGCTGCCGAAATAAGCAGTGGCTGAAATTCTTAGAGGAGAAAGAAAAAAACAGTCACCCTGCCTTGAAACTCCGATGTGAAACCCGAATTTTGAAACGCTAACACAGACTTGGAAGCCCAACCCTTATTTTAAAACGTTGCCTGACACTGATTTAAAACCCTCCTTCGTGACCCTTTTCCTAATTTATAACATGAAACCCAAATTTGAGGCCCTAGGCCCGTCTTTAAACCATAATTTGAAACGGAAACCCAGACTTAAAACCCTACCTTGAAACCCTAAACTGAACACTCGTCCTAGTTAAAAAAAAACAATCATTTGAAACCCGAGCCCCGACCTAAAACCATTTGCAGCACTGACTCTGCCCTTAACACAGGCTTGAAGCCCTAACCCATACTTGAAGCCTTAATCCAGAATTTAAACCATATGAAATCCTGACCCTGTTTTGAACCCCTAATTTCAGGGTTTGGGTACAGTTTGGGTATTTTTTCAAACTCAACTTCGAACCCAACCTTGGTCTGCAACACTTAACCCTATTTTGAAACCTTACCTGGTTCTCAAACCCCTAATTTGAGGCCTGAACCCAGGCTTAAAACCTTACTTTTAAAATGTGACCCTTTTTTTCGTAAGCCTTCACATCACACCATCCTGAATGCCCAGAATAACAATGTCGAGTGAGGAAGTCAAATGAGTTCCAACACGTCTTATTAGTCGTCTTGGCAACCGTTGGTATCGTTTAAAGGTTTCCAAGCAAGTTCTCAAACTGTTCATTTCCCGCTGATGGCAGTCGCTGACGTCACAGAAAATCATTTTGAGAAACTGCGGCGTTTCCACGCATTCCTCAAATGCCCCACTGCCATCACAAGCGTCAATGATCACAGAGCGGATCGTCGTTTGTAATCTCAATTGATAAAAGACATTTCCCGGGCAAAGCAATTTACTCCATGCTCACCCTGCTCCATTTTTAGTCTTCTCGTCAAGCTCCAAGCAGCCATAGAAATAATTAATAAGCAAACAAGTGTGCGCTGTCTTGCATTGTTAATGGCTTCCCCAGCTTTTTTTTTCTTCTTCTTCTTCTTCATTTGTACGCCTTTGAGGGCCACAACGGAGATTCTTAAATTGCTCCGCGCACTCCAAAAGCAACTGGTGGCGCTGTCGCAGCAGACAGAAATCAACACATGAGAGCCAATCAAGAAGCCAGAAGAAAGTCAGTTCTGGAAAACGTATTAATTCAGTCCATTTGATAAAAAGTCCTGTTTTTGACTACCGAATGACAATTAAAAAGTTTGGTAAGCGATTCATCAATCAATTGACAAAATAACGGACAGATGATTCAAGTATTGAAGTAATCGTTGAAGCCGGAAAACGTGGCATATTTCCCATCTGTCTTACCGCGGCATCAACACATTCCGTCACATCACTCTGCGTACGTGGAGTCGTCCTTTTTGTGACTCGTTACAAGCGCGGCTGTCTCGCCGCGCTTTTGCTCCCGAGTGTTTTTGCATGCAGGGACTCACTAGCGCGTTATCGTCAAGGCCAAAGCTAATTTGCATGTGCGGGTGTTAATGTGCCAAGAAGGCGAAAGGCCATAAACAAGAGTACAAACAAGGTGAGTTTTAAAATGATGAAAACACTTGATGAATGACTAAGGTCCTTCATTTCCAATGCCGTGTGCGTGCGCGCGCGCCTTATTTCATCTATTCCCACAGCCACAGCAAACGAATCAAAATGGGTATGGAGAGCTCTGATTTTGAAGGTTGTCAGACACCGAAAGACTCAAGTACTTGACTGGCAACTCAAACTGTACCGGTGTATTATTTATGAGTGAGTTAGCTTTTGAACTGTCTGCCATTATTTATCCGTGTCCCGATTGAAGCCCCGGATGTGCCTCGCTGTATCCCTGAAGCACTTCACGTGGGTCGGGTCAAGAGTCGATTCGATTTTGTTGAAATCTCAACACAGGACAACACTTGAAACAGTCCCCCTTCCCTGCTGGCCAGCGAAAACACAGGCGGACGTCATTTATTGCGTCCGAGTTGTCACCATGGCCACAGCGGCAGGTTGATGAGTGTGTGCTGGTACTTTAATGTGGGAGCGGGGGTTGATTAAATGATTCCTTGGAACACAAGCGCGCACGTGATGCTGCGATGTTATCGATTTCCACACGGATATTCAATCACTCGCTGTTTTACCGAAAATGTGAGGGCGTGTGTGTGTGTGTGTGTGTGTCTCCTTTCCATCCTGTTTTTCTGTGATTAAAAAAAAAAAAAACAATATGAAATTCCTTGCCCTCAAGCTGCATATTCTACCAAAATTAAAGGCCAGCAATTAAAATGACAATTATTTTTTTCTCATCAGTTGTCCATTCCCGATTATGTACAAATGTGCTCAAAAAGATATTTTTCCCAATCTTGTTGTGGTGCTCCCCGATCGTGAACTTTGGTCTGGGACTTCAAGGTGCACCAAAATGTGCTGCTTACCTGACCCGCATTACTCAAAACAAAACTGTACGGTAAATGTACCCGTCTGCTTTGTCATTTCCTTGATTGTGCATTCCTTGCAGAGGATACGGCATTCGAAGCGGGGGTCCGAGTCCAGATCCACAGTCAGGCCGAGCCTCCCTTTGTGCACGAGCTGGGCTTCGGCGTGGCGCCCGGCTTCCAGACCTTCGTGGCCACGCAGGAACAGAGGGTGAGTCGCCGTTGAGCCCCTGCAAAATGTAGAACCCGACTGGGATTGGGTTTTCGGGGCTGGTATCGATATTGGGCCCAAACATAATAACCAAAACATAAAATAATAACATTGATGCACATAGGATATATTCTGTGCATGAACACCCGCATAATACCCAAAATATGATTCAAGGCAAAGAAGACATTTCTAAATAAAAATAAGGAACTTTAATTAGCATAACTGTAAGGCCTGTAAGCTGTCTAATAATCTAGTCTTGTATTCAATAATGGTGGGCTTGGGAATTAACAATTGCCCAATGCCTTTGTTTAGTTCACAAAGATGCGAGGTTGTGTAAAGCTTGAAACACTGTAATACACTCTCGAAAAGTCCTTTCCTCACGCGAGGCAACCTAATGAGTTTGTTGGTTTTAAGGGCGTTTTTGTCACGAGGCACAAAGTTACTAAAGTGTGGTGTTACTTTGTTTTACACAGTCCCATGTGACCATGAGGTTGGAAAAAAAGCAGTTTCTCCCCCCCCCCCTTTTTTTTTGTGTGCGTATGTTGTCATAAACCCGATCCCTTTGTCCTTGTGTCGTCATCGTATTGCCTGCTCAAAAGAAGGGCCGGCATATTATTTGACCTCCAAAATGTTGCGTCAGGAAATCTGTCTCCGCCATTGAAGTTACCCAAAATGCCTTCTAGAGTCAGGCTGCTGCAAGTAGCTGTTTTTATTTCATCAAGGCCGGTCGAATTTATGACACGACAAAAATAGAGACGGTCGCCACAGGGCATGTCACACAAAGAGTATTAGCTTAGCATCTTAGCGTTGACTAACGAGCCTCCGGGGTGAGCGGCTGTGCCTGCTGTCAGCCCACTTTTCTGACTGGCAGGCTGAAGACTGGGCTCTCCTCGCTCATTATTGGCGTTGAGGTGAGGAGGACACTCACTTGAGTGGGAGTTAAAAAAAAAAACACCAACAAATTTAGATCCTCTCGTTAATTATTACAGTGCGCAAAGGTCGTCAAGTTGTCTGCTGGGACCATCCCACTCCTTCTGACAAGCATAATAACCAACACTTGAGTTATATGGAATATGATAGAACATTAGATTTGAAAATGGTACATTGGAAATGTATATTGCATTAAATATGATGGAAATCAGATGATATTAAAGTTTCCGCTAACATTAAATGTAAACATCGAGTTGTGCCTGCAATGTGAGGTTCAAGTGCGTGATGCTAAAACAAAACAACCTTTCCCAACAATTTGCCGAGTGAACTGTAAAGCCTCCCTTTAAGCCCCCCCGCACCCCGCCCCGGAGTGAAATATTGATGAAGACGAGGGCGAGGGGAGCCAAGGCTGCTGCCGCTTATTAGACGGACCGCGATCGGCTCACATGCCATTACAGCGGAATTAATCAGATGGCGAATTAGCCACCATTCGATTTAATTGGGCCCGAGGAGAAGATTAGCTTCGCGGCGGAGGTGATTGGAAAGGTTAAGGATTGCCGAGCAGCACCTTTCACGGAAGCTTTAATCGCACCGGGGATGTCGGCATTCATTGCTCGGAGCAGGCGGGGGCACATCAACGAGCAGGCACGCAGCATTGTAGCGTTTGTAGCAATATTCCGACCACGCTAGAATGCATGTGAAGTGAAATGACATTGTGGACCGACTGCGTCGGGTTGAATACTTTTGGGTGGGATCATAATATTCTCACAATGCTATAATTTCATATACCGGCATGTGAAATTGGAAAGCGTCAGCGGCAGGGCTTCCTCGGAACGCACACAACATTGCGGAGCCGTTTTATGTACTGCTGTTTTGGTGAGCCACAACCGGACTCGGCGGCTGATAAATCCTTAATGGGCATATGGACTAACTTAAAAGTTGAGGATGGCCAAGAAGCATGTTAAACCGGCGTCGGGGTTGTCAGTATTCATTTCTTCCACTGGCTGCTTTCTTATCGGCCATCACAGCCTTGCACAGCAATCGGCAACATTCCGCGCACTTGGCTGCTTTCAAACGGAACGTTGGAGCGGCTTCCCGCTCGTCTGGACCGATAGCGCAGAGCAGACGCGCTGTTGAATCCCAGCCGGCAGCCGCCCACTTTTCACCTGGCGCCGTCGCCTTCGCGCTTCATCCACAAAATGTCGTTGCCGCTCCCTCGTGCGCAATGCACGTCCGTGACAACTCGGGCTGTGTTGTTTGAGCCTTATTCTTCTTGTTCGGACCGCAGCGTGATGGAGTGTCGCCTCCTTCGTCGCACCCGCAGGAATGATTTGGTCAAGTGTCTGTACAACTGTGAAATTGTTTGGCTCAGCTAACTAGCGGTGTTTAATCTGTTGCCCAGAAATAGCATGTCGAGCCACAATCTTGCGTTCATCCCTGTTTATTTCCCCTCTGCCGCTTAAGGGCTTGGCTCCAACTACATTTATTTTATAAATCCGAACGTACTGGTGACATTTCGGAAAGGTGACATTTCAAAAATATTCCAAAGATGATTCTGTCATGTGCTCATGCCGCAATATTGTTGAACTTCTCCACTTAGTGTTAGGATTGGATCCCAGTTGGCTTGTTATCAGGGCGGCCCGGTGGTCCAGTGGTTAGTGTGTCGACCTCACGGTGCAGAGGTACCGGGTTCAATTCCAGCTCTGGCCTCCCTGTGTGGAGTTTGCATGTTCTCCCCGTGGGTTTTCTCCGGGTACTCCGGTTTCATCCCACGGCCCCCGCGGGCTGATTGACCACTCTAAATTGTCACTAGGTTTTTTTGGTTCCATTTTATGTTCTACGCCCATCATTGGATTTCCTATTTTTCCTCTTCCTCCCTTGTAGCTCACCTTCCTGCCTCCGCCATGGGGCGAGTGCGAGTCGAAGACTCTGGAGTCGGGCTTCTTCCCGGTGTACAGCGTGACCGCCTGCCGGATCGACTGCGAGACGCGCTACATTGTGGAGAACTGCAACTGCAGGATGGTGCACATGCCCGGTAGGCGCCCCGCCCAAAACTGAACGCATGACATCACCCGCGACTAAACGTTAAGATCAGTATCGACATCTCAACTTCTTGACAGGCGATGCCTCCTACTGCACACCCGAGCAGTACAAAGACTGCGCCGAGCCCGCCCTCGGTGAGTCACGTGACGCACGCCCGACTGTCACTTCTCCCACCCCTGGTGTGTGTGTGTGAAGCAATTGTTGCTGTCCCCCTAATTGCGCGGTGCCACGCCACCGTGTGAAAGTGCACAGTCGCAGTGTGTGAAAGGCAATTTTGCCAGAGCAAAAAAAGTGTGTAAAAGTTGGAGATTGTTCCAACCCGAGAGAGCAAATAGATTACAACAAGTGCACGCTAGCTAACAAATAAATGACCTCTGTGTTCGATGTTGTAGTCAAACTTTACTTTTCCGCCCCCGGTCGGCAGCAATCTCCGAAATGGTGAGAAAAGTCCCGCGTAAATAAATTCAGGTACATGAAAAATGCAGCCGAGGGGCGCAGCATCTTTTCCTGGGTGCGCATTTCTTGCCACGGGCGAAAGGATTGGACACAGGCTCGGCTTCACTTGTAATTGGGCCGCCGTTTTGACGCCTAATTCTCGGCATGCAAATCAGGTCAAGTCAGTGCCAATTTGTCGGAATCTTTCTGACTGCCAACTTGATTTTTTTCTCTCTCTCTCTCAGTTGGATACTAATTTCATATTTTTAAAAAAAGCACCTGTCTCCAACTTGTCAGAGGAGATTATGCGTTGCTCGACTCATCGAGCGTTTCCGCTTTCCGACTTGAAAGTTTTAAGAGGACACTTTGATGACTTCCAATGTAGACAAGTTGCGTTATTACCTCCAAGACGATGAGCCAACATGACAAAACGGTCTCATTAAATGAGCATTAGAAGTCAGAATGTGACACAGGTTTGCTCTCAGTGGATTATTCTTGACCGATCCGGTCTTCGGGAGCGATCTACTTTTGCGGCTTCGCTGTGCTTTGCCGCAGCTCATTTGGCGGAAGATATTGCTAGCTTGATGAGAAACTATCATTTGGGTGTCATCGATTTTGGCCGATAACATCCTCTTCCGTGCCCTTCACCGTCACCAACCCATCATCATCATCCTCATTAGCCAAGCTGTCTGCGACGGAGAGCAGCAGCTGCATGTGCCGCACTCCGTGCAATGTGACGCGCTACAACAAAGAGCTCTCCATGGTCAAGATACCCAGCAAGACTTCGGCGCGCTACCTGCAGAAGAAGTTCAACAAGTCGGAGAAGTACATCGCGTAAGCCCACGCCTTCGGACACGGCGCCCGCACGCGAGCATGTTTTGTGGCCGCGTCGCGGGAGCCGTCGATCGTCATGCCACGTTTGTTGTTTTTCGCAGGGATAACATTTTGGTGTTGGACGTGTTCTTCGAGGCTCTCAACTACGAGACCATCGAGCAGAAGAAAGCTTACGAGGTGGCGGGCCTGCTGGGTAATAACGAGAACTACGGAATACAGTTTGTGAAGCGAAGTGAAATGTGGAAATAATTGAATTGTGATCAAACACAGAATGTGAGATTCGTGAAGTTGGAATGTTTGAGTCGATCCAAGAAATGTGGAAGAGGTGATTGTGTCAAATATTTGGCAATTTGATTTAATATTAATAATTCATATTGGTTGTGAATTTGGGTACAGTTTTGAATTGAAAGTAGAAGGATGAGGATGGGGGTTTTTGGTTTTGTTTTGTTTTAAATGTGAAAAGTACTACCGAAGATGTGTTTTGATTTTTGAATGGGTAGACAAAAATGGAAGAAGAATACTCTTGGGCATTTATACAGTAATAATAAAAATAATGATAGTGGAAATAATACTCCAAATTCTATGAACTGTCAACACGTTGTGCCCCCTACAGGTGACATTGGCGGCCAGATGGGGCTCTTCATCGGGGCCAGCATCCTCACCATCCTGGAGCTTTTTGACTACGCCTACGAGGTCAGTCACGCCGTTGAAACGAAGCAGGGGAAGACGCATGGTCCGATCTGAATTCTCTTTTTTTTTTTTCAGGTGGTACGAGACAGACTATTGGACCTCCTGAGTCGAGAGGACGAGGAGGAGGGTCGCCGAGGGGCTGTGGTAAATGCGCTCTTTGAGCCTTTTGATGGATTATTTTGTTTGTTTGTTTGTTTTTGCAAGTCCGACTTCTTTGATCTTCTTACTAGAAAACTGTTTTACAAAGATGCCATCATTATTATTTTTTCTGGGTAGTGCAGGGGCTGGTATCACTGCCTTTTATCTTTTTACCATAAAAATAAGTCATGATGTTCTCTGTCAATTCAACTGTAACACCACTAAATTATGTATTTTTTAATTAAATCACATTTCAGTTCTATGACATTTCTTATTGATTTTGAATTTAATGTTTGTTTTTATGTGGTTGGAGCTATTTTTTATTTTTTTTTTAGCACTGCTATTTGTTGAGCACATTTTTGAAAACGCTGTTGTTGAAAAAATGTGTTTTGATGAATTTTTTGTGAATGATTTTTATATTCTTTCTTGATGTTTTTGTTTTTTTGGGTGAATGAAATCAAATATTGGGTGCGTTTTTCCTAGACTTCCTGTGATCCGGTGGCCAACCACTCGGAGTCCATCGGCAACAGCGTGGCCGTGCCCCTGCAGGCCACGCTGGGCACATTGGAGGAGATCGCCTGCTGAGGCCCCTTTGCCTCGCCCCAATCATCCCTCCCCCTCCTCCCCCTCCACCCATTGTCAGGCCAGCCAATCACGAGGCGCTAAAAAGTGTCTTAAGCCTCAGCGGTGCCAAATGAGGTCGGACGGGCTGGCCAAGTGTGGAGAGACACACCTGAGTAGCATCCATTGGTGGCTCAGAGCAAAAACAAAACAAACAAACAAAAAAAAGACTTGGGAGCCACCAAAGCGCATGTGTCACTCATAATGTGCCCACGTGATGAATGTGCAGCGTCAACCCTGGATTCCCGTTTCAGCTTTAAATGGGGCGACTGATCACTCATTTTTGTTGGACAAAGGAAAGAGAAAATCGGCCAATCAAGACAGCAAAGAAACATTTTTGTTGCACTTTTAATATTGGATCATTCCACTCAAGGGCGTGTTCACACTAGGCCATGCCAGACGTGCCAAAATACTGCAACTTTCCGACTCAGTTGATTATTTCTTGTTATTATTTTGATTTCTATGTTGCAAGGCGGCGGTTATCAGAAATAATTGGCGAGAGGCGCCACGGCATGAAACTTGTGATATGGCATTTTTGTGCACAGCCTAGTTATGAGTCGACATTTTTGACTATGGATTACATCCAGGCCATCTTTTGATTTTTATTGTCTTCATTGATAAGTGGTGACAGGAGCAAATCATTTTAGTCATGTGACACACTTTGCATGTGACTGGCAAGCTGTGGACTTTGTTGACTTGATTTCTATGCTGGCGGATATCAAAAAATAACTCGACGGAAGCTATAACATGAATAATATGCTTGGACATTTTAATTGTTTTGATAGTGGATTATTTCTCCTCATTCTTTTGATTTCTACAGTGCAAAGATCCAGTTATGACAAAAAACTGGCAAGAGGGCAATCTCATCACTCAAATGACACGTGCATGTCCCCATGTGTGAAAAGCGTGCATTGGATTTTTTTTTCGACGTGCATTGTTTCGAGTCGCTATTTTCTATTGTGCAAAGTGGCTAGCTCAGAATAACTGTCTACCAAGAGTTGAGTGGCCTTTTATTTTTCGATTGTGGATTATTTCTACGCGTTCTGTTGATTTCTAGAGTGGAAGGAGGTGTTATGATGAATAACTGGCGAGACGAGCAAATGCCTTCATCAAATGACAAGTGCACGTGCCCAACGTCATGAGTGTGCAGTGGGTTTTTTTTTTTTTGCCGTGGAATATTTCTAGTCACTGTTTATTTCTATTGTACAAGGCGGCGGCTAACGTGGTTGGAGCAATTGCATTAGAAGCGTAGATTGCGCATTCAGTTTTCACATTTTTTTGACTGTATGGATTATTTCTATCGTTCAGCTGGTTCCTGTTGTGCACATTGGTGGGTATAGTCAATAACTGGCGAGGGGTTACATGTACTTTAGCATTACATGTACATTGCATGTGTTCTTACCCTTTTGACTTTTGTGTATTATTTAGAGTTGTCATATTTCATTGCTATGATGCAAGGTCCAGTTATCCAGAAAAACAGGCAAAGAAGCACCACACAAATTAATTTTGAGCCTGCAGAGAAGTCCAAGTGTACCGGACTTTGGGTGTCAGGTGGGCCCCACGCGTGGTTCTGATGGTCTCGTGTGAGCACGCCCCGAGAGGAACTTGAACAGCATGCCACATTCCACGGTTATCGACGGGAGTCAAAGTGCGGCTCACACTTCACTGTCACTTGAAGACGGGTAGTGGAACAAAATGTTGTATGGTGATGACGTATTTAACCAAAAGTTCCCAGACAACGTTTCACCATTTGTCCCCACCCCAATAATAGCTCTGACATTTTTTGTTTTTTTTCTCAGAGGCGGTAATGATCATGTAAATACGTGTGTGTTTTGGACTCACGTTTGCTTTCGCGGCATATTATAGGATTTTGGAACGTCCCAAAAAAATGGAGGATGCTATTGAGCTTTTACGAAGACTCCGCCCCTCAGTACTGAGATAAAGCTCAATTTTGTAACACTGCAGTTGGACATTTTTTGTCATCTTTGTGATTGTTTTTTTCCCATCTCGTTAGAAATGAATTCATCGCTGCACTTTTAATTACATTTTTGGTTGTTGTTTTTTTTGTTTTTGTTTTTTTTGAGGGGGGGGGTATTGTTTTTGGGTTGGCTTTTTCCCATTCACTGCGCTTGAAAGCCGCCATCTATGTGTTCCGCCTCGTGTTGCCGCGTCTGCTCCACTTGGAACTGCTCGCCGTGCTCGGCGTCGTTTTTGTGCCGCAGCGCCAACATTGAGTATGTAAGATTGTGTGTGTGCGCGCGCGCGCGTTTGTGAGCGTGTGTGTATGTGCGGGGGGGAGGGGGGCGGTGTTTTCAATGTGAAACCATTAAATGACACTTTTTGCAACAGTTGTCTTCTTCTCTTTGGTGATGTATTTTTCTGTGGTTGGTGTTTTTTTTTTTTGTTTTAACAAAACCTTCATTAATTATCCAGGCAATGTGTAACCTTTTCCCAGAATTCACTGTCAAGCAAATGTACGTAATTTAAAAAAATGAATAAATAGGTTAACCACTCACATAAATGGAAAATACGGTGGTGCCTTGAGATGCAATACTGTATTTATTCTTTTCACTACCAACTGAAAACAGTTGTATCTCAAATTATATTTCCCTATTTAAAATTGAAATGCCAGAAATTCCGCTTTATGAATAAATAGTGATAACATAATTGAATAGAATTCAAAGAATTCCTTATTGTTTGCATCATCATCATTCATGGCAAGTGGGCCACCATGTGGCACTATAATAGTCATGAAGACCAATAGTTTCACTCAACTACATTAAGTGACTCAGTAGACGGAGGATAAATAATACATTTTTGTTAGTATTCTCTGTCTACGTCTGTTGCTGCACTGTTAGTGTTATAATGCCGCCCCATAGTTCACGTTTGTTAGCCCATCTATGGCGTTTCCCATGATGTGTTGGTTGCCCAACAATTCAGGGTGTTCAGGGTTGCCGTAAGACAGCTGAGATTGGCTCCAGCACGCCCTTGACCCTTGTGAGAATAAGCCTTAACTTGAGGCAGCCCAAAATATGTTGGTGTATTGCTGGTCTAATACCAACTGTGTCCTTCTCACCCGCATGCAAAGAGCCTTCCTTCTCTTGTTGTGCTAGTGCCCTCCAGTGGTGATTCATTGCTACTACTACTTTTTTACTCTGTTGTCATTCATTCCATTCATTCAAAAGGGCTCTCCCAAAAAAACCAAATGTTTGTTCAACAGTAAACATTGCATCAAAGCCATTTTCAATACTTGATGTTCACCGCCACCCCAAAATAACATGCACAAAGTGATTTGTGACACTTATGCAGTATGTGCAAAAAATCTTAACGATGCAAAAGAGAATATGACATCATTGTAGTCTGTAGGTTTTTACAGATAATCAGATGAAAAGCAAATTAATCAACAGATTTAGCCTTCAATAGCTTTATTTTTATTTATTATTATGGCACTTTTTACATGTTTACACATCCCAAATAATTTAGCAAATTAGCATACCAACCAAAAATAAAGAATCCAGTTTGTCCGATTTTATTGCATTTTCAGGATGTGAGCATCATTATTTTATGTATCATCAAATTAAACCAACCGTAACAAGTTTAAAAATGTTCATAACCTGTGAGGCAGCCACAACAATTATAGTTCATCCAAATACTCTTAACATGTGTTTTTTTGGGGGGGGGGGGGGGGGTCAGGACAAAATGCAATTTAGTCATACCTTTTTGATTAGCATTCATCACTAATATTTATCCGTACCTTGAGCTGTTCAAGTAAAATATTAAAATAAACGGCAACAAATATTATTCCATCCATACAAACAGGTGCAGGCTCCAAGGGACGCCAAGGTAAACACTGTCGTTGGCACACCAGGAGTCACATGTACATTATTTACATTACATACGCAAGTAGACATGCAGTTCCTTGAAAAGAAGCGTGTGGAAAAATAAACATATGTCACATTCTGTTGTTGTTTTTTTAGTCTCCGGGAAGCATTCTGTTGGTTATCTTTATTCATTACAAAACATGCTACTTGATCGACTCCAACTGGAGTGGTGGTAAAGCTGAGTGCTCCTTCATGCCAGGCAGCAATTCATTAAGCAGTTCTTCAAAGCAAACCTGATAGATGTGGCGTTCATGAAGTGGCAGATTTTTGCAATTTTGATTCGGTTCCCCGCCGAGTCCTGCATGGCAAGCGCAGCAGACCCTCAAGTCCGTGGCGGTTTGTGAAGTTTTTTTTTTTTTTTTAGGTCCGGACCCAGCTGAGAGGCACCCAGAAACACTCACGCTCGAGTCTTTCCAAAATACTCCGCAATTCTGTGCAGGCACTGGCGGAGTCCTCCTTGATCAGGACCCGGTCAACCAGATGTCCGTACTGCTGATCCATCTGGATGGCGGACTGGCGCATCTCTTGGAGATCCTCGTCCTGTGAAGGAAAATCCAGAGGAGTCATACACCAGTGTTGGAATCTCTCTGATCTACCAAGGAAATTATTTTTTTGGTTGACAACGGGGACCGAGAGAGTGGAAGGTAGGACCGTGTTCTGACTTGAGCTGTTGATCGAAGCTATTCTGACAAACTTGAGTATCTGGCTCATCAGTTCATGAAGGAACTGCTTCGGGAAACTCACCGTAATGCGGCCTTGCTCTGCCCCTCCTGGCGAGGTCGCTGTGGTGCGTCGCCGTCTACTTTCAGGAACCCGGGGTTTGACGAAAACCACGTAAGGCTTGAACTCCGCTGTCCGTAGCCTTCTCAAGGCCTGCAGCATCAGGTAAAAAAACAACACAGATGAATAATTTATTCCAAGGACGATTGCGGTTGTATGAGCACGAGTAACACTTGCAGATACCTCAGGCTGAACATCTACGATGCACATTTTGTTCTTGGCCTGCACGGAGCGGATGGCCTCGATACTGGTGCCGTACTGGTTTTCCTTGTACTCGCCATGCTCGATGAACCTGAAAACCAGAATCAGATGAGCAAACATCTGCATATTTTTTCCAAGATATGCCATGCCATTGCACAATTTCAGTTTCCCATAGAAAGTTTCCAACTCTGACAATTCCTGGACTTTTGCAACCCTACTTGTTGTTGACGACATCGGTGTCAAACTGCTGCTTGGTGACAAAGTGATACTCCACACCTTCCTTCTCATGAGGTTTCTTGGGCCTGGTGGTATCTGCAAGATGACCAATAAAATGGTTTCGACCAACTGAAAAGACATTTGGATTCGGGGAGGCGCAGACTCACGCGGTACTGCCACCGCATAGCGATGCGGGTTCTCAGCAATCACCCGCTGCTTGAGTTCATTGATTCGCGCTCCGAGAGAACCTTCGACAGCAACGAGAAACATTCCCATTCAATTCGACCGTCCCCGAAGGCACCGCCTAACCTCCTTTGAATGTTTTCCCTCAGCTTTACCGATCAGAACCACCAGTCGAGGCCTCTCGTTGGGCCGCTGCTGGTAGCGGGTCACCTCCTCGTAGGTCAGGAACTCGGAGTCTCCCGGGTCAGAGCCGTCACTTGAGGAGCCTTGTCGGTCTTTCCGACTCAGGCGGAAGCTCCTGCGCAGACCGGCTGATTCGGAAATGGTCGGGTGACAGAAACAGACAAAAAGGGTAAGATGGGCACCGCACAAAAACTGTAAAGACTCGAAAATTGCTACTCATATCCATGCATTTTGAACCAGTTCGATACCGAATGCGTTATTGTCTTAGAACAGTGATTCTCAAAGTTCGGTTGGCTTCTTCCCTCTAATGGTAGATGAATTAAATGTTCAACAAGTGCCTATTGGGATTTTCAACATTTTTTAAACTTGTCAATCTTCATTCATTTGTAGATTACGGTTCAGTTGTATTTAACATTAAAGTCCAATACATCTTTTAGAACTCGTTTATTCATATGTTTTGTTTGTACTTTTGTGTACGATATATTGTCCTTGATTCATTATTCAAGAGCTTTTTTGAATTCCCTCTACATAACTCATTCACTCCCAAAGACGTTTTTAAACGTCTTTTCAGACTTGGTCCAGAATTGGCTGGTACTGAATGAGTTAAGCGTGCCAAGAATGATAAAATATTACAATGGTGCTCACTAACATTTTACGAATGAAATCTCTTCCTCGTTTTTAATGAATCATTTTGCCTGTTATGTTACAGTATTTTAATATTTGTCATTATGGTACTATTCAGAGACCCACGCGAGGTGTCAAAAGTTTGAGAACCACTGTCATAGAACTAAAACTACAGGGCTGAGGCAGGACAGATGGACCCGACCCTGGGCCCCACCCCACAGTCGGGTCCGTCTGTCATCCGGACGGCAGACTACACACCCAAGGGAAGCCGGCCACCGTACCTGAATAAAATTCCCAGGAAAACACCTGACCACAGGAGGGCATCACTGCGTTACGCTTAGGAGAGACTACAACTGGCGTTAGAGCTTGACCCCACTTAGCCTCACACGTGCACACCAGGAAGGTGAACGAGCAGCAGACGTGCCTGGTAAGAGTGCGTAATGCGTCCAACGTGGCAGGAGGGCCCTCGTGGGGTGGTGGATAAGGGTGGGATTTTGGGTGGTGGTAGGGTGGGGCGGAGGGGGCTGGAGCACTGCAGCAGATGCAGTTGCAGGCTAGGAAGGGGGGGTTGCTCGGGAAGGCATGGAAGGGGGACTTGGCAAAGGGGTGGCGTACGGCTCCAAGCGGGATGCTGAATGTACCGGAAACACAAATGTTTGAAGGTGACGCCGCCGGCTGTTTTGACATTACCAGTGAGAGCATTCCAGCAGGATGGAGGGAAGCGGACGGCTCATGTTTGGCTGAGGGGCGGCATTTCAGAGGAAGGGCTGGAGTTCAGAGCCCCTTTCACGCTGTGCGCCAATGCTGGCTTTTTTTTCTGAAATCCCCCCTACCCACTCTTAAGACTAGGAAAATGGTGAGCAGAAAGTTCTTGGACTCGCCCCAAGCCCAACATTCCAGCTCCTGGCCTGCGGTTGGCGCTATCAAACAACGCTTACCCAAAATTTGGAAGAAATTCAAATCACGTCTTTGTCCTTGGCAATAATTTTTGAAACAGTTGACTCGTCGTTTCATTGTGACGCTGTGCTAATCTCCGCCCTGTGCCTTTATTATTGTGCTCATCATTGTAGCTCTGTTCATATCAATTCATATTGATCAGTATTACCGGTACTACACCTTGGAAACTATTCGGAGGGCCTTTGTCAAAAAGATTAATTGGGAATGTGAGATACAAAGCGGGCTTGTAACTTTTCCTCATTTCCGTAGTAGTATCGGAGGCATACGAGGACGGTTCATTGTCGGCCAAACCCGCCTATTTGCATGTGTCAGTGGTCTGTGTGAAAGGTACTCTCAGATGCAACATGGCAGCTGTAAAAGGGGAATAATGAAAAGTACTTTTTACTTTCTGCAAAATTGGCCTGTCAGCGCTTTGGTTCGCCTGTGCCATTCACACAAAATCCTGTATTGATTTCAACAGGGCTCGTCAGTTAGTGTGCGGCGTTAAAATATCTCGCCCATATCTTCCAAAACTACCTGATGAGGAACCGGCCGGGTTCCTTTTTTCACACTTCCTCTGATTGTCTGATAAGAAACCAGCTTGAGGCCACACGGTCGTGACATCAGCAACCAAATTTCCTCCAATCAACATCATTTGACATTCTACCCGCGTGCTCGGTACCTTAATGCAAGCATCCGAAAAAGGGCTAAGGTACAAACACCAGAAATTGTTTGGTGGAAACTGGCTTTGAATCCATCTAGCACTCTAATCCTGGACCCTCCAACAGCAACCCTCAACCCTTGCAGCCAAACATCCGGGACCTCCCCCAGGGCCCGTTGCATCGGGGAACCAGCCAAGTGCCATGACGAGCAAGATTAGCAGAGTGTACGCGCTCTCACCTATGTACTGTCCATTGAAATAGCCCTCACAGTCACAGTCGTCTGTAGAGAGGTAAGCAGGGAAAAGAAGGGATGGGTAAGCCACACGGGTGGAGGGCACCTTGGAAACAATTCGGAGGAGGCGGGATCGGAATAGTAAAGACAGAATGGAAAATTGACGGGATGGTACGACTTCACCCAAACACAGAAACATTTATCTACACCCAGTTCCAGGTGGGACAACATCGATATGACGTGTATGACATCTGGTAGCACAATGGAATAGTGGGAAGCGTATCTATCTCACACTTCCGAGGTTCTTTGAATTCCTCCCACATTCCAAAACGATATGGTGATACAGTATCAGGTAACGATACCGTGTGATATGCATAAGGTCGAGCATTTTTTTTTTTGACAAGTGCCAACTTTTCCTTCTTCACGTTTGTAGACATTGTGATGTATTTCCTGCCATCTACCAGTTATCGAGCGGTGTAGATTTGTGGCGGTATCAAAATGATCGCAGTATCGTTACTCCACAGTTGTTCCTACCCCTTATCTAGACGATACTGTACTCTGTATGCTCATCTGTGACGTGATGGAAGTACACTATGACACACACACAACGTTATACAATATTATTACTATTATTTAGGTGGGGTGAGGGATTAGGCGCAAATAGGTGTGGAAATATGCACGCCAACATGCCTTTGCCTTTAAAGCCATGACGATTGCGATTGTACTCACCTTTATCGCACACTTGATCATCTGGGACAGTAAAGAAGACAACATATAACACATGAGAAGAACAACAACATACAGTACACATGTGGCGTCACTATGCTAGTCTGAGATGAAGTTGATTTTGGTTGGTTTCTAGTGCGCGGAGAGACAGTCTGACATCATTTTGTGCGAACTACGACTATTTTATTGTTTTAAACAGCTGCATGTTAGACGGACACATTTGGCCTGCAGTTCATGGAATGTGTTTAGCCCGGTTTAATTTTGTCGGGTGATGACTGGTGGTGATGTTGATTACTATGCTAGCATCTTGCAATGGCCGCTAGCTATCGAGTGAATGAAGCTTTTTTTGGTTTTGTTTTTGTTTTTGTTTGTTTTTACAGATTCATGTTGGACTGAAAACTATGCCTCAGACAAGTCGTTCAGCATTGTAGCGTTTCGTTAAGTTTCTCATGCTAGCCACTAGCAAATGAGTTGAGACTGTTTTTAACAAATTAATGTATGTCTTTTTTTTTTTTAAGTCTTCACTCTGTTCTATGTTGTTTTATTTTGTGTTGGACTGGTTAACTTCTGTTGATACTTAGTTTGATGTGACAAAAATCCAAATTGCCATATGCTGGATTTTAGGGGATAAAAGTCACGAGTGGGGGAAAAGCAGCGGTCAGGCCCCCCAGCTGGGGCAGGAGGGGGAATTAAGATTGGCAGAGGGTAGCTGCCATGTTACTAAGCCACGGTGACACCCCCCCCCCACTGCTGCTCATAATCGGATCGCCTGCTAGCTAACATCTCATGCTCTCCCGCAACCCCCACCCCACACGGATTGAGCCACCGCACACCTGGCTGCATGTTCATAGACCCCCAATGGACCACCATAAGGAAGCGGGAAAGTGACCTATTTCAGCAGTCATCGTGACAGATAAGGATTCATTCATGTCATTATTAGGTCATATTTATGAAAGGTATGGGAAACTTACAGGAAGGCGTTTTGGGGGATTTGGGATTGGGGAGTGTGCCCACTTTCATCCTGTATGCCAAACGCCTAGTGAGGAGGAAAAGGGGAGAAGCAATTGGGGCATTTCAGGTAGTGTATTTTTACATCAAGGCGGCCATGACAAATAACAGCAGTGCAGCAAAGCTTAGGCTACAAAGAAAGCACATAATACGCACGGTTGCTTACCTCTCCTGGAAGTGTTTGGACGGGACAAGTCCAGCACGCAGGTTGCTGTCGCCCACTCGCTTGGCCTGCCACCACGTAGGGTCATCCTGGGTCACCACCTGCAGGATGTCGCCACGTTTGAAGGGAAGACCGGCCTCCTGGCATGGCGTCGCTTTGTCCTCCAAAGGGATGTAGTCAAACAAGGCTCTCAAGTACACCTGGGTCCAGTAGAAATGTACATATAATGGGTTGAAATACCGCCATTTGTCTTATTGGAGCTTGACCGGGCCGCGTGGTGTAATTGGGCCTTTATCTTGCCAAAGCGCAAGCGAGAATAAATCAGCACTTCTTAGCCCTCTACCCGTCACGGAGCCTCACCTTGCTCTCCCTCAGTCGGTCTTCCTCTTTAATCGCAGGGATGATCTTCAGAGTGATGGAGCCCTGCGACTGTGACTGGATGGGAAGACGAAGAAGGAATGATTCAAATCGGAGGGAAACGCGACCATCCATCCGTTTTGACTTTGACTCACCAGCAACTGACTGATCTCGTCGGGCCTCTTGTGGACCACCGAGACGCCGTTGACTTCCCTGAGTTCGTCTCCTACATGGACCAAACCTGCAAAGAAGCACAAAGATGACAGCGAAGAGAAAACAAAAATCAGTCCCAGAGGGGTGCTCGGTGGGATTGATCTATTTGCGTTGACATCTCTGTATGGTCTCTTTGCTGCAACGAAATCCAAATTGCTTAATCCTCGGGAGACTCGATAGCGTGTTGTAACATATGGATCTTTCTTTTGATTCTTTAGCCGTCTTCACCTTCAAACGCATCTCTGTGCCTTTTATCATTCCATAGCGGTATCGTCATTATCAGTCAGTTGGCTTCCAAAATTAGCTACAAAAAACAGCAATCGGATGAATAACGGAGGCAGGAGCAAATCATTCGGATGTAAATTCCATTCCAAATTGTCAGGAGATTAGTCAAAAGAGACAGTATGCTAAAATTAGACCGTGACGTGCAAAACAAACAAGTTGCTGAAAAAATGCCTCTTGATTAGATGAGCGTTGGGTTTCTCAAAAAGGGATTCTTCGGATTTGGGATCACAGATACCTCGGGTTTAGGTTTAGTGCTTGAGGCTAGGATGGAGGGATGGGGAATAGTGGTAGGGGTTCTGGTTAGGAATTAGTGTTGTAATCGTGTTAAGAGATAGGCATAGGTTAGGTTTAGAGGTTAGCAGTGTAAGGTGAGGGATAATGATTAAGCTTGGAGGCTATAAGGGTTAATGTTAGGGGAAAGGGTCACTTCACAATTTACCACTTCTGTCCGCTGCGCCCCCTCTCATGATACGAGCCACAATTACCGCCGCAGTGGCCTCGTCCCTCCTGATGGTGGCGCCCTGGGGTGTCGGCACAAGTGATATGCGATTAAAATCCGATCTGTGTCACTCTTGATTGCACCATCTTTTATTTTGGAATGCGTCAGCACTGACCAAAGGTTCCTTGTTCTTTACCAGACGCACAATTTTCACCGACTCCTCCTCCAGGTCATCGTCGTAGTCGTCTGGCAGCGGCGGCAGGACGGGATCGAAACTCTTCTGAGCCACCGTGTCATGCACGGACAGAAGGGCCTGGCAGTGTACCACAACTTCAATTACAACAACAAAAAAGCGCATCTATGAATGACACGTGAGGAGACTGACAGGTGTCTTACTTTGAGATGCGGTGACGTCAGCAAATGCAGCAGCTCCCGCTCCTCCGCGTTCATTGGGCGACTCTGCAATTCGTCTGTCACCTGTCAGTCACAAGCGCACACAAATGGGCTTCCCGCCAAGCTCACTCAGAACTGAGTGGTCTGTGAGTGGTGAGCGGGGACCAGGTCAGCACTTTTGCCAAGGCTGCAGGATGCTGGCCCCTGAATGAGATGTGCCTGGCGATGACTCGGCACTTTTTTTTTTTAATAGCTTTCAAACAGTTCTTGTAATGCTTCTTGGCTGGAGACCACTCAGGGTTATTACCTCCGCCAAGGACATTATTATGTCCTTTATTATTATTGTGTACGTGCGCCTCCATGGGCATGTGTGAGTGTTTAATCGACTTACGTCTTCGGCTAGAGAGGAGACGCTATGCAGGACAGGGGTTGGACTTTGTCTCTCGTACTGTCTCAACCTCTCATGGATCTGGAACAGAAATGTTAAATCATATGCCACATTGGAGTTGCATAGAGCATTTTATGCGATATAAGTGCTATAGAACAGGAAATGTAGTTCATTAGATTTGTTTTAGGTTCTTTAACCGTAGCACAAAAAAGCGGGACGATTAATCGAAATTTAAAATTACGATTTAGATTTTGTTTTCTCTTTATCTTTAAAACGTTATCTAGAAAAACGATGATTGCGCAAAATGACGCAGTGCGTTTGCAAGTTTCCGACGTTGACAAAGTACGCTGAATGCACCGTGTTGATTGAGTGGCAGGTGTGCGGCGTACGTGATTCTGAGGTCTCTGAGCGTGCTTTAAGCTGTCGCGCGAGTTTAAGTTTACTGCAAAAGTAAACACAAGACAAAGGGGATAACAAAAAAATCATTGACAACATATGCTAAAATCGCGCACGCAAATGGGACAGTCTATGGAGGAAACCATTGAAATGTGAACAGCAACTCGCGTCGACTCCAGGTGTGATTTCCTTCAAGTATCACACCAAAAACCCGTGGAAACACATTTACACAGGTAAGACTCTACCCAAAGGCACAAATTGCCCCCAATGTATGAACGAGTTATATGAATAGAGTTCAATCGCAACTACTTATGGTGTCATTAAAACGCGCAGTGATATTGTACTTGTTAGTATATTTGAGTGTACATGTACGTTTCATACTCGCATATACGTTTAAATGCGTGTATTTGCTACTCAAAATATTTTTACAATATTTCACATTGGCAGCTATCCTAACGTAGCGAAGCAATTTTAAAGAGTGGTGTGTTCATTTATTGGTTTCGTTTAAATCCTGCTGCTGCTGCTGCTGCTGCTACCGATGGACGTGCGCTAACCAACACACATTTCCACGTGAATCGTGACATGGCACGAAATGCATTCCCTGAGATCCCAGGTTAGCCCAGTCAGTCCCAAAACTTGTGGAAATATGATAAAGAGTTAAAGGTCATGCTTTATTCAAGGCTTCAATGTATGCACCGGTGCAAGGCATCACACTTGACAAAAAGAGCAACGTGTTCAAGAAAAAAAAATGGTCAACGTGCTTGTGAATGGACACCAGGCTATGATGATACTTTGGAGGTACAGCGTCGGTTCTGAATAATGTTCCTCACCTTCATCAGGTATGTCAAGCTTCTCTCGCTGAAGACATCCTTGAGGAAGACCATGTCCTCCTTGTGGTTGGCATCAGGCCTCAGCTGTGAGGTGAGCAGGGCCAATGTCTCGTGGAGCCCTATGAGGAGGAGGAAGAGGATTAAGGAACATGATCGAGGCGGCCGAGATAACATCAAGGGTCTCATCTCACCTGCTCCTGCTGTGAGCACCGGCATGGCTTCTTTCATGGATCCTCCAGGTGAGGAGGAGTAAACCTGCCAGGTTTGGTCACACTTAACTTTCACAAAGTGAAAATATGAGAAAAGATTAACAAATAGAAATATATGTCTTAATGCTGAAGTGCTGATGCTGAACTGAAATGTTGTAGAATGTTTTTTTTTTTTTTAATCTAAAATGTGAGATTTGAAGCTGGGATGGTTTGGTTAGAGAAAATGGAATGACTCTTGTTTTGATATGGCCCATACAGTGAAATGCCCATATTAAAATGTGCCAGGACGTCTACGTCAGCAGCTCCACAAATAGACTCAGACACTCTCTGGGTAGCGATCCAACAAAAATGTACTCTGCACTCAAATCTCATTAACAGCTTAGCGGGCGGATCACACAAACATGATGGCACTCACCAAGGCATATGATTGGACATCAGATTTTCATGATCTGTCTCAAAATAATCCCCCCCCCCTCAAAAAAAAAAGTAGTGATGTGAATACCAACAAGGACCTCCACCAAGGCCCAACGATCATAAAGTGGATCCAGCAAAACACATCAAGCTATTGTATAGTACTGTATATTCCTCCCAGGACAGAGAAAAATTTGACAGAGCAACCACTTCCCTCCCTAAAAAAGGCTAATGAACTAATTTCAGTCATTTGAGAAACTTCCAGAAGGAACATGAATTTGAGCGTAATGCTAGCTGAACATCTTTCCATATTCTATACAGTCCAGACATAGTGTGTATAATGAAGCCATAATTTTGATTCTAATGTGACGTTGACAAAGTATCGTGATCGTATCTGAATAGTTTTTAGGATATTGTGACGTTGTAGCTTCAGCATAAAAGCCAAGTATGTTGAAAACAGCTTCTTTGTCACGTGTATCGACAAAGTATCGTGACGGTATGATGTCACTCTTCCATACAACTACAGTACTATGGCATTTTGTGCAAATGTAAACAGCTTGTATAGTGAACACATGTCACGAATGAAGCTAATCCCCTTGTTTGCGCCTCGTCGTCCTCACCGTCGTCACCGTGATCACGGTGGTCCCTGACAGAAGGGAGCGGTCCTTGCACCCCCGTGAACACGGCGCGATACTACTGCACCCTCTTCCCCGCTGACATATTGCCGCTCCCCCATCCCCCGCTAACTCCTCCACCCTAGCCTCAGTCTCTCATCCTCCCTGTGCAGTATCACGCCGCCCTTTCTCGCCGGCAGATGGTGGGAACCAAAAAAAAGGGAAAACAGAGGATGAAGGGATGAGGGAGTGTTCCATCTGGCTCGTGTTGATGGCGTTAAAAAGGCTAAAAACATGAAACGAGGTGTCCTACCTTCTTCCGCGCCTTCTCTCGACGTCTGCAGCCACACTGCTGCCTGGCTGGTCTTCCTCTCGCCGCCGCCTCCTCCTCCTCCTCCTCCTCATTCTCTTCTTCCTCCTCCGCTTCAGGCTGCTGTGGTCACAAACCTGCTGTGCACTGCCCCCACGCCCCCTTTTTTTAATACCCCCTCCTTCTATATCGTTTCCCCCTCTGTTGTGTGTTTTTGTTTGTTTTGGAGGGGTTATTTACGCATTCTGTGCATGCAACAACTGGATAAAATGCCATGGGCACCCTCACCCTGTCCCAAATCAATCAATATATCAGTGTATATAAACACACACACACACACACTTTTTCACATGGTAATTATGGGCGTTACCATCTGGACTGTCATATATCTTGAGTTAGACACAAGCTGGGCATTGTTTTTATTTGAGCGAACACATTTCATGGGTTTTGTCTAATTCAAAGCTGGAACTCTATTGAAAATATATTTTGTTTATACATAGCTATTATATGTGAAGCATTGTGCTACTATATTTTGATACCAAGGTTTTATCATAATATAAGTTCTGTATCAGTGGCAAAGTATGATGTCATATTGTGAAACTACAATATCGCTAATTTGGAAAGGTATGGCATCGTGACAATACTATCGGATCTTTTTCGCGTCTGCGGTTCAGTCTCGTTAGTCCCGGCAACTCGATGCTGATTGGATTGCATTCCTCTTTGCCGGATCTTCAGACATCTCTGATGACTGCTCAAAATGGATATTGAGCACTCGGTCGAGCCTTCGTGACATATGATCCAGATGCACCATTTTCTTCATCGAAATTGATAGAAGTAGAAATAACTCTGTAAGCAATATTTGAAGGCAGATTCTGACACTGTCAGAGCCGCGGTGCAATAAAATGACGAAAAAGTATGTAGCCCTTTTAGTGTTGTGATTTAATCCAGCCGCATTTATAATAAATCTGAGGTTTGGGAACTGATCCACCAACATAAATACAGTTACATGTAATATGTCAGTATGACTTGGTGGCTGAGATTAGGTCAGATTTATTGTAGACATCATGCGGCTTTAGGAGTGGGTTCCGTGTTTAAGTACGTGCCACGGCAGAAGCCAGCCAACCTTGTATGCCACAATCAGCTGTGTATCTGCTCTGTACAACTTCTCCTCTTACAAGCAATAAACTAGAAACTCTTGTTATGCACCCAAAACGGAGGGGTGCTGAGCAATTATTTAGCAATCTGGCTTTTTTTTTTGTTAGTCATTAAAAAAAACTGACAGGTACCCTCTTTTTTTGAATTAAGAGATTACTACTGTTTGAATTTAAATTATTTATTCAGATGATGTGCAATTATTTACAAAAAAACTGTACACACTTATAAAACACAAATAAATGAACAGCAGTATGATGACAAAAGTGATAGTTGGCACACACACAACAAAAAACCCCCAACATAGTTCCGATCAACATTCCAATATGTTTTGGAGTGCAAAATAAAAAATAAACAAAAAATTAAAATCCCTTCACCAGCATTTGGAACGGGGGACCAGCCCTTATTTTGTCATTATGGATTCTTATTGTAATCATAATAAGCCACATTCAATAAACCATTGCTTGAACAGGTCATGTCGCACAATTCCAATTTCAAGGAAAACAAAAATCACCAGTGACACCTACTGGCCACTGTTAGCATCGCTCGACTCTGCACAACCGTATAATCGTCACCTTTGATTTAAAAAAAAAAAAAAAAATTAAGCGTCCATCGAAAGGTGTTGGGAGAAGATGTGTGTCAGTTTTTCTTGTCGTCGCCTGGCAGGAAGTAGGGGTTCTCGTGGCCTTGGACCAGGTACGTGTAACGTGATGGATTTTTACTTGTGAAGGTCTTCATTCTGTCCGGGTTGAGATCGTAGGATCCTGACTGAAATGGCAGCGAGAGCAGTCGATGTGTTAGTCACATCTCTCTCACGGACACACACACACATAGCTGTTAACCACCACCGCAACTACGCAACTAGAAGCTCACTAGCACCACCACCATCTCTTGAGATCCCGTCACCATATATGTAGTCCACACTAAGACCACCAGGAAGGATGAAACCTTACCTTTTTCCATCCTTTCTGCTTCGGAGGAAAGCCCTAAAGCGACACATCGGGAGTCAGGCAAAGCAGGGGAGCATGGGGGGGGAAACGAGCTACGAGCCGTACTAGCTACTACTTTAGCTACCAAATGACATTGTCGTTACAGTACAGTTAAACATTAACTGTAGAAAAGAACGGCAGGAGCCTGAGGCTTAGAGATAAACGTCTTAGTAGCATGATACGAAATACCTGTACAATGAGTCTGACAGCGGACAATATCATTGTTACTGATTGTATAAAATCACCATACTTCAAATGATACAATATCAATAGTATCATTTGATATTATTAGTATCTTATGCAAAAGTTACCAATAATAGCATGATGCAAGAGTATCACGATACCATAGTACCACGATACATTATTGTCACGATACGATACCAATGGTATCACGATACAATATAATCACAATGATATTCCAAAGTTACAAATAGTATGACGATATCATATCGCGTTGCTTTGCCAACAATCCCAATATGTTACGAATGGTATCGCAATAAAATATCATACTTCGACAAGGTTAATGGTCCTACTTTGGCGACACTTTGGCAGTGATGCAGATGTTATGGTGATATTTGATACCGTTAGTGACAAAATTGCGATCATCACGTGACGAAATCCATTGAACAATGCAAGGCCGAGGGCACAGTGACAATAATTTCAGTTGCCCCCGCCGGACGGTATCCGACAAAATGGCAGCGCCATGAGATTGATCAAAGTGGGTGGATTAAAGTAGTAAGCTACTTTAGGAAAACTTTTGCCATGAGTTCTCCTTTACTGAATTATTTAATATATCAATACATGAAGATGCTGCACTGTGGATATTATATCTGGGGTTTTTTTCTTCATAATAAAGAGGCCTCGTGAAAGCGAAGAGAGCGGCTCACCACGCCATTGCCCTGATGCCGTTTATCCATCATCTCCATGGCAGACGCAGCCTCCCAGGTGGCGGCGGTGGTAGCGCGCGGAATGGGCGTGATGTCGACAGGCCACGGCTTGGTCAACTCGCCCACCGAGTATGGGCTGGGGTCACTGTACTCCGCCTGGTTGGCAGAGCACTTCCAGCTACCGAGGACGGAGAAGGTTATTTATTATCTTGGATGTGTTTTGCTAATATTTTAAGCTGACAATTACTGTAAATGTCCTTTCACATATGATGTATATAATTCTTTATGTAATATGAGCATTTCTGGAATTAAAATTGTACCCATGTGGATTGTTGTGATGTGCATTTGCTTTACTTTTTTGTTTTGTTTTATTGTATTCGTTTTTCTCAGTTTGTATTTTTTATTTAATTTTCTGTATGACCAAGCTTGGCTGGGAGAAACACATCTGCCGAAATTGCAACGCATTTCTTTCGTCTACTTTTAGTTCCTGTGTCGTGTACTGCCCCCTGGCTGTGAGTAATCGCACTACATTTTTGACCACACATTGAATGACGTGTCAATGGACTCACCAACAGCAGTACGAGAGCAAAGCCAAGAGTAAGATAAGTAGAATTCCGCCGAGAACGCAGGAGACGATGACCACCGCCAACAGAGAGGCTGCCAACACACAATTTTGTTGTCACTCTTTGCTCTGTGCTCACAACAACGCAATAAAAATCGATCATTTAGTCACTCACAGTCAGTGCAGTTGAAGCCTGCGTATCCAAAGGCACATCTGGGCAAGAGAGGAGGAAAAAAAAGACATTTATTGAAATGTCCATAGATATTCATATAACGTGTATGTATGCAACTTTAAATGTGCGCATTTCCTCACTTCTGGCAGCTGTTGCCCACCACTTCCTGCCCGCTGGGACAAGCTGCAGAAATCCACAAGGATATTCATAAAAAGCACGCTTCACACACATGCAAAGTTGTCATTCAGATGCTGCTGTTGGTGGTGAGTCCACTTGGTTTTTTTTTCGTCATCGAGGCGATTTTGTTAGTTGGATCAGTTGTTGTCAATAACGAGAGAATTGGTGGTCGGTCCGGTTTTTGTCATTGAGCTTGTCGTTGCTTGTCAGATTGTAATTATTAGTTTTCGTCGTCATGGTAGTCTTGTTGTTGGCCAGACCTGTCGTTGAGGTTGTGTCGTTGGAGTCTAATCCAGTTGGTGTTGACGTGTCGTTCGTCAGAGGTGTGTTCTTGTCATAGTTGGTCAGAATGGATGTTCTCAATGAAGGTGTCATTGATCGGCATTCCCGTTATTGTTGTTGACAAATTGTGTCATTGTGAGTTCTCAACAAATCTGTTGTTGTCCTTAAGGCGTCAACGTTGTCGTAGATGTCGGTACCCTTGCAGCTGGTGTTGGAGTACACGGTGGAGATGTAGCCAGCTTTGCAGGAACAACCCACGCGACCATTTGCGCTGATGCATCTCGTGGTGGTCGCATCACAGGGAAGCGGAGGCTGATCGCACAGCTTTGTGCCTATAAAGGATCCAAGAAACACACAAAAAGTGAGGAAACACGATCATCAGTTTCACCGCTCGTCACGAGATGGTGTTAGCTCACCGCCGAATGTCGCGTTGACCAACAAGCCTTGGGAGCTGCTTCCGATGGCATCCTTGATGACCTGCTCGACTGCCTCCTGAGAGGCCGGCGTGTTGTCAAAAATGTTGTTGACGGTCGCGATGACGCTTCCCGGGCTGCTTGGAAATGCAAATCGTAAGGAAAAAAAAAACGCCAGGCGGGGCCTTTTTTCTGGGAAAAGAACTCACGCTAGCTGCACCACATCGGAGCGGATGTATCCCGGTTGACCTGCAAAGGCATCGCCAAGCTACGAAACAGAATGCAAATATGTGTTCAATAAACAGGGAAAATAATGCCTAAATGTCATTTTGTGTGATCCTCGAGGCTGACCGAAGCAGAGATGTCCGCCGCTGTGTCCTGGAACGCTTTGGAGGACCTGTTCAGCATTTCTTTGGTAAATGTCAAGGAGAGTAGGTGGAGCTGCCCAGGAAACACTTGCGCTGGGAAAAAAAAAAAAAAAAGACCCAATAAGACACGACCGCCGGCGTTTCACTCGCATTTCGAGTCTCGCTTACCACGGAGACAACGGTCGCCCACCAAGAAACTCCCGGAGAGACACTGGCAGGTTCCGTTCAGGCAGACGCTTTCAAGGGGACACTGTTCGGCGGGGCAAACTGAGGACGGACGAAAAGATGACGCACTGACGAGCCCATGATGCCACAATACAAAAATCTAAATGGTACAAACCTATAATTGGACCCTTGGTTGGGCCAGGCGGGGTCAGAGTGGGTTTGGTGGCCGAAGTCGGGGTGAGGCTGCTTGTTGGTTGAGCGCTTGCTACATCGTAACGTTCAAAAACATGCAACGATCAATCCAAAGACAACACACCAATGCCTGCGTCGTCGTCGTTGTTTTTGTACCTTCTGATGTTGCCGCTGAGGTGGCGGGACTATTTGTGGTGCTGACGGGCGACGTTTCCGTCGGGCTGCTCGGGCTCGCCGCAGTTGTGTCATCGTCGGACGGATTGGCGCTTGTCGTCCAGGTTGTTGGGCCTCCGGTGGGCGTGGTGTTGTCGGACCACGTACCGGTTGCCATCAAAGTTGTACTGATGGTCGGGGTGATGGCTGTCGAGCCGGCGGTTCTTCCGGTCGTTAACGTTGTGTCGGTCGGACTCATCGGCGTCGTCAGGGTGGTGCCGTCAGTTGCCATCGTGGTTGCGTCACCGTTGGTCGGAGCGGGCGTCGTCATCAAGGTTGTGCTGCCGCCGGTCGGACCGGTCGTTGTGTGTAGCGTGTCGGTGTGGGTCAGGCCGGTCGTCGCCATGGAGGTTGCGTCGGTCGGAGCGGTTGTCGCCGGCGATGCGTCGTCGTGCGTCGGGATGACGACAGAGGTGGTGTCGTCGCCGGTCGGACGAGTTGTCGTCGAGGTGACGTCGCTGGTCAGACCCGTTGTCGTCTGTAATGTCGTGTCACCGGGGGCTCGACCGGTTGTTGTCGATAACGTTGCGTCGGCGGTCGGACCGCTCGTCGTCGAGGTCGCGGTGTTCGGCAGACCGCTTGTTGTCCGTAGCGTTGTGTCGTCGCCGGTCGAGCTGATTGTCGTTCCGGATGTTGTGTCACCGTCCATCCAACTGGTCGTCACCGCCGAAGTTGTGCCGTTATTGGTCAGACCCGGCGTTGGCGTCACGGTTGTCTTGTCGTATGGACCGGTCGTTGTCATGAACGCGCCCGTTGTGCTCGTTGAGATCGTGACGACGTTTCCTGGCCCGGTTGTCGTCAACATGCCGCTGGTGGTTTGACCGGTTGCTGTTGACATCATGTCGCTGTGGGTCGGACCAACTGTCGTGACCGAGGTCGCGCCGTTGTCGTCCGGGCGGGCGTTGTGATCCGGGTTGTGCCGTTGTCGCTCATGGTTGGGAGTGTGACTTGCGTGACCGTCGTGGTGGTGGGATCGCGGTCGGGCGAATGTGCCGTCGACGTGTCTTCGATTTGGCCCGTCGCCGTCGGGACGGTGTTGCCGGTGACGGGTGTTTCATCTCTGACGGTTGTCGTGTATGGATTGGTCGCGGATTGCGTAGACGTCGCGCGGTCGCTCAGCGGACGGAGCGTTTCTGTTCTCGTCGTGTTTTCGCCGTTGCCGGACATTCCCGCGGCTGTGGCGGTGACGTTGTCCGAGTCGACGGACGTCACTACGGTCAAAACAAAGATATGAAGGAAACGATCAGCAAATTGTAACAACCTTCCCTTTGGTGTTGCAACATAAGGGAGAATTTGATAAGATGACTGACGTAGTCAATATAAACGCGTATAAATGTGTGTGTCATGTATAATCTTCAGCGATACTTTACCACATCAATGTAAGTCATCTTTTTTGATAAGCAAAAAAAAAAAAAAAAGTTTTGTTCTATCTAGAAAGGTGAACTAAACTTCATGCCAGTATTTTTATTCAGACAGACTTTTTTTTTAATGTCCCCATCCAGCCTGCCATAACATTTACTGTGTGTTTTGGCACTGTATCATTGCTACTGCGGTTTGAATTCCACTTCCTTTGATGGTAATCAGTTAGATCAGAACCTTTTTTGGGGTAATTTTTTTGAAACATTCTTTTCCTCTTGTTGAAACTAATCTCTTCAGGAATGCGGTGACATGAGGAAAAATATGACATTCCGAACACGTTCTGTTGTTTGACATTCCTAAAAAAACAAAAAACAAACAAACGTGACTCGGGAGAAGGCAGAAACAACTGATACGAAATAATCGGCATCATGGAGACCCCGTGAGGGGATGCAGGTTGAAATTTTAAAGTTGGGGAAAGGGTGGGGAAAATCAGCTGAGAAAAGGGGCGTCACTAGGGAAATGCTGCTTGTCGTACGACTGGATTCTACTCTTGAAGAAAGCTATTTTCAACTAAAAAGGAAAACCTTTCTAAAGGTTAATGCTGCTGCGTCAACGCGCCGGCATACTTGCTCGTCAACGTGAACACGAATAGCAAAAGCAGATTTTGCGTGCGGGTCCGACCTTTAATATAAGTATTGTGTCAGGATTAGAATAGCTGCATGACAGAAGTAGCATGACAACGTGGCCGCCGCGTCGCATGGCGACGCTCTTGTCTAGGTTACGATTTAAAGGTGGCGCGCTAATCTGGGATCGGATGACCAGCGATGGCGATTACGCCAAAACCTCTTACTCCGCGACCAGCAGCGCTCGCGTTCATTCACGGTAGCCCCGTGTCGTCTGCGCACACGTGAAAAGGGGCCGCGGGGTGCCGAAGGTTATTACATTTCACGCCGAGACTGCTTTTCACATTCTTTCCGTTCAAGGAGTTGGCACATTTTATCCTTGATTTTCAAACATAGTCCGATCACGTTGTCAGTGTTTGACTGGTCAAGTGGTGAGCGTGGTCGTTATGGTAACAGCGAGTCTTGCCGAGATAGGACATTAGTGTGTGTTTGTTCAAGTGTACGGCGGTGTGTGTGCGCGTTATCGGCACCTTTGATCTGCATATAATGGTCATAGTGGAGCACTGAGTGTGTGCTGGCGCCAATAAAAAAAGGCAGCGCAGCAGGAGGAAGAAGTGAGCCTTTGTTAAATATGGAATAAATCATCGCCACTTCCTTTAAAAGACGTTAGATTGCACATGTGGACTTTTATAAATATCGGTTCAAAATATGACAATGTTTAACTTTTACTTCAAGGCATCCATCAATTTCGTCTTCATTGAGTCAATATTAATCGTGAGCTGTACTTTAGTAATACTTCACTTATTTTTTTCTTTTAATAATTATACAAATGTATTACTCTTTAATCTATAACCTTAATCGTACCGTATTTTCCACACTAAAAGTCGCGCTGGATTTTCAGGCGCACCTTCAACAAATGGCCTGTTTTGTACATTTTAGGTGGGCCTTATAGTGCGGAAAATACGGTACTGTCAATTTTTTTCAGTGATATTTTCAAGCAACGCCCGAAAGAATAGAAATAATGAAACCTGGCGGTGTCTGTGAGAGATGTCGTTTGTAGGTGTTGCGTAATATTAACGACGTTAGCCATTCGCTAAGAGGGGGCCACGGGCGTGGCGGTGGGCCGCCGGCGTGCAGTCGTTAAGAGTGTGTTGTCTGCGTGGGGTCATCCCGCTGCAGATAATCCCCGCAGACACAAAAGGAATGACTGGGTCAAAGGTGCTTGACAAACACTACACTCGGGAGGGCCGAGATCAGAAAGGGTCCGGCTTTTACCCACATTCAGATCGCTTTTAACGTTTAAAAAAACAAAAAAACAAAGTGCATGTTTGAGACACACAATGATTCTACTGTCGAGCGCTCATCCCGCCGGAGGCAATGTCCCTTCCACTTCCCGCCATGACCGAACCCTTGTCACAAGCCGCGTTCAGGCAGAGAGCCCAGAAAAACAGAGACCTGTAAGAGAATACCCAGCGTTTATCCGCCGATGCCTTTTGCATAGAATTCAGTGAAGGCGGAATACAACGATAACTGTGAAATGAGCAACAACTTGCTTTCGACACAACGGGGCGTCCGAAATGAGCGTCGGTGCTGAACTGCCTTCTTTGTATGTGACCTTCCTGGAGCTAAAACTGTGACCGAGTGCTTTCTTTCAGTACTTTGGCCTGAACGATTTTAAGAAAAGAATGAATTGCAAATTTTTCTGGCAGATTTTGCCATTTTGATCCAGCTCACAATTTTCTTGAAATCAAGCTCCACTAGGTCATGTGACAGAAAATGACAACATATGCGGGATCCATTGTACAGTACCCTCAAGTCACTGTTTGAGGTATGTGCATGTTTGAAACACGTCATGCGACTTTCAGTGGGACTTGATAAAATGGCATCAGGAAGCTTTTATGGAATCGCTTGAGGGGATGGGTACACCTTCAAATTGCAGTGGGGGGGGGGGCTGCGGAAATTTCTGGAGGCCAAAACAGAAATCACAATTTGGTTTTGATGTAACTTATCAGGACGAGAAAAAAAAAGACAACATATGTAAATAAAAAAGTGTCTTAGTTGAAGTGGAATCTATGCCGTGTTCATGAAAAACAAAACACATTTCCATCCAAATTGTCAGACATCAATGGCATCATCAAATAGCCCTTAACTCGATTACAGGCGAGCACCCAAATAGAAGTGCTTGCACTTATACGACTCGGCCTGGCCATAAAAAAGCGGTCTGGGTTGCATCTCGACTAAATAAACAAGAGTCGTCCGCCAGTTCTGAGATCCTGCTGTGGAAATAAAGCCCCATGTGCGCTCGAACAGATGGCCGCGTCGCACGACCTCTGCAGGTATCATATCCAATTAAAGCTGGGCCAGCTACCACGTAAGACTTAGCATCCTCTTGCACTCTAATCCACACAATTGGACGCACACAAAACAACTCCAGCATCATGGTTTAAAAAAAAAAAAGGGTGGGGGGGTGGGGGGGAGAAGAAATTGAAGTCACGATTGCTTGTTGCAGAGGAAGAGGAAGTCAAGCCCCGTATCTCGCTACAGAATGAAAATGTAGAAGCTGCGCGCAAAATGGGGAACATCAGCGGCTCTCGCTAAAGCAGAACGCGCAAGCGAGAGGAAATCACCACTTCAGGCTCACTCGATCACGCCTCAGTCAGGGGAATGACATCCTCGAGCACATGACGCCATGTGATGAGCCTCCTAACCCTAGGCGGGGAGACCGATCAATCGCCGTCAAGCGTTACTATTAGTTTGCTTTATGTTAAAAAAAAAAAAGAGATAACATTTTAAAAAGGACTTTTTGGGCTGCTCCATGTTAGGGTAGCAGTTGTCGCTAAATATTAGCGCCAAGCCCCGTTTTCCACCAATAACGGGGACTCGGTTTATTGCTTTTTTTTCCTATTGTAGGAGACTCAAATAAATAATCCTTCCCGACTTGTTGGCACCGTTTGGAAATGCCAGCCACACTCCAACCACCCCTCAATGGCCCCATTCAATACGGTAAACAAATGACCTGCGCTGCTTCTTCTTATACAAATAAACTCAAACGAAATATTGCCGCGAAACCACAAAGAGCTTCCACATCTGTTTTTTTTCATTTCATTTTACCCTCAAATTTTTTTCAAGAAACATTTCCACCAAAGCAGTTCAGTAGGGTACCCCCCCCAAAAAAAAACGAATTTGGCAATCTGTTGAGTTATTGTAGACTAATCAAAATTAACCCTAATGGGTGAAAACACCCAAAAGTCTCCTGAATAATCAATTTCCAAGCATTCGCTACGTGACTTGGACCGGTCCAATCAGTGAAAAAAAAACGGTAATGACATGACCCGAATGGCTGCTTTCGTAAAATTTCACGAAAGCCGGTGATATCATTTGCTGTTGTCAAACATTTATCTTGCCCTTATAAATGTCCCGTAATCCTTTTAGGTTTGTATGAAAGAAAAGAGTTGTCGTCACCCTCTGTTTGCGTTAATGACATGAGTCAAACATGAGTCGATGCAACTGGCAAAGTGCAAACACTTTGCACATGGATTTGAAATACATTTTTCAGGTATGACTCGGCAGACGCAAACTGTTGCTATCCACGCGGCAGAATAAAAAGCTTTGTGTTCAATACAACAGATTCCACACCGAGTAAAATACATTTATGAGTGTCTCTATGCTTTGAGTGTCGTTATGTGAGAGTTGGATTTTAAAATGCATGCTATGGCTCAGGAACATTTGGGAAACGTTGCTTAACTGTGTGATATTAGTTAATGGCTAACCATCCTTTGAAATCACACTAATTTCGTGTCACCTTTTGAATGGTCCAAACATGAGTTGATGCGGCTAAATGATATCATTTGCACAAACTTCTTTTTATTGTGACCTATATGTACATAAAAGCATCCGTGTGGACAATGCGAGTCGTGTCCTGGACGTAATAAAAGTCTGTTGATACAAACGGACAGGTCTGCTCTCAGATATTTATCACATTTACTCATACTTTCAACCAGGTGTGCCGCAGGAAGGAAAACCGTTTTACTTAAACGGTCCCAAAGTTATGATTTACTAAATGTATTTTTGTTCCTCTAGGGCCAGCGGTCCCCAACCACCGGTCCGCGGGCCGGTATTGGCCTCAAAGATAGATTGGTAATCAGTAACAAGGTGATGAGTGATTGCTTTGCTCTGTTTTGAGATAATTACTGATTTCTTTGTTTATCTGGTAAAAATCTATAGCTTTTAATGGATGAAAGACATTATGCCGCGTCACAAATGCTATTCCACAGGAAATCACAAGGCAGAATTAACCTGTTGCCCTACGTGTGAAACCCCCCACACACACACATCATTTTGTGTGGACCCCTAAAGAAAATAGTGTCTAGTTCATGTTTCTTTCCAAATGGATTTTTTTCATTTCCCCCTCTGAAAGTCTGTGCCCAAATTAAATTCGCTTTCATCCTTTTTACAGATGCCTGCCCCCCCCCCCCGACCCCACCCAAATCTGGTGTAAAAATACATATGGAACAATAGTATTTATTAGAACATTTCATTTTAAATGCTGTGTTAGAGTTGATGCCATCACATCTTTGAAAATCATAACACAGTTTCCGATAAACATCTGTTTTTGTTTTGGCTGTACCCTCCATGACTTCTGATTTTAAATTCAGTTTGCTTTTAAACGTCTGTATAATAACAATTCAATACAAGGTGTACTTGTGCATAACAAACGTTTATAACTGAAATGGAAGTTTAGGTGATGATACATTTTCAGTAGTTTGAAGTGGCCTGTGTTAAAAAGTTTGACACCCCGATATAACATAATAATAGCTTATGTTCAACTCAACCGGCCCAAATTTAAAAGTATTTAATCTGTGAGTAAATTGAGATTCAGTGTTTTGTTGTTGTTGTTGTTTGGTAGTGTACCGTGAGACTTTCCATCCCAAAAATACACGAATTGTCTCAATAAAAGTTGGCAAGTACTGTAATGATATTAGTTGATGGTGTGAATAGTATCCTGTCCAGTTGAGGCCAACACACAAAGCAACGGAGAACGTGCTATCGTTTTTTTGTTTTGTATAGACTAAACAAACAAACAAACAAACAAACAACCCCCCCCGCCGCCCCGATGTAATCGTCTTGAAACGTGGTGCCTTAGGAGAACCCCAAAAGTGGCAAGTTAACTCACCCATGACGGCGACCGCGACAAGGAGTGAGCTCAAGACATGCGGCTGGTGTAATAGCATGGTTCCGATGGTCGCGAGTTTCTGCGGGTGTGTAACGTGGGGCAGAGGCGTCTCCGAGTGCGTGCTACAGGTGCTTCTCTCCCAGGCAGTCCGAGGAGGCTCACTCCGGGGCACAGCTTCTCCCCCCGCTGAGGCATTATAGGCTTTGCTGACGCGCCTTCCGATTGGACCCCCCTCGCTGTCAATCATCGTTACCCGCCCGAAGTTTCCGCCCACTCCACCCATCTGCCGGGCTTGCCAATGGCGACACACAAAACGGCTACTGTACAATCAAGTTCTATTTTTAACACGATTGTTTGCCCCGCTTTCTCTCACGCTGGCCGGCCGAGCAGGGAAGCCACAAAGGCGACTACACGACAAACTAATGTCAGTTGTCGCAGCGCCAGGGAAACCTCCCGGGTTAAGACCGTTAAAGACAGTCAAGCAACTTTTAGCCTCCTCGCTAACGTGAGCGTGCTCACTTTTTGCGCAGGTTGCCGCCATTTCGTCATGATTGAATGCAAGTTCCCTAAAACACAATTAGTATAAAAAATGGTTTTGTAAGGAGCAAAAAAAAAAGTGTGCCATAGTTTGCACGTAAATGTTTGAGTGGTCAGAAATCCATATTTTAACTGTATAGAAGGTATTTTTACTCTTCACCATATTACCTCCCCACATCAGCACTATTATTTTCCTTACCTTCGAAAGTAAACAAAAAAAATCACAAAAGCTCTTAATATGTTTAGTGTTTGGAATTAGTCGTGACTTCTTGAAATAAGACCTTAGTGTTTTCACTGCCACTTCCCTATAATCACAAAATAGCTGGTGCTATTTACATTGCCAGTAATTGATTGAACATTTTTAACTTCCACCTTTTTTTATAGAACAACGTGACTATGTTCTCTTCGCTGTTATCATCTTCATCATCAATACATTGATTGTGGATGAATCACACCACCAAAGGTAATAAGCAAAAAAAGTGTGTCATGAGGAAGTTTTCCAGCAAATCATTCATGATGAAATACCAGCGATATGAAGTAAGAATAGTCATTAAAAAAAGATTAATAAAGACAAACAATTGAAATATAATGGTAGTGATTAAAATAGTTTTGTTTTAAAGCTTAGTAGTGTACTGCAATGATTTCTTAAGTTCATTCATTGTTCATGCTGTATAGTTAGCTGTGTATTTTGTGTTTTACAAAAGAATGTGAGCAAGCATGAAGTGAAATGTTACATCAGTAGTTATACAAACTAAAGATTGATTTCTTTATAAATAAAACAAATACGCAATTATTATATACATTTTAAAATCAAATGTATCACAATACTATTTAAATTCTATATGTGTGTGTTTTACCTTGGAGGTTCCAGTAACAGGTTTCCATATGGTTCCTGTTCCTGTGGCATAAAGGACTCACGACGTCGTGCTCGCCTCCTGCTTATCTCGGGCTCACATGTGGCAAGTATCCGCCATTTTTCAATTTCTTTTGTCGTCGTTGTCGTGGTTGCCCGAGCAACCACCGGAGGACCAGGACTATCGCCTCCTGCTGTCCAACCAAAGGGAACCACGAGCTTCAACCATTCACCTTGGAACAGGTCCTCATTTTTATTGACAACGTTGATTAGGAACAGTATTTGAAAGATCGTTTAGAATTATTAGGGTTATTGTAATATTGTATTGTTATTACTTTTGAGGTCAAGTGTGATACATTTGGTGTGAATGAGAATAACCGTTGGTAGCCATCTGGTAACTTAAAATGAATTCCGGTGGCTATAGTTTCCACCCTTTTTCTGTACCGCTTAGCCCAGGGGTGGGCAAACTTTTTGGCTCGGGGGCCACATTGATTTCTAAATTTGACAGGTGGGCCGTGTCAGGACAAGATACGGTACATATAAAAAAAAATGTATATGTTGACAGTCCATACCAAACATCAACAGAACAAAAGCATGAAAGTATTCCCATACCTTTTTTTTTTTTTTTAATGAGAACACTGAAACAACTATGGTATATGTCCTGTAAGAAGGTTCAAGTATGTGAGCAACATACATGTGACAACACAAGCAACAAAGTGCAACAATATATTGGCCAAAAACTGCAGCAAGCAGTACAGGTATATGACAAAATATAACAAAGTTAGGACTATTTGCTACAAAATGAGACGTGTAAGAGACCTGGTGGCTTTTCTTTCGACTCACTCATTGTCTCTGACTTGACCTCCCCTCGATCACCACACATGACAGCGTTGCTCAGTTGATGTCGCGCAGCGAACTTTTGAAGCCAGACACGG